>CM060902.1:425524432-426774432 GCA_030737815.1 Allium fistulosum
GCTTTGAAAAAAAAAAAGAAGCAAAGATTTTGAAAATGAGAGAATGAAATAAAATGAAAATTGGAAAAGAGAAATAATTTTTTTATATAAAATGATCTAAGGTAAATACCCTTTTAACCCTTAGTCCTATACCCTCCACCACTTTTTTGCCACATCACCACCACCTCCTTCCATCCCTTGTTTCTCACGCAACACATCAAACCCCCCCTTATCCATCACTTCAACACTCCTTTGTACTATAATAATGTGCTATATAATGTGAAATTACCGTTTCCACATCTTTTCTCCTTTATTTTATTTTTTAAAATGGAAAGTCAAACTACCCTTTTACTTAAGTAAATTATTAACTTATTAACCTTTACCATTTCATATGTTATATGCGCATGTGCACATATGTCTACTCTAATGTATACAACATTATCTGATAACTTTTAGATGATGCAAAGTTGAAAATCCAAAAAAAAAAATTCCGGTCACATTCTCAATTTTCCTTTGAACTAATTATTTTTATAAACAATTTGTTCGAAAATAATTTCACCATCACTAGTTATTATTTAAAAGATAACTCAAAATAACTCAAAACGACATATATTATTTATCATGAAACCCATACAAAAGATATACTCTAAGCAATTACATCATTAATAGTGCATAGGCAATCCATACAACAAGCAAACAATTATCCTTGCATCAATTCAGCATAAGCTTTCCTCATACTATCCTCTATCTCCTAAGTACAAACTCTGGGATCTTCACTCCACTAAACCTTGACCAATCTCACAACCTTATTATGCAGTCTCTTCTCATCTTGATCCACAATATGAATTGGATGTCTAATCATAGTCAAGTTCGGTTCTACCTCCAAATCCTCTTGCTTGGATGACTCCACGATCAGCGATGGGCCATGCACATACTTCCTTAAATGGGATACATGGAAAACATTATGGACCCCCAACAACCTCTCCCAAATCCTTTCAAGAATTCAAAAAGGTCCAACATACCTTGGTGCCAACTTCCCAGCTCTCCCAAATCGAATAACTCCTCTAATCGGCAAAATCATTACAAACACAAAGTCTCCAACTGCAAATTCCAAATTCCATCTCCTTCGATCTGCATAACTCTTATATCGATCTTGAGCTTCTTTCATCCATCTCTTGATCACAGCAATCTTTTCCATAGCATCTCGAACTATATCCGGTCCAAGCACAAGTCTGTAACGACTAGAAATTTAGTCACTTTAAATATGGATATTTAATATATTTTTAAATAATTAATAAATGGATTTTATGATTCAAAATACCCCTTTATAAATATTAATTAGTGATGGTGAAATTATTTTTAAAATGTGTTTATAAAAATAAGTAGTTTGATGAAAAATAGAAAAAGTGACCGAAACTTATTTTTTGGATTTTTGACTTTTTATCGAACAACAAGTTGTAGAAAGTTGTTGAACCTTTGTAGACATTTTTAAAACAACATTTAAATATTCCAAACACTTTTATTTTGGAATGTATAAATAAGTAAAATGTAATATAAAATGAGAAAAGAGGATGTGATGTTAAAGAGATCATTAAGTGTAAATGTGGACTCAAGTACATAAGAACACCTTATTCTCCAACATGCAATACATGGTTCTGAACTTTGATGTGAAAAAATGTAAGGATTGGGGAATAACGTGTGTTTTAAGGTAGGAAAAGATGGTGCAGTGATGATGTGTTCAAAAGTTAGTGGAGGGCATGTACTTCAAGGGCATTTTGGTAATTTGGTAATTTCATTTTATATAAAACCTTTTCCTATATTTTTCTCTTCCATCTCCCTTTCGTTTTCTCACTTTTCAACTTCATTTTTACTTTCTTGAGCTTCTTAAAAGATCTCTAATGGCTTCCATGAATTTTTAAAAGTTTAAAAATCTTAGCTTTATTCAGTTTTAAATTCTTAAACTTGTTTAAAGCCTTTTCCCTCCACTTCTACAACAACTCCTTACGAAAACAAGATCCTTCTCCACCTTTTCAATATTTGGCCATGCCCAATACCCCTTAGGCCGAGCCCACTTTGTGATGTTTAAGTCCAAAAATCAATTTTTTCCAAAGGTTTTACAAAGTTCTAGGCTTTATTTCAAATTTGGAAAGGTTCGGTTGATTTTAGTGAGTAAAGTTCTCGCCTTTAACTGAGTTTTAAAAACTTATATTTTGCTTGACTTGGTCATTGAATTGATACTTGTTTAGATGGATTTGATGTTGGTTAGTATGTGTATACATGTGTTTGGTTGTGATGTAGTATAAACTTGAAAATGGAAGTTAAATGTTAGTAAAAGTTTGCAAGTTAGGATCTTTATGTGATGGATAATGTAAGGTTGAAATCTTTACTTGTGTTTGTGGTTTGTTATACGTTTTGTATGCTATGGACATGAATATGTGTTTATATGCCAAGAAAAGTTAGCACCTTTATATGGTATTGGCGACTTGGATTCTTTGTGGAAAGTTATGTTAAATTATTTTCAAATAAAAATCATCTTCAAGTTCTAAACTTAGTTTTACTTTTATAAACACTTACTTTATGTTTTGGAAAAGCAAGAGAGCTTCCAAAAGCGATAGGTTTTCAAAGAAACTTAGGAAAACAATTTCACGTTATGGTATCCATAGCGATGGTCGCTATGGATGCAGTTCGGTGAAAATTTAACTTTTTATGAAATTAAGTTTTATACCTAAAAGTATTTTAGAAATGTTTTATAAACTTAATAATGTTTTAAGAAAGTTAATTAAGAATTTAATAATTAATTTTTAATTAATTAAGTTTGTTAAGTAATAATTAATCAAGTATTAAACAAGGTTAATTAATTTTAATTAAGTGGAGATTAGTTACTAATTAATAGTCTTTTAAAGTGAAATTAATTAAATTTATTATTGATCGAGTAAGATTAATTTTCAATTAATTATGAATTAAGTATAAGATTAGTTTTTAATTAATTATTAATGAAGTATAGGATTAATTATTAATTAATTATTAAGCAATTGGTTATGATTAATTAATAAATAAAGGGTTGTTATAAGTTAATTATTTCTTAATTAATAATTAAGTTTAAGTTAAGACTAATTTAACTATGATTTTATTAATGTTTAAATTGTACTAATTACTTAAAAAGAGGTTTAAGTTTTTAATTACTTTGTTTTCCAAGGATCAAATTGTTTTACAGAAAACTTTCTTTTACAAAAAATAGTTTTGAACACTAGGGATTCTATTGTTGATACCATTAAGTAACTGTACAAATATGAATAGTTTATACTAAACTTTGACATTTGTTTAGTAGATTAAATCCTCGTTATGGTATATGTTAATTAAGTAGATTATTTGGACATCTGTTTAGCAGAATAAATCCTGAATAAATTAAGTAGATTATGTGGACGTCCATCTAGCAGAGTAAATCCACATTTTTCTATAAATAAATTAAATACGTTATGTGGACATTCATCTAGCAGAATAAATCCCCGTTCTGTTATTATATTGATTGGAACGTTGAATTGTATAACAGTAAAGTCATATTGGATAAGAGATGTTCTCTATTTATGTATGGTTGTTACTTGCCTTTATATTTGTACTCACCCTTATGTTATGTGATGTTGGAATGGAATATTATCTCCTTTGAAATATTTTTGTTAAGTCTTGTGCGTGGGTCTTACAAAGATAATTAATTTTTAAAAATAAAGATGAGATTTAAGTTAATTAATTATCTTACTAATGACATTTTAAAATAACTAATTATTTTAAATAATGATAATTAAAGTTAATTAACTATTTAAATAATGATGAGATTAAGATTTATTAATCATTTTTTGTAACATTTTAAAATAAATTAGTCGTTTTAGCTAATGATGTTTAAGGCTAATTTATTATTTAATTAAAGATAATTAATCATTTTTGTTAATGATGTTTTAAGATTAATTAATCACTTTAATAATGTTTTTAAATTTAAGTAATCATTTTAATAACGATGTTTAAAATTAATTAATCATTTTAATAAATAATGTCTAAGGATTAACTAATTATTCTAATAATGTCGTTTTAAAGTAAATAAATCATTTAAACAAGGGTGTTTTAAAGTTATTTAATCTTTTTAAGTAGTGTTGTTTTGAAGCAATTAATCAGGATCAAAGCTAATTGATTTATTTTAAATAAAAATATTTTGAAAATAATTAATCCTTGATTTAAATTAGATTATCTTTTTAAGTAATGATAGTAAAAGGAAATTATTAGATTTAAGAGGTAATGAATTTGTGTCCAAAGTAAATCAATTCATTTTGATAAAGTTATATAAAGTTAATATTTTTAAATGTGAAACCCCAGCACAAGTTCGGTTTTAAAAGCAAAAAAGTTTGATTTGGTTACGGAAAAGTAGTTTCATAATCCAATATCGCTTATAAGAAACGGATTTAGTCATACTCTTAAAACTAAACGTTGGGGCATGAACTCATTTCTATCTCGGAGGTTAAAAATGTCATCAAGGCAATGCCTAGAGTAACATTACCTTAACTTGCATGCCTTCATTTTCAACCAAGGGATGGCATTTGTTTGGAGTCGACGAGTGGTGGTAGGAATATGAAATTTAATTTCCATACATGATCATTTTTAATTATCTCCAATAGTTGATTTATTAACTATTGGTTCAGCTTTCTTCATTATGTATTGTAACGACCCAGAATTTTGGTCGTTAGATTTTGAACATTTAATTCAATTTAAATGTTGAATGTGAATTATAATTTGATTTTGAAATAAGAAAATTTTGGTTAAATTAATGAAATGAGTTATAATTTCAAATATAATGATTTAATTGGATTTGGATAATAATAATATAATATTTGGAATTGGGATAATTGGTGAATCATGGTGTAAATAGATATAAGAATGGTTTCTAAAATATATTTAAGTCTAGTTTGAAATTGAATTTTAATATTGGACCTTTGGATGGAATCCAAAGTCGATAGGCTGAATTTGGAATTTTATATTAATTTAATAATGGAATTTAATGTATTATAATAATGTAAATAATCAGATTTTGATTCGGGATGAATCAGAATGATGTCTAATGTGAATGTAAGTTCTATTTGATTTATAATTAAGTTAGTAAAGTTTTAAGAGTTAAGTTTTAAACGATTTCGACAATTTCGAAAATCGTTCAAATTTATCGACTAGTTAAAATAGCCTTCCGGAGCACAGTCTCGGAATTCGACGAAACCAGTTCCATTGGATCCGTAATAGTTAGTTATTATCGGATTTCAATTTTCGTAGCATTTGGAGCTACCGTTTGCTCGTACGGGTGAGAAACGCGTTGAAATTTAAATCGAAAATTAAATATTTTAAATCGATTCGAAAAAAAGCTATCTTCCACATATGATTGAATTAGCTTCCGAAACACGTTCCATTGTGTTCAGAAGGTGGGTAAAACATTATAAACGCCTGTCGGCATGCGTTGTTTGGAGATCGTTTGAAAAGTCGTTTAAAAGTGAATTTAATATTAAACTATTATTCATACATATATAAATACTTTATACGGGCCGAAACCCTAGTCTCCTATCTTTAGCCACCATGAAATATTTTAATGGCCGAGAAGCATCGTCATTCATCTCAAATTTCCGAGCAATCCATCGAGTTATAGCAGATTTCTTCAACTGCAAAGATGGAGAGCTCACTGAGACGAGTAAATCTAACGGTGGAGATTGGTTTTCGTCGACCGGAGGTGGAGTTGTGGGCCACGGTTGCCGTGCGTTCGAAGGTGTTTTTGATGAAGGAGACATCGCCGAGTTCGTCGAAACTCTGGGTGGTGGTGGTGTTGGCGTTGGGCTTCGGAGTGGTGGCCTCCGATCGAGGTGAATGCCACCAAGGGTGGTTGCGATTTTTGATTTGAGTAGCGGCTACGGGTTTTGAATAGTGGAACGCGAACGTGATGAAGGAAGAAGGTATCGACCTCGATTTCAAATCTTACGGCCACAATTTCATTAAAGAATAATAATAAAATGTTTATATAAATTTATATAATTTAATTTCAAAATTTTAAAATTTCATAACTATCTCATGTGTGGTCAGATTCGACAAATTTGGTAGCGCTAGAATCGCAGCGACGAGCAGGCCGCTGTGGTGCAGATCCGGAGGCATATTGAGCAAGCAGAAATTTTGGATTAAATCGAACGGTTCGATTTAATTTAAAATTTAAACGCTCGACAATTCAAGGTGAGTTAATCTCACTCACATCTGGATGGCATTTAATTTAAATAGTTAATATTTAAATAATTGAATGATTGGTTGAATATGAATATTAATATCAGTCTGGATTGATATTTGCTGTTGTGCTAACATCTGTGGATGCAGGGAAACAGGTTGGAGGGATCCAACTAGATTCCTCACAATGTAGAAATTATTTTCATAATTGATGATATATTTTATTTATATACTGTGATAGATTAATTTGGAAATTAAATTGTGCTGTGTTATGACTGGATAAATAAAATCTGGAATTTGAGAATATAATGAAATAAATTGGGATTAAAGGGGAATGAAAACGAATTTTTAAGAAATGGTTTTAAGGAAATTAAATTTCAGAAATTGGATTGGAAATTGAAGTGTTATTGGAAACTGTGATTAAAAAGGAAATGAGAAATGGAAAATTTATAAACCGGGTTTATAAATGGAATGGGGTTTTATTGGGAAATAAATTTGAAGTATAGATTTCCAATGGAAATTTCCATAAGAAGTGAAATGGATTAAAAATAAAAGTGAGATTATTTTAAAGGATGGAAAGTGTATCTTTCTTGGAAATTTAGTATGTTTCAAAGAAGAGCTTTCAAAATATAAATTGGCAGTTTAAAATGTGTTTGAGAATATTTTAGAGAGAAAATATTATTTTAATCATTTTTAAGTACAAGTAAATACTTATATAAGAAATTATGGTATTTAATTATTTTAAAGGTAAATTAGTATTATGTTTTCTAAAGGAAACTTTAACATAGATATTTGATATAATAACTTTATCTTAAAGGAAATTTTGATTTATGTTACTCAAGGAAACTTTATGGAATTTTCAAAGGTGTTATTTGAAGTAAAGGATTTGGTAACTTATTTTAAATAAATTAAGTATATTCTTTTGGAGTGATTTCCAGGAAATGGGAATGTGATTAAAAATAAATAAAGGTGTTTATTTTTAAAGTGTTGGGAGAAATTTACGGGACTTGAACGTCAATTTGGATTGAGATAAATCAAGCATGATTTATAAGAAGAATTCTTTGGTTTATTCTGAAATGGAAGTGTGTTTCCCTAAAAGCCAAGTACATTTTAAAGAAGATTTTTAAGTAAAAGTTAAAAGTTTAAATTTGTTTTTAAAAAGAAATGTTTTCAAGAAATTATTATTTAAGTTTTAAAAATTTTAAAGGTGAATATTTATTAAATTAGTTATAGTAATAATTATTTTAAAAGGGTAATTGGTATTATGTTTTGAAAGAATATTATTAATATTCATATTTTATAAAATGGATTTATTTTATAGGTAATTTGGTTAAAGTTTTATTTGAAACTTATATAGAAGTTGTAATTCTTATTTTAAATTTTAGTTCGACTTAACTTTTATTTTAAAATTAGTTTTTATATTTTATAGAAATAGTTTTATCTTAAATATTTTTAAATATATTTTGGATAAAGTGATTTAAATTATTTTAAATCTTAAGTGTTCGTACTTGGTGATTTCAGTGGAAATAGAAAATGTTTGGGAAATTTATTTCAGTAAAAGGAAGTGGGTTTAAACTGTTTTCAAAGGGTTGAAATAGAAATATATCTTGCGAAGATATTTTGAGGAAAACATAAATTTAAGGAATTATTTATGTCTGATGGATGTTTGTGAATGTTATGTGATAGTTAAATAACCGACTATCAATATTGGCCAATGCGCTGATCGTTTCGAAGAGACCGGGATCGGGATTAACTTCTAGAAAACCACTTCGATTCGGTTTGTACGTTTTCGTGGAAAAACGAGTTCGGAGTCGAAGATGGAGCAGTGAAGTGCAAGGGCTAGTCGCTACTAATCCTGAGGGTGATTCCAAAATGGATGTAGTAGGAATAGTGCCTTCGGTTCCTTTCAAACTCGGGGGACTTGTATGGATGAATGCTTTCGGAACATCGTCAGGTGGACGGTGGGCATTCTAAGAGATGAGTTCTAAAAGGTAACGCTTAGCCTCAAGCCTCATCAACTGGGAATGACTGAAAATTAGGGGTTATGCAGCAAGGCTATGAGGGTAGTGCCCATTAGGGTGAGGTCATCCCTGTCTAGATGTCCCTTTTTATTTCGGCTTTGTGATGTGGTTGCCTATACCAACCGTGGGGTGATCTTACTCGAAATTATCCAGTAAGGGGTAGTTCCGGCCTTGTGTTGCAGGGGATCGGGTGTGGTCCTCGGTACGCTGATCTAGACCAGGTACTGTGACAGGTGGTACCCCAGTGCCTAGTCATTAGTTGGAAATCCATTCTCCCTACGCGCCTTTACGGGTTTTTTTTGTAGAACCCACTTTGTGGCTAGTATGTTGAAATTTAATCATGTAACAATTTCAGCTATTTGAATAAATTTTTGTATATAGACACTATTATAATATCAGACGGATTTGATAAAAAGTGTTTTGGCTATCGTAAGGTAAAAACCCGACATGTTTATTTGTGGCGTGGTCTTACGAGATGCTTTTGATTTCAAAGGATTTTTGAAACTTTAAGAATCCGTTTGGATGTATTTTTCTGACGCTGGTATTCCAGACTGACTCGGGTGTTATTTCATTATAATGCTCGGGTCAGACCGAGTATTATAGATTACGGGATCGGATGCTGTGGAGCTCAGGTGTGTAGCTGGAGTCAGAGACGTATTATTCGTACTTGTTTATTCCGCTGCTATGGTTGTTTGAAATTACCATCAAGTTGTGAGGCAGACTGTTATAACTGCCAGGCTGGTAATTTTTGTTCATTTGTGATAAACTCTGATGATGTATTATATAAAACAGATATGGTTTCATTTTGTGTAAAGATCTGTTATTATTTATTATATTTTGTTCCGCTGCGATTGTGAGATTCTGATGTTGTTTAGTTCTTTCTTTCTTCTATCTTCTTTCTTTTTCCTCAATAATCTGTCTTTTTCGGCATTCGATCGTCGGCATATTATACTGTGGTGTATTTTGTGTCGATTTTCGAGATTCGAGAAGGACAGGTCGTCACACGTGGTATCAGAGCATAGGTTGGCGGCAACCTAGGCTTTGGTGGGGAAAATTACTCATTAGAAATAGAGTCAGAAGTAATCTATAATGAGTTGAGTGTAATAATAGATATGAGAGCGTATTTGTTAGTGAATATAAAATTGTTTTTATACTGTGTTGACTTATCGGTTGAGTGTTTATGAATTCTGGTCGGTAGGGGAAGTACAACTGTATCGATAGGGTTTTCTAAACTCTTAAGCAAGGTAAACCGACATAGTATTATTTTTAAAGAGGGTAAATGAAATAATTTTACCCAAAATTATATTTTGATATGAAAGAAATAATTTTCTGAAATTATTATATATATTTGTATGTTTGGTTGTTAAGATTATAATCAAATAGGAATCTAAATTTTGAAATGGTTTATAACCAAATAAAATTTTATAAGTGGGACTTATCCAATAGAAGTATAACTAAAATTTGATTTAAACCAGAATTTAAATCCCAGAAATTTTGAAAGGTGTTTTAAATGAATTTAGACAAAAAGTTTGGGAATTTAAAGTTTTGGGAATGTTCGAAATGTCTTCCAAAACATTTGAAGGAAATAATGAAGTATTATTTTGGGAATTATTTTTGAATGGAATTTGTTTTGACAGGAATTTATGGAAGTAAGGAAGCACTGAACTTACTTCAGTCGCTGGAAAATAATCCTAGTGATGATGGCCACATCATCAGAATTCATTTTCGAGTTTCAAAAGTGATGGATTGCTACCGTTGTGATTGGTTATGATATTTGTTCTGACTTGTCGGGTATACAAGTTGTTTTAGAAATTTCAAAGGGAAATCATTTTGGTAAAACCAAGTTGTTTTGGAATCTGGAGATTTGATTTGATACACCAAGTGGGTATGTGTTGATTATTATTTAAAATTGGTATTGAAATAAGACCGGGAAATTGAATTCTGGAAATTCTATTTAAAATAAAAATGTGAAAGTTAAGATGAATCAATTGTTGAACTTATGAATAGTTGGAATGTAAAATGATTATAATTATGGGTTATAATTGTGAAATGAAATTTATACCCTTAAGCTATTAAGTGATACATATATATATATATAATCTGGAATTGTGACTATAAGATGAAAATGACTCAAATGAGCAATATAAGCTTTTAAGTGAATAAGTTGGTGAACTTATAAATAGAGAAATGAATTGTGAAACCAAAGTAAAATGGTTGGTATTTTATGGAAAATCCAAATTTAAATACTAAATGAAATGTAAGGTGAGATAAGGCATAATGAAATATGAAATGTGAATGGACTTAGGTTAATAAATAAGTTTTTGGACTTATATATTGAAAAAAAAAGTGAATAGAGAAATAAAATTGGATTAAATTGGATTTAATTTAAATTAAATGGAATTGAGTTAAATTTGGATTGAATTGAAAAAAAAAAGAAAAAAAATTCGGTTATGTTATAAATAATATTGAATGAATTCAATTCTTATTTAAAATAGTGAAGGAAATGGTAAGAATTTAAGTTGGCTAAATAAAATTTGGTTGAACTTGAATTAAATTGGAAAGAATTGAATTGAAAGAAAATTTAAATTTGGGTGAAATGATATTGAATGGATAAAATTTTCACTCAACTAAATCCAAAGGAATTGTATGAAGATGAATTTAGCGTAAGGTAAATTAAATAAAGAGAAGTTGAAGATGAATCTAGAGTAAACTAAATTAAATGGAATTTGTATTGGCATGGATAAAATTTTGGTAGCTTGTTAAAAATTTGAAAAGCAAAATAAAATCCAGTTCTGGTTTAGAATAATTGGAATTGTCATGTTATTAATAAATTCAGAAATGAATTGAGAAGGTGAATAAAAATTAAATGAATTGCAAGTAAACTAGTTGAATTAAAATTTGTAATGGATTGGAATTTGATTGGATGAGAATCAAATTAAAATAAAATAGAATTGATGCAAGAAGAAATGAAGTTATTGTGAAGTTGGAATAACTTAAGTAAATTATGAAGTGTTTGTTGTCGAGTTTTATGAAATGGTTTTGAATGAAACTTGTTTAGAGAATGAATTGAAATGCAACTGAAGGGATTTATATTAATAATGTAATGGAAATGAGAATGTTGGGTTGTGAATAATCCATAATGGAATAATATTAATATAAATTTAAGTTGGAATTAATTTAAAATGGTTATAAGCTTAAGAAATGGTTACTTGTTTGAATAACAACAAACTTGCATAGAAATTGGTCGTTTTGTTGTAAACGAAAGTGAATTGATTTGAATAAGCAAATAAAGTTGGTTTTGAATTAATTGGATTTGTATATAAATGCAAGTGGATCATTAAAGAAATGCAAATATATCAAATTGCAAATAAAATTTGATTGTGAATCAATGTGGAATTGAATTGAAGTAAATTGATGAAAGTAAAGCATATGTTATCATATTGATGTAAATATGAATTGCTTATGGTAAATATGAATTGTATATAGAAACTTGAATGTAAATCATTCTAGTGAAATAAAAATGAAATTTGGATTTGTTAGGAAATTTAAATGGTGTAGAAACTTGAGATTTCTTGTAAAATATGGTTTACATGTAAGATAATGCAAATTTGTTGTATATGCTATGTAATTGATGTGTTGGCTAAGGGTTATGAATGGAATGTTGTTAAAAATCTTATATTCTTGAAACTGATATGCTTGTTTGAGTAAGTACAGGTGCGGGAGGCAATCGATCGAGTTGGAGCGCGTAAATGCAATATTAATTAGCTGCTTGCTTTTAAAATGCTAATCAAAAGGTACGCATACGCAATAAAATTGGAAAATGATATATATTGTGAAATATTTTGTTTTCCGACTGTGTGGGTCGATGTATATATATTTGTTATATTTGTGATATTGTAAAAGGCTCTCCGTACAAAGGAGACGCTGTCAAAAATTTTCAAAAATTTTGGGAGTTAGAAAATTTTTGCGGATTTTGAAATTTTGGTTAACTAGGAAAGTTGTTTTTGTAATAATGTTGTAAACAAGCTTTTGAGTTAGTAATAAGCAAATGATTTTGGAATTGAACTAATAAGGTTTTGGGAAGTGAATGTAAGTTGTAATTGAGTGGGTTTTGGATAAGTTATTGAGTTTAGTAGCATTTTCCTACCTTAGCAAATTTTGGGGATGAAATTTTTATAAGGGGGGAAGAATGTAACGACCCGAAATTTTGGTCGTTAGATTTTGAACATTTAATTCAATTTAAATGTTGAATGTGAATTATGATTTGATTTTGAAATAAGAAAATTTTGGTTAAATTAATGAAATGAGTTATAATTTCAAATATAATGATTTAATTTGATTTGGATAATAATAATATAATATTTGGAATTGGGATAATTGGTGAATCTGGGTGTAAATAGATATAAGAATGGTTTTTAAAATTTATTTAAGTCTAGTTTGAAATAGAATTTTAATATTGGACCTTTGGATGGAATCCAAAGTCGATAGGCTGAATTTGGAATTTTATATTAATTTAATAATGGAATTTAATGTATTATAATAATGTAAATAATCAGATTTTGATGGGATGAATCAGAATGATGTCTAATGTGAATGTAAGTTCTATTTGATTTATAATTAAGTTAGTAAAGTTTTAAGAGTTAAGTTTTAAACGATTTCGACAATTTTGAAAATCGTTCAAATTTATCGACGAGTTAAAATAGCCTTCCGGGGCACAGTCTCGGAATTCGACCAAACCAGTTTCATTGGATCCGTAATAGTTAGTTATTATCGGATTTCAATTTTCGTAGCATTTGGAGCTACCGTTTGCTCGTACGGGTGAGAAACGCGTTGAAATTTAAATCGAAAATTAAATATTTTAAATCGATTCGAAAAAAAGCTATCTTCCACATATGATTGAATTAGCTTCCGAAACACGTTCCATTGTGTTCGGAAGGTGGGTAAAACATTATAAACGCCTGTCGGCATGCGTTGTTTGGAGATCGTTTGAAAAGTCGTTTAAAAGTGAATTTAATATTAAACTATTATTAATACATATATAAATACTTTATACGGGCCGAAACCCTAGTCTCCTATCTTCAGCCACCACGAAATATTTTAATGGCCGAGAAGCATCGTCATTCATCTCAAATTTCCGAGCAATCCATCGAGTTATAGCAGATTTCTTCAACTGCAAAGATGGAGAGCTCACTGAGACGAGTAAATCTAACGGTGGAGATTGGTTTTCGTCGACCGGAGGTGGAGTTGTGGGCCACGGTTGCCGTGCGTTCGAAGGTGTTTTTGATGAAGGAGACATCGCCGAGTTTATCGAAACTCTGGGTGGTGGTGGTGGTGTTGGCGTTGGGCTTCGGAGTGGTGGCCTCCGATCGAGGTGAATGCCACCAGGGGTGGTCGTAATTTTTGATTTGAGTAGCGGCTATGGGTTTTGAATACTGGAACGCGAACGTGATGAAGGAAGAAGGTATCGGCCTCGATTTCAAATCTTACGGCCACAATTTCATTAAAGAATAATAAGAAAATGTTTATATAAATTTATATAATTTAATTTCAAAATTTCATAACTATCTCATGTGTGGTCAGAATTCGACAAATTTGGTAGCGCCGGAATCGCAGCGACGAGCAGGCCACTGTAGTGCAGATCCGGAGGCGTATTGAGCAAGCAGTAATTTAGGATTAAATCGAACGGTTCGATTTAATTTAAAATTTAAACGCTCGACAATTCAAGGTGAGTTAATCTCATTCACATCTGGATGCCATTTAATTTAAATAGTTAATATTTAAATAATTGAATGATTGGTTGAATATGAATATTAATATCAGTCTGGATTGATATCAGGGAAAAAGGTTGGAGGGATCCAACTGGATTCCTCACAATGTAGAAATTATTTTCATAATTGATGATATATTTTATTTATATACCGTGATAGATTAATTTGGAAATTAAATTGTGCTGTGTTATGACTGGATAAATAAAATCTGGAATTTTAGAATATAATGAAATAAATTGGGATTAAAGAGGAATGAAAACGAATTTTTAAGAAATGGTTTTAAGGAAATTAAATTTCAGAAATTGGATTAGAAATTGAAGTGTTATTGGAAACTGTGATTAAAAAGGAAATGAGAAATGGAAAATTTATAAACTGGGTTTATAAATGGAATGGGGTTTTATTAGGAAATAAATTTGAAGTATAGATTTCCAATGGGAATTTCCATAAGAAGTGAAATGGATTAAAAATAATAGTGAGATTATTTTAAAGGATGGAAAGTGTATCTTTCTTGGAAATTTAGTATGTTTCAAAGAAGAGCTTTCAAAATATAAATTGGCAGTTTAAAATGTGTTTGAGAATATTTTAGAGAGAAAATATTATTTTAATCATTTTTAAGTACAAGTAAATACTTATATAAGAAATTATGGTATTTAATTATTTTAAAGGTAAATTAGTATTATGTTTTCTAAAGGAAACTTTAACATAGATATTTGATATAATAACTTTATCTTAAAGGAAATTTTGATTTAAGTTACTCAGGGAAAATCTGTTGGATATCTATGCGTTTCAAGTTCCTTCTGGCTTCTGCGTATGTCTTCTGTGGTTCCTTCAGCCGATTGTTCTCTTCGAGACTGTGCTCTGCCTTCGAACGAGCTTGTTTGCCCAATGTCTGGTATTCTGTCAGACTTATCATCCCCTTCGTTACTTGCTCCTTCTGTTTATGGAAATTTTTCAAAATCTGGTGAGTCCCTTCTATCACCATTATTAGATATGTCTTCTGATAAAGCTTGGTCGGTATTGGATGTTGGTCTTCCTGTAGTCAAGGATTTGGGTGGTGTTGGATCTGGGTTAAGTGAAACTAGTAGCGGGGGTAAGGCTGTCAGTTTGGTGGTTGCGGCCGATGTTATTGGTGATGTTGTACCTGGTTTTGATGTGCCTAATGGTCTCGTCTCCTTTGGTGGTGGTCAGGCAATTTGTTGCTCACAAGATGTTTGTTTAAATGTTGTGCACGTTCTCCACTCCCCTGTTTCCCCCCCTTGTGGTGCTGTAAATGTTCCATTGGTTGCTGCTCCTTCTCAGTCTGTTTCTCTGTGGTCATCCTTGTTCACCAAATTGCCAAAAAATGCGGGTGTTCATTCTCCCCGTAGTTTTGAAAAAGTCGAGATTGACGGAATGATGATTCCACCAGTTGAAGTGATTGAGGCTGGTGTTGATTATTGGAAGGATTATTTGGTGGGTTTTTTCCTCGACTCCAACCCTGCCTATCAGCTAGTTAAGGCACGTTGTAACCAGATTTGGAAGCCTAAAGGGGGTATTAGTGTTCATTATGATAATGCCATGTTCTATTTCAAATTCTCACGGAGTGATGAACGACAGCGTATTCTTGAGGCCGATCCCATTCTCATTGATGGGAAACCATTCATTATTACCACTTAGACACCGTCTGTTGATAGGGCTAAAGATCAGGTATTATCTATTCTTGTCTGGGCCCACTTCTCCCACATACCTTCAGTTCTTCAACCTCTGATTAGGATTGATTGGCTAGCTGGCCTTGTTGGAAAGGTGATTTGTTATGATGCCAACACAGTAGCCAGAAAGAGATTAGTTTATGCCAAAGCACTAATTGAGATAACCCCTGAGAAATCTTTGCCTTCGGTTTTGAAAGTCAAACTTGATGAGGGTCATTTTGCCGAGGTCCGTGTTCACTATAGTTGGAAGCCAGATATCTGTACCGCCTGTCAGTCCTTTGGGCACCTATCTAGTGCTTGTACTAGTTCTGTCCTTGCTGATCTTGTTCCCCTGCCCGATCGGGTTCCTCTTCCTCGTCCTCCTACTAGGAAGTGGGTCAAGAAGGTCTCCCCTAGGACCTCTGCTCCCTCTGTTTCCCCTTTTGCTGATGATGTTTCCTCTGATGTTCCCTCTGTCCTTCCTGGTGACGGTCTCACTATTGACGATTCTCCTAGTGATGTTCCTTCTGCTGTTGCTTAAGTTGTAATGGCTGATTCTGTGCATGCTACTGATGTTGCTCCTTTTGTCGTTGCTCTTGTCGAACCATCTGTGTCTGATCATGCTACTCCTATCTTGTCCGAGACTATCATCTGGAACTCTGAGGAGCATGCCTGGGTTCATGTTCCTTCTGATATGCGGTACTCACCGGAGACGGACACGTTTTATGCTTTCATCTCTGATGTTGCGGGTGAGAGTCGATTTCTTATTTACCACATTGAGGGCGAGGGTCTAACTCTTACTAGGGTAGGTGAGGTTGGTGAGGAGAATAAGAGTAAGTTCTACGACGTTAATTGGGATAGGAAATTAATTTACTCCCATTTGTCTGACGGATATGATCCGAAACTGGCTACTTTGTTCTCTGGGTATTTTCATGTTTCTGGCTCCCTTTCTGTCGTTGGTCGGAGCGTCTCATCTTCGGATGGAGCGTACTCCCTTTTGTTTAGTAGTCTAGGTATTTTTCGCCTAGCTCCTATATTCTCTGTTTCTTTTTCATTGGGTTTTCTCCAATTAGCTGTTCTGTGCATGTGCAGAACACCTGTTTTCTTATATATATACAGTTGCACGGCCCACTATAAAGCCGGCTAGCTTTGCTAAAAAAGTTACTCAGGGAAACTTTATGGAATTTTCAAAGGTGTTATTTGAAGTAAAGGATTTGGTAACTTATTTTAAATAAATTAAGTATATATTTTGGGAGTGATTTCCAGAAAATGGGAATGTGATTAAAAATAAATAAAGGTGTTTATTTTTAAAGTGTTGGGAGAAATTTATGGGACTTGAACGTCAATTTGGATTGAGATAAATCAAGCAGGATTTATAAGAAGAATTCTTTGGTTTATTCTGAAATGGAAGTGTGTTTCCCTGAAAGCCAAGTACGTTTTAAAGTAGATTTTTTTGTAAAAGTTAAAAGTTTAATTTTTTTTAAAAGAAATGTTTTCAAGAAATTATTATTTAAGTTGTAAAAATTTTAAAGGTGAATATTTATTAAATTAGTTATAGTAATAATTATTTTAAAAGGGTAATTGGTATTATATTTTGAAAGAATATTATTAATATTCATTTTTTATAAATGGATTTATTTTATAGGTGATTTGGTTAAAGTTTTATTTGAAACTTATATAGAAGTTGTAATTCTTATTTTAAATTTTAGTTCGACTTAACTTTTATTTTAAAATTAGTTTTTATATTTTATAGAAATAGTTTTATCTTAAATATTTTTAAATATATTTTGGATAAAGTGATTTAAATTATTTTAAATCTTAAGTGTTCGTACTTGGTGATTTCAGTGGAAATAGAAAATGTTTGGGAAATTTATTTCCGTAAAAGGATGTGGGTTTAAACTGTTTTCAAAGGGTTGAAATAGAAATATATCTTGCGAAGATATTTTGAGGAAAACATAAATTTGAGGAATTATTTATGTTTGATGGATGTTTGTGAATGTTATGTGATAGTTAAATAACCGACTATCAATATTGGCCAATGCGCTGATCGTTTCGAAGAGACGGAGATCGGGA
Source organism: Allium fistulosum (assembly GCA_030737815.1). Classification (NCBI taxonomy): domain Eukaryota; kingdom Viridiplantae; phylum Streptophyta; class Magnoliopsida; order Asparagales; family Amaryllidaceae; genus Allium; species Allium fistulosum. Next base: position 425,542,172 of record CM060902.1, read on the forward strand.
TTAACTTCTCGAAAACTACTTCCATTCGGTTTGTACGTTTTCGTGGAAAAACGAGTTCGGAGTCGAAGATGGAGCAGTGAAGTGCAAGGGCTAGTCGCTACTAATCCTGAGGGTGATTCCAAAATGGATGTAGTAGGAATAGTGCCTTCGGTTCCGTTCGAACCCGGGACGGACTTGTATGGATGAATGCTTTTGGAACATCGTCAGGTGGATGGTGGGCATTCTTAGAGATGTGTTCTAAAAGGTAACGCTTAGCCTCAAGCCTCATCAACCGAGAATGACTGAAAATCAGGGGTTATGCAGCAAGGCTATGTGGGTAGCGCCCATTAGGGTGAGGTCATCCCTGTCTAGATGTCCCTTTTTATTTCGGCTTGGTGGTGCGGTTGCTGATCCCAACCGTGGGGTGATCTTACTCGAAATTATCCAGTAAGGGGTAGTTCCGGCCTTGTGTTGCAGGGGATCAGGCATGGTCCTCGGTACGCTGATCTAGACCAAGTACTGTGACAGGTGGTACCCCAGTTCCTTGTCATTAGTTGGGAATCCATTCTCCCTATGCGCCTTTACGGGTTTTGTTTGTAGAACCCACTTTGTGGCTTGTATGCTGGAATTTAATCATGTAACAATTTCAGCTATTTGAATAAGTATTTGTATATAGACACTATTATAATATCAGACGGATTTGATAAAAAGTGTTTTGGCTATCATAAGGTAAAAACCCGACATGTTTATTTGTGGCGTGGTCTTACGAGATGCTTTTGATTTCAAAGGATTTTTGAAACTTTAAGAATCGGTTTGGATGTATTTTTCTGACGCTGGTATTCCAGACTGACTCGGGTGTTATTTCATTATAATGCTCGGGTCAGACCGAGTATTATAGATTACAGGATCAAATGCTGTGGAGCTCAGGTGTGGAGCTGGAGTCCGAGACGTATTATTCGTACTTGTTTATTCCGCTGCTATGGTTGTTTGAAATTACCATCAAGTTGTGAGGCAGGCTGTTATAACTGCCAGGCTGGTAATTGTTGTTCATTTGTGATATACTCTGATGATGTATTATATAAAACAGATATGGTTTCATTTTGTGTAAAGATCTGTTATTATTTATTATATTTTGTTCCGCTGCGATTGTGAGATTCTGATGTTGTATAGTTTCTTCTTTCTTCTATCTTCTTTCTTTTTCCTCAACAATCTGTCTTTTTCGGGATTCGATCGTCAGCATATTATACTGTGGTGTATTTTGTGTCGATTTTCGAGAGTCGAGAAGGGTGGGTCATCACATGTATCATCAATCTAAGATGATTTGTTGCTCGTTTAAGCATTGGTACCCTTTGTCAGAAATGACTAAAACCAAAGCATGAGTGGGGTTGCTCCTATTAGAGTATTTACACATCTACTTTAGGTCGGTTTCAGTTATATGCATAATAAGATGTGAAATATTCGGATTCTCGGTAAAGGTTGGCGGGGTTGCGCTTGGAGGTTTTTGAGAGCCATCGTAGCTCTCAAGTATATTCTAGAGGTATACTTTCGGTAAGGGGATGCACCGTCCTAGTCATTTGTTGGAAAATTTCTCTTCTTTCCTTTGATTCAAATTTCTAAATTTCCTATTTCTTAATTACATTGGGTAGTGTCGTGAGCACTTCGCGATGTTTAATTATTGGACAAATTTTCTGTAACAACCTAGTATTTTGCATCAATTGATTATCGTCATCAAACGATTGTTATTGCTATTGAAATTTAAAATCAATTTAAATTCTTTTATAAAAATGTTGACCGGGCTTTACAATTTGAATCTTGGCCCATGTTTCTTGGCTTTGCCGAGATGATATCAGTGGCAAACCCGATCCCCTCTCTTTCATTCTTCCATATCAAAAACCCTAGACGAAAGAAAATAAAAAAAATGGCGGCGACGATGTATTCTTCGATTTCTCTGTCAAAATTAAGGCTTGAGAGTTTTGTAGTTCGATCGAAGCTCTGTACTGCTTGATAGTATTAGACGCTCTTCTTCGCTTGCTCCTTGGGGCTTTCGAGATTTAGATTCTCTGGCGAATATGACTTCGTCGATTCTCTGTAGCTCTGGCTTGTGGTTTTCTTTGTGGTGACTCTGGCTTCGGTCTCGCTGCTGCTTATTTGCTTGCGATCTCGAATTGAAGGTGAGTAAATTCTCACATCTAATTTAATCTCAGAATTATGTGATTTTGTGATGATTTTCTCTATTGGCTCGACTCCAGTTAGCTTGACCATTTCCGTTCACCCTTGTAGCATGAATTCAGTAACTTGATTTGTCATGAAATTGTGATAAATTTGTTCATTTGAGTTGTCACTGTCTCGCCCTCTGTTCTTTGCTTGCACATTGATTCATTTGCCTAGTTGGTTCAGTCTGTTGGTCGAGTTGCCTATATGTGCTTATTTTTGAGCATGTTACATTTGTCTCTGATTGTTATGGCATTCATGTATAAGCTGTAGATTGATTGTGTTCATATTGTTACCATAATTTGACTTCAACCTGATAACACTTCACTTGTCCAGTCATCGCTATTTGGTTTGCATATTTGGTCGTCTGCATTTTTAATGTTTTTATTGCGTGAACTTTGGTCTGCTGATCATGTTCCCACTTGATTACTTGTTTGATGGTTCTGTCCACTGTTCCATTTTGTTATAATTACTTCTGTTTATTCAAGACTATATATGTGCATACATACATATGTATGTGTGTATGCATATATTCTTGAATTTAGGCTAAGTCTCTGATGTTGATATTCACTCTGGTTTCATTGTAGACTTTTACTCTGACCATCTTTGTTTTAGCCTTGATCTCGAGCTCTTTGTCATGTGCACATTGTATCTACTTCTGACCTTTGAGCAAGTTCACGTTGCCTTCATTCATGTTTTTGATATTGCAGTCTATTCTGCCTTCCTGTTCCTTCACCATTTCAACTTGATCTTTTTTTTACTTTGTCCACTGCCTTGACATTTTGTTTACTGGTGCCTTTGTTTCTCTGTTGCATTCGACTTGATAGTGTTCTTCACTGTTTGCATCACAGCTTTGACATTTGTTTACTGTATATATCACCTGACTTTGATCATCTCTGCAGTTTTGTACATTGATTAGTTGAGCATGATAGTTTCTGGTGCCTTCACTGTTTCATGTTATCACTTGAGTACATTATAGTCTTCATTGCACTTGATAATGATGTTGAACTTGGATGATCATTTATGTAGTCACTGCACTGTGTTTTGGTGACATTTGTGTTGGTTCACTTGATAGCCTTTGTTGTTGTCCAGTTTGTACTTGTCTTGTTGATGTTGCACATTCACCTGCTAGTCGAGCTTGCATGTTGCCTTCATAGTTTAATCACTAAGTTCTTCCCTGTTGATCTGTAGCTTCACTTGAGTTGTTGGACTGCTGCACTCATGTAGATATCTACTGACATGAGATTTAGTTCTATACTTTGACCTTTTGTTCAGTGTAGTCACTGTAAGCATGATGGGTATTTACTTGGTTGAGACTGGTCACTCATGTTGTAAGTAATTTGTGCATTTAGTTTGAGTCACGGATTCATGCATTTAGTTGCATCACTGATCTTTGCATTGTGCTTTCATGACTGCATTGCACTACTTCATGTATGGCTTTAGTTCTGTTCCTGGTGTTCATGATACATCACTGTGTTGCCTCATTGTTTTCCAGTCTTCAGCCTGCATCATTGTTTTTGTGATGCTTTGATTTGTTGCACTCAGTTGATTGTTGGTGCCTTCTTGAATTTCCAGTCTTGTTCATTAACCTTGTGTTGAACCTATCCGATTTTTGGGTTTGACCTTGTGATCATTTATGACTTTCACTGAGCTTTTGTGTATTTCGTGCGATAGTGGCGAGGTAGTACACGCGTGCGTGTACTGCAGCCCTATCAAATTTGACAGATTTTAATTGAAGTTTCGATGTTGAATTATTTCGGGGGTTCAATCCCATATTTTGAAGTGGTATTGATTTGGATTTACTGTTTTGTGGATTAACACTGTTTAGTGTTATATCTGCCGTTATCCGGTTCTCTTATCGAGAAGTTGGGTATACGAGATTTCTGTGACTTTCGTCTATTTGATATTTGATTATTATTGCTTCTGTGCATTAATAACTGAGTTTGAATTAGACTGACCCGTGTATTATTTTCTTTTGAATTTAATACTCGGGTCAGACCGAGTATTTACAGGTTGTAGATTTTTAGCTTTGGGTTGTTGCTAGAGCTATGAAGACTTTTTATATCATTTGAAGTGGTCTTCGTACTTTTGTAGTAGTCAGTGTGTCTGTTTTAAGATGATAATGTATTCATGTATATTAGTCGATAATGTACGTGTATATATAAATTCTTGAGTCGACAGTTGTAGTTGTATCATTTGTATTTTGTCAAATGTATTGTAACTGATATCAGTTATTGTATATATGAGACTTTTAGTTCCATCTGTATTCTGCATTTATGTTATCTGTGTTATTTTTATATCTATTGTCCTAAACTATTATAGCCACTGTGTAGTAGCTTTGAGTTTGTATCGGTATGTCGGATTTCCTCCTGTAATAAAAATGCATGTTATTCTATCTGACATATCGGTGCTCGCACAAAGCAATTACACGGATGGTCGCTCCTCAATAGCCTTATTCTCCGTGCTAGTTGACAGCACTACACCGTAGTGTTCTTGGCTAGCGTGGGTATATAGGTGGAGCGTCACAGCTTGGTATCAGAGCCTGGGGTTTAGGACAATTATAAAACATAACTTAGATGGAGCATGTGTTACAACTATTTGTCGATGTTTTATCTCTCATCTTTACATATGATTATTTTTGACTGTTAGGTATGAATTCCTAACGCTTATTCATGTGCATTTGATTTTGATTTCGTGAAAGTATTTTGGCTTCTGCCTCCGTTTGCTTTGCGAATTCAAGTTGGATTCTTTGATGATATTGATTCATTTTGTACTTGACAGTGACCATTAATTGTTGACTTCGACATTGACTTGATTTTTACTTTTGTTGAAGTCATTTATGCATTTCTGCTCGTTTTGCTTTGTTTTTCCAGTTGATAATCGATTCTTCTTTTCTAATTAGTTGTTATCACCTTTGTCGACTTTGATAACTTCTATTTCAGGAATTTTTGGGTATTCCTACTTTGATGAATTTGGAATTGTAACGACCAGATATTTTGGACCATTCGCGTCCATTATAAGTGTATAGGTAGACACTCATGCCGGAGTTGAATTGCTCAAAATACCGCGTTGTTAATTTAAATTTGGCAAAACTGAACATATACAGTAAATAGATATAATCACAGATCACAGACACAGAGTAATAAATGCAGCGGAAATAAAAGAGATAGTAGTTCATGAAGCTACTATATGAATATATAAAATACATCAGAGTTTACAACAGAAGAGTAATACGATACATCAGATACAAATCAGAATACATCACTGGAATCATCGAATACTGAAGCAGAATAGATGGCTGGATCTTCAAGCAAAGCTCCAACTCCAATGGTGAGTCTCGAATACTGGATCACTCAGTCTGACCCGAGCGTAAAGCAAAACACAAGACACTCGAGTCAGGATTAACATTCTTATATTAATAAATCCAACTCAAGTGAAATAGCAATTGAAATACAAGTAACTCAAAGGATGTTTGGAATAACCATCCTTTAAGGATCCGTTAAACTATCTACTATGTAGTAATGTACGCTAAGTAGATAATGTCTATCAGTAATATAAAAAGATATCAAAATAGCGTTAAGTCATGGCCCATTCCACCCTTAACACATTTTTATTCCCAAAAGCATATACAAGACCGTAGTTTCCCCAAAACCGGAAGTCACCAGAGGGCAATCCATATACTAAAGGTACAAATCAAAATCGTACTGGTCGCGAATAGGATAATCAGTATGACAAGGTACATGAGGCGATACCAACTAGGATACTAGTAGTTGCCTAATCCGGACTGATGTTGGGCATAGCAGCTACTACCCCAACACCGCGAAACAACACTCCCAAATCGAGGGGTGCACCCAAATCGAATCACAAAAGTAATAGATATGGTATCGAAGAAGTGTGTCCGCTAGAGATGGCGATCCTCAATGGCCCGGCGCGGCTCCTGTTTTAGTCATGTCAAGGGTCATCCAAAATCGTTCTCTTTCTTCAGTCAACGCGTTCATCAAAACCATCCACTTCGTTCTGGATCAACACTCCGCGTGTAGTTATTAAAGTGGTTTCGGTTCAGATAGAGAGTATATCCATTACCGATCCTGGTCTCTTTAATAACTTTCGTAATTATTACACCGATTGGTCGTTTATATATTTCAAAAACCAAATCAATTTCAATTTCAAATAGAATTCGTAAATCAACATTTCATTTGTCTTTCTAAAACAATTTCCAAATTTTCGTTTCAAAACTTCCAATTTTCCATTTCAAAATCTTATAATTCAATTTCAATTTCTATTTAAAACAATTCAAATATTGATTCAAGTTCGTATATAAGTTTCATTCCGAAATCATTTAAATAAATTCTATTTAACATTCAAATCAATTTAAACTCATTTATCGATTTCATTCAATATTCGTTAAGTTACTTTATCATTCAAAACAATTTCTATTAAATTTCCAATTCATTAAATCAATTCTTAAGTTCAACTTCCTTAAAACAAAACTTACAATTTTGAATTAAACTAAATTCGTCAAATCAATTCTCCAATTACAAGTCTTACATTAATTCCAAAATATCACATTTCATTTTTGTTAAAGAAATCCAATTTCACTTATTTACTTCCTTAAATAATTTTCCAAAACTTAATTAATAAGGAAACTCAATTTCAATTCTTTACGAAGTAAAATTCACTTATTCAAAAGTTCAATTTTTCTTATTAAAGAATTTCAATTCAATTTAATCATTTAATAATTCATTATTAAATAGTTCAAAACTTAATTATTAAATAATTTCAAACTTAATTATAATTTCAACTTAATTATTAAATCATTTCAAACTTAATTCAATCATTTCTCAAATTAAACAACATTCTTTCATTGATTACATTGTTAATCTTTTGTTTCAGATTATTAAATATTACCATTTTCCTTTCATCAAAATTCAAATTTCAACTTCATTTCAAAATCATATTCTTATTCAAATAAAATCTTCGTTTATTTTCAAATCAAATTATTGACCAATCGGGTTTTTTTATTTAATTTTCTATCCTAAGTCAAAGTTCAATTTGGGTATTTATCATTTCAACCCGATTCCAATTCAATTCAAAATCAAAGCATAACAAAGGGAACTTGCAGTGTGATAACTGGGATGGTGTCAAAGTAAATAAACAAGCAATAACAACGAACAATAACAATCCAATAATCAATTCAAATAATCCCGAAATAACCGTATTAATTCGCATTGTTATTTGTACGAATTAATATAATTATTCCTAGAATCTACACTATCATTTCATGTAGATTAAAGATTATTACATTATGGTTTTCACTTGTCATCTATTTACAATTTCATACATCATCAATTTTAACAACATACATTCAGTGGTTCGGGTGTAATTAAACAAATCCTACGTGTCAATAAATTCAACAGTTAAAGGGGTCATATTATACAAATGTCAGTTAATCAAATTTAACATTTAATTATCTTATATCAATTTCAATTGCATACTATTTATCATTTTAACACTAACAATTTAACGTCCAATATAAACATCAACAATCAATCAATTATCAGCCAAACTGTATTATCATCGCATAAATAATTAACAGATAATGGTGTCAGATGTCACAGGTGAACTGATATAGGCAATAGCATATATAACAGTGTAATTAACTAACAGCAGTATATTTCAATTGTCGTTTCAATTGAAATCAAATTTAATAAATAAAAGAACGTTAATCGTGAGTGAGTGCTCACTTTTCGAGGCTAGAAAAATTTGACGACTCGACAAGGTATGGATTGGATCATGATCTAGACAATCGAACAACCCAAACAACAACTCAAAGCAAAGTAAGCTGATAGCGGATTTTGGTGGACCAAGCTGATAGATAAGGAATTGATGAGAACAGATATATATTAAAACGAAACGTAAATTATATCGGTATATATATTTTCTCAAAATCAATATAAAGTTTAAAACACGTATATATATATATACTACTTTAAAAAAAATCAGTATTTCTATAATATATATGTGTATATATAGCACGGCAGCCATTTCAAATCTTGAAAATTTTATGTCTACACTGACATGCCATTACTAATATAATAAATAAACAACCACAACAAATAAAATATGTGTATTATACTATCTATAATTTAACCATATATCATTGTATATAATACAAATACATATATAAACAACTTCAGTAAACCATTCATTTATATCCTACATTATAATAATACTTTTTGTACATATTAGCAACTATTTAAAACATTGTCAGGTCAAAGGAACATTGGAAGAATATTATATTTAAGCAACTATATTTTATAACTAACAGATAGTTTTGAACTTGTATATAAATTTTCTCTTACAGTACAAGTGATATGCGACATGCGACAATAGCTATGGACAGTAGCTAAATCTTTTAAACAGTGGGTTCCTCTTTGGTACTCACATAAAATATATACGTGCACACCTTTTAAAACATATTATACCTTTATAATTCAAGATATGATAACAAAAAGAAGAAGAAAAAAAATCTGGTAACAGACTATACATAAACTTATATGAACTTATACTTTACACGTGTTTATATGACTAACATATATAAAAAAATACCTCTCGTATATATATAAGTTTAACACCTATCATAAAAATGCAGGCAAACCTATATATGCAGATCTCGGTGAATGACTTGAGGGCGGGTCTGAGCTCGGTTGGAGATGGTGCTTGTCTCGGTTAGGCTGCCATAGAAGGAAGGCACCACGGCTTGCAAGGAGGAAAGAAGAAAAGGCAGAGAGGGAGGAGAAGGATGAGCAAATCGGCAGTGGTTGGTGGATAGTGGAGGGGCACATCAGGCTGTTCTCGGCCATGGTAAAAGGAAGGGAATTAGGTGGAGATGTGTTGAGCTGTTAGTAGCAGAGGTGGATATGATGAGGAGGAAATGACAGGTCGATGGTTCGGTGGCAAGGTGGAGATGTGGCGGGGCAGCATGGTGGTCAGTTATGGTCATTGTCGGAGAAAAGTGGTCGGGTTTGGTTCGGTCAAGTGATGCTTCGGCCTCAAGTTGATGACAGGCGAAGTGGGAGGCTGCGTTGCTTGGCCGTGGTTCGGTTGGTAGGTGGATGTCGGTGGTGAAGTACGGCCATGGATCGGGGAATAAGGCTTTCGAGGCTCGGCTCGGTAGGTGCTGTCATGCGGAGAGTGGTGTGTCCGTTCGATGTGGTGTGGAGGAGGAACATGGCTCGGTTGTGTTTAGGATTTGTTGAGGTTGGTCTCAGACTAATGGGGGAAGAAAGAAATAATGGAGGGAGAAAGAAAAGGGAAGGTGATAAGGTGGTAAAGGAAGCTACAAGCACAAGGATGAAAAACGAAAATGAAGAGAAGAAAGAAAAAGAAAAAGAAAATGATGGCAAGACACAGGTTGGAGGAAGGTTGCTGAGAGGAAAAGGTGCAGAGCAAATAAAATCAGAAATAAATGAATTACAATGGGAACAGAGAGTCATTGCACGAGAATTTAGGAGATCATTAAAGCAAATGGCTGTTTCTTTTGAAAATTGGAATGATGAAGTAACAGCTGACCATTGAATCAACAAAAGTTATTAAAGCAATTTATGGTTGCTTGACTGTCACGGTTCACATTTTGAAACCAAGGAAAATCAAAAGGTCGCGATTTGTGGTACCGATACGGTGCACCGTTATTGTTTTCGTCACGTATCGGACCTCAAAACACAAACTGAATATACCGTAGAGATCAGCACGATGATACGATCAAAACGGTATACAGATGTCGGTGATTTGATTGAATTATAAAAATTCGAATTTTCTAATAGCGAAAAATGCAAGAAAAACGCTGAAAAATAAGATCGACGGAGCCAAAGATGTCCGAATTTGGAAAAACGACAAACTGACATCTTGCTCAGAAGATGGTTTAGAATTTTTCTATGTAAAAATATTTTGGTTTCGAAAATATTTTATTTTCATTGCTTTTTAACTGATTAAATTGAAGTGAATTTACGCGCGAAATAAACTTTCGTATTTTCGGACGAAAATTTACCAGTTGCCATGTTTAACTAGACGTATTCCAAATATGAAATTTTTATTTCAAAATTTTATCGTTTAAAATTTCACAAAATTTCAGCTAATTACGCTATTAAAACAGTTGAAATTTACGGGTCGTTACAGGAATCGATTTCTTTGGATTCTATTCACATCTTTGTATGTGAATTCTTGTGATTGATTGTTTCTACAATCATTTTTGTGATTTGTCACTTTAAAAATATAAAGGTTTTCTATACTAGTAGTAAATATTAAAATCCTTTTCTCCAACGATTTCAAAACTATTTTACTACAAAGCTCTTTTTCTTAAACCATTTTCCAATCTATTAGTATATACAAGCCTTTATTTCACTCGTATGAGAAATTGAATTAAACGGCTCAGTAAAACAAGTGGTATGAAACGCTTGCGTTCACTTTGTCGGTTAGCTCTTGGAATTGTTCGATTGAACTCTTTTGTGACAATTTTCTAGTGAAGATTTACAGCTTGTTCGTAAATATTTAAGTTAAGCAAGTGGTTATGGGACATGAAGCTAAACTCATATATTTACTAGCTTGGTGTAATTGACACTTCTCGTTGATCATGACGATCATTTTATGATTTAGACTAGCAATTGTGCGATGTCTCTTTGTTTGCAAGGTTAGACTAGACCGCAGTGGTGTGATTCCGACTCACACATATCTCTTTGTCCGCAAGGTTAGTCTAGACCGCAGTGGTGTGATTCCGACTCACACATATCTTTTTGTTTGCAAGGTTAGACTAGACACCACTTGTGTGATTCCATTCACACATACCTTTTTGCTTTTTGGCTAATGGCTAGTCTAGACCTTAATTTGTGTGATTCCACTCACACATATCTTTTTGTTTGCAAGGTTAGACTAGACACCACTTGTGTGATTCCATTCACACATACCTTTTTGCTTTTTGGTTAGTCTAGACCTTAATTTGTGTGATTCCACTCACACATATCTTTTTGTTTGCAAGGTTAGACTAGACACCACTTGTGTGATTCCATTCACACGTACCTTTTTGCTTTTTGGTTAGTCTAGACCCCTATTTGTGTGATTCCACTCACACATGCCTTTTTGTTTGCAAGGTTAGACTAGACACCACTTGTGTCATTCCATTCACACATACCTTTTTGCTTTTTGGTTAGTCTAGACCTTAATTTGTGTGATTCCACTCACACATATCTTTTTGTTTGCAAGGTTAGACTAGACACCACTTGTGTGATTCCATTCACACATACCTTTTTGCTTTTTGGTTAGTCTAGACCTTAATTTGTGTGATTCCACTCACACATATCTTTTTGTTTGCGAGGTTAGGCTAGACACCACTTGTGTGATTCCACTCACACATACCTTTTTGCTTTTTGGTTAGCCTAGACCTCAATCTGTGTGATTCCGACTCACACATATGGGGTAGCTCCCCATGGTCTTCGGACCGTCTTGTGATAGGCCTCCCCCTCTTTGTGATTTCTGGTTTTCGTATGTCGATTTCTAGAATTTGTGTTTTATGGATTTCTTGTGATGATTTCTGGAATTTTGTGCTTCACCAATTTTCATGATTTTCAGTGATATGATATCCGTTTTTGTGCATTGGTGAATTCATGTGTTATTGACTTGTTATGAATACAAGTTTAGGGTATGATATCCCTTTCTATCTTTGAGAAGATTCTTGTGACATTTTCGATGAATGAAAATTCATTGGTATTATATTTTGATGCCAGTTATTTTGATGAGATTTTGACGTGTTAACTTCAGTAACCGTCGATTTTGAAATGGATTTACAAGCGGTTCTCCCGCAACACTAATATTGCTAATTTAATCACGTATTTTCAAAATTCGTTATTTTTAAAAGTTGTTTCAAAATATAAATTAAAATTGTTTTCAAAATTCTTACAGTTTGCATTTTCAATAGAATGAGGAAGCGATTTAAACGTTTCAGCAAAATCGAGGACTATGACCCCTTTCTTTTACTGGTTCGCTTAATTCCGGACTTGTCCGCTTGAGAATGTGAAATGTTATTTTTAAAAAAACAAACAATCCTGCACTTTCAAGGAAATGATAAAGAGATTTAAACGATTTAGCAAAAGTACGGAGTATGGAACCATACTTTTACTACTTCGGTTAATTCCGGACCCGTTAATTGAATATTTATGACTTCTGATTATCGTTTTTGATAATCAGATGTTTGTGTTTTTGATTATCGTTTTTGATAATCGGATATTTCTGATTTCTGATTATCATTTTTGATAATCAGATATTTGTGTGATTTGATTATCATTTATGATAATTGAATATTTGTGTTTCTGATTATCGTTTTTGATAATCGGATATTTCTAATTTCTGATTATCGTTTTTGATAATCAGATATTTGTGAGATTTGATTATCATTTGTGATAATTAAATATTTGTGTTTCTGATTATCGTTTGAGATAATTAGATAGTTGATTTGTTTTCTGATTATCGTTTGAGATAATTAGATATTTGATTTGTTTTCTGATTATCGTTTGAGATAATTAGACATTTGATTTGTTTTCTGATTATCGTTTGAGATAATTAGATATTTGATTTGTTTTCTGATTATCGTTTGAGATAATTAGACATTTGATTTGTTTTCTGATTATCGTTTGAGATAATTAGATATATGATTTGTTTTCTGATTATCGTTTGAGATAATTAGATATATGATTTGTTTTCTGATTATCGTTTGAGATATTAGATATATGATTTGTTTTCTGATTATCGTTTGAGATAATTAGCTATTTGATTTGTTTTCTGATTATCGTTTGAGATAATTAGCTATTTGATTTGTTTTCTGATTATCGTTTGAGATAATTAGACATTTGATTTGTTTTCTTATTATCGTTTGAGATAATTTGATATATGATTTGTTTTCTGATTATCGTTTGAGATAATTAGATATATGATTTGTTTTCTGATTATCGTTTGAGATAATTAGATATAGGATTTGTTTTCTGATTATCGTTTGAGATAATTAGCTATTTGATTTGTTTTCTGATTATCGTTTGAGATAGTTAGATATTTGGTTTGTTTTCTAATTATCGTTTGAGATAATTAGATATATGATTTGTTTTCTGATTATCGTTTGAGATAATTAAACATTTTTTCGATTTGATTAATCGAATATTTATGATTTCTGATTATCGTTTTTGATAATCAGATATTTGTGAAATTTGATTTTCATTTGTGATAATTAAATATTTATTGATTTGATTATTGTTTGAGATAAGTAAATATTTGCGATTTGAAAATTCGATTATCGTTTTTGATGATTGAATATTTACGATTTTGAGATTCGAGCTTCGTCTTTTTCTCTGGCGATTCAAGTGAGTAATTTGATTTACTCACATTCAATTCGTGCTCAGTATGTGATTTCTGTTCTGATTCCTTTTCTTTTAATTACTGGAACTCGATTGTTCTTGCTTTTGATAGTCGATGATGATGTTTGGGGTTGTTTATATAGCCGTCTGATTTTGATTCCTTGATCCCCTCGATGTTGATTCTTTTGATTTGAAGCAATCAAACCTTTTGATTTCATATCTAATACTTCCCCTGCTGACATTTGCTTTGCTTATGCATTCGACATTGCCATGCTCTTATGGTTGTTACCTTTTATCCATTTATTCCTTGTGATTGCGAGGACGCAATTTCTTTAAGGAGGGAAGTCTGTAACAACCCAGTATTTTGCATCAATTGATTATCGTCATCAAACGATTGTTATTGCTATTGAAATTTAAAATTAATTTGAAATTCTTTTATAAAAATGTTGACCGGGCTTTACAATTTGAGTCTTGGCCCATGTTTCTTGGCTTTGCCGAGATGATATCAGGGGCAAACCCGATCCCCTCTCTTTCATTCTTCCATATCAAAAACCCTAGACGAAAGAAAATAAAAAAAAATGGCGACGACGATGTATTCTTCGATTTCTCTGTCAAAATTAGGGCTTGAGAGTTTTGTAGTTCGATCGAAGCTCTGTACTGCTTGATAGTATTAGACGCTCTTCTTCGCTTGCTCCTTGGGGCTTTCGAGATTTAGATTCTCTGGCGAATACGACTTCATCGATTCTCTGTAGCTCTGGCTTGTGGTTTTCTTTGTGGTGACTCTGGCTTCGGTCTCGCTGCTGCTTATTTGCTTGCGATCTCGAATTGAAGGTGAGTAAATTCTCACATCTAATTTAATCTCAGAATTATGTGATTTTGTGATGATTTTCTCTATTGGCTCGACTCCAGTTAGCTTGACCATTTCCATTCACCCTTGTAGCATGAATTCAGTAACTTGATTTGTCATGAAATTGTGATAAATTTGTTCATTTGAGTTGTCACTGTCTCGCCCTCTGTTCTTTGCTTGCACATTGATTCATTTGCCTAGTTGGTTCAGTCTGTTGGTCGAGTTGCCTATATGTGCTTATTTTTTAGCATGTTACATTTGTCTCTGATTGTTATGGCATTCATGTATAAGCTGTAGATTGATTGTGTTCATATTGTTACCATAATTTGACTTCAACCTGATAACACTTCACCTGTCCAGTCATCGCTATTTGGTTTGCATATTTGGTCGTCTGCATTTTTAATGTTTTTATTGCGTGAACTTTGGTCTGCTGATCATGTTCCCACTCGATTACTTGTCTGATGGTTCTGTCCACTGTTCCATTTTGTTATAATTACTTCTGTTTATTCAAGACTATATATGTGCATACATACATATGTATGTGTGTATGCATATATTCTTGAATTTAGGCTAAGTCTCTGATGTTGATATTCACTCTGGTTTCATTGTAGACTTTTACTCTGACCATCTTTGTTTTAGCCATGATCTCGAGTTCTTTGTCATGTGCACACTGTATCTACTTCTGACCTTTGAGCAAGTTCACGTTGCCTTCATTCATGTTTTTGATATTGCAGTCTATTCTGCCTTCCTGTTCCTTCACCATTTCAACTTGATCTTTTTTTTACTTTGTCCACTGCCTTGACATTTTGTTTACTGGTGCCTTTGTTTCTCTGTTGCATTCGACTTGATAGTGTTCTTCACTGTTTGCATCACAGCTTTGACATTTGTTTACTGTATATATCACCTGACTTTGATCATCTCTACAGTTTTGTACACTGATTAGTTGAGCATGATAGTTTCTGGTGCCTTCACTGTTTCATGTTATCACTTGAGTACATTATAGTCTTCATTGCACTTGATAATGATGTTGAACTTGGATGATCATTTATGTAGTCACTGCACTGTGTTTTGGTGACATTTGTGTTGGTTCACTTGATAGCCTTTGTTGTTGTCCAGTTTGTACTTGTCTTGTTGATGTTGCACATTCACCTACTAGTCGAGCTTGCATGTTGCCTTCATAGTTTAATCACTGAGTTCTTCCCTGTTGATCTGTAGCTTCACTTGAGTTGTTGGACTGCTGCACTCATGTAGATATCTACTGACTTGAGATTTAGTTCTATACTTTGACCTTTTGTTCAGTGTAGTCACTGTAAACATGATGGCTATTTACTTGGTTGAGACTGGTCACTCATGTTGTAAGTAATTTGTGCATTTAGTTTGAGTCACGGATTCATGCATTTAGTTGCGTCACTGATCTTTGCATTGTGGTTTCATGGCTGCATTGCACTACTTCATGTATGGCTTTAGTTCTGTTCCTGGTGTTCATGATACATCACTGTGTTGCCTCATTGTTTTCCAGTCTTCAGCCTGCATCATTGTTTTTGTGATGCTTTGATATGTTGCACTCAGTTGATTGTTGGTGCCTTCTTGAATTTCCAGTCTTGTTCATTAACCTTGTGTTGAACCTATCCGATTTTTGGGTTTGACCTTGTGATCATTTATGACTTTCACTGAGCTTTTGTGTATTTCGTGCGATAGTGGCGAGGCAGTATACGCGTGCGTGTACTGTAGCCCTATCAAATTTGACAGATTTTAATTGAAGTTTCGATGTTGAATTGTTTCGGGGGTTCAATCCCATATTTTGAAGTGGTATCGATTTGGATTTACTGTTTTGTGGATTAAAACTGTTTAGTGTTATATCTACCGTTATCCGGTTCTCTTATCGAGAAGTTGGGTATACGAGATTTCTGTGACTTTCGTCTATTTGATATTTGATTATTATTGCTTCTGTGCATTAATAACTGAGTTTGAATTAGACTGACCCGTGTATTATTTTCTTTTGAATTTAATACTCGGGTCAGATCGAGTATTTACAGGTTGTAGATTTTTAGCTTTGGGTTGCTGCTAGAGCTATAAAGACTTTTTATATCATTTGAAGTGGTCTTCGTACTTTTGTAGTAGTCAGTGTGTCTGTTTTAAGATGATAATGTATTCATGTATATTAGTCGATAATGTACGTGTATATATAACTTCTTGAGTCGACAGTTGTAGTTGTATCATTTGTATTGTGTCAAATGTATTGTAACTGATATCAGTTATTGTATATATGAGACTTTTCGTTCCATCTGTATTCCGCATTTATGTTATCTGTGTTATTTTTATATCTATTTTCCTAAACTATTATAGCCACTGTGTAGTAGCTTTGAGTTTGTATCGGTATGTCGGATTTCCTCCTGTAATAAAAATGCATGTTATTCTATCTGACATATCGGTGCTCGCACAAAGCAATTACACGGATGGTCGCTCCTCAACAGCCTTATTCTCCGTGCTAGTTGACAGCACTACACCGTAGTGTTCTTGGCTAGCGTGGGTATAGAGGTGGGGCGTCACAATTTCAAAGTAGGCTACTTTTCAAATCAATTTCGCGATCGACGTTGGTTTTGAAACTTATTACCAAACAGGGCTAGTTTCTGCCCAGTCAGCACACTACAACAAAAACCCTTTAATAGCGTTGAAAAAACGCTATTATAGGCTACTATAGCGTGTTTTGGTACGCTGTATATTAACATGTTGTTATAGGTCAGCGACCTATAATAGCAACATAAAAAACGCTATAAGAGACGCTATGGACAAGGACTTTTCATAGCGGTTTAAAAGTGCTATAAACATGATTTGTAATAGCCTTGAAAAATCGCTATGAAGTAAAACTATAGCGTTTTTATGAATGCTATATAACAATAAGTTGCCATACATATGAAATATACAATAGCGTCCAAAAACGCTATACAAAACAAAATTCAACAGCGTTTTGGGCTGCAATCGTAAATTGTATGCATAAATACAACTACTTTTTATAGCGTTTAGCTGTCTTTTATAGCATTGTTTATTTTCTATGAAAACTGTTTATAGCACTATCATAATGCTGTAGTATATTAAAACTGGGAAAAACCATCTTTCCATAGCATAGTTAAAACGCTATAAGTTTTTATCATTGCTGCTACATACATTCCAGCTTACAATTTACAATTCTACAAATATATTATAAAATTTCAATAAAACACAGTTATCACATTGTGATGTCCATAATCAAATGGAGACATAAGCCAAACCACAATATATATATCCATAATATTTCGTAAACAAAGTTTCAAACATTAAATATTTGTGATCTAAAAAAAACAATAACAACCGTAGCTAACCAAAACGATACATACTAAAAGCAAAGATATACGTCAATACAAAATAAATTAATCCAAGCTTTAGACCGATTTGAAAGAGAATGAATGCAGCAAAAATAATTTTTCCTCCCTTGCAACTTGTAGTAACCCCGGTATCATCATACAGCACCTGTCAAAACGAAGCACATAGGTTACTAACTACGAACTATAGAAAAAGAACTAGCCAAAACAAAGTATATATTTTTAATAAAGTTTTGATAAAAAAAGTGGAAGAAACAGTCACCGGTTTGAAAAGCCCTACTTTTTGCTTGACAGGATCCATCAATGGGAATACCTTCATTAAAATGAGTTTGACGGAGCTCCCTTCCTGCCTGCTCAAGCTGCAACCTTGATTCATAGGCCATGGATGATTTATACCATTCACTTCGCTCAAGGTCTCCCATTGTTGCGTCTTCAAACTATCAGCTCTGCCATACTTGTTCACCCTTTACATGCAATTGCAGTTTTCTCAGTCATGCATTTGTGTTGTTCTCTTATTCGGTATGCCCTTAGCTTTGCACAAACATTTATAAATGTAGCTTCAGTTCTGTCATCAGAGTTTCTGAGTGCACCTCTACTCTTTCAGCAAATTCCGCTTCATGCCTCAGTTTCAAACTCAATAGCACTTAACTCTATATCATGTATCAGCACTACTATTCAACTTCACAATCAAGTCTTGTTTAGTCCGAGCCTGCACTGTCAGCAATACTGATTATAACAGTATAGATTAAAGTTTCAAGGTTGCACAAATACTGAAGCAAACATCACTTCATCACTTCACTTTAAATGCAATCAGAGATGTCATTTCACTTAAAATTAATTGGTGGACCATTATGTCTAGACATTAACCACTACTGCTAATGTTCAAATGCAGTGATTTGAAGCAGTGACACATGCTACTACATGTTTATACATTTATTTACTATGTAGTTTATACCATACACACACACACACACATCATATCAGAATTATAGATTTGTACATATCTATACACCAAAGATTAAATAACACCTTAATAATTTTTGACAGTTTAGTCATATCCAAATAGACACTACATCATTATATTTCAAAATATATATAATAATGAAAAGTGTAAAAGATTCTTATGAACCACTGAACTTTCAGATCTTTTGCTTTAAATCAATAAGCAACAGAGGGGACGAACAAAGAGAAAATACATATGAAATACAGGGAAACATTATAATTGTTGCACCGATAGATAGATTACACTTACTAGAACTTAACTAGCTCAACAAAGCACATATTTTCACAAACTGTTATTTCTTACGGATCTACATTAATATGTTGGGCAAATTTCAAACTTAAAGCAAAACTCTCAATCAAACAGGCAAGAAATTAGTATCTTCTTTAACACTAAGAAATAAAACCAGAATTCTACAGTTAAAATAAAAATGTCCCGCTTAAGAATTCATTCTTTCCGCCTTTCTCTTTTTCACGTTACACGGTGTTTATTAATTTTTGTTAGTTCAATCGATTGCAAATAACGGCACAATGATTAAAAACGCTGATGAGCAATGTTGTCAGTGGTAGCTTTTCTTGTAGTGCTTAGTTAATTTGTTGTTGTTGTTATATTATTATTATTATTATTCTATTACTATTACTATTATTATTATACTATTATTCTTCTTCTAACTTTAGTTAATTTTTATAAACTTAATTGATTTTTGTAAAACTTAGTTAACTTAGTTAATTTTTATAAAAATTAGATAATTGTTATAAAACTTGGTCAATTTTTATAACAATTTAACAAAGATTTCAAAATAGAGAACATGATTTTTATAAAACTAATTTTTATAAAACTTACTAAATTTTATAAACTTATTTAATTTAAAAAACGGTTAGCTTATTTAATTATTATAAAACTTAATTAACTTAGTTAAATTATTATTACTATAATATTATTTTATTACTAATATTATTATTATATTATATTATTATTCTTCTTTTAAATTTAGTTAATTTTTATTATTAACTTAATGAATTTTTATAAAACTTAGTCAATTTTTATAATAATTTAACAAAGATTCCAAAATAGAGAACATGACTTTTATTATAAACTAAATTAATTTTCATAAACTTTAGTTAATTTAATTAAAAAAAATCAAATTTTGTTGATTTTTATAAAACTCAATTAACTTAGTTAATTTTTATATAACGCAGTTAATTTTTATATCCTTTAATTAATTTTTAGTTAATTAACTTATTTTTATGTATATAACTGCAAAATACATTTTAATTTTTAGCATATACACAAGGATACTGCCTATGCCAGTAAATACAGCATTAAACAGCAAAGCAAGTAACAAAAAAGCTAGAAATATAAAAGCAGCAATTAGTCAGCTAATCATATCTTTCACAAGTACTATGTTCCACAGTAGTATCCAACAACACCATCCTTAATACTAGGAGCCAACTTTTTATGATGGAATGTGCTTAAAGTATCTGCAATTACAGCAGCCCGTGCAGCTCTTTGCTTAGAATAAAGCGCGAAATTTTCTTTCTTGATCTTATCCTTAACAGACTCTGCCTCCTTTGAGGGAGTACCCTATAATAAAATAGTTCATTGACATTTCAGCACTAACTAGATCAATATTATATGAAGAAGAGAAGTAGAAATGAGGAATCTTACACCAGGTAGCAGAAGAGAATCCAATATCAGCAACTTGGCATCAAAAAATTTCGCATGAGCTTTTGCTAGAGTCTCCTGATAGATTTCAGATCCTGCGTATCCATAGTGTTATGTCTATAGACCAAGCCAGAGAAAACAAATTGTTAAGTAAAAATTGAGCTACAACTCAAGGAATATACCTACAGGACCAGAAAGAAGTATGCGCTGACTTAGGAAAGAAATTTCTTGTGATATTTCCATTTTTGCACTCAAGATGTACATATGCACAGGATAAAAGAGCCTTCTTTGTAATCTCACTAAGTAGAATTTCATAATTAAAATTTCAAGTTTAGATCCATATAGTATTTGCAGTCGCAATAAAACAATGCTTGTGATCAAATGTTGATTTAAATGACCACTCGTTCACAGCAAAAATAGAGATGTGGTAGAACATAACAAAGGGTCATGACACGCCAAATATCCCAAAAAAATAGCAAATGAATAAAAATATTAAAAAGCAACTGTACGTGGTAAGATTAAGTCAACATTGGTCATATCATACGATGAGTCTACTCTTTTGAAATTGATGTAGTTTGACCATTTATGTGAAAAACAAAGCATTCTTAGTATGTTGCTGAAAAGAACCTAAGCAAAAATATAATCTATGTTGTTACAGGTTGAATGAAGCACTTTAAGGTTAATGTTCCAAAAACTACAACACATGAATAAAGTGATAAACAGATAAACAACATTATAGAAAACCAAGGCAAAATGATGTAACACCTTTCAGCGGCCAAGCTTAAAAATAGAGCTTAAACTATTTGATTGCTTCATCTATAGGACTCTACAAGGGATTCCTTGTTCTAAGCGCAAATTTAAATACACAAAATACAAAGGTTGTGGTACACTTGAAAATGACAAAACTAAAATGAACAATGTGTGCATGCCTAACATGAATCAAGGAAACTCTGGTAGTAATTTAGCTCCTAAAAGAATTGGTAAAAATAGAGAGAAGATTGATCAAATATTTTTATTTTGACATCTGTTAAAGTTTTTCTATTTCATGCTTTCACCGAACTGTATATTCATTACCCGAGTCAGACTTTATAACAAAGTAATACAAAACTTATACGCATAAATTTTCAAAAAAACAAAATCAGTTGGTAATGCCATTGCTAATATGATTACTGCGTTTTACAAAAAACGATAAGGTCCCATAATGCACATAATGGATATCGATAGATAATATATAAACAATGGCATACAAGCTCAATCAACCGCTTTAAAAAATTTAACTGACTTACTATTATTCGGCAATGAAAAGTAGGGAAGACCTATTTCGTAACAACTTATAAGCAAGGGCAGAGTCTAAGCAGCTAAGTAAAGTATACACATGATATACAAAAATAAAGAATCAAGAATACTAGTTATGGTGTTGGTTAAGGATTTGGTTAAGGGCGGACTTGAAACATGTATTTGGATTATTAATTTTCTGTTTAAGGATTTGGTTAAGGGTGGACTTGAAACATGTATTTGGATTATTAATTTTCTATGTAATTTGATACTAAATCAAAAGTATCATATCGATCAAATGACTTGGAATATCTAGCAATTTACAGATGAAAATTACATGAAACTAGCACAAATAGGAACAAACATAGTACGATAGGGAGGGACAGTAATAAAATTAGATTTTACTTACCAAAATAAAGATTTATGGAGGGTATGTGGATAGAAGGTAATATGTTGCCAGTAGATTGAACTAAATTTATCTCAGGAAAAGGCATATAATATTTTAAGAATACTATAAGCTCACCTAACAAGAAAGAAATAATGTACAACGTTAGCAATTGACAATGTCAATCCATCAAATTTAACATACTTTTTGCTCCATCATAAGAGTTTGGTTATAAACCAAGGAGTACATTTAGCCTCCTATGGTAGAACCTTCAAGGGAAAATAAAGCATAAAAGGATGCACATGTATATGGAGATAACATCTTAATCATACAGAAACTAGAGTGATGCAAGCACTGCCGTTATCATGTTAATAAAAAATTAAAATAATTAACTTTACCCAAAAATTTCCTAAATTATATAAACATACTACTTGACTACAGAAACTATTCTTCAAGTTTGAAGTTTTCCCTAATTTATCTTTTCAAATCTAAGTTGTTAGAAGATTTACCGCTCGGAATTGACGACGTAAACAATCTAACAATTGAAATTTCGATCAGCTTCCGAAGACTAGAGATGATCACATGCAATTATATGGTAGCAGGGACTACGACTTTGCACTAATGACGATTAGGATTTTGTAGCAGTGGAAGAAGCGTTGATGCACTCTTTTATGGAAGTGGCGATTAGGATTTGAATTTGGACTTTTTGTGTCTGGGGCTTGGGCTTCAAGACCTACCAGTCTCCTTCTCTCTTTTCAATTCCAGAAGCCATGATTTTGGAATTTCTGGGATTAGGGGGAAATTAGGGTTTGGTGTTTGCTTTTGGTGGGAAAGGCAGAGAAAACGTTTGTAGAACGAAAAATAAAAGAGGGAAAGAGCGGCCTCGTTAAATTTCATCGAGTAAATGAAGTTCAACACATACAGCATCATTAGCATGCTATTCTTATCCCAAAATAAATGAAGACAGCAACAACCTGTCAACCGATGTCCATTTTTGCCATTAATATTAGTTTTTCTTGTAGTGGCAGCCCAATCAGCTGTTTTATAACTGCCAGGAAAAAAGCGCAACTCTTAGTTGCGCCTATGGCAAGTTGGAATTTTTTTACGGTGTGCAACTCTTAGATGCGCACAAATTTTTTACAACTGTGCACATCTAGAAGTTGCGCATTAGCTTTCCAATAAGCAGGCGCAACTCATAGTTGCGCCTGCTATAATATCGTGCAAGCGCAACTATGAGTTGTGCTTGCACAGGTTGTTGCTGTTAAAACAGAGGCAGCAGCAACCCTTCCCTTCATTACCCAAAAAAATTTCCCAACCTCAACCCCTTGTTCCATGCCCGAACCCACCAGCTACAAACCCAAATTTTAGTCAATTACCACCAAATTATCATAAAATTTTCAAATTTCTTCTTCATTCTTCGATTAAACCAAAGCTACAACAATGGAAGCGGGATCCTCTTCAACACAAATAGATTATGGTAATTTTTAAACCCTAGTTTTTTTGATTAATTTCTAATTTTCTTATTATTTGGTTGTATTTTCTAGAAATATTGTCAAATAGCTTGTTGTACATCTTAGTAATCCAATTTGAAGCGTTGAATCACTAATTGCTTGTAAACGATTTGTAAAAATCGGATTTTTTGGCATGAATTTTGAAGAACCGGAAAGCGGACCGGTAGACGGTAGCGTGCTTTATATGCAGGATAATCACCACTCTAATTTTGAAGAGTTAATGAGGGTGATATTATTTGTTTTGTAATTATAGTAAATTTTTGCAAGCTATTTCACATTTTGAATTAACTATAAGTTATAATTCTTTATTTTGCAGAGTGTAAAACCGGTGGACTGTCTGGATCATTTGCAAAGTTTTGAAGATTTGATGGAGATGGTTGAAGATCAACGGGTTCAACAATTACTACATCAAGCAGGATTCTGGTATTTCATGCAGATTAAATATATCAGATTTGACAAGTCATTACTCACAGCATTATGCGACCTGAGACTTGCACTTTTCATTTTTCCGTTGGAGAAATGACAATTACACTACAAGACGTAACTATTTTGCTTGGCCTTCCCATCGAAGGCGCCGTGTTGAACTACGGTGGTAACGTGGACGCCGATGAGGTTTGTCAATGTTTGCTTGGTTAAATTCCACCCCAGAAGCGGTGGTCAATAGAAGACAGTTGAAGGTCAAATGGCTAACTGACCTTATAATCGGTAGGGAGATTTCAATTGATTCATCTATTGAGGAGCTAGAACAGTTCACACGGGTTGTCATATTGCTTCTTATAACATCTCGTCTATTTTCGAACCATTCGAAGGGTAGAGTTAGCGTTAAATGGTTGTACTTGTTAGAGGATTTTGCCACCATTTCCGATTATTCATGGGGTAGCGTGGTTTTGTGCGCATTGTACAAGGAGTTGGATAATGTGGCACTAAGAAAGACGAACGGGTTAGCAGGTTCCCTAACCCTTCTACAGGTATGTCGGTTTTGTCTTATTGGTGTAACAATTTATGAAATGTTTTGAAAGATGTTTCTTAACACTGATAATATGCAGGTATGGTCTTGGATGCGTAATCCTGTTGGATGGCCAAATGTTCGTGCCAACGTTGCTCCGGGATTACCGTACGGGGTAAGGTAAAAGCAACTTGAAACGTACACTGAAAACCTTTTGATTTCCACCAATATTCACACACTATTTTGATTATGACTGTAGATGGACCGGAGGTAGACGTTGGAGAGATAATCCAGCCCGTCATCCTACATTCTATCGCAATGAGCTCGATGTTATGGACGAGCAAGTTGTTAACTGGACGCCATACACGGTTGAGATCGTACAGGATCTGCCGCCTATTTGCTTGGACGGGGAGCATAGTTGGTATGCAAGGACCCCGATTATTTGCTTGCAAAGTGTAGCCATGCACTACCCCGACAGAGTGATGAGGCAATTTGGCCTTCATCAGCATATACCGGATCCAACCGAGCAGATTTTCCCACATGGTTGGAATAGACTCTTGTACAACACGTACGTCGCAAGGTGGGATCATAGGTTGGATCACGTTCAGGTTGAACGCGTACCAAGAATGTTAATCGAACAATACTATAGTTGGTACTGGCATATCACACGGCGATTTATTCTTAAAGAATCGTCAACTAGACTGCCCAGATATGCTCCACGGGGACCGGTGGAACGTGATTTGGTACGTGTTTATAAGTTTTAACCTTTGAACTTCCTCAACAAGCTTTACTTACTTGCTTTATTGATTCTTGTGTTTTAGGTTCAAGGGTTGTATATGATTTCCAATGAAGTTGACGATGTCTTGGCAGATTCTGCAGATGAGGACAGAGTAAAAGGAAAGTGCTTCAACATCAAGGAAATTATCAAGTCGCTTCTTGGTAGGCATAAGCTAGAAAGACCACCACCGTATGTGCCTCGTCCGCCCCAGGCTTTTGGTCGTACCTACCAAAGAAGACGTTTTAGAGGCACGGGGGGTCCTTCACAAGGTAGCCAGCCGGGGCAGGAAATAGTTAAAGCTGGACCATCTTAACCGCCTCTGACCCAAACTCAAAGAACACTATGCGACCATAGAAATGTAAGAAGATAGGGTTGTGTTGGTCTATCGTTTGGTTACTTTGTTTTAAAGTTGTAATGGCTTGAAACTTGTTGGTTTGTAGGTGTTGCGATGTTGTATTATTGACTTGAAACATGTTGTTATACGAAATATGATGTTCTGTATGAAATATTTCACCTATTTGAATAAAATGTTGTACTTATAGGTTGTTATTATATGAAAGCTGATGTTATGAAAGTTGCATAAGTTATTTGTTCTCTGGAAATCTGGAAAGTTGCAGGCGCAACTTAGAATCGCGCAAGAATATTGTGCTCTCTGGGAAGTTGTAAGCACGACTTTTAGTTGCGAACTCATGAATATACTGCGCGCAACTTTGAGTTGCGCCAAATATTTTCGTTTAGGCGCAACTTTGAGTTGCACCTGCATACCTGGGCTATCCCCGGCCCAACAGCACCATATAAACATCACAACTCCTCCCTAAACAAACACAACTCCTCAAACCCATTTTCTTTCAGAAACCCTAACCTCCATTTCCATTATTTTCACTACAAGCAACACAACATTCCACTCAAAATCATTTAATTCTACAAAGATAAACAAAAGATTGCACGTTCATCTACACTTCAGGTAAAGAATCGAAACCCTACTCCACTAATTTTGATAGATCTAGTGTTGACATTTAACTTTCTATAATTTTGATAGGTCAATGACTACTGTGCCGATTATTTGTCACTATGACGGTGATTTAGTCATCGATGAAAATAGCAAGCCAACCTATGTTGGCGGAAAACATAAGGGATCGAAAGTGAGGAGGGGTTGCAATTTTCTTGAGCTGAAAATGGCAATTTACAAAGCTACAAAGATTGCTTCTACGGAGTTCGACATCTCGTTGGTTAGTAAATGGGTAACGGATGACGGACCAATTGCTATTAAGGTAAACGATGACGACGACGTCGATTCTATGTTTTGTGTGGGGATGAAAGTAATTGAGCTGTATGTTAAGAAGACGGAGGTGGTACATACAACTGAACAGTAATTGAGATGTATGCAAGTCAACCCGGACCTAGTAATACCGCTGAGCGAAGTCAATTGTATTACCCAGACTACTCCTACCAGCCACCGAACAATTACGCAGAAGCAGCTGGGTATGCTTTTATGTGCTGTATGAATGTTTTATTCATGTTTTTTGTACTTAACAGTCAAATGTTTATGTACAGGTATGGTGTCATGGCATATCCATCGCAGTCACCCAGGTGTGGTTTCCTTCCATATCCATCGTATCCTCCACAGTCAATTCCAACCCTGAATTCAAACGACTACTTGCATGAAATTGAAGATGAAGATGTTAACATCGAGGATATGGAGGGTGGAAATGCTGATATTGAAATTTCCCATTTGGATAGCATGGAAATCGCTGCTTCACTTGACGACGATGAAACATGAATCGATGCTATGAATGTTAACAATGACGCTCCTTTAGATGATATTCCAGAGGAAGTTGATGACACTGATGAGCATATCGAGATGGAAGAACCATTAGAAGATGACCAATGCAACGATACAATTATGGAAAGATCTGTTGTGCAAGAATTTCAATTTACCAACGAAATGTTCGAACTGGAATGTGTGGAGAAAGGCCCTCGAGTTGGTATGATTTTTAAATCGAAGGAATCTTTAATTGAACATATAAGTGAATGGTCGTTAAAGTGTTCAGTTTCATTTAAAAACATAAAGTCCCATGCTAGAGAGTTCACTGCTATATGTGATATTGAGGATAATTGTCCATGGTGGCTTCATGAAATTGTGTCTAAAAGAGATCATGCTGGGTGGTGGATGATAAAAAAATACGGTGGTGATCATGCTTGCTCAAATCCAATCATTAACTCGAACCACAAACAAGCAACAGCCAAATTCATTTGCACCATAGTCCTTCCACATGTTCGTTCGAACCGAAGTTACACTGCAAAATCTGTCCAAGAGCTTATGGCGCACACTTACAAAATTCAAATAAGCTACATGAGAGCCTGGAAAGGACTTAGCAAAGCGGTGTCTACAATATTTGGCGATTGGGAATCTTCGTACAATGACTTGCCTCAGTTTCTTCGTGCTATACAGAAATGCAATCCAGGTACTGTTTATCATGTACATACAAAAGGAGTACAATTTTGGGGGGCTTTCTGGGCATTAGGACCAAGCATTGCAGGTTTCAAGCATTGTCGTCCGGTTCTTTCTATTGACGGAACACATCTGTATGGTAAATATCAAGGTACGTTGCTTGTGGCTACAGGAGTTGATGCAAACAAATCTCTTTTTCCTTTGGCATTTGCTATTGTAAGGATGGAGTCGGCGAAAACTTGGGGTTGGTTTTTTTCATGCATGGGACACTTAATTCCATCTTTAAATGTAAGATGCATTACATTCATTTCTGATAGAATGAAAGGAATTCCAACCGCCTTGCAAGAGAAGTGGAGAAGACCACATCATCATCGCTTCTACCTACGCCATTTGAAAGCAAACTTTAAAAATTCTGGTTTTGGTAGTAAGATTTTGCAAAACTTATTTCATACTTATGCTGAAGCAAGAAATGAGCTAACATACAAAGAACTTAGAGAGCAACTAAAAAATGTGAGTCCGGCTGCTGACAGATGGATTGATAGAAGTCTCCGACATAAGGATGAACAGTGGGCTTTTTACAAGGACAACGGTGAACGTTTCTGTATGATGACTACCAATGCTTCAGAGAGTTTCAATGGAGTTCTTAAAGGTGCAAGATCGTTACCAGTAAAGGCGTTAGTGCCATGTACCTTTCATCGTCTTAATAGCTACTTCTACAGAAGACGTATCGATGGATTGGATTACGTATCTTCGCTCATGCCAAATTATGACAAAATGATGGAAAAATATTCAGCAGAAGCACGTAATATGAGCATTAACAGGTTCAACTTAACGGAGTGGCAAGTAACAAACACAAATGCGTGCAACTACACAGTAAATATTGCTAATGACAACTGCAGCTGTTCATGCAATATTCCAATTCTAGCCCATTTTTCATGTTCCCATGTTTTAGCTGCATGCGCACGATGTAGAGGAGGAGCGAACCGACCTTACCACGGCAGACATTTATAGACATAGTTATTCTTCGGTTTTTCATCTAGTGCCCGACAGTAGATATTGGGATGTACATGAAGGCCCTATTATACTCCCGCCGCCAACGCAAAGGAATACAGGAAGACCGAGGTCCACAAGAATAAGGGGAGTCATGGACGAAATGGAGGACAGAAGACAGGACAGATGTGGACAATGCGGTAACTTGGGTCATAAGAGAAGAAAGTGTGGAAAGCAATAAATATTTTACTTGTTTCTACTACTTCTGTCATTCGTGAACTGTATAACTTATATTTTTATTATGTACGCAGCTTTGTTATCAAAGTTTATCTTATGTCAAACATTTAAATTACTTGCTATGTTATGTTACTTTGATTTAATTTATACACAGCAACATTATGAATTTTCCACAGTTTTACATCTACCATCAAAAAAACATAACAGACAAACAATACTACATCATGTATTGCATATCCATTACAACAACAAAGTACAAAAACAACCAAATAATACAGCCTTCATTAAAACTTAAGCATACATAACTCAATTAAACAAGTTTGATACACATCCATTACATTACAGTTGCACTACCCAGTTTACTAGAATCCTTTCCAAATTGGATTTACGGACTACAAATAGTCTACTTGATGTCGAAGCAGACTTTTTTCCTTTTCCAAACGTCTCACTTCAGCTTGCATCTCTAGTGCATACTCCACTCCCCTAGGGGTCAAAGGACGATCTAGCCATTTGAAGAAATTACAGCACTCAACACCCTTCGGGTTAGTTATATGATCAAGGTAACCGGCACATCCGTAAAACCGATGTCCAACATTTGTTCGAGTCTTGCATACAACTACCTCACAAACATCTCCACAGTGGTAAAGTGGATGTGTATCTTGTTTCACTCGTCCTTCGCCGCTAATTTGTTTCCCCGGTCTTTGATTCGGTTCGCCTAAGCAGATTTGATTATCCAAAGCAGATTGAACAGCAACACCATTAGTTGGCGGAACTATCTCAAATTGAGCTTTAGGAACTATTTCAAATTGAGTTTCAGGAACAAATTCATTTTTAGCTTCCATCCGTTCAACATATTTCACCAATACTTCATCTGGAATCTCCCAATTATCCATATAAATTAATGGTAATGTGAGTGTGGGTGAAGGGATTGTCGTAGCTTTGGTTTAATCGAAGAATGAAGAAGAAATTTAGAAACTTTGTGATAATTTTATGCAAATTGGCTAAAAAGTTGATTTGGGGATGTTGGGTTCGGCCATGAAAGAAAATGAAGGAGGTTGGGAAATGTTTTGAAGGGATTGGAGCAAAATGTTGCTGCTGCCTCTGTTTTAACAGCAGCAACCTATGCAGGCGCAACTCATAGTTGCGCCTGCACGATATTATAGCAGGCGCAACTATGAGTTGCGCCTGCTTATTGGAAAGCCAATGCGCAACTTCTAAATGCGCACAGTTGTAAAAAATTTGTGCGCATCTAAGAGTTGCGCACCGTAAAAAAATTCCAACTTGCCAAAGACGCAACTAAGAGTTGCGCTTTTTTCCTGGCAATTATAAAACAACTGACTGAGCTGTTGACTAGGAAGAAACTAGCCCTGTTTGGTAATAAGTTTCAAAACCAACGCCGATCGTGAAATTGATTTGACAAGTAGTCCATTTTGAAAATTTGTCCTTGATTATTTGTATCCATTGTTGTGATTGGATGTTGCTATCATGAGGGAAAATCCATTCCGCAAATGGCGGCATGGTCTCACATATTGTATTTATTTCCACCATTTTTAAAGATTACTCATACCAGAAACCATCTATTGTAAGGTTTTTTATTCTGTCCTATTCTATTCTTTTATTTTAGCTCGTAACAACTTGTCTTTCGGACGCTTGGGCAATGGCACACGAATACCGTGGATGTATTAAGTGTCGTTCCTTGAGATTAGAAAAGTGATTCATCACAGTTGGTATCCGAGCTTAGGTTGAGCGAGCACCTAGGCTTTGGATTGGGTGAACTCATTAGAGATAGGGTAAGTGACACCCTAGAATGGGTTTGAGCATATATATATATATATATATATATATATAAGGGCACGTATTTGTTATTTTTATAAAAATGTTTTTATATTGTGTTGCTTGATTTGTTGGGTAGTTTATGGATTCGGGACAATACGAGTAACTAAAATTTTTGATAGGGATTTCTAAAACACTTAAACAAGACAACCTGACACGGTATTATTTTAAACTAGGTAAATGAAATAATTTTGCCTAGATTATATTTTATATATAAAAGAAAATTTCTAGAAAATTGTTATAGTTATTTAAGTTATGTTTGTTGTTAGAGAATGATAATACTTGATCATTATCATTTATTATCGATTAGTTAGGCTCAGATAGTTTATGAGCATTTATTATTTTAGTTAATTAAACACGAACACCTTCTAAATTCTGTTTCACAATTTGACTATAAGGCGTTTAGTGATAGTGTTGGGATAAAATTTTAATTTTAATTTGATTTTAATAAAAGTTGTTTATTATAATCTAAACTAAGAATAAACATTGTGAAATGTTTTTATAAAAAAGGTGAAATTATATAGGTATGATTTATTTATATGGGTTATGAATGATAGAGGATTCAAACTAAGAATTTGAGAATCGAAAACCCGGTGTTTTGGAAATTGTTTTCAAAATTTTAGGAAAAATAATAGTGGTATTATTTTGAAAAGTATTTATGAATGAAATTATTATGGAATTATCTTTAAAAAAGGTAGAAATCACTTAACTCACTTCGGTCGTTGGAAAATAATTCCCATAGTGACTGCAGCATCATTGTTATTCATTTTCAAGTTTTTGAGTGGGAAAGGCTACCACAACAATTTTCTATATGGTTGTTTTAGTAAAAGCAGATTTTGATTAAATACCAAAAGCATGAGTTGATTTGGAAAAAAAGAAATATGAATACTATTATTTTAAATGATTTTTGGAGAAAATAATAGATAGTATTACTTTAAAGTTTTTATGTGTATAAATATGTTGGAAAGAGAATTTTAAGTAAGATTATATATATTTTTTATTTTATAAAGTGGATTCTAAAATAGAAGAAGAATTTTAGGTTAACTAGGTCGATTGGTCCAAAATAACCGAAAATGAAAAAGAGATGTGTTCAGATGGTAAGAAGTTCTCTTAAGTATTTCCCTTCTTGGTAAGGGAATGTATGATACTATTTGGTAGTACTCGATTCCCTAGTATCCTTTTGGGGTTACTTGGGCTATATAGATATATTTTCTATGGATAAAATGCATAACAACATTTCAAAAGAATTTTGCAATAAAACCGAGTATTTGGATCTCGAGTTTACTTAAGAGAAATAAGTTCAAAATGGAAAAAGTGTGAATCAGATAGTGGTATATACTCTCAGGATGTAGAAAAGTATTATTAAAGTTAAGCTTAAGTTAGTTCTATAGAGTGTTTTCATAAATAATATTAGCAGAAATAGAATTGTTATTGGATAAAAACCAATAAGATAAATACATAAGTTAAACATAGATCATTCCTCTTTTCACATAGGTTGGATCCAAGATTCAAGTACATGACTTTGAGGTGTGTTACACCGTTCCAAATAAGGACATATCACTTGATTTTTGATGGTGAATGCTTGGTAAGGGTTCTTGATATGAAACCAAAGTTTTCTATCATAGTATATTTCTATGCACGGAGAACAGAGGTTCTTGATCAAAGAGCATCATCGAAGTCCGCACTACGAAATCGGGTGAGCGATACTAGTTTGGAAGAGGAGTTATGTATTCGAGTAGAGATCAAATCAGAATTTTACGTAAGGACGATCTATAAACATCATGCGGATTTATGAATAATTTGGATGTTTCTTTCTAGGTTTAGGTTGTGGTGGAATTTCGGGATCAACATTCTTTTAAAAAGGGAGAATGTAACAACCAAAAATTTAATCACTTTAAATATGGATATTTAATATATTTTTAAATAATTAATAAATGGATTTTATTATTCAAAATACTATTATTTAAAAATTAATTAATGATGGTGAAATGATTTTTAAAATGTGTTTACAAAAATAAGTAGTTCAATGAAAAAACAGAAAATGTGACCGAAACTTGTTTTTCGGATTTTCGACTTTTTATTGAACAACAAGTTGTAGAAAGTTGTTGAACCTTTGTAAACATTTTAAAACAACATTTAAATAATTAATACACTTCTATTTTGGAATGTATAAATAAGTAAAATATAATATAAAAATGAGAAAAAAGGATGTGATGTTAAAGAGATTCCTTAAGTATAAAAATGGACTTAAGTACATAAGAACACCTTATTATCCAACACGCAATATATGGTTTTGTACTTTGATGTGAAAATGTGTGAGGAGGGGAATAACGTGTGTTTTAAGGTAGGAAAAGATGGTGCAGTGATGATGTGCTCAAAAATTAGTGGAGGGCACGTACTTCAAGGGCATTTTGGTAATTTGGCAATTTCATTTTATATAAAACCTTTTCCTATATTTTTATATTCCATCTCCCTTTCATTTTCTCACTTTTCAACTTTATTTTTACTTTCTTAAGCTTCTTAATAGATATCTAATGGCTTCCACGAATTTCTAAAAGTTTAAAAATCTTAGCCTTATTCATTTTTAGATTCTTAAACTTGTTTAAAGCCTTTTCCCTCCACTTCTACAACAACTCCTTTCCAAAACAAGACCCTTCTCCACCTTTTCAACCTTTGATCATACCCGATACCCAATAAGTCGAGCCCACTTTGTGATGTTTAAGTCCAAAAATCAAATTTTTCTAAAGGTTTTACAAAGTTCTAGCCTCTATTTCAAATCTGCTAAAGATTTGGTTGATTTTGGTGAGTAAAGTTCTCGCCTTTAATTGAGTTTTCAAAACTTATATTTTGCTTGACTTGGTTATTAAATTAATACTTTTTTGGATGGATTTGATGTTGGTTAGTATGTGTATATATGTGTTTGGTTGTGATGTAGTATAAACTTGAAAATGGAAGTTAAATGTTAATAAAAGTTTGCAAGATAGGATCTTTATGTGATGGATGATGTAAAGTTGAAATCTTTACTTGTGTTTTTGGTTTGCTATATGTTCTGTATGTTATGGACATGAATATGTGTTTGTATGCTAAGCAAATTAACACCTTTATATGGTATTGGCGAATTGGATTTCTTATGGAAAGTTATGTTGAATTATTTTCAAATAAAAATCATCTTCAAGTTCTAAACTTAGTTTTACTTTTATAAACACTTACTTTATGTTTTGGAAAACTAAGCGAGCTTCCAAAAGTGATAAGTTTTTAAAGTAAACTTAGGAATACGATTTCAGGTTATGGTATCCATAGCGAATGTCGCTATGGATGTAGTTCGGTGAAAATTCAACTTTTTACAAAATTAAGTTTTTATAATTAAAAGTATTTTAGAAATGTTTTATAAACTTTATAATGATGTTCAAGAAAGTTAATTAAGAATTTAGTAATTAATTAAGTTTGGTAATTATTAATTAATTAAGTATTAAACAAGGTTTATTAATTTTAATTAAATGGAGATTAGTTACTAATTAATAGTCTTTTAAAGTGAGATTAGTTTAATTAATTATTGATTGAGTAAGATTAATTTTCATTTAATTACGATTTAGGTATAAGATTATATGGAAAATTAGTTTCGTAATCCAATATTGCTTATATGGAAGGGATTTAGTCATACTTTTAACACTTGTGACGACCCGGAATTTTGGATATTTGAAATGAGGATATTTAATTAATTTTAAATATTCAAAAGGGTAATTTTAACTTGAATTTCAAATATAACTATTTATTGGGTAATTAAATTATTGAATTTAATAATTTGGAAATTGGGTAAATTGTTGTTAGCACCAAAATTGGTCACTAACCTCGTTCAGAAAGATTGTGTAGAGATATAAGTGATGAAAGCAATTAAACAGAGAAGACAATCCTAATTCAAGTGCAGAAAGTAAGAACACCAAATTTATAGTGGTTCGGCGTAATTGCCTACGTCCACTTTGCTCAACTTTATTGATTTCCTTTATGATTGATTGATTACAAATACAATTCGTGAATCAAATGCTTGAATGAAGGTGTTTAAGTAGAGAAGATGAGTCTTGAAAATGGCAGAGTCTCCCCGTATTTTCTCTCCAAAAAAGGATCCCTTTCACTGTGACCCTGCCCCTCTATTTATAGGCAAAGATGGGCTGGACTTCCCAAGTGGGCTGATTGCCGAACGTTCCAGCCCGAGTACAGTGGTCGCCGTATGCCGAGCAAGGTTCGCCGAACGATCTCCGCCGAACCATTCCTTCTATGCCGAACGGTGTGCTGGTTAGTTGTGTTGAATGTCTCCTGGATGACGAGTATTACGCCGAACACCATGGGATGCCGAGTACTCTTGTATGCCGAGTACTCTGGTATGCCGAGCGACCTTGTATGCCGAGCATTCTGGATGCCAAACAGCCTTGATGCCGAGTACTCTGGTATGCCGAGCGACCTTGTATGCCGAGCAGTCTTGATGCCGAACAGTCTTGATGCCGAGTACTCTGGTATGCCGAGCAGCCTTGTATGCCGAGTAGTCTTGATGCCGAGCAGTCTTGGTGCCGAGCACTTATGGGATGCCGAACACTAGTTGATGCTGAGCATAGGTTGTTGCCGAGTGCCAGTTGATGCCGAACACTACTTGGCGCCGAGTACCCTTGTTGCCGAGTACTACGCCGGGTAGTCTCGATGCCGAACACTGCTGAGTATTATGCCGAACACTCCTGGACACCGGACACTAAGGACGCCGAGTACTACGCCGAGTACTCATGGATGATGGTTGCTTCGCCGAACATTCCTGGATGCCGGACACTCTCTGATGCCGAGTACTAGTTGCCTGGTCAAATCCCCAGGAAACACTTGCCCCCCAAAGTGTATCTCGTGGCCAAACGTGGTGCGCTTTGAATCTGGTACAATCTACCTCGGAGGTACCCTCTCGAGAATGCTAGCAAAGGGAGGTGCGAGACGAACAAGCTTGGGATGCCGAACGACACGTTCTGAGCCGAACGTTCCTAGCGTGCCGAACGTCATTCCGCCTTAATGCCGAGCGCTCCGGTATTGACCGGTTCTACCGGGTATAGCCCCTTCGACTTCCTCCATTCCCCTCTATAAAACCAGTCCCTTCTCTTCTTTTCTCCTTTTACTTCTCATTTCCTCCGTTCTCACAATTCTGCTCAATCGTCCGAATTTGAGACTTAACTACTCCATCTCAATCTTCGATCTGCGAACTTAGGTATTTTTCATCGTATATTCAAACGAGATGTTCGAACGATGTCGTGTAGAGGGTTTTTGTATAGCTTGACTGCATTGCCGAACGACATAGCGTGGAGGAGTTAGGAGTATGCCCGCTTATTTGCCTTAGTCTTCTCGTGTTGGATCGAGGTCAAAAGGAAGAAAAAGAAAGAAAGGTGTTGGAGGGAGTAATGGCGCCGTTCGCTGCTCCGGCGCATGTGGTCATGTGCCGGACGGTGTAATGGTTAGTTGCCGAACGCTACCTCGGCCGGACAATGCCAGGCCGAACGCTCACCAACATGTCAAACTATAATTGAGTCGAACGAACTAAAGCCGAACGATGCCCAAATGCCGAACGACTGTTACGCCGAACATTGACCTCAGACCGAACGTTGAATCCAGCCGAACAATCCTTAGGTCGAACCGTGACTTTAGCCGAACAATATGATTGCCGAACACTTGACATGCCGAACAATATAATTGCCGACCAACTGACATGCCGAACAATACAATTGCCGAACACTTTACATGCCGAACAATACAATTGCCGAACACTTGACATGCCGAACAATATAATTGCCGAACACTTTACATGCCGAACAATACAATTGCCGAACACCTTTCATGCCGAACAATACAATTGCCGAACACTTGACATGCCGGATAATATAATTGCCGAACAACTGACATGCCGAACAATACTATTGCCGAACACTTTACTTGGGACGATGAACATTACTTAAATGCCGATCAGTATAAATGTTAAACTACACTTAGGCCGGTTACTCTAGAAATCTTATGTCTTTTGAAACTTGAACTGTAATCACCTCAAGGCAAGCTTTTTGAGACGGTCAGCGATGACGGTCTTCGAAGGCGATGATTCGAAGCTAATTATTATATCTTTAAAACCTTCTTATTGTCTGTACACAATTGCTTGCACTAGTTCACACACCACGTGGGGGGGAAACTCGTGTTGCTAATTCTAACGCTCAACGTTTTTCAAGTATAGCTTTCTCAAGCACTTAGCCAGGTTCATTATTTATTCGGGATGTCAGGAAAATCTAGTTCTGCAACCATATCTGACAGGCCTGGGCCGTCAGTAAAGCAAGGAGCCGCAGATGCTTCCAACCCGTCAATCTCTCCCGCTCATAATCTGGCGCCCGATGCTCTTGAGTCAACCATCTTACTGGACAATCCGGTCGATTCTCAAGCCTCGAGGATCAATGAGGCCGCTCTGCGACGGATTTGTTCCATTCACGGAATTCCCTTTACTTACGTGTTAGTTCCTTCGAGACACGACCGTCCTCATTTGCCCCCAGTCGGGTACATGGCCTGCAACAAGTTCATGTGCTGGATGGGCAGCGTGCCTCCGTTTAACCTATTTCTCCGGGATGTGCTGCAGTATATAGACATCGCTCCGTCGCAGCTGCACCCGAATGGTCATGCGTTCCTATATGGGACTTACTTACTCTTCATGGCTGTCTTCTCCAGACCTCCAACCCCCGGTGATATTCGATACATTTACATGTTCAAGAGACGGAAAGATAGCCCTTCCTTCATCTTCCTCGAGCCGTATCACAAGTGCCAGATCTTGACAGGGGCCTGCAGCAAGTTCGCCCTATACAAACAGGAATGGTTCTATGTGCGATGCCCGTCTGGTTTCGCTAGGAGATGGGTTGAAGGCAGTAAGTCTCTCTGCTGAACCGTTACTCGTACTTAATGGGAGTCACGTTTTTCTTAACTCTTCATTCCCTCTTTTCAGGTATTAACCCGCGTCCAGAAGGCCGAGGATATTCTGATGCTGTCGACGCGATTAGAGCTCTTCCGGTCGAGGATCGAGATATTCGAGCTATCATTTCAAATGAATCGCTGTCGGGGTTCGGCTTGCTAGCTCCTGATCGTCGGGTCAGCCTTCCAGAAGGTGTTACAATTCCCAAACCTCCATCTGGTAAAGGGAAAAAACTTGCCGGCCCGTCGTCGCGTCGCGCTCCCGACGCGCACGAAGAAGGCGAGCGTAGAGAGGATGATGCACCCGACACTCAGGGTGAGAACGTGGGTCCTGCTTGGAATCCGGCAATCGAAGTTCAGGATATTGAGACGTCATCCTTCCCTTCGAAGGGGAAGAAAAAGCTGAAATATACTATTCAGAAAGAGAAAGATGGCGACACCTCAAAATCTACGCCTATCCCTCCCGAGAAAGAGGCTTCTTCGCAACATCTGGAGAGTTCTCTGAGGGGTCTCTCGAACCTCTCTATTCCCGAAGACATACTCAATTACGGGTTCGATGATCCTGAAACCCTCAAATTCTCCTCGCCCGCTAGAGGCAATGTAGGAGTTCAACTCCCGGCTCACAGAGACAATACTCCGATTAGCAAAGACAAACGAACGGGTCCGTCGGGGGGAACACTTAGGACACACACGCACATGCGCATTCCCTAACATACTTCAAGTCTTTTTAATTCGTGAATTTTCCTTAATTCGTTGTTATCTTCCTTCTTTGCAGGTGATATGGGCCGCTCCCACGGACTTGATCGCCTTCAGGGGTCTTCAATATTTCATCACTCCGGACGGGATTCCGGTTCAGGCAGACGCCGGGACCGAGGTGATTATGAGGATAGGGACAATCGTCCGCGCGAGTCGTCTCATCGCAAGAAAGCGCACTATCAATCTTCTCAGTCCCGTGATCTTCCTCCTACAACTGAGCCGGATAAAGAGAAGTCTCTGCAGAAGGGCTATCAGTCCGATGCTGCTCGAGAACAACATTCCAGTTCGTCGAGTACGAGGCAAGTTCGAGAGCCGCGTAAAAGAACAGAATTCTCTAAGCCTCCTCCTCCTGCTCCTGCCGTGGACCCAACCGTTGCGGAAAAGATGGTCGACCTTAAGGCCAAGTTTCCGAAGATTTGTTTTGACGGTTTGAAATTCCTCCTGGCCATCCATCACATTCCTGGGCACGTGAAGCAAAGTGCCATTGCATGCAACAATGACGTCTATGTTCAACACGACGCATTCGTGCACTTGGTGGAGAAGATATCAGAAGTATCTGTTGAGCGTCAACACGAGATTGACCGTCTGACTCTGGAGGCTGACAGCGATAAGAAAATCATCAAACTCCAAGATGAAGAACTCGCCTCTTATAAGTTAAAGCTAGAAGCCGTTGAACAAGGTGCAAAAGATACTGCCGAGGCAGTTACTCGCTTAGAGGTGGCTCACAAAAAGGAGCTTGACGAAGCAGTTCAGCGCAGCGGCGCCCTTGCCCTAGAAAAAGACTCTGTCCAAAAAGAAAGGGACGTGCTCGCTATTCAAGTCAAAGAGCTGAAAGAACAACTCTCCAAGGAGAAAGAAGACAAAATAGCCGCTCAGGAAGAATCACAGCGGTATTGCGATGAGATTGTTGCTACCCGGCTCCTAAAGGCAAAGCTCGACGGTGAACTTGCCAGGGTCGAGAGAATGAAGGATGAAGCCCGTGAGGAGGGTAAAAGAATGGCTGAGGAGGAGCTCGATTCTCGCCTTGAGGCGGCCGCAGAGACTGGCAGGGAAGAGGTCAAAAGTATGTTTGACCCGTTGATCGCCGAGTACGGAGCCCGCGTCCTTATGCACCGCGACCTAACATTCTTGGGCGACGGCTACCATGAATCCCTGGCTGAGGCATGGGAGACTCTGATAAAGATCAAGAAAGTCGAATCAGGCTCCGAAGAAATCGACGAGGATGCACTGGTGAAGGAGTTCCTGAGGGGGAATGAGCCATCGGATTTATCCGTAGCATTGGCTCTCTATGGCAAAGGCTCTTCCCCTTCGAAAGAGAAGAACATCGAGGCTGGCCCATCAGAGGCCGGCACTACTACTCCTCACACTACCGCTCCTTATGCTGCTCAATCGGCTGGTCGGTCGACGCTTGATCCATTCGAGCAACACGCCAGTTATGATCCCGAAGATCCCGGGCTTGGCGTTCATGTGCTGTCACCTATCCTGGAGGGTGAAACCCCGCGCGCCACCGACAGTCAACCCGATCCAGGTAGGAGATTCTTCTTTCTCTAGAAATCGAAGTGATCCCGTCATTTTTCAGCAATGGTTATTTGTTCTAATGCCCACTTCTTATATTTCTCACAGGTTGTTCTGACACTGAGCTAACTCCGAGGAGCGATGACGCCAAGGAGGAAGCGGGGAAAACAAGCGACGCTGCTCACGCAGAGGTAACTCCCGGCCCAGACGCTCAAGTGATCGGGGCGCTCGACGATGACAAACTTGACACCTCGTCTCCGGCCGAAGGAAGCGACGAAGTTAAAATTACTGGCGCCTCTGAGCATACTTTAGAGATGAGCATGAAGGATCGTCTCGCCGACGAGGAGAAGAGAAAGGTCAAAGTCAAGGTTGAATCTGAAGTCCTGGAACTTACTGACCCGCGGAATAGACCTTTGAAAATCATTCTCCCGGGCAGGTCCAAACCATTAGATGTTCCGTCTCCTACTCCTGACTCCGTCTCTCTAGCAAGCAAAAAGTCCAAGAAGAAACGTGAGGGAGAGGAGTCGTCGGAAACACCGAAGGCGGACAAGAAGAAGAAGTCGAAGAAATGATCGATGCACTTGTTCAACAAGTTTTTTGCTTAAGTTTGTAATAGTTTCTACCTTTCATAACTTGTAGTTTGTATAGGCCCGAATTTTGTAGGAGTGATCTTGTATCCCCATTTTGGACTTATCGAATAAAATTTCAGTTTCTTCTTGTTTGAATGATTCTCTTGTCTTTATTTGGTTTGCTGACACTGTGCTCCGGGGACTTGGAGACTTGAGACTGTTCATACTCTAGTCCGCGCTCTGGAGACTTAGAGTCCTCCGCTCCGCACTCTGGGGACTCGGAGATTGGAAATTGTTTATACTCTAGTCCGCGCTCTGGGGACTTAGAGTACTCCGCTCCGCACTCTGGGGACTCGGAGATTGAGAATCGTTTATACTCTAGTCCGCGCTCTGGGGACTTAGAGTATTCCGCTCCGCACTCTGGGGACTCGGAGATTGGAAATCGTTTATACTCTAGTCCGCGCTCTGGGGACTTAGAGTACTCCGCTCCGCACTCTGGGGACTCGGAGATTGAGAATCGTTTATACTCTAGTCCGCGCTCTGGGGACTTAGAGTACTCCGCTCCGCACTCTGGGGACTCGGAGATTGGAAATCGTTTATACTCTAGTCCGCACTCTGGGGACTTAGAGTACTCCGCTCCGCACTCTGGGGACTCGGAGATTGGAAATCGTTTATGCTCTAGTCCGCGCTCTGGGGACTTAGAGTACTCCGCTCCGCACTCTGGGGACTCGGAGGTTGGAATTGTTTATACTCTAGTCCGCGCTCTGGGGACTTAGAGTACTCCGCTCCGCACTCTGGGGACTCGGAGGTTGGAATCGTTCGTATGAGTCTGTACGCCGCACAGAATAATGTAATTTATCATTCAATTAAGAGATACAGAAACTTCATAGAAAATGTGGCTTCAAGCCTTTATTAATGAAAATCAACTAAATTGCTCGATTACAACTTCAAAAGGAAACTAAGTCATTATTGAATGGAAACATGCACAAAACAATAGTGCTTATAACAAGAAAGGGAAACATGTTAAACGTAATAGTGCCGCAAATGTTCACTGTTCCATGCTCGGGGGAGTGTCGCGCCATCAACGGTCGCTAGCTTGAAGGTTCCTTCTCCAAGCTTCCGTTCAATGGCGTATGGACCTTCCCAGCTGGGATTCATGCGTGATGGTACTGGGAAGACTCGTTTCAGAACGAGATCACCCACATCAAAGATTCTTGGGCGGACTCTGCCATCGTAGTAGCGCTTGACTCGATGTCTGTGCGCCGCTGCCCTTAACTCAGCTTCTTCACGCTTTTCGTCGATGCAGTCCAGTGATTCCAGCAAGAGGTTTTGGTTCATCTTGGGGTCATAGTATGTCACTCGGTGCGATGGAACTTCAAGTTCCATGGGTATTAGGGCTTCAGAGCCGTATGCCAAGGCGAACGGAGTGTGGCCGGTCGCGGACTTGTGGGTAGTCCTATATGCCCATAATGCTGTCGGGAGTTCATCTACCCACTTGCCTCCAACCTTCTCCAGACGCTTCTTTAGTATGGACTTGATTATTTTGTTAACGGCCTCGACTTGTCCGTTAGCTTTTGGGTGTGCAACGGCAGCGAACTTTTTCTCGATGCCGTACTTTAAACAGAACTCTTTGAATTCTCTACTTTCGAATTGCGTTCCGTTGTCTGTAATGATGGTGCGTGGAAGACCAAAGCGGCATATAATATTTCGTACAACGAAGTTAATGACTTTCTTAGAGGTGATAGTGGCCAAAGGTTCTGCCTCGGCCCATTTCGTGAAATAGTCGACTGCAACTATCGCGTATTTCGCACCACCTTTGGATAGAGGCAAAGAGCCGATTATGTCGATTCCCCAGATCGCGAATGGCCAAGGGCTGATCATTTGTGTGAGTTCCGTTGATGGAGCCCTCGGGATTTTTGCATATCTTTGACACTTGTCGCATTTTCTTGCGTAGTCCGCGGCATCCCGGTTTACGGTGGGCCAGTAATACCCATAGCGGAGGATCTTCTTTGCTAGCGTTTGCCCCCCAGTATGGTCGCCGCATTCCCCTTCGTGGACTTCCCTCAAGACTCGCTTCGTTTCATCATGAGCGATGCATCGTAACAATGGGACGGAGAATCCTTTCCGGTACATGGATCCATCCTGCATGACGTATCGCGCGGCCTTTCGAAGGACCTGTCGTCTTTCGCTTCTCCTTTCTGGTAAAGCCCCGGTTGTCAGGTACAGTTTGAATGGGGTTATCCACGAGTCCTTCTCGATCTCTGTTTCCAACACAAGATCGATTTTCATCTCGTCTGCACTCGGGGCATGCAAGACTTCCACGGGATACAATCCCATTTGTTGAACATCGTCGGTACTCGCGAACTTAGCCAACAAGTCGGCTTCTTTGTTTTGTTCTCGCGGGATATGTGAAATGTCATAACGCTCAAGATTTGATAGTAGTTCCTGGACCTGAACGAGGTACGGAGCAAGCTTTCGTCCTTTTGCTTGGTAGTCTCCTCGTACTTGGTATACCACTAACTGCGAGTCACAAAAGATTTCGATTGATTTGATTCCGAGTTCTTTGATAAGCTTCAAGCCAGCGATCAATGCTTCATATTCAGCTTCGTTGTTCATAGCCGGAAAATCGAG
Organism: Allium fistulosum; assembly: GCA_030737815.1. Lineage (NCBI taxonomy): Eukaryota > Viridiplantae > Streptophyta > Magnoliopsida > Asparagales > Amaryllidaceae > Allium > Allium fistulosum. The sequence continues at coordinate 425,585,464 of CM060902.1, forward strand.
CTTCAGGGCATAACAGATTGATCGGTTTTCCGGAGTTATAAGAACTACGCCCGCGCCGGAGCAACGGTCGTTTGATGCACCGTCAGTGTATAACTTCCATCGTATGGGGGGAATCATGTCGTGATCGTCCGGTTTGATGGGTATGGTAAATTCAGCGATGAAGTCTGCTAATGCTTGCCCTCGGATAGCTCTCCGTGGTAAGTACGCGATATCGAATTGGCTCAACTCGATGTTCCATTTTAGCAATCTTCCAGAAGTTTCTGGTCGCTGAAGTACCTGCCTCAGGGGTTGATCGGTATAAACGCCGATTGAATGCGCTTGAAAGTATGGGCGTAGCTTGCGTGATGCAATCACCAAGCAATAAGCCAATTTCTCAATTTTAGGGTAATTCTTCTCTGCCCCCGTTAAACGCTTGCTAACATAATATACCGGCTTCTGGACTCGATCCTCCTCACAGACCAAAGCTGCGCTTATCGCATGAGGGGATATAGCCAAGTAAACGTACAGCATCTCATGGTCAACTGGTTTAGATAGCATCGGTGGGCTCTCCAGATGCCTTACCAGGTTCTGGAAAGCTTCCTCGCAGCTAGACGTCCATTCAAAATTCCTCTTTCCTTTCTTTATTATGTCGAAGAATGGGATGCACTTGTCAGTTGCCTTGGATATAAATCGACTTAGCGCAGCCACTTTTCCGTTCAAGCTCTGTACCTGCTTTACAGTCCTGGGTGCTTGTACGTCTCGAATGGCTTGGATCTTTTCTGGGTTGGCTTCGATTCCCCTAGCGTTGACGATGAATCCTAAAAACTTCCCTGATGCAACGCCGAAAGAACACTTCAGCGGGTTGATCTTCATTCCATAGGACCTGAGTATGTTAAACATTTCAGCTAAGTCTTGAATGTGGTCGTTTGACTGCCGTGACTTCACGAGCATGTCGTCCACATAGACTTCCATGGTTTTGCCCAGCTGGTCCTTGAACATTCGATTCACCAGACGTTGGTAAGTTGCTCCAGCATTCTTTAATCCAAAGGGCATCACTACATAGCAATACAGCCCGACATTTGTAACGAAGCTGGTGTGTTCTTGGTCCGGAATATGCATTGGGATTTGGTTGTATCCCGAGTACGCATCCATGAATGACAATAATTCGTGTCCTGCTGTGGAATCGACCAACTGATCGATCCTAGGCAACGAGAAACTGTCCTTAGGGCATGCTTTGTTCAAGTCGGAATAATCTACGCAAGTCCTCCATTTCCCATTTGCCTTTTTTACTAGCACGGGGTTGGAGACCCACTCCGGGTAGAGGGCGTCGCGGACGAACCCATTTGCTTTGAGTTTGTCCACCTCCTCTACAAGAGCGGCGGATCTCTCTGGATCCATTCCTCTCCTCTTTTGCTTGACTGGGACGTATTTCGGGTCTATGTTCAACATATGACTTGTGATGGCGGGAGAAATCCCACACATATCAGAATGCGTCCAGGCAAAAACATTGAGGTTTGCTCGGAGGAAGTCGCTAAGGTCTTCTGTCATTGCGGGGCCTAACTATGATCCGATTTTCAGTATTCGCGAAGGGTCGTCACGGCTAACTGAAATGTCGATTGTTAATTCAGCCGGTGCCGCCTTCTCTTCCCTGGGTTTCTCATCGTCGTCTCTCGGATCTATATCTCCGTAGATCCAAGAACTATGCCCGAGCCAGGGCTCGGGCACTACTTGTCAATTATTCGCGTTGAGGATGCGGACAGGATTGTCCATACCCTTTCCTTTTTCCCTCCGGTGGGCTTCACGGAGCTCGGCCACATAACAAGAACGACCAGCTGCTTGGTCTCCGTGAACAATGCCTACTCCTTTGTCAGTTGGGAACTTCAAAGTCAAGCACCACGGGGCTAGTGCCGCCCTAAATTCAGCCAGGGCCGGCCGACCCAAGAAAACATTATATGGAGAGTCCACATCCAAAACTACAAAGGGTAGAATTCGTACCCTCCGACGCTCGCCTTGTCCCAGTTCAACTGGTAACTCGACATATCCCACTGCATCAGTCGCAGCGCCGTTAAAACCGTGGATACGAGCTTTGGATGGTTTCAAGTCTTTTGTCTCTAGCTTCATCTGATCATATTCCTTCTTGAAGATGATGTTGACTGAACTTCCACAATCAATCAAGATTCTTTTTACATACGCTGGTCCGATTGTTGCAGATATGACCATGGGATCGATGGTCGGAGCCTCTATCTGATCAGCGTCTCTGTTTCTGAACACAATATCGTCTGTCATCACGCGCTGCTGCTTAGCAGGGGCCCCGTCCTCTACGTTTGAACAGCACTCGAAATCCGCATGCTTCAAGGAGCTCGCATATCGCTCCATCTCTTGCCAGTTCTTATCTGCGGGATGAGGTCCGCCGATAATTGTATTTATAACCAGTCTTCCAACAGTTCGGGCAGGTTCCTCTGGATGACGTGGAGCTGGTGCACGACCTGGGTCGGACGTTCCCTGTCCTCCTTCCTACGGATCCTTCACAAATTCTTGCAACTTCTTTTGTCTGATCAATTTCTCGATAGCGTCATGTAGGTGTCTGCATTCTTCCGTGTTGTGTCCATAGGTTTCATGGAAGCGGCAATATTTCCCAGTCCGTTTCTGTTCTTCAGTTGATTCTTTCGGACGTGGTTTTCTGTACTGAAAAGTATTGCATGTGGATAGGTAAATGTTCTCAAGTGGGGCGTTTAGCGGAGTGTACTCGCTGTAGCTTGGAATTCTCGACTTCCACTTTCCCGCTTCTTTCCTCTTTCCTTGACTCCTTCCTCCGGACTCTTTGGGCTGCACAGGCTTATTCTGGACGTTGACTTGGACCTTTCCTGAATTGTCTCCAGATTGCTTCACAGCAATGTTGCTCTTAATTGACTCTTGGGCAGGTCCCGGTGCCTTGTCTCGTCGTACCCACCTAGCTTCCTCTCTTCTTATGAACTGGTGCGCCTTGGAGTAGAAACGCTCTAGCGTAGTCGGAGGTTTTCCTGCCAGCCAATCTCCGAATTCAGAATCCGGATCTACACCTCTCATCACAGCCATTAGAATTGCATGGTCGTTGGGATTACTGACTTCAGTTGCCGCAACGTGGAATCTTTGTAAGTACTCCTTCAGCGACTCTCCGGGATTTTGGATTACACTCGACAGAGACATCACGTCCTTCGGGCGTGTAGTGTGTATCCTGAACTGCTCAATAAACTTCTTTGCCAACTCCTCGAAATTTGATACGGATCGCGGAGGAAGTCGGGTGAACCACATAGTAGCGATCCCAGATAGAGTAATCGGAAAGCACCTACACTTGGTGGCATCATTTGCTCTGGCTGAATCCATCATCCATTCATACCTCATTACATGTTGTCTGGGGTCAGTCTTTCCTTCGTATGCAGGAATGGTTGGCATGCTAAACTTCTTGGGGTAGGACGCTTGCAGCACAACATCCGTGAACGGAGTATGACTTCTTGACACTCCCCAATCGTCATTTGATAAGCCCTGATTTTCTTTCATCAGTTGCCTGATCATGGCTGTCAGATCGGGTGTCTGTATGGAAGCTGGGAGGTTGGAGTCAGTTCTACGTGCCTGTCCATGCTGATGCCTCCTTTCCTGGCGATCTGCCAATCGTGCGTCATGAGGTTCAACATTGTTAACATCTTGATGATCTGGAGCTCCCTCCTCCACCTGTACTCCGGTTCGGAAGTTTCCAGTTCTGGCTTTGTCGCGGTCTCTTGTTGTTCGAACAGCAGCATCTGCCCTTGCGGTTTCAGTCTTACGGCGTCTGCGCCTGGGTGGCTCATCAGAAGAAGTTGAGCTGTTAGAAGAGGAATAAGCAGCTGGATTGCCCCCAACGTTCTGTTGCTGCTGTTGAGTGAGTTGTGCCATCAGGTTGGCATTAGCTTGCATCTGTTCTCCCAGTTGTCTCCTGCTTTCCCTAAGTTCTCTCATCAAGTCGTTGAACTCCACTCTGGTGACAACCGGAGTCTGTTCTTGAGCGGCAATCCCTGCGCTCGGGATTGCTGGTTGGTTGCTAGGTCCTGCTTGTTGCACTCTAGCAGTCTCTCGGGCATCCGCATTAAGGGAAGCTGACCTGGTACGTGGTCTTGCCATTGTAGAGTTATTGGTATGAACTCTGAGTAGAATCAACGGATGTCCTATCAGTGAGTCGGATCTTCTTTGGGGGATTTATTCAATCCAGTAGCTTCAAAGCAGGTCCTTGAGGTCTGAGAATTCAATTCTCGGTGAAAGCACCAAAGTGTTAGCACCAAAATTGGTCACTAACCTCGTTCAGAAAGATTGTGTAGAGATATAAGTGATGAAAGCAATTAAACAGAGAAGACAATCCTAATTCAAGTGCAGAAAGTAAGAACACCAAATTTATAGTGGTTCGGCGTAATTGCCTACGTCCACTTTGCTCAACTTTATTGATTTCCTTTATGATTGATTGATTACAAATACAATTCGTGAATCAAATGCTTGAATGAAGGTGTTTAAGTAGAGAAGATGAGTCTTGAAAATGGCAGAGTCTCCCCGTATTTTCTCTCCAAAAAAGGATCCCTTTCACTGTGACCCTGCCCCTCTATTTATAGGCAAAGATGGGCTGGACTTCCCAAGTGGGCTGATTGTCGAACGTTCCAGCCCGAGTACAGTGGTCGCCGTATGCCGAGCAAGGTTCGCCGAACGATCTCCGCCGAACCATTCCTTCTATGCCGAACGGTGTGCTGGTTAGTTGTGTTGAATGTCTCCTGGATGACGAGTATTACGCCGAACACCATGGGATGCCGAGTACTCTTGTATGCCGAGTACTCTGGTATGCCGAGCGACCTTGTATGCCGAGCATTCTAGATGCCGAACAGCCTTGATGCCGAGTACTCTGGTATGCCGAGCGACCTTGTATGCCGAGCAGTCTTGATGCCGAACAGTCTTGATGCCGAGTACTCTGGTATGCCGAGCAACCTTGTATGCCGAGTAGTCTTGATGCCGAGCAGTCTTGGTGCCGAGCACTTATGGGATGCCGAACACTAGTTGATGCTGAGCATAGGTTGTTGCCGAGTGCCAGTTGATGCCGAACACTACTTGGCGCCGAGTACCCTTGTTGCCGAGTACTACGCCGGGTAGTCTCGATGCCGAACACTGCTGAGTATTATGCCGAACACTCCTGGACACCGGACACTAAGGACGCCGAGTACTACGCCGAGTACTCATGGATGATGGTTGCTTCGCCGAACATTCCTGGATGCCGGACACTCTCTGATGCCGAGTACTAGTTGCCTGGTCAAATCCCCAGGAAACAATTGTTGAATCTGGAGTTTTAAGCCTGTTAAAATTAATTTGAAGGCTTATAAAATTCATATTAATAATACTAAAGGTGACAGAACTTTTAAAATTGAAGTTAAAGGTGTTTTGTTCAGTTTTGAAATTTTATCGTTTAAATCGATATTTAAAAATAGCCTTTCAGGGCACAGTCTCGGATTTCGACGAAACTAGTTCCATTGGATCCGTAATATTGTATTATTATCGGATTTCAAGTTTCGTAGCAGTTGGAGTTGTCGTGTGATCGTATGATAGATAAACGCGCTGGAATCTATATCGAAAATTTATATAATAACTGGGTCCAAAAAGCTATCTTCTCCATACGATCGAGTTAGGACTCGAAACCTTTTCCATTGCGTTCCTAATAGGGGTATAACATTATGATTGCCTAGTGCCTTGCCTCGATAGGAGTTCGAATTTGTAGGTTGCTTTTGGAAATGAGATATTTTGAGCTTAAAATAAAATAAAATAATATATATATATATATATTGTCAATTAAATATTCCTTTCAGCCGTAAATTATCAAATCAGGCGTATGAAGTATACATTCCTATACCTTCTTCAACACGCTTCTCTCTTTTCGAAACATCACGTTCCTTTCGTTTCAAACAGCCGCCTTCCATGTTTAAAAACGCAAGTTTCCTTCCTGTCTTCTTCATTTTCGTGAATCAATATATATATATATATATATAAACAAATCAAAACGAAGGCGAGGATCATAGGCCTTGTCCATTTTTCCCTGTTTTCAGCCAACGAAGTTGAGAATTCGTCGTTCCTCTCTCCCTCAAAAAGGAAATCGTTCAAATCGAATTCATATCTTTTTCCTTCTCTTCTTCAAATTGAAAAAAAAAACGTTCTCCTCTCCTCGTTTTTAAATCCGAGACTTTTCCCCTTCAAACTTCAGATGAAAACGAAGATTCGAAAGGGATAAAAGGGTGATCGGACTAGGTATGCAAATCGAGCAAAAACTGAATGGGGGCGGAGCGCGTTTGTGTTGCGACTGGAGGGGGAGAGCGTCGATGTTTGAGGCTTGGTCGAATCGCAGCGTAGGGGTAGGGCTCGACGTACGAGTTGGCGACAGGGTGGAAAGGGACGCCAATCAAGCTGCTGGCAGGTGAAGATAAGTGTTCGGCGGGTCGTGGGGAGTCGTACATTTCGGTTCCTAGGTTCGAGTGGTTGCAGTCAAGACGGCGGCCTGGAGGGGTTTCGAGAGCAATGCGGATCGAAGGGGGAGGCAGTTAGGTATTTTCTGGAATTAGTTTCAGCTTATTAGATTTGGTAGTAAATCTTATTATAAAGAAATATATATATATATATAAAGAAGATTGTTTTTAAACAGAAGCTTTAAATGTTTTGATACTGAAAGAAAAAAAATGTAAAAGCAATTCTGTTTCGGTTATTTAATATATAGGTTTAAAATAGGTACCGAGGAAATATATATACATTTTACAGTAAGATATACAAAGAACCATTCTGTTTTAATTTAATATATATATATATATATTAGACTTGAAAAAAAAAGGAATTTTAAATGTTTAAGTTTATATAAAATCAGGTTTCTAAATCTATATAGATTATTGTATAAGTGTGTATATATATATGTAGTTTCAAAAGAAAAATAAGTATACATATATACATTTTAAATTTACTTGTTTATTTTAAAATAGTGTATTAGGGAGATTAACTTAATTAATTATTTTTTTAACTTAAAATTTATTTATTATAGGAAATATTAGTTTAAATAAGGTAACTAGTTAATTAAATTTATTTAAATGGAAATTGATCATTCGATTAGTTCAAATGTTAATAAAACGTATAATATTTATACAAGGTCTAAATCATGGGGAATCAAGCTGGTTTGGATCAGATTGCTAATAAAGATCAAAGGTGAGTTAATCTCACTCATTTGGGTTATATTTAAATTTAAATAGTTAATTTAAATATTTGATTGAATTGATTGGATGTGATAATATATATAATAGTATTATATATATTGGAGTGATTGATTTCCTGCCTTATATAGCGGTTGAGACCCTATGCGCCGCATAATAGCGGATGATATTATAAAAACCCATATACCGCGATATTCCACCTCGAAGTTGAATTGGTATTGTGTTAACGTCTGTGGATGCAGGGAAACAGGTTGGAGGGATCCAACTAGATTCCTCAAATATTTAGTTTAGTTTAAATATTCTGTGATATGATTATTTATCCTGTGATGAATTATATTGATAATTGGAGTATTGGATGTTATGGTTTGATTGAATTTATTTGGTATACTGTGTTACCAAAATATATAGATTGGATTTTTGGAAAGAAATAAAAGGGTAAATTTTAAGTAAAATAATTATAGAGAATTTGAATAAAATTTAGAATGAATTGGAAAAGAATAAAAGTGATTTTAAAATTCTAGTAAATAAAATTTCGAGTATGGAAAAGGGAATTTTTAAATAAACAGGGAAATAATGAATTTTAAACTTAAGTGATATTATTTAAAGTAATAAAGAATTTACTTCAAAATTCAAGGTTTAAAATTTAATTAAAAGGAAAAGAAAAGGGATTTGGGAAATCTGGAATTTGTATTTTCAATTTAAAGATTTTAAATCATAATAAAGAAATAAAAATTGAAAGTTAATGGATTTTGAAATAAATGATGTAAGTAAGGAAATTTATTTCAAGGTGAAGTAAATTGGAAATCAATTGTAAATTGATTTAAGTGTTTGGAATTGGAATTTAAAAGAGAAGTGAGATTTTAAAATTTATAAACTGGGTTTATAAAAGTGAAGTAAAATATCACTGGATATTTGGAAGGATAAATTCAAGGTGGGAATTTATAAAAGGAATGGGTAAATGTGATTAAAAATACATAGTGATTTATTTTTAAAAAGATGTGAAAGAGAAGTATATTTCCCTGGATAGCCAAGTACGTTTTCAAAGCAAATTCTTAAGTATAAGTTAAAGTTTCAAAGTTGTTTTAAAAAGTATGTTTTGGAAAATCTATTATTATTAAATGTTTAAATTTTAAAGTAAGGATTTTTCCAAATTTATTTGAGTAGAAATTATATAAAGGTGACTTGGTATTATGATTTAAAAAGAAGGGAAAAATTTAGTTTTATATTTTATAAAGTAGCTTTATTTTAAATATTCTTAAGGTGTATATTTTTATAAAATAAAGTATTAAAGGAGTTTTAAATTTAAATGTTTAAAATTATATTTTAGAATAAAGTGATTTAAATTATTTTAAAATCTAAAATGTTTGGACTTGGTTATTTTCAGTGGAAAAACAATATTTGGGAAATTTATTCCGTAAAGGAAGATGGTTTGAAAAACTATTTCAAGGGTGAAATTGGAAATATATCTTGTGAAGATATCTTGAGATTTATAAATAATTTGGGTAATTATTTATTGTTTGATGGATGCTTGTGGATGTAAATAGATAGTTAAATCACTGACTATCAATATTGGACAATGCCCTGATCGTTTCGAAGAGACCGGGATCGGGATTAAATTCTCGAAAACCACTTCGATTTGGTTTGTACGTCTCGTTGGGAAACGAGTTTGGAAACAAAGATGGTACTGTGAAGTGCAAGGGCTAGTCGCTACTAATCCTGAGGGTGATTCCAAAATGGATGTAGTAGGAATAGTGCCTTCGGTTCCCTTCGAACCTGGAACAGACTTGTATGGATGAATGCTTTCGGAACATCGTTAGGTGGACGATGGGCGTTCTAAGGGATATGTTCTATAGAGGTAATGCTTAGCCTCAAGCCTCATCAACCGGGAATGACTGAAAATCAGGGGTTATGCAGCAAGGCTATGTGGGTAGCGCCCATTAGAGTGAGTTCATCCCTGTCTAGATGTCCCTTTTTATTTCGGCTTAGTGGTTTGGTTGCTGATCCCAACCGTGGGGTGATCTTACTCGGAATTACCCTTAGGTAGTTCCGGTCTTGTGTTGCAGGGGATCGGGCGTGGTCCTCGGTACGCTGATCTAGAACAGGTACTGTGACAGGTGGTACCTCAGTGCCTAGTCATTCGTTGGAAATCCATTCTCCATACGTGCCTGTACGGTTTTGATTGTGCACAACTATTGCTGAAACGTGAGATGCAAGCATTTCAGCTAGATTCTATTTTACTTTCTATTGACACTATTATAATATCAGACGGATTTGATAAAAAGTGTTTTGGCTATCGTAAGGTAAAAACCCGACATGTTTATTTGTGGCGTGGTCTTACGAGATGCTTTTGATTTCAAAGGGTTTGGAAAACTTTAATAATCCAATTTAGTGTGTTTTCTCACGCTAGTTTTCCAGACTGACTCGGGTGTTATTTTATTATAATGCTCGGGTCAGACCGAGTATTATAGATTACAGGAAAGGATGCTGTGGAGCTCAGGAGACGAACTGGATGTCGATACGTACTTGTTTTAAATATTCCGATGTGTATCATAAGTTGTATAGTCAGATTTGTGAGGACAAGTTATTATAACTGTCCCGAAATTGTGATGTTTATTGTATTGTACTCTGATGTTGTATTCTGATGATGTATATATGTAAACAAATATAATGTCTTTTTGTAAAGCTCTGTTATTTTCTATTATATTTGATTCCGCTGCGATAGTTAGATTTTGTTGTTATTTTGTTTCTTCTTCTACCTCCTTCTTCTTCTAATCCTGATGGTTCGATTTTTTCGGATATGAAAAATCGGGTTGTCACAACACTAAACGTCGAGGCAGGAACTCGTTTCTATCTCGAAGGTTAAAAATATCGTCATGGCAATGCCTAGAGGTAACATGTAACGACATGCCTTTTTGGACGTTTTAAGTAGACACACACGTCAGACTCAAACCATTCAAAAGGGCAGATTGTTATGGGGTAAATAAGAAAAAGTAGAGAAAGGAAGAAACAAATACAGAATCTCACAGTGGAATGACAAAATATAATAATCAAATAAAAAATTGATGAAGCTGTTTACAAATAACATTGATTAAACTTTTATAATACAGATCAGAGTTACATACAACAAGAATAAATAATAAATAAATGCAGCGGAACAACATGATGCAGTGGAATGAATATAATAAATAATAATAATACAAATCTTCGTCTTCACCCTTCAGAAAGTAGTCTTCGATGCACTGAAAAGCTCAGACTGACCCGAGCGAATTGAAAAGACAAAACACTCGAGTCAGAACTAAAAGATCTTATGTAAGTTAAATCAACAGTAAATAAATATGTGTGTAACGGCATTAGAGATATTTACGGGGTTTGACATCTCATATCCAGTGTCTAACGTGAGTGCAATAACTTAAGAGATGTTCGGGATTTACATCTCCTAAGGATCTGTTAAACTATCTACATACATAGTACAATATGTTATTATAATAGTGTCTACAGTAAAGTAAAGTATTAAAATAGCGTTAAGGCGTTACCTATATCCCCCTTAACACATTTTTATATATTCCCATAGTCTATACAGTACCGTAATTCCTCCGTAAACTGGAGGGCTATCAGAGGGTACTCCATAGGTATGGTACAAACCAAACTCGTAGAAGGCGCGATAGGGCATGTGAACACGGCACTCGAGGCAATGCAAGGGTAGATATACTAATTTCCCTCCCGGACTGGTGGTAACGCATAGCAGCTACTACCGCCCACCTCGGACACACTCCCATAATATAAATCGAGGGGTGGCCACCAAATCAATCACAAAGTCAAAATATAGTATCGAAGAAATGTGCATGATAGGAGGAATGACCTCACTTGGCCCGGTATAGCTCCTGTTTTAGTCGCATCTATGCTGACTCACGAGAGTCAGGGTCACGTAAATACCTCATACAGAATCGTTCGCTAAACCATCCTACTTTATTTCTGGAATCTCCACCACGTACACAGTTGTTAAAGTGGTTTTCGGTATTGGCAGAGAGTATGACAATATCCGATCCCGGTCTCTTTAGCAACCAAACGCTTATTTCACACCAGATGGTTCTTTTACATTTCCCAAAACCAATTCATAATTGATATCAAAATATCATATTCTCAAAACCATATCACCTTCGAATCATATTCACTTTCAAAATCGCATTCACTTCCAAAATCATATTCACTTTCAAAGATCATACTCACTTTTGAATTTGTCGATAAGGTAGGTTAATTAAATCCTAGTTCCAAAATCATCATATTTACTCAAATATGTCATTTCACAAAAAGGGTATCAATTCCAAATTCTAACTCAGGTTATATCACCATCAAGGATTTAAATATAAATACTTCAACTTTTACACAATCTGAAATTTTAGAAAATAGTTTAAATAGGCATAAATAGTTTAATAGTTAAAAAAATAGTTTAAATAGTAGAAATAGTTTAAAATAGATTTAAATTTGATTTAATTAGATTTAAAATGATTTATATAGATTTAAAGTAGATTAAATCGATTTAAATTATCTTAAATAGATTTAAAATAGATTAAATAAATTTAAAATAGATTTAAATAGATTTAAAATAGATTAAACAAGTTTAAAATAGATTAAATAGATAAATTAGATTAATTTGGATTAAAGAGATAAAATAGATTAAAATAAAAAAATAGTTTAAACTGATAAATATAGTTTAAATTAGTTTAAAATAGATTTCAAAGTTATATCCAAACATTTTCAATTACTCAATTTCCATAATTCATTTATATTTGACACTTCAACTTGAAATTTCAATTTAAATCCTTTGAACAATTCATTAAATCAATTCCAATTTCAACATTTACACTTGGATTATCGAAAATAATTCAATATATATAAATCAATTTCTATTTCAAAATGCCAGTTAATTGAATTCAAAATTTAAAGAATAAAAAAAATCATTTAATTTAACCAATCCAGTGTCCGTATATAATTTTCTACCCTATGGTCAAGTGATACGAATATTTATCATTTCAATCCGCAATTTAAAATTTTACGGTTATATATCATTTCAAACCGCAATCCCGAATTAAATAAAATCCATAAAATCGCTCGACTATATCATTTCAACCCATGACGATTTTTCCCTAATCTATAGATCGTTCGGGTATGTATCATTTCAACCCATATGGAACTTACAGTGTTATAACAATATAAAATATAACATCCAGTTATCAAATATCAACATTCAAACATCCATCACAATCATCATCCAAATCAATCAATAAACATCAATAGATAACTGATAATCAATAACGGGTATTAATTTGACAATTTAAATTCAATATTAAATTAAACGATGATTAAATGCAATAAAAGTCAAATTTAACTAGAATGACAATTTAAACATACCAAACATCAATCAATAAATTTCAAAACACATCAAAATTTTAAACATAAGATAATTTAGTAATTGTGAGTGGGTTAAAACATTCACCTTTGATTTTAAATCGAATAAAAATCCAATATAGGGCCCAAAATTCAACAGTCTCAGAATTTGTCCAAACTAGCGTTAAAATGTTCGGAATTTCGATACGATCGCAGCGGAGAAAACCGCACGTGAATCCGACCTTGTACGTAAAAGTTATAACAATTAGAAGTTTATACGATCTATATTTAAAATAAATAATTAGTATAAAAAACAAAGCCACGTACACAGACAACACGAAACCCTACTTCCCTCCCCTGTACATCGCGATTCCTTCGTATGCAAACCTATACGAGCTGCCACCACTTCTGGCCCAAACGCACGCGCCACGAGACCTCCATCACCAAATCGAGCAATACCGCCATCAAGCCCACTCCAGGTCGCGCCTCCTGGCAACTCGCACGCCGCCCCGACGTTGCCCAGGCGTAGCAACCGCCGTTGACTTCAACGCCATTTCCTGGCGATGTACGGCCGCCATACGACCAATGAGCCACATCACCGAGACATGCACCACGCCCTTTTCCCAATGCCACCTTCCGATCGTCGATCGGGCGACGATCCACCGTTGGATCGAAACCCCTAGAAATGGACGGCCAAGGTTTTCTCTTGATTTCTTTACAAACGGTGAATCCGATTGAAAAACGAATCACACCAATGAATTACACTCGTCGAGAGCTTCAAACTGATATATAAATTGATATGGTCTGGAGGAGTTTGATTTTTGGATTTGGTTTTGAAATTGGATTGAGGGTTTGCAAATTTGATTTATTTCTGCCATTGAGAAGAAGGAGTAGACAGATGGAGTTGTACGTACAGAATAAGAAAATGACTGCTAGGGTTTGGGAACAATACTATTTATATTAACAAAGCACAATAAGAAAGAACAAACGCGAATCAAACTGGTACGGACGACAAATAGCGACCCAAAAGCCCATTCTGCCTCCGAAACAAAAGTGGGTCAACCCATATATCAAAATAGACGTTTTTGATATTTTTAAACTCAATGGAACAGGTTTCAGGTCCTAATTCCATCGTATGAAGAAGTTAGCTTTAAAATCAGCTTATTTCAAATTGATTTCAATTAAATTGATTTCTAGGCGTTTCGAGTCCGTATGATCGAACGACAAGTCTGATCGCTACGAAACTTGAAACCTTACAATAAGTCACTGTTACGGATTCGATGAAACTAGTTTCGTCGAAATCCGAATAAGTGGCCAAAATAGCTATTTTCACGTTAATTAAATAAATTATTATTAAATTGATTAAATCACTTTTTAATTCAAAATTTATAATTAACAAATTTTATCATTTTTGATTACTTAGATATTTACAATAATTTAAAACAAATTTACATATCAATCCAGTGTTAAATATTACACTAATTACAGTGTTCAATTTCAACCGTAATTAAATCCAATTAATAAAATTTAATTCCAATAAATTGATTTAATTTTATTTCAATCTTTTTATTCAATTAATAATTATTCTATAGACATAGTTAACATTGTTTTATATTCTATTACATTAATATGCTACAATTATCATCTTTTACCATACTAGTTGCAGCATTTCAATTATATTCTTATTATTAAATCATAAATTTTCATTTCTTCCAACATTAAATTCACAAAACCTTATTAAATTAACTAATTTTAATTTTCGAAAATTACGGGTCGTTAGATAACACTACCTCAACTTGCCCGACTTCATTTTCAACCGAGAGATGGTACTTGTTTAGAATCGACGAGTGGTGGTAAGAATATGAAATTTAATTTCCATATACGGTGATTTTTAATTATCTCAGATAGTTGATTATTTTACTATCCGTTTAGCTTTCTTCATTGTGTGTCATTAATCTAAGATAATTTGTTACTCACTTGAGCATTAATATCCTTTATCGGAAATGACTAAAACCAGAGCGCGAGTGGGGGCCAAGCTATGTAGGGTTGCTTCCATTAGGGTGTTTTCACATCTACTCTAGGTTGGTTTCGGTTATATGCGCAATAAGATGTGAAATACTCAGATTCTCGGTAAAGGTTGGCGGGTTCCGGCTTGGAGGTTTTTGAGAGCCATCGTAGCTCTTAAGTATATTCTAGAGGTATACTTTCGATAAAGGGGTGCACCCTCCTAGTCATTTGTTGGAAAATTTCCCTTCTTTCCTTTGATTCCAAATTTATAAATTTACCTCTTTCTAAATTACATCGGCCAGTGTCATAAGCACTTCACGACGTTTAATTATTTGTATCCATTATTATGATTGGATGTTATTATTGTGAGGGAAAATCCATTCCGCGGATGTTGGCGTGGTTTCACATATTGCATTTATTTCCACCATTTTGTTTGAGATTTACTCATACCATACATATTGTCTGACCCGAGTTGTTTATTTTCCCCAAACTTTTAGGCTCTTTGAAAACGATGGATGAGCAGGAGGCTCCGTAGTTACCTAATTATTTATTTTCGCTGTTATGCCTGTTATGCATGTATATTTTGAATCAACATGTGTAAAGGCAGAGTGTAGAACTGCCTAATCTGATAGTTGTAGTACTTTTGTGTCACTCTGATAACTCCATGTAGTAATCTTTTGTACAATATTATTTTGTATTATATACAACCATTCCGTTGTGAGGTTTTTCTATTCTTTTCTGTTTTGTTCTTTTATTTTACCCTATGACAACTTGTCTTTCGGACGCTTGGGCAACGGCATACGAATGTCGTGGATGTATTAAGTGTCGTTTCTAAGGGTAAGAAAGGCGGGTCGTTACATAGTCGAACCCCGGTCTTCACCCAACATGCTGGAGACTTACATGGCCGTCCATAAAGAGCTTTATAGGGTGTCATGCCAATGCTTGCTTGGTAACCATTATTGTAGGATAATTCCACTAAGTGTAGATGATCTTTCCAAGATCCATCGAAGTCCAAGATACATGTTCTCAATATAAGTTTTAACAAGTAAGTTAAGTATTTTATAAATATAATAATGGAATTTTGGATTTTAACACTTAAGTTAAAATCGATGGTTTTGAGAAATTAATTAAAAGTGTATTACCTTAATTAATAAATGTGGATATGCTTTGATCTTTAAAATAAATTTATTAAAGTTAATGATAAGTATAAATATGGTTTTGGGTAGTAGTAAATAATGTTTTAGAAACATTTGTTTTTAACCCTTATTATTAATTATACTTAGAAATATAAATAGATATTTAATAATGAATATCTTAAAGATAAATATAAGTAAATGACTTTGGATTTGTGGTGACATTGTTTAAGCAACAATTGTCTTTAACCCTTAAATGTAATTAAATCTCTAAAAGCAAGTTTTGAAGAAAATTGTTGAGTGTGAAATGATTTTGGGTTTATTGTGACAAATATTTAGGCTACAATTGTCTTTAACCCTTAAGATTATAAATAAATATTTAATTATAGATATGTTAATGATAATAATAAGTATGCAATCTTTTTTATATAAAGATAGAAAAGTAAAAGTTTAACTTATAAAAGAGAAAAGGTTTATAGTAACTATGTTTATGTAGCATTTATTTTTGATCTCTTTGATAACATTTTAAATAAGTAAATCTTGTTAATAATTTGTGTATATACTTATACAATTTGAGATAAGTATATGAATACTTTTGGATAGTAAAATAGAAGTGTATATCTTTTCTAAAGAGAAACAAAATCTATATGCAAGTTTAATAAGAAGTTTAATTAAAGGAAGTTTATTAATAGATGAGTTTTATTAATAAAGAGAAGTTTAAATAGAAAATGGTGTTTAATTAAGAAAGTTAAGTCTTAATTAATAAAACATTTTTAATTACTAAAGGTGTTTAATTAAAAGAAGTTTTAATTAAAGAATGAAGTTTTAATTAAGTGATGAAATTAAATCAAATAAAGATGTTTTATTAGATAAAAGGAGTTTTACTAATAAAAAAGGTTTTAATGAATGAAAGATTAATTAAATAAAAAGGGGTTAAAAGTTGTTCATTTGACTTGATCGTGGTTTGTGTGATTACTTGTATATGGAAACCATTTAGTCGCATACTTATCTCTAAAAGCCAACGAAGTAGACTTGATTCTATCTGTGAGAGTCATGATTAATGTTCGAGTAAGGATGGAGCGATAGTGCTCTAACTTACCGACTTCTCTATTGACCGAGGTATAATAGAAGTTAAAAAGGTTGGAAACGTAATAAGATACGAGGCTTGGTTTTCATATGTGATCATTTCTTTATTATTTAACATGACTGTTTCCGGCCTTTTGACCAAGCAGTATTCGAACAGATTTAAACGATCGAATTGGATGAACGAATGATAGAGAAATGATCTAAGGACATTGGGAATATCATAAAAAGGCAAGGAAAAAGAAATATCAAAACATGAGCGAAAAAAGTTGAAAATTTGAAAGTTCAAGATTTTGTAGCAGCCGACCTGAAGCAAACCCATATCCTCTGGTCAGATTTGAAGTAGAATAGACTTGAGAAATCCCTGAGTCAGACCTAAAGCAATCCATATAAAAACCCCAAGCATGACCTAGAGTGGATTCGTTACCGACCCCTGGACTCGACTCGGTACTGACCCTTGATAGCTCGGAGCAAACACTCAAAAAACTCAGATCTGACTCCAAGCGCGACTCGGTACCGACTCCTGATGACTCAGAGCAAACACTCAAAAACTTGAGTCCGACTCCAAGGAGGCGAAGGAAACTCAGAACATGAAAATCCTAGTAAATCTTTGCTTAGGCCCCAAGTAAATGCCCAAATTTCTCAGATCGGACTCCAAGCAAGTTTAACCACTTCAAAAAGCTAAGACAGGCAATAATCCACCAAAGTTAGGGATCGATACCGACTCCCAGTTTTTCCTTGGGTGGACCCCATCTTCTGCCTGCATGCCTTACTTGACGTCAAAAGTCTATTTCTAAAGTTGTTTTGTTGAATCAATGCAATTCTCCATCGATCTTCACGAACACTTGAAACTTCAATTTTGCTCTTCCACGACTCCATCATTTGGACCTTGGAACAAGCTATTATTGATACTAACAACCATGAAATCACAAAACTGACCACAATATGAACTGAGGTGGAAGGTTGAGGGCAATCATTTTGGCCCTTTTATAGATCGATGCTGACCCCTACCCTTGCAGTCCAGCCGACCCATCTAACTTGATGATGTGGCACCTGTTTTCTTAGGATAATTGGTCTAAATATGTACGATGTCTAGTAGATATTTTGTGTGAGATATTAGGCTCCCTGGCTCTATAAATAGGAAGGTATGGCTCATTTTTAGGATTTTTTGGCTCTAGTTCTATTCTATCTTATATTTTGTAATTTTGAAAATCTAAGTGTTGAACTTGTACCGACTCCTAAGTATTTCTATCTCCAAGTAAGAAATTAGCAATAAAGTATTAAAGTGGGCGTAGGCCTTGCTTTATCGAAACACTGTAAACCCCGACTGTTCATTATTTACTTATTTCTCGCCCATTTTTCATTTAATTCTTCACTTTTATTCTCTACTTAAATCTTTGGGTATTTGTGCCATTTTTGGTTCAAATATTTTAGTGCTTTCATTGAGAGACTCGATTCTCAGGCTATTTGAATCCTTGTCTACTATTGGATTGACTAAAATCCAAGGAAGACATCCAGTTTTTTCTCAGCTAGTTTCCCTATTGCTCAAATTTGAACAAAGTCTATAGGAAGTTATCTTCAATGGCCCTCAGAAAAGATAAAGCCGTTGCCTCCTGTTAACCCACCGTTTGTCAAGGCGGTTGACGGGCAGATTTAATCCAATAGACTTCATGATTATCAAGGCCATTAGTTAAGAGCGATGATTGTGAGGTCTAGAAATAAAGTGTAGGCAATGATATGAAGCGACAATCAACCGATATCAAAAGATAGAATATCCAGAATATTCTAAGTACGGATTAGTGTCTTGCCTAGGCAGGGGATCGGTGCCTATCCCTTCTCCTTGGGGATCGGTACATGTCCTCAATTTTTGTCCCAAACTGGGTGAGACCGTTATAAAGTGA
Organism: Allium fistulosum; assembly: GCA_030737815.1. NCBI lineage: Eukaryota > Viridiplantae > Streptophyta > Magnoliopsida > Asparagales > Amaryllidaceae > Allium > Allium fistulosum. Next base: position 425,604,181 of record CM060902.1, read on the forward strand.
TAAGGAAGGCCCCACAAGGCTACATTTCAAATCTTAAGTCGTTTGGAGTTTGTATACGCAAGTTATGGGCAAATTATGTAACGACCCGTAATTTTTAACGTTTCGAATGTGAATATTTAATCTATTTAAATATTCAGATTTGATTCGAATGTAATAAATTATAAGGGAATCAAATTTTGATAAAACGAATTGATTTTTGATGACTTCATTTTAATTTAATTTATAGAAATTTTCCATAATTTTTAATTTGAAAAATAAAAATATTTTCATTTGACGCTTTTTGCGGCAAACATCGGTATTTTTGAAATTTAACGGAATAAGTTAACTTGTCTATTTTATTGTTGTTTTGTGATTGCATAACGTTGTTATGCACGATCATATTTTTATTTCGGTCATTCGCGGTCCATACGCGAACGGAATGTTGTGTAGTGAAGTACCCTAAAAGTTTTCAATATTAAAACTTTAAACAAACCAAAATATCTTTCTCTACACCCCACGTTTTTGCATTTAATGTTTTCACTTGATGTATTTTTACATTAATTGTTTTGAATTTGGTCACCTTAGCTACCAAGTATTTTCTCCTACATTAAGTACCACAGCAAGTCATGAGAGGGGTCACTTTTCATTTTTTTTCTTTTTTCCATCTCACAGAAACATATATTAACATTTCCTTTATCATTTAATTATTCCAATATGTCTCCCCACACTAAGAATTTGCAAAAGTTGTCAACACCAAATTTGTAGAAGACGTGTATATCTAAGTTTTTCATTCTTATTGCCCCCATTTAGTGAAGCGGAGATGGAGTTAGGAGGGAGAGAAGTTTCTCCATGGGTATGCAAGTATGAGTATGGTAGTGCATATATATGTACATTGGTGTGTGCATGCGTGTGGGCTGTGTGTGTCAATGCATGTGTATATGTGTGTGTTTGTGTGAGTGAAATGTATTGGGCTATGTTACATGCGTGTTAAGCCTAGAGCATGTAAAGGGATGAATTGGATGCTACTTTAGTTAGTGAGTGATTTTGCATTTAGGTCCTTTGTATAATGGTCATTTGCATGCGAGTGTGAAGGGAGAAGGCGTATGTTTGTATATAAAAGAAAGAAGGGAAAGAGGAGTGTACCATTTATTGCAAAGTTTTGCACTTAGTCCCTTCTTAATGTGGACAATTTCAATGGGTTTAGGTGAAGTTGTTTGCAGGTGTTTAAAAATGTGAAAGTGGGAAAAATAGCCGGGGGGTGGTGGAGGAAAAATATCACTACAACAAACTGAACATTAACAACGTTTAGAAAATACTATAAAAGGCTTTAACAGTGTTTATAACTACGTTGTGTAACGACATGCCATTATAGGTTAGGAACATACGATAGCAATAGAGTAAACGCTGTAAAAAGTCCTCTTTAATAGCGTTTTTTGGATGTTGTTAATACATTTTATAGCGTTCATGCTGATGTGATAAAAACTTTTCTTAGCGTTCAAATTCTGCTATCAAATAAATTTAAGACGGTTTTCTCTTATAAGATAACTTTTTTACATCATTTTTAAGACGCTGTTAAAGGGTACCACACCATTTATAAAACGCTGTTGAAAGTTTACACAGCGTTTTTGAAACGTTGTCGATTGGGTTTCTGTGTTTCCCCTTTTAATAGTTCCATTTCTATGCATATCAGTCTCAATTCATATACTATCACAGTTAAAATCAATATGCACATTTCATAATCAACATGTTATATTAATCACATTTCATAATCAACATGTTAGATTAATCACATATTTCGTAATCAACATGTTATATTAATCACACATCCTATAATCAACATGTAACCTTACATACTCGAAATACACAATATTCTTACAATGTAAAAAAAGTAGGAACTAGTGACCAAAAGTAGAAATACATACAAGCATACAAACCAAAATATAGTTCTAGCATCAAAAATAACTTCGAATCCATAACTTGTTGAGACATTTTTTTGTATCAAAGATATCTATCTACCTGCAAAGTCAAAGTTCAAAAATTAACAAAGAAAATCAAAAATACAATAAATACAATCTAGAACTTAGCTGATGCAAGCAACAATAACATGAAATGTAGTATGTAACAAATAAAAAGTGCCGAAACCAAACAACTGTCTTTTACAAAAGTATTAAAATCAAACAAATTATGCCATACAAAGAAGATATCACAGCTAAATTTCATCTTTGCTCATGTGTTAACTAATTACTACTACTGCATGACTACCTTGTGCTAATTGTCAATTAATCTCTGTAAGAAACCGAACAAGTCATTTGATTACTATATGTATCGATGTTTTTTTTTTTTTGCCTAATGTCCTCCTTTTACTGATCCAAACTAACAAAGGTCAATTCTCTTGCAATTTAATGCTATTTTAGTTTATTACTTGGCTTAGCTCCTAGTAACTACAATAAAAATTAAAGGCAGTTTGAGCCTGTAATAAATACATGTTCCTTGAACTGGAGGTCTCTAAAACATTTAAAAACTCATAAATGGGAATAAACATGCATATATGTATACACAGCACATGTTCTGAGGACTTCAAACTACTTAGATTTAATTGAATGTTAAGGGGGAAAATAACAGAAACATATAGTGGAAAAAGAAAAGTAGAGATGGTTGCACGATTTGATGCATTAACAAACAATACATACATATATTATGATTTATACTTACTACAAATACTATTATGATTTACGTACATTAGGTACATACATATACACTCTTATTATATATATATTATATTAATTCATATATATATAATTCTATAATATATTTACATGTTATGGTTTAATAAGTTCATCAAGATATTATAATTATTAAATTACATATGTATGTAATTTATATTTATTCATATACTTATTTATTATATACATTATTTTAATATATATATATATATATATATATATATATATTAATATTTTTTATATATGTGTGTGTACACACACATAAGCTGCATAATTCATAGACTACATAATTTCATTCATTAGAAAACGGTTTTGAATGAAACATAACCAAACCATTTAGAATATTAATTTTAAAATTCTAAGATCATGTTGTAAGCCTCAGTATATGATATTATCTCATACCTCAAGCACTCGTACATGAATTGTTTGTAATATACAATGACATCATGTAGCAATAAAACATTTAATTACTATACATGATTGAGCATACTGTTGTCCTATTTGAAAAAATAGTTAATGAGGTACTTCAAAATGCATGCATACAATTACAACCTTTGTATGAAACATACAAATTAAACCTTAGACAAAGGCTAACCAACAATGTTTTTCATATATGATATATCTATTATAAAAACAAGAAAACACGATAAAATACAAGTTTCTTAACGCCCTCTTTTATTAAAAACACTCTTTCACTGAAATAATAATTCTAATTGTTCAATTAATGATATTTAAAAGCATATCTCTTGTACCCTTTAGAATCTCTTGTTTTTCAAGGACCCAATTCAATATAAACAAATTTTTCATGCATCAAAGTTCAAATATGCAAATATCATTTGGCTACAAATAGTATATTAACTAAGGTGGGTTTTGCACATAACAATGTTAACCATTAGTAAGTCAGCCAAAGAATAAATTGATTTTGGCGAACAATACCAACTAGACACAAAATAAGTAATAAATCCATAACTGCACACCTCTAAATTGATCGGCCAACTGTTTGCACACGATCCATGGCCGTTGATCCATGACCGCCGATCCATTGTCACGATGCAGGTCGATATTATTATAAATGGGATATTACCTTAAGTGCGGCCAACTAATTCCCTGGCTTAGGCATATATAAAAAACAGTTCTCAAGTTTAGAGCATTAATCATGTACAAAATCACAATGCTCATATTCATTTCATAGCTTAACTACAGCATATTGTTACTTACCCAGTGCTAAGAATGCTCCGTTGCACACTCTACTCCTTTGCGAACACAAATTGTACTATACCTTGAGGCTCACTCAAGAAGAAGAAGAAGCAACAAAAGTCAGAAGAGAATTTAACATAATTAGTTAGTTAAATATATGACCTGTTCGATTGCAACGTATAGAAGTACGCCGCGGAAACCAATAGCAAAGAAGCTGCAGTCATGTTCGCAGGGCCAGCAAGAAACCTAATTGCCATTGTGTAGCATGCATTTTTGTTCCCACAAGCTATCATTCTCGGCTGCAATGCGATAAACCACCCTATAAAAATACTCATTAGGTTAACGAGCTAGTAAAAGAAATTGGGTTAAAGCAAGTATAATTACAGGAGAAGCGATCAACATTGCCTTTAATGATCACGCTATCAATAAAAACGGACCGACATGTAACTTCGTTCATATAAAAGAAATAAAAAAACTTGAACTTGTGGTTCACTATCTGTTATTTTATATTCTCCTCTTCCTAACTAGACCAGTAATAGTCAATTAAATTAGCCCAACTTAATCAAATTATCTAACAAAGATGATAAAGAAAATTAATTAAGGTAGACAAGAAAAACATCATTCTGAAACCACAAAATCTGCCAAACTGCCTAAAATAAAAGGATCTCATTTTATTCAATTCTCTCCGCCTCACCAATAAAGCCTCAACTTATTTCTGAAAATCAAATACAGTTTGCAATGGAAAAGATGATACAACCATTATTCAAAGCAAAGGAAACTTGCAATCATACAACATACACACTCAAAACTAAATTATAAACACTGTACCAACCTGCAGAGAAAGTATGTCCACAACGTATAAAGGCAGCTCGTATTATGCCTCACCATGCAAACGCAGCATGCATGGTGCAGCTCTTCTCCACCTTTAACTTCTTCCTTATGTTCCTCTTTTCTTTCCTCGTCTACTTCATTAATCCACCCTCTGTTTCCAGCAACGCCATTAGAGACATTGTTGTGTGTTCATGGTTCTCTTTTGGTCCTTTTGGAATGGGCAATGGTGGATCTGAATCTTATTTATCATTGATTTTATAAACAATACTAACTAGACGAAATAAGTAATAAAGCCACAACAATTGCATACCTCTAAATCAACCAGCCAACCATTTGCATCTGATCCATGATGGCTTGCATGTGGTAGCCAGGCAGTGCTCCATCTAAACACATTATGCAAACCAAAGATAAATTGCATAAGTACTTATAACTGCTTTCTCATTTTAACCCTAAGTATGATGTAATGAAAATAGAAATTACAATAATAAGAATATCACTTGACTATACTCATATGTTAAATTAATCTATTTGATACCTTTTTTTATATATAATCTTGTCTATTTTTTAAATCTATGAAGGATTAAGTAGATGAATTGCTCACAGATTATTTCAAATAGGATATTACCTAAAGTGTGGCTAAAGAACTCCTTGTTATAGGTTTATATAAAAAACAGTTTCCATGTTTAGATCATTAAAAGACAATATCCATATAATGCTAGAAAATTAAGACACGACCATTTCGTTTATATTCACCAATACTAAGTTTAGGGGAAATGACATTTTTTAAAGAAAATATATACTTCATTGCTTTTCTAACTGTGTATACAACTACAAAAATTAAAAATTAAAATATAGGAGTTAAAAAAATCAACAAAATAAACATGAATGAATAAATAAACAAAAGATAACATAACAGCTCCTTTTTAGCAGCATAGTGAATGAGAGTAAGAGCAACAAACAACATATATACCCGAGAACTTGGTGTGTGTGTGTGTGTACATAAATATTTGCATATATGTACACATATATGCATATATGTATGTATGTGTGTGTGTATAGACACACGCATACACACACACACATACTAATAAAGGCAAAAAACCTTTAGCGCTTTCTCTGATTCCTTCCAAAATTTAAGCATATACACAAGAACGTGATATCAGATCAGGAAAAAAAATCAGTAGTCAACATTTACAAAAATAAAATGCATTGAATTAAATTTAAGCATATATCATCTATAAAATCACAATCCTCCTTTTCGTTTCACAGCTTAGTTTGCAACTACAACAAATGATTACATACCTAGTGCTAAGAATGTCCTGATGCATGCTCTACTCCTTTGCAAACACAAATGGAACTATCCCTTGAGGCAATGCTACCTATTGTAGAAGAACAAGCAAAAAAAAATCAGAAGTGAACTTAACTAAACATCATTAGTTAGTTAAATATATGACCTATTGCTACGCATAGAAGTACATCGGGGAGGCCAACAACAAAGGAAGCTGCAACCATGATCGCAGGGCCAACCAAAAACTTAACTGCCATTGTGTAGCATGCAATTTTATTTCCACAAGCTATCATTCTCGGCTGCAACTCCATAAACAACCTTGTAAAAATATTAATTTGGTTAACGAGTGAGTAAAAGAATAGTGGTGTATTGAAAAAAGAAATAATGAAGAGAACAATAGAATATTGAATTGATCCTAGCTGAACATAACTATCATAAGGCCAACATTAGACGGTATAAAGATGGACTGCTCTATTAGTGCAGGCATCTCAACATGCCATTTGCATTATGACCAATAACAGATACACATTAATATCAGCATTTATCATACCATTTCACAACTACTTCCTTGTCATTCCCAAAAGAAAATAAGAAAATTCACATTTACAAATAGTTTAATGATAAAAAGTGAAATGAACTAACGTTAGAATCATCTTGTTGTATTACATGCATATGGATGAGCTTATGGCCACAGTCATGATGGCAGTCACATATGTTCTAAGTAGAACACCACTTTCCTATCAATCTTGTGGATTATATGCCAATTTGACAAACAAACCTTACTTTCCATCATGGGAACCATCAATCCCTAGTATTGCTCTACTATAAAATAATCCTTAAATTTGCCTCGGCCACAGGCCATGATTGCCACAAAATGTGCATACCCACTTGTATTGTGTAGGCCTGCCTCCCATAACTCATCAAATTTCTAATTATACAAAGCCTAACTAAGTGTTGAAATTGTCCATGTCTTAAATGAAGCTATATCTATCATTTCCAGTCTTTCAATGCTCAACCACACTTCAGATTTGGCCTTGATGCCAAAGCATCAACCCATCAACTCCCTGGTATAGTTCTTCTACTCTCCACTGGGTCATTGATAGAGCCCTGTGACAATAGCTCCCTTCCTTTATGCCTGCATACTCAGTTCTCTCATCTACACTACTAATTCACTCACTGCCAGCTTAAAAAAAACATCTTAATTCAAGCAGCTTCAATACCATCGCTGACCACCAAACCAAGATCACCATTAGTTTTACTAGCTGCTGTGGACCTTTTGCCACATAATGGTTTAATCCCGCCATCTACGTCATGGAGTTCAAAGCGGGGGAGATACCAACCCTAGAAAGTAGCCTCGTCTATTGTAAAAGGCTACAACCCTTCGCTATCCTCCTTGGCTAGGGATAAAGGAGAATTCTATAACAATGGATGACCTACTCTCTGACAACGTGATCCTCATATCTGAGCATCCCATAAATGATTCAGAGAGCAATAAGGGTCTGCATCAACCCGATCCCAATGAGCCTTGCCTTTATCAATCAAAGTCTTACACCGATCTCCTAGAGCCGTCGACGATCAAAAAATTGCTCAGCTCCGCCCTATCCGAAGACAACTGCTTTCCTGGTGTGTATCATACTGATTCATTATTAATTAATAGCTCTTTTGCATCTAGCTGTAACTCACAAATAATTAACCCCATTATCTGCACACGACAACTTGCACCCATGCAGCTAGTATCCTTTCTCATCCTTCTCTCTCTTATTGCACATAGATTATACCAGTATCCATGACACACCTCACAATTACTACCCATTCTTCTAGTTTTGAGTGCACTACAGTCGTTAATGAATCATCCCCAATTGAAATCATAGCCTATTAAAAGTATTAACATCCCATTTTGAATATGAAACTAAATCATATCAAATGGACCACATCTACGAAGCTACCTTTAATTTAGTGTTTAAAATAATAGCACAAAAATATTTTGGATACTCTCATGTACTTATCATGCAAATACTGATAGGTTGTAGAAATGTATCATGTCATATTGTGAAAATATTTGGACTAGCAACTTAATAACAATGGTTTCTTTTCCTGCTACTTTATAACAATTATTAATACGCACTTCAATTATCTGTTATTCTATGCACTTCACTTATTAATATATATTATTGACTATGATGAAAACAGACTATTGAAATTTGAAAAGTAAAAAAGAATGTACATAATAAATTAAACAATATCCACAATCTTTGGATGTCCTATATTTATTTTGCTGAAAAAAAATGCTTATGTGAAGTCACTGGCCCTACCCTCATTTTAATTCATTTAACTGATAAATGTGGTAAACAGATTCCATATGTGTTGAATTATTTTAAAGTGCCTTTTATCTATTGAGGAAACTCGGAAGTGGCTAACTTGGACTCTAGGTTCCAATTATATAGTATAAGTTTTGGAATAAAAATGCTTAAGTGAGTTTCAAATGAAATAGAGGAAAACGTGCAGTTTGAGTTGTTGAAAACTTAAAACTCATTCTCTCTTTTACTACTTTATCTTTGAGCCGCAAAGGAGAAAACCAAAAGTCTAACTATAATTTTTCATTATATTGTAGTTCAGCATGTATAAACTAACTAGTCCTCTCATTAGTTAGCAACAAAGAATTATTTATTGGAGAGGACAATTGTTATCTACTAAGTTAAGATGGTTATTATCGAGTAGTTGCATAACAGCAAATGTGATGATCTTTCATCCAACCAAGTTAAGATATCCAAATTCAGTCATTTTCAACTAATTTTATATAGTTACTTAACAATATATAATATTTTTTAACCAATTTTTTCAAGAAGGTTATTAATTTTAGCATATGTTTCACATTTAAGAGTTCAAATTCTCTATATTATTTAAAAAATGAAAATTTCAAATTAAAAAATGGTGATATTTCACAAATGTTCAAACTATTTCAAAATTTGGGAAAAGAAGATAAAATTAATGAAATAATTGATAATTTCAAAAAGTTTGAAAATTATAGATATTTATTATGTTTTTCAAAAATATTCAAAACTTATATATTAATCCAAATTTTCAAATAAAAGTAAATTTTTTGAGTAGATTTCTAAGAATACGAGAACATGATATTTCGCTCACCACCAACCACATGATTCATTCATAGATCAAAATGAAAATATGAGGAGTAAGGAAATATCGAATTCATGTCATTTAATATCTATATATTCACTCCATAAACCACTTATTCATGAGTGTATATAAAATTGGTATAACCTAAAAATCTAATACATGGTTATAGAGATATATCCAATTACTTTATTCACAAATTAAGTAACATTTAAAAATAAAGTACACTTTATCTTACATGGAGAAATTAGAAATATAAACTACTTGTTCAAAGCTTACTCATATAAATTTAGTTAAACATTACTATCCACTATGAATTGCCAATACATGATTTTCCTAAGAAAATGTCAAATATGTTTCCAAATGTTGTATATAAATAACATATCCACAAGGTAACTGAAGCAAAAAAGGTACAACTTAGAAAAAATGCAGTTCATTGTAAATAATTCTATTTATTTACTCTATCTAACGGTTAAAAAAATAGAAACAGAACTGAAATAGAACTAAAATACCTTTTTCTTCTTTGTTTCCTGATTCTTTAGCTTATTTGATGTCACAACCAAACTAGAAAATCAAAAGGTTAACAAAAGCATTTAAGCGAATTAAGTGAATAATAATATCAAACATATTTTCCATTAAATTTACAATTAGCTCCAAACACTAGTTAGTATGAGACAATAAAAGCTAAACGATCGCTTTCTTTTACAAAATTACAGGGAAAGGGTTAATAATTTACGTGAGGAAATCAAGCCGTTATCTAGGATGTATGAGTAACATCCAAAAAAATGGAGCCAGTTGTTTACAACTAAACGATTATAAAGATTTGTTTTCAGAGTGTAATATGCAGCTATCATAGTAATCCCAGATGCTTATACATGAACTAATCAATATTTATTTATGAATGTTCTATAAACGTATCTAAATTCCAAGTTTTAGCAATGGTTAAACACGATAGTATGCATAGTATCAATTTAAACATAATAAGCTAGGGACTTAATTTTTATGCACCTTCAAGTGATGTTTTGAATGCTTCTTCTAGCTAGGCTTGCGAACATTCACATTACATGCTCACCATAGAAAAAGGTCATGACTAAGAATAAATATAGACAGTAAACCTCCTTGGATGATATCTATTATGATAAAATAAGAATAAACAACTTAACCAAAATTCTTTTTAGGAAAATATAACAAATAGTGATAGAAATCAGATTAAAAGAAAAGAAGAGATCTGAGGTTTCTTTACTAAATCAAGTTACGAGTCAACTAAAAGTAAAAGAGGGCAATCAGATTTCTTTACAAAATAAAATTACTGATGAAACCGTGAAATGTTGATAAGCCAATTCAAAGAAAAAGACTTTATGCTTTCTTTAATTTTCTAGAAGAGGATTAGTTGCACTTACTGATAACGATGCAGTTGAAGAAATCTTTGGGACTCGATTTCTTAATCTCCATGAAAATAAAATCCAAGAAAAATGATGAACCCTAATTCCAATCAATCAATGTTATTCAGGGTTTTTGAAGGACGAGTACGCATTAGGGTTATCGAATCTGCTTTTTAAAGGAGAAAATCAGTGAGGATTTTTGGTTTGAGAAATGGTATAATGTTTTGGGGATAGAAATATAAAATTAGATTGGTATGTATTTGGAGGGACGGGAAATAAATGGCGCATTTTGTTCCTACTTAGTAATTAGGTTAGATGACAGCGTATACTTTATTTATGTCAACGAATAAAAAGCCTACCACAGCAGCAAGCGTTTAAACGTTGTTCAATTCTGCTGTTTATGGAAGATTTTCTTGTAGTGTATTCACGGGCATGGAAAAGTTGAGGAATTATTTGTATGTTTGGGCTATGGATTACATGTGTTCAGGTAGAGACATTAGTAGAAAAAAAAATAAAAGAAGAGGGGAGGCTTCCTCCATTGAATGGTGGCATGCTGGTTGGAGGATATGATGTTGGGCCGGGTGTTGAGCTCACTGGTTTGAGTTAGGTGAGCATGGTTTAATTATTTAATTGTTTTATTTAGTTAAGTATATGTTTAAGTTAGCAATTTAGTTAGTTCAAATTAAATAAATTTAATAAACTCAAGATGATGGAATTGGCTTTTGGGTCAGTTTGTATGTGAGCTTTTGGGCTTTGGTAAAGTTTAGTTTAAATAATTAGTTTAGTTTTAAAAAGTTTAAAACTTTAAAATTTATAACTTCCCCTTACGAAGTCCATTTAAGTTCCTGTCTTTGACGTTAGATTCGTATTAACAAATAGAACACTCTAGTGAAGTTTATTGACACATTTAATGAAGTATACAATATTGATAAAATATTAGTGGCATTTTTTTAGTAGAACAAATCCCCATTCTTCCATTATAAACTGTGTGGATTTATTATTATTCGATAATTGATCTATTTGATATTGATTGTTAATTTTTTTATAAATAGATGTGCTGCAATTTATTATTGTTGTTGACTGATGGTTTGATTGTTTAGATTGGGGTCGACCAGTTTATGAGCACTGATTATTATTTGATTGTTGACTTTTCTCGACCAGTTTATGAGCAATTAATTATCCATATGCATGGGCTGGGTAGAAAAAAATTATAGCCTAACACCTTGTGATTTATTTCACTATTTAACTATAAGGTGTTTAGCGATAATATTGGTTCATTTAATTGTTATAATTAGTTATAATAATTTGACGTCAATGGAATTGTTTTCAAAGTTGGTTTTCATAAATGAAAGTTTATGAAATATTTAAATAAATAGAAATATTTGAAAATGAATATTTTAAAGTTATATTATATAAAAGTGATTTGTATAATGGTTTTATAAAAATGTTTTATAAAACGGAAAGAATTTCGAGGACTAAACCCGATGGTTTTAAGATGATTTTTGAAAGGATTTGGAATTGGAAATTATTATAGATTTGAAGTATTTGTAACTATTAGTGTAAATGATTTTGCCACTTCGAGATATAAAGTGGTTTGTTATGTTACCAATGATTCGGGTAACCCATAACTAAAAAGTGGGTAAGGGAGGTGCAGATGTTCTGTAGCCTCAGTATAGTCCGCTCTCGTTGTAGAGAGATATACATATCTATATTTAATTTTCAAAAGGTTGGGACCCAGTTGCCTTGTTATGGCTAGAAACCTTTCGATCAGGTAGCATATATTTTGCATGCTTGTAAATTGATACCATTTCAAAAAGTGATTTTTTTTCAGATCCCGAAGTAAAAGGACTAGTTTGAATATAAAAGATATATATATTTCAATAGTTTTGAAATAAAATTCCAGGAATAAAGTTCAAAGAGATAATTTTCGTAAAGTTAATTAGATTTTAAAAATCTAATATTGAAGATTAAGCCTAAGTAGGTAGTTTTGGAATTGCATATTGTTTGTTGCATCATAGGCTCCATGAGTCCTATTTGCGGTAGAAGAACTACATTGGCTTGATCCTGTATTTAATTGGGTACCAATTAGATAGGGGTACGTAGGTAGTCACAAGTGGTAATGATGCAGCCCCAAAAATAACATAACAAATTTCTGTTTATAGTTTTCCAAATATCGTATATTTTTGTATCTTTTCTGCTTACTATTTTATTCTACATTTACATTGGTTATTGAGTTTGTAGGTAAGGTTATTGCTGTTTCTCCTCAGAGTTACACAGCGGTAGATTTACAGCTTATTTGTAGTATTGATTTAGGGTTTGTATTAAAGCACACTGTAGAATAAATGATTACTCTGATAACTTGTATAATCGAAAGTTGTATCCTATACATTACTATTGGATATTTATCAAATATTATGTATTAAGTTGGTAGTTTTCATTCATAGTTTTAGAACGGGCGGGTTTTTCGATGATTTTTACTGGTCCAAAAACCCGGGTCATTACATTGGTATTAGAGCATAGGTTAGGTACCTAGGTAAAATTTGTCTAGGTTAGTAAATCAACCTAGGAATTTTAAAAATGAAACTACCTTAATTTGATAAATAAAATGGATAGGTTAAGGCACCGTACCTACGACCGGGGTTATGGGCGATAACTATTTTCGGTGTGCTTTATTTTTGTTGATTGTCTATTATTCGTTATATTTTTCTGTCCTTGGCATTTCGGGGACGAAATTCTTTTAAGGGAGAAGAATGTAATGACTCGCAATTTTTGACGTTTCAAATGTGAGTATTTAATCTATTTAAATATTTAGGTTTGATTCGAACGTAGTAAATTATAAGAAAATCAAATTTTGATAAAACGACTTGATTTTTGATGACGTCGTTTTAATTTAATTTATAGAATTTTTTCATAATTTTTAATTTTAAAAATAAAAATATTTTTGTTTGATGCTTTTTATGGCAAACGTCGAACGTCGGTATTTTTGAAATTTAACAGAATAAGTTAACTTGTCTATTTTATTGTTATTTTGTGCTCGCATAACGTTGTTGTGCGCGATCATATTTTTATTTCGGTCGTTCGCGGTCTATATGTGAACGGAATGTTGTGTAGCGAAGTACCTTAAAAGTTTTCAATATTAAAACTTTGAACAAACCAAAATATATGTCTCTACACCCCACGTTTTTGCATTTAATGTTTTCACTTGATGTATTTTTACATTAATTATTTTATACTTGGTCACCTTAGCTACCAATTTCCTCCTTTTACTTTGGTAGCAAAAAATATCTCGCCTCGTCCCATTCAAATTTCAGTTTCCGATTAATTCTTCTCAAGGAAAAAGAAAAAAAAACCAACAGATCGAAACCAAATCAACGCATCGAAACCTAAATGGATTGAAATCTCAAACGTATCAAATCAACACTCAGCTCTCTGTCGCCCACCCCCCCAAACGCGTCAAATCACCGCTCAGATCTTCGCGGCCCACCCCAAACGCATCAAATCATCGCTTTGATCTTCGCCGCCAACCCCCAAACGCAGCAAATCACCTTCTTACCTAGCACTGCAACCAATCTTTATCAGGTATTTTAGTTAGAGAAAATTGAATTGTTTATACAATGCAGCCTCTAGATTTCATTAGAAATGATTTTGTTATACATGGCAGCCTGCAAATTTGATTTTTATCCTTGTAAACTCATTATGATATTGGTTCTGACTCTTTTCCTAATTTTCGTTTACTTTCACGTGTTTTAATTAGATTGAGTTATTTATAAGAAGGTTGAGTTTGCAAGTATGGTGTTATTAGGAACTATGATGTACAGGATGATTCGTGATAATATCAGAAAGAAATCATCTCCTCTACATCGCTGTCCATCCAAGTATGCTCCAGGTATGAATGAAGATATAATCACTTTACTTTATTTTATAGTTTTAAGATCATTGTGAAAGCTATTAAAATATGTTTAATGTTAATTGTTTTTCAACTTGAAAATAAAGGTACCATGAACTGCTGAAGCAAATGCAGACTAACTGTGGCAAAACACCAGATCGGTTTGAATAAGTTTTCACGTACACTAAATTAAAATTTTATATGACAAATATTTCAAGTTTTATCCAAGTTTTCACGTGCTATGTGTGTAGCCATAATATGGGCACAAGTATTATATTTCAAGTTTTATCCAAGTTTTATTTTTTGTACAATATTATATTTCAACCATACTAGAAAGATTTTTATTATAAATAATCTATTTTCATGAGAAATTCTAGAAGTTCAATAATATATATTATTAAACTAGTATTAAGAGTGGGTGAATATGAATTCAATCTGTTTATCACAATAGATTAATTGTGGAACTACTGTATAACAAATTGTTGGGATAAGTCGAAGATTGCAATCAGCACGAGGAAAGACATTCTGAATCGGTTACACGGAGAACCTCCATATTTTTTGATATATTTAGTAGCTTTACACGCTTATGAATGCAATTTTGCAATTGCTGGCAAGGAAGATAAGCAGTGCTTTAACAGTTTGATGTTACCTTCAATTTAAATAGAAGACGGTTTACAAATATTGTTTGAAAGGCATTGCACTTTTTTCCAGTGACCACTATCTCAAATGTTAGACTTCTAACTTGAATTGTTGGACTTTGAGTTCGATCCCTAGACATACATTAAGAGCCGTATTTTCTTTTTCTAAAAATACCCTACGTGCGT
Source organism: Allium fistulosum (assembly GCA_030737815.1). Classification (NCBI taxonomy): domain Eukaryota; kingdom Viridiplantae; phylum Streptophyta; class Magnoliopsida; order Asparagales; family Amaryllidaceae; genus Allium; species Allium fistulosum. Next base: position 425,619,423 of record CM060902.1, read on the forward strand.
TTTAACTTTCTTTAATTTTTCGGGTGCTGTTGCCACTATCTAACTCGCCCAGGCGATCAAGGCCGAACGTGAGGGCCTTAATTATGAGATTAAGGCAAAGAATGATGAGCTGGAGCAAATGCAAAAAGAGGCCCAAGAGCAGAGAGCTCAACTTGAGGAGAAAGTTGCCTTGCTTTCTTCTACGACAGGTACTCCGAACAGGACAAATTGATTTAACTCAGTTTGAAATCGATCCAGCAAAATGTAAGTGATTTTCATTTTTCTAGATATACAAATCATATACTTACATAATACATATTGTCAGTTTGACCCAATTAACATTTACACTGCTTACAAAATTCTTTGAACATTAAGCAATAATAGACATTTGGTAAATTTATCTGAGAGCTTCCAGTGCACAAGTCATCATGATATAAAGTAAAAGCATTAACATACAGTTACTAGTATTCCTTCAAACAATATTTCCAGAATATTGTTTCAAATAATAGAAATTGTATACTGATATCTATATAAAGGATGGGTTGTATCTGTGTGAAAAAAGTATACCATCCATATCTTGGATACTTAGTGTGGAATAAAGGCGATTATTTTACTTTTTTGTCATTGGTTCTCAATTAAATTTCTTATACTTTATTTCATTTGGGTCAGTGTTGCATTATAATATGTGTATATATGAGAGGCTATTATTGTATTTTCCTTTTTACATAGTATATTTGGCAGACTATTAAGATAATTAATTGACATTATTTTTCTCCTGCAGATAATTTTACCGTAATTTCATTTCTGGAGGCATTAGATGATGCGGTTGCTAAAAAGATGGAATCCAGAGAGGTCAGCCAAAGCGAAGGTGTTGCAAGTGACAAAATGGATGAAAGTTAAATATGATTTATTTAAGCAGTTTTGTGAAGTGAACGCCTATCGCACCGTGTGGATTATGAATGGTTTACATTTTTGAGTGGTTAAAACTAAAATATGTTGGCAGGTGGATGTGTAGATTATTTAACCGTTTATTGAACTGGACTGGAAATTTCAAACAGTTACCGTTTCATATGTGATGCATCTCAGAAAAGTTCACGTGTTAAATTGTTCGATGAGACTGATTTTGTTCGCTCTCATATAATGAGGTTGGTCTCACCCTTCAAGCCCATTGCAAACATTAGATTAGAGTTTTAAAAGGGATTGATGAAGAAGGCGTTTTTGGATAAAACATCTGTTTGAGTTTGCTTAGGCTTGCATTTTATACTAGGATGATGGTGCAGGAGGTAGCAATAGGTCATTTCGTCAGGAGTAAATGTGATATTAGCGAACTCATCGACGTCTGTCTGATCAAGTTTAACCATGACTTTTCTTAGTGTTCTCGTCGCTCTGCATCCTCCTAAACACCCACTGAATTGCCTTTCAAAATTGGAGATAAGGTTGCAAAGATTAACACCCAAAGGTCATGCAACCAGGCGAGGTTCCTACGCTTGAGGAAATTCGAGCAAGAGAAAGCTGAGCTTATGGAGAAATTCAAGCAAGAAATGGCAGAGACTAAGACAAAGATGAGGCTGTTACCAGTGATATTTTCTACCAAGTTTGAAGAAATAATCAAGAACAAACTTCAATTTCTTGGGTCAAGAAGTGGAGAAAGTTATCATTGGGTTCAAGCAGCGACTGGCTGAAGAGAACTTTCAGTAATGATGTATCATAAAAGGCTTTCAAGCAATATGCAGGCACCTCTTTATTAGTTTCTATTTGCTTTTGTTAAGTACTTTTGTAAGTAATTTTTTGAAGTGAACATTTCTGTAATGCCTTGATATTTTGTAAACTAAAAACAAACTGATTTACTTTTTGCTAATACCAATATTAAAAAATTATGAATATGTTGCGTGTTAGGCTATTCATGTTTTGTATTAGAAAAATAACTAAATTTTAATTTTGTGACGTCTTAGCAACCGCAAACAATTTAGTGTTGCTTATTTTTCTGTCAGCGTTTCTGGCATCGCTAAAAATTTTAGCGATGTCAATTGTCGTTAGAAAACCGTAGATTTATAGTAGTGTTATAATGTCATTTGAAGCACAATTGCAGGGCACGAAGAAAAGCATGCTATATCAGGATTCGGTTGATGATGATACGATGAGGAGATTGTTTTTATCACTCTGTTGGAAAATTAAGATAATGTTTCTTTTCAAAATTAAACTAACAAACGGTCGGTTTCCACCGTTGTGCGGTTGTACTAGTATGGACAATTTCATGAGTTTAGGTGAAGTTATTTGCAGGCTTTTATAAATGTGAAAGTAGGGAAAGTAGCAGGGGCGGAAAAATATGCACAGGCGTGGAAAAGTTGAGGAATTTTTTGTATGTTTGGGCTATGGCTTGCATGTGTTCAGGTGGAGACATTAGTAGAAAAAAATAATAATAATAAAAGAAGAGGGGAGGCTTCCTCTATTGCATGGTGGCATGTGGGTTGGAGGAGTGTGATGTTGGGCCGGGTGTTGAGCTCACTTGTTTGAGTTGGGTAAGCATGGTTTAATTATTTAATTTTTTTATTTAGTTAAGTATATGTTTAAGTTAGCAATTTAGCAATTTAGTTAGTTCAAATTAAAAAAATTAAAAAAACTCAAGATGATGGCAGTAGCTTTTGGGTAAGTTTGTATGTGAGCTTTTGGGCTTTGAGGGTTTGGTAAAGTTTAATTTAAATAATTAGTTTAGTTTTAAAATGTTTAACACTTTAAAATTTATAACTTCCCCATACGAAGCCCGGTCTTCAAGGTTAGATTCATATTAAAAAATAGAACACACCAATGAAGTTTATTGACACTTTTAGCGAAGTATAAAATATTGATAAAATATTAGTGACATTTTATTAGTAGAACAAATCCACATTCTGCTATTATAAACTGTGTAGATTTATTATTATTCGATAATTGATCTATTTGATATTGATTGTTAATTTTTTTATAAATAGATGTGCTGCTATTTATTATTGTTGTTGACTGATGGTTTTATTGTTTAGATTGCGCTCAACCAGTTTATGAGCACTGATTATTATTTGATTGTTGACTTTGCTCGACCAGTTTATGAGTAATTAATTATCCATATGCATGGGCTGAGTAGAAAAAAATTATAGCCTACCACCTTGTGATTTATTTCACTATTTGACTATAAGGTGTTTAGCGATAATATTGGTTCATTTAATTGTTATAATTAGTTATAATAATTTGACGTCAATGGAATTGTTTTCAAAGTTGGTTTTCATAAATGAAAGTTTAAGAAATATTTAAATAAATAGAAATATTTGAAAATGAATATTTTAAAGTTATATTATATAAAAGTGATTTGTGTAGTGGTTTTATAAAAATGTTTTATAAAACGGAAAGAATTTCGAGAACTAAACCCGATGGTTTTAAGATGATTTTTGAAAGGATTTGGAAATGGAAATTATTATAGATTTGAAGTATTTGTAACTATTAGTGTAAATGATTTTGCCACTTCGAGATATAAAGTGATTTGTTATGTTACCGATGATTCGGGTAATCCCTAACTAAAAAGTGGGCAAGGGAGGTGCATATGTTATGTAGCCTCAGTATAGTCCACTCTCATTGTAGAGGGATATACATATCTATATTTTTTTCGAAAGACTGGGACCCAGTTGCCTTATTATGGCTAGAAACCTCCCGATTAGTTAGCATATAGTTTGCATGCTTGTATATTGATATCGTTTCAAAGAGTGATTTGTTTTCAGATCCTGAAGCAAAAGGACTTGTTTGAATATAAAAGATAATTTTCGAGAATAAAGTCCAAAGAGATAATTTTCGTAAAGCTAATTAGATTCTAAAAATCTAAAATTGAAGATTAACCATAAGTGGGTAGTTTTGGAATTGCATATTGTTTGTTGCATTGTAGGCTCCATGAGTCCTATTTGCGGTAGGATAACTACGTTGACTTGATCTTGTGTCTAATTGGGTATCCAATTATTAGAAAGGGGTACAAAGGCAGTCACAAGTGGTAGTGATGTAGCCCCAAAAATAACATAACATTTTTTGTTTATCGTTTGTCGTATATCGTGTACTGTTGTATCTTTGCTGCTTAATATTTTATTCCGCATTTACACTGATTATTGAGTGTGTAGGTAAGGATATTGCTGTTTCTCATCAGAGTTGCATAGCAGTAGATTTACAGTTTATTTGTAGTATCTTTATTTTGGGTTTGTATTAAAGCACACTGTAGAATAAATGATTACTCTGATAACTTGTATAATTGAAAGTTGTATCCTATACATTTAGTAATGTTGGATATTTATCAAATATTATGTATTAAGTTGGTAGTTTTCATTCATAGTTTTAGAACGGATGGGTTTTTTGGTGATTTTTACTGGTCCGAAAACCCGGGTCGTTACAGTTGGTATCAAAGCATAGGTTAGGTGCCTAAGTAAAATTTGTCTAGGCTAGTAAATCAACCTAGGAATTTTAAAAATGAAACTACTTTAATTTGATAAATAAAAATGGATAGGATAAGGCACAGTACCTCCGACTGGGTTATGGGTGATAACTATTTTCGGTGTGCTTTATTTTTGTTGATTTTTTGCTTTTCATTATATTTTTCCATCCTTGGAATTTCGGGGATGAAATTCTTTTAAAGGGGAAGAATGTAACGACCCATAATTTTTGACGTTTCGAATGTGAATATTTAATATATTTAAATATTCAAATTTGATTTGAATGTAATAAATTATAAGGAAATCAAATTTTGATAAAATGGCTTGATTTTTGATGACAGCAGGCGTGGCATCAGAAAAGGGATCTTCTTTCTACTTCTCTTTATTTTCAAACTAGGCTATATTCTGCCAATTTTATTCTTGGATTTCAGGTTATAACTGTAAAACAAACTTCAGTATAATAAAAAGGATTATTTAGGAGTGGATATAGACCGGAGTTAGCCGAACCACTATAAATCTTGTCTCTTTTTACTTGCTTTCTGATTGTTCTAATTTTGTTCTTCATTTATTTCTCTTCATATTTCTGTGATTGTATTGGATATTGGTACTTTTACGTAATTGAGTGTTGGTGGTCAATTTTGACACTAACATTTAGATGCTTTCACTGAGAAAGCGTTCCCCCGTGGATTTGGAGTTCAGATTGAAATCAATTAGAGAGCTTGGATTTGGAGCAATGGTGAGACAATCAACAAGGTGACAATTAGCAGATAGGAGCTGTCATGAAGGGAGTCATGAGGCTTCCTCGGGATCTGGAGCTAATCAAACATCTATCTACATCACCCGAGATGAAATGGGAACAATGATGGACGCTATGCAGAAACGGATGCTAAAAAGACAGAAGGAGATGATGCAAAATTTACTCCGATAGATCGAACAAGCTGGAGCCATAGAAGATGCTGGAATGTAAAACCAAGGAGTTGGAACGATAGGGACTACTAGTGCTATGGATCAAGGAGTTCAGGCGCCAGGATTCGCTGGAAATCAGAACCGAGAGCATGGAGATGGAGCTATTGGACAAAGGAGTGGAATAGAGCAGCTGAGGGCAGTCCTCGGCCATCTTAGAGGTATCGGCACTGATCCCTCCAGAGGGATCGGCACCGATCACTAAAGACATGGAGCCATGCCCCCGGGTTTGGTCGATCGTGATTCTAGAGGATCTGCAGTCAATCCTTTGGAGCTTGGTGTGAATCGAAATTTGGATGCTCATTCAAAGGAATACGTTTCATAATTCCCTAGTAGACTCGGGTGGCAGCTTGGACATGATGATAGAAGACTACCACTGGAAGACCATGACAGGTTTGCAGATATGATCAGGCGATCTATGCATGGAGAATTAGTGAATAGGCATCTAGAGGATGTAAGTAGAAGTCTATTTGCTCCTAATATCAGGAATGCTAGAAATCCAACAGAATTCAAACTACCAACACTGGAAGCTTATGATGGAAAGACAGATCCAACTATGCATATGTTGAGGTATATATAACACATGGAAGTGCTAGAGGCTTCAGAAGAAGTCCTGGCATGATGCTTCCCCTTGTACTTAATGGATGTAGCTACGCTATGGTTCAAACAGTTGGAGAGAAATTCTGTTAGCACATGGACGGAATTGGTCAAAAGATTTATGAAGCAGTTTTGGGTTCATATTACGAGACCCAAGAATATGATGACATTGACATCAGTAAAGCAGTGGGCAGGAGAATTACTCAGTGCAGCAGTTGTTTCGATGGATTGACCAGATCCATCGATGGCTTTGTTGGCGGCAGTGCCATCCGTATAGAAGGCTGGCAAGGAGGGAACCCTCCAGACGCGAACGGACATCAGGAAAGCGCTGCCTATTCCATGAGCTAGATGGACACGATACAAATGATTGTAGGCATTTGAAGGATATCATTGAGGAACATGTGAGGAGTGGTCGGTTATAATAATATGTAAGGACTCGGACTGCGGTGGTGGAACAGGAGCAGCCACCGTCCACTTTGAAAGAAAATGGCACTAAATCAAGGCATCATCATCAACTTGTCATCAATTGATCGTGATGGCATGGAATAAGTAACAAACTCCGTAGTAGGATGGCTTAGTCACTTACACATGTATGAGATTGAGGATGGTCCCTAGGCCATGTAACATCTCCCTACTTGGAGGCCCAAAACTAACGGCTATGGATGTTGCTGCCATCCATAGTTATTAATCCTCGATAACCAAATACGGCAGTATTAGAATCATTGATACATAGAAACACATGAATATGGAAAAAATTTAAACTTCAAACAAAATCACATTCCATGTCAAAACATTTCCAATTCATTACATAATCCCATGTTCGCAAATCACGTTCAGAGAAAATATGTTTATTACAACATACGCCCTACAGTGACATATGAAGATGCCCCCTTGGACGATCAGAGTATATACAGGCAATATAACAACTTTGCCATTACAAACAACACGGCGGAATCAAAGAAAAGAGAACTCTAAATAGCTATATGCCTTCTGCACGTCTCTGGAAGCTTATTCGTCTTAAAAGGGACCTTAAAACCTCAACTCTCAAACTACTCAAAATCAATTGAGTACCCGAGAGTTTAAGGGGAAAACATAAACTTCGAGTCAGACATAAAGATAAGTATGAATAATAATTTACCATCTCAAATCATTTAAATATCTAGGGAGACTACACAGCTTAGCGGAATGGGTTTCCCCTCACTAGTACCTCAAAACCTTTATAAACCATATACTGTGCTCCTGCATCCACAATGGTTAAAACAACTTAAAACAGCATATTATAATGATATGCAAAACAAATGAATCAATTCTGGATTACCCATCCCATTCATTTTAGACTGTCTGTCTCAATTATAGTTTTTAGGATTACTATTAACCTATTAGTTTTCATGGGCTAACTAAAAACAAGTTAAACATTTAAGGACTCCCTATCCAATTACATAGTTTTCATGGGATCAGTATGAACCTATTGGTAACTCCAATATCATATTCTTATCCTATATTTCATGGGTTGACTAGGAATCTATTGGCATCTCCAACATCCCCCTTTTATTTTCTTACCTTAGTTTTCATGGGTTGACTAGGAATCTATTGACATCTGTCAATATTTCATCCGAATATAGTTTTCATGGGCTAACTACAAACCTACTGGCACCTGCTAATATCCAATCATAGTTTTCATGGGCTTACTATGAACATGTTTATCTGACATCTTCCTTTACACATAGTTTTCATGGGCTAACTATGAACCTGTCTTTCTGACATCTTCATTTATACATAGTTTTCATGGGCTAATTATGAACCTATTGGCCCTGGACAATATGTTTTCCCATACACAGTTTTCATGGGCTTACTGAGAACCTATCGGCCCCTGCCAATATCTTTCTTTCATATTTTAGCATCCTATATTCTGGTCTTCCTGACTTCCTCGATGCAATTCTACTCATTCAGGAGTTTGATCAACTTATATTCACTATTGGGTTAACCTAACTTGTTTTCCTTCCCTTTATCCACAAAATGCAGTTATGGGTCTATTATAAAGTGAATATATTCATATTATAAGAAGCAAGATAACAACATAGCAATACCACTCCTGTAGGTTTAATATAAAACATGGTTAATTCCTTTAACCTATTTCTTTATCAAAGATAGTTTCTTCTTAAAACCATTATAAAAACTCCTTTAATTTTGCTATGGGTTTTTCCATTAAAAATAGAGTTTGGGTCATAAGACCTTTCGATACCTTAGAAACCTAGCTTTCGACTTCATAGGATAGCCTCCTTCGAAAGCATTAAAATTCTTTCTTCAAAACAGTAGGCTTCTGCCTTTTAATACTTTAAGATCTACCTTTTGAAACCTTTCAAATACATTAAAGTATTAATATTTAACCTTTAGAAGCTTAGCTTTGAAACCAGTTGAAAGTACCCCTTTCGACACCATTGGAAGTAACCCTTCCGAAATCATTGAAAGTACCCCCTTTCGAAAGCATTGGGTTTATACTTAAAACATTATTTGGGTCAAAGTGAATATAGGCAAAAGCATCTGTTTTGAAACCGTCCTTTATCATATTAAAATATTGGGGAAAACTTGATGGCGTCGGCACCATCTCTTTCGAAAGCATAAAACATCTGGGTAAAACATTAGAAGGTTGGTGTCGAAACCCCTTTCAAAACCATCACCTTCGAAAACCCTAATCCCTTTTGAAAGATTTAAGAAGTGGCTTAATCTTTATAAAAAAAAGTACCTTCCGACAGCATTGATATCTTCAACACCATCGAAAGGCTATAGAACGGCAGTAGAGTTTCGTCTAGGTCGGAATCCAATCTTTCAAAACATTCTTAAGCAATCTTAAGTTAATGGCAACCCTTTCAAAACCCTTTTAAAACCTCTTTCGAAACCTTATGCTTCAACTCCGTCGAAGGCTTAAACAAAACATAGGCAGGTGCTTTTCTTTTAAAACAAACCAAGGTTTCGACTCCTTCGGAAGCCATGCTTTCGACACCTTACCTTCCGCCTTCCTCCAATCCACTACGTGCCATCTTTGTGATACCGTGTGTATTGGTTTCGACATGGTAGGTTTCGACTAAGACAAAGGCGGAAGCATCTGTGTCAAAAGGTGCTTGCTAAAGCAGGCGGAACCAATTTTCTGTGTAAAACTGGTTTAGTTCTTTATAAAGCAAAATTTTCTCTAACTAACCTGCCACGTGTCAACACCAGATTGGTTGCCTTAACTTTTTCAAATTCTTTTTCAAAATAACTGCCGCTAATCTAGATCTAAACCGTGGTTAAGTTAAACAATTAAGCCCTACCAATTTTTGCAAAGAAGTCCATCTTCTAAAATAATTTATTTTGCATTGCAAATCACTTTGGAAAAATACCCAAAAATTCTAGGAATTCACTTTAATCATGGAATCTAACATATCAAAATTCCAGACCCAAATTCTAAATATTTTTACCAAAATAAATTTATAAACCCAAATAACCATATTTTCCTTTGAAAATTCATAATAATCTTTCCATAGCTTGTAAAATTATCAAAATTGAAACCAACTCCAAAATCATGTTTCTCATAACATAAAATTTTCCCATGGCATTTAATCAACACTAAATCTTAGTTTTGACCTAAAACCGTATAAAAACTCCTTTAAACAATCTTGTTTAAATCAAATAAATCATAAATCAAGCATATCATCATCCAATGTATCATAAAAATGAATTTACCCTTAAATCCGAAAATATATGATTTAAAACAAAATAGAGATGGAATTATTATTCACCTTGATTTAGATAAGGAGATTGGATTAAGATTGATTTCCCCTAAGCTTGATTATCTAGCTTTAATTTTTCAATTCTACTTCCTATTAGTGGCCGACCGTTCCTCTATCTTTTAATTTGCGTTTTAATATGACGTGAATGGGAAGAAATGATAGGAGCAAAATATATATATGGGCAAGGGTCCTTGGGTGGCAAATTCCAATTATACCCTTATGTAATTTGTTTAGCCTAAAACCATTCTTAAGCCCATTAATTAGTTTAATAGGCACAACCTTATTTAATTAATTCAAGTCTCAATCCTCTTATCACTTAACATTTACATTATTCTATTTAATTCATCTAATTAAATCTCTTGAATAATGTTATCAAAAATTAGGGGTGTTACAAGCATGCAATGAGATGATGATAAACCGTTGTGCTTGGATTTGTGAATTTTGTTTTTTCCTTCTTGTTTGCTTCGAACTCTTGTTTTTCTTATTTTTATTTGAACTCTGGTTTATTGGTTGTACATACTCTTATTTTACATTTTGGCAAATGGACTTAGGAATGCTTAAATTTGGATCAATGTAATAGATAACCTAGGTCGCGATTGTGGTTCTGTCCGGAGAGACGGGATAACACGCAAGCAATGGGTCTTTTCGTCGAGTGAACACGATGAAACAGACTCGTGCATCATGGATTAAGTGCTCAACTAGGTGTCGAGGCAGTAGAATAAAACCCCAACAAGGTCATCAGATATGGACTATGCCTGGCAAGGGGTAGGTCGCTTGGCTCGAACGCGATGGATCGACCTATTTAGGTCATCGAGCATGGATTGTGCTCAGCAAGGATCCAAAGAGATTAAGATCATCATATATGGATTATTCCTGTAAAAGGGGTAGGTCGCTTCGCTCGAACGCGATGGATTGATCTACTTAGGTCGTCGAGTATGGATTGTACTCGGCAAGGATCCGAAGAGTTCGAGGTCATTAGGTATGGACTATGCCTGGCAAAGGGTAGGTCCCTTTGCTCGAATGCGATGGATCAGCCTGCTCAGTTCGTCGAGTACGGATTATGCCTGGCAAGGATCCGGTGAGTTCGAGGATTTGGATTAGGATAACAACCTGGAGAGGTCATGGATTTATATATCAGTTTCAAACAACAATGAATTTAGCTTTAGATGGATGCAGATTTGGATAAAACAATCCAGAGAGAGCGTGGATTTGGATTGGATTCTGGATTGAAAAATATGGCTATCAATGGGTTATGGATTTTGGATTTATGGCAATTCAAAACACACCTTCCTATCGCAAGGCATGTTTTGGGGGGCAAAGTGTTAACCCACTGTGATATCCCGGAAATTTGGCAATATCAATTTAATAATCTTTATTAATAATTAAATTGATTAGTTGATTTATTTTATAAATTGACAAGTTCAATTCATTTTAAAAGGTTAATAATATTTTAAATTGGGAAGTTTTATCTTTCTAAAACTAATATAAGTGTTTATATTTATAATATATATATATATAGGTATATATATTATGAATAGGGAATCTTTTAATTTAATAAAATTATGTTTTCAAATTATAATATATATGAATATATATATTGTTATTTGAAGTTATGTATTAAATTCAATATGATAATTATCAAGCTAATGTTAAAAGTATTTTTCATTTAGAATATATATATTTGCATATGTTGGAATAAAAAAAATATTGAATTTGAATTTAATAAGATGTTTTCAAACTCATATATATATATATATATAATTTGTAATTTGGTTTAATACTTTTGAAAATGATATTTATGATTTAAATAACAAGAATAAGATTTAAATAAGAAGTTCATTTTAATAATCTTTTCTCTTTTAAAATTCAATTGTTTTTAACATTCTTTCCTTTTTAAAAAGTCAAAATGGTTTGTAAAAATATATATATATAGTTAAGCTCAATTTCTCAAGCATTTATAAATATGTTATATATATATTTGATTAAAGTATAAGTTATTTTAAATAATAGTTTTCACATTTGTAAATTTATATAGGAATGTAAAGCTTAATTATAAAAGATAAATACATTTTTATATACATATAGATATTTTATAAATACATAAATGACTTAAGTAAATTAATTAAAACAAGAATTTACACTTGTTAGCATATTAGAGTGGTTTAGTGACATTTGTAAAGATGTAAGCCTATGTGTAAGCAAATTAACACTTAAAGAAGACAAGTGGCTATTTTCTTTGGTAATTAAAGTTTTAAAATTTTAAATATAGAAGAAAGATCTGCAATTTTCTTTCTTCAGCTCTAATTTATCTTCACTTCTTTCTCTACTAAAAATAAATTCAAAGCTAAAATCAAAAGAAAAAGAAACCTGGAAATCGAAATTCAAAGAAAAGATAAAACTGGAAATGCAAATCAGAGAAATGAAAATCTGGAAATGCAAACTTGAAGAAGAAATTGCAAGCTAAAAGCAGTACCTCAACTCAAGGAAATTCATAGCAGCTAAGCAAATTCAAAGACCAACAGCTAAATGGAAATCAAACAACAAGATTTTAATTCAACAAGCAAATAGAAATCAAGTTCAAAAATCAACATGCAGTCTGGAACAACATATGTTCTCTGTTTTAAATTGACAGGTGAGTAAATATTTATTTTAAAAACAGTTTGAAACTTGGGATTTAAACTTAGTTGCTTGTGATGGAATGATATAAATGTTTATAGAAAATGCCTTGTTATGAATGCATGTATTGCCTCTGTTTCTCTGTTTTATAACCTGTGAGTAAACCTATATACTCGATGCTTGAATCTATATATATAGTTGTTGTTTGTGACCATGCTTGAAGTAAAAATTGCAACATGTTTATATGTATACAAATCTGTATATATTTGCCTATGCATGTCTGGAACAAGAAATGTTTGCCTCTGTTCTCAGTTCCAGGTTTCAAAAACCTGTCTATAATCAAACTCTCTTCCTATAATTCTTGTTAGGCTTAAAAATCTAAACAAAACATGTTTATAAAATCAAGATTGAAGTTACAAAAATAATCTTGAGTTGAAACTGGAAGTAAATTTTGTCTGGGAAGAGGATAAACAATGAAATACAAAAATATGTCGAAATTCGAATGTTACAATTACTTGATTTACTTATACCATTCATCTCGTCTTGAAAAATCATGATTTTTAAAAGTAAATTCAGAATTTTTAGTGACTTATTGATTAAGAAATTCAATGTTGAACGGATTTGGGTCTTTTGGCCATTTCTGATCATCGGAGCGATAAGGGAGGTCGGGTTTTGGTCTGGAGGTGGCCGAAGTGATGGAGAGTTAGGGAAAAATGCTGAGGGATTTTTCTAATGGCCATGGTGGCCAGGCGGGGGAGATATAGGGTTTGGTTGCCTGTTTTGTCGAAGTAGCTTCGGTGGAAAATGCGCCGCCGTGAAGATGCTGGTGACGATCGCGATGGGGGGGGAATCATTGCTGGGGTCGAGGCAAAGCTTCGGTGACATTGACGTGAACGCTGGTGGTAGGATCGTCGGTGGCGAGGAGATTTTCCAGTGATCGATGACTTTCTGTTTTCAAGTGAGTTACTCGATTTTGATCGACAATGAACTGATGGGTTCTGAGGGGTGGTGATGGTCGGAGAGACGTTCAGTGATGTGTTGAGGCTCTTGACAATGATCGGAGTTGATCTGTTCATCTGTGCACGTGAACGTGCACGTTATCGTGTACATTTTGTACACTAGGGATTTTGAGTTTTTGGGGAGACGAGTTGGACTCGGGAAAGTTTCGTGAAGATTGCAGTTCGACTCGAAGCAGGTGAGGTTGCGGGAGAACTCGGGAAAGACACGTGTTTTTGTGGGGTTTTTCTCGGGTGGTTCTGGGTTTTTAAACTGACTGTTGATTTACAAATGTTTTCGGGTTTAAAAGCAAAGTAAAAACAAGATTTCAAGTGGAAGTTATATTCAAGGAATGTTTTAATTAGATTTAGAATATAGTTAAATGAATAAGTTTAAAAGATATGAAATTTGAGATTTCCAAAGTTAAATAATTGTTTTATTTAATTTAAATCAAACATATTTGAAATATTTTAAGTATGTTTAAATTAAGTGTTTGAATTGTTATGTTTAAAAACAAATCATATTTAAAAATTGATTTTTAAAAAGGGGTTTTAATAAAGTAAATAAATGGAGTACGTATTTAAAAGTAAATACCAGTATTCTTAATTAGTTAAGTTGAGATTAATTAAGAATAGTAAATTAATAAAATAAAATTATAGCTTAAATACTTATTTGTAATTAAGAATAATCACTTAATGAAGCAAATAGTGGAAATGAATGTAATTAAGAAATAAATTAATTAAAGATTAAGTGATGATTAATAGAGTAATTAATTAATGTAATTAATTTTAGGTTAATTAATTAGTCTAATTAATTAAAGATAATCACTTATAATTAATTAAGTGTAATCACTTAGTGAAGTAATTAATAAATAATTACTAAATGCAATTAATTTAAGAAGAAATACTTATGGAAGTAATTAGTGAGTAATTAATTAATGGAAGTCTTTAAATAGAAGTGATTAAGGGTTAGTCACTTAATGTTATTAATTAAAGAATTTATTAATATAATTAATTAAAGAGTAATTAATTAATTAAAGAGTAATTAATTAAGGTAAGTAATTACAAGATGGTTAATTACTGATTATGATTAATTAAGACTAATTAATGAAGGTGGTTAATTAAAGATTAATTAATTAAAAGGTTAATTAATTAATAAAGTAATTAAAGGATTATTAATTAATATAATTAATAAAATTTATCAAGGTTGATTAATAAAAGTGATTAATTAAAGTATGATTAATTAATTGTAATTAATTAAGGTTTAATGTAATTAATTATAATTAATTAATTAATGGAAGCAAATGAAGAATCATTAATTATTGTAATTTAATGATAGTAATTAATGGTTAATTACTGTATATGGTTAAGGATAATTACTTGAATGTAATTAAAGATAATTAATCAAGGAGGATCATTAAGAAATGATTTATTAATTAATTTGTAATTAATTAATGTTAGTAAGCAGGATTAAGATAATCCAAGTGATTTAAGGATAGTAATTAATTTAATTAAAGGTTAATTAAATTGATTAAGAATTAATCAAACCTGCTTATGGATGATTGATTGATATTGGATGATTGATATTGGATGATTTGGATATGATATCTCTGATATGTGATATATGCTGCTTTGTGAGATGAATGTTTGATAGGAATTATCTATTGTGATAATGTGATTTATCTATCTGTTTATATCATCCTGAATATAAGTTAAATGTTTAAAACCTTTAAAACAACTTGGCCCTTAAAAGATACGTTTTGGATTTCGATGAGACAGGGATCGGGTTTCCGTATACCGGTATTCCAGGTCTGGAGACCCGAATACCACATCGATCCAAATTAACGATAGGTCGTGAATCTCAAGTGAAGATGAAGATTCAGAATGCAAGGGTTATTGTCGTTAACTCTGAGGGTGATTCCAAAACGAGTGTAACGAGATAATGCCTTCGGTTTCGTTCGAACCCGGAACGAACTTGTATGGATTGAATGCTTTCAGCACATCGTCAGGCGGACGATGAGCATTCTAAGTGATATGTTCTGATTAAAGGTAATCGTAACCTCAAGCCTCATCAACCGGGAATGGCTAAAACAAGGGAGGTGCAGCAAGGCTTCGTGGGTAGCACCCACTGAGAGCAAGATAGATCCCTGTCTAGAGGTCCCTTTTCTTTTATTCGGCTTAGTGTGTAGTTGGTCGCGCCAACTACGGGATTATCTTGTTCGGAATTATCCAGTAAGGGATGGTTCCGGCTTTGTGTTGCAGGGGAGCGGGCGTACTCCTCGGTACGGTGATCTAGGCCACGTACTGTGACGGGCGGTACCCCAGTAGCCCTGCCATTGTATGGAATCCAAACTCCAATAAGTGCCGTACGTATTAGTTGTGCCCAACTATGTTGGAATGTGAGATGTAAGCATTTCAGCTATTTCTGTATTTTACTTGGAAACCCTAGACCCTATTATAATATAACTGGATTTCCTATTAAATGTTTTAGTTAGCGTAAGGTAAAAACTTACCCATGTTTATTTGTGGGGAGTCTTACGTGATACTTTTGTTTTCAAAAGTTTTCAAAGTTAAGCAATTTAACCGTTTACTCACACCAGACCCATGTCTGACCCAAGTGTTTATTTTCTGTTTTATTAAACTCTTGGGTACTCAAATTTGTATGAGTAGTCAAGGGAATTCAGGTTAGTCTTGACGAATTCTGGAGGAGCTGTGGAGCAGGAGGCTTCAGCGAATAGATATATAGAGTTTCCGCTGTGTATGATAGATGTACTTGTGTTGTATAATAGACAGAAGTTTATAACTGTCTATTCTGTGATGTATAAATTGTGTACTCTGATGTATATGATACTATGTAATATCTTATGTGATATAATATATTTCTCGTTCCGCTGTGAGATTTCTGATGTGTTGTTGTTCTTTCTTCTCTTCTTTTCTTCTTCTATCCCTTTCTTTCTTCATGATGATACGACTTTTTCTGTGAAGAAAAAGCCGGGTCGTCACATTTGGTATCAGAGCTGTAGGTTGAGTGAATACCTAGGCTCTGAAGTGGTGTCTATCTTGAGAGCGCGTAATTGTTAATTATATAAAAATGGTTTTATATTGTGTTAATTGATCGGTTGAGTGGTATATGGATTCTGGTCAATACGAGTAGCTAACGTTATTGATAGGGATCTCTAAACACTTAGACCAGGCCAACGGACACAATATTGTTTTATAAAGGTAGATGAAATAATTTTACCCAGAAATAATTTCTATATAAAAAGTATCATTTTAAATATATATATATATATATATATATTTCTACCTATTTGTTGGATTACCTGTTCAGGTTTTCCAATATAAGTTATAAAGGTAGATAGGGTAGTAGTGTGTGTAACACAATTACCAATGGTTAGAGTTTGAGTGTTGAGATTGAAAGTGTATCTGTCGAGACTGTAGATCTAATACTGTCTCGAGTGAACTTTGTTATGGTGTAAAGATTTCATCAATCTCCGAAGGAACTGTTAAGGTTCGGAGTTTATCTTTGAAGTTGGATGAATAGAGTAGATCTATTGGATGAGCTGAAGCGAGTTATAGTATTTTGGTAACTTCAAGAAGTAGTAGTTGTGTGATGAGACACGGTGGCTATGGACGTTTCTGAAAATGTTTCTTCTGGAACAAGTTTGAAGAAGTGAGTCTGTTTCGGTGTTGTGGCTGAGTCCAGTGGGGTGTTTCTATTTGCTTTGAGGTCCGAGTTTCTCGAGGAATTTCGGATAAGAAGTCTTTGGTTTGTGGCAGCAGTGCGGCTCGGAGTGTTCTGTGTGTTAGCAGGAAGTTTCTGGCTGAGTAGTTTTTCTGAAGTTGGAGTCCAGAAGCAGCTGAGTGAATCCATTTCTTCGATGAATTGGATAGTTAAGTATGAGCTGTTCTAATTTGTGAAGAGAGAACAGTATCTGTGGAAGTTAGGTCGAGTTGATCGCAAAAGAGACTTGCAATTGATTGAGTATTCTTTTGGGTTATTGGAGATTGAGATTCCGTATCGACTTGATTCATGGAGTTACTGGAAGTTCAGCTTAGTAGAAGGATGTCTTCTAGAGAAGAATTTGGTGAAGCAGCTCAGGATTCTTTGGAGAAGGATTGATCAGCCCTAATTTTCTGGAGGGGATTCTACTGGGATGTTTTTGACCAAGTGGAATGGTTCACTAAGATTTTATGGTATGGTGAACTTTGGATGATCAAGTTTGTGCTCGACTTTCTTCGATGGCATTCTCATCTATTCCAGATCAGAGTTGTGCAGCGGAAGCAAGGTAGTAACTATTCTAGAACGGAAGCATTCGGGAGTTGTAATTTTCTTGGAATAGAGAATTTCTATAGGAAATTCAAGTGTATCTCTAAGTGTGAAGAAATTTTCAGGATTTGGAGATAAGGTTGTCAAGTGCAACTGTTTTGGCTATTCCAGATAGGAGAAGTAGTTCATAGTTCTCTAATGTTTGTGGAGTAGAATTGTGTTCTGGATTTCGGTGATTTTTGGGAAACCATTTTGTTGAGAAGGATCCGGAAATTGGTTTGATGTTGGTCTAGATTGTTCCAGGAAGCATCAGCAAGAGCTAAGCTGATCAGGAAGGATGAAGTTGAAATTGGATATTATTTAAGTTTTCTTCAATTAAAGGAGATACAAGATTTGGTAAGATTGGAGAGCTAGCTCTAGAAGTATTTTGAGATTTCTTGTGTTCTCAAAAGGATTAGTTCTTTGATCTACAGGATTGAGTTTCCAGTTCGGATAACTGGAATTCATTGTATTTCACGTATCTCTGAGGAAATAAGTGTTTGATCTGTCATTGGTTGTGGGATCAGCAGTTCAGAAGGATTTGGTAGTTGAGATGGTTTTGAGTTTAGTCTGATACTTTGTTCAGATTTGTAATCTAGATGGGAAGGAGTTCTAGATTATTGTAGATAGTTAGTTAAGATCCTGTAGAACGAGTATCCCGGTATATATATATACTTGGGGAAACTCGAGGAAATTCTATCCAGAATTTGTCTGGATAATTAAATTTGTTTGATTTATATGGTTGCTATGATTGATAATAATGATTGATTTGTGTGATTGCTGTTTAAAATTAAAAATTTTACTCGGTTATTAAATTATCTTTGCTTTTAAATTTCGGGGACGAAATTATTTTAAGGGGGGAGGAATGTGATATCCCGGAAATTTGGCAATATCAATTTAATAATCTTTATTAATAATTAAATTGATTAGTTGATTTATTTTATAAATTGACAAGTTCAATTCATTTTAAAAGGTTAATAATATTTTAAATTGGGAAGTTTTATCTTTCTAAAACTAATATAAGTGTTTATATTTATAATATATATATATAGGTATATATATTATGAATAGGGAATCTTTTAATTTAATAAAATTATGTTTTCAAATTATAATATATATGAATATATATATTGTTATTTGAAGTTATGTATTAAATTCAATATGATAATTATCAAGCTAATGTTAAAAGTATTTTTCATTTAGAATATATATATTTGCATATGTTGGAATAAAAAAAATATTGAATTTGAATTTAATAAGATGTTTTCAAACTCATATATATATATATATAATTTGTAATTTGGTTTAATACTTTTGAAAATGATATTTATGATTTAAATAACAAGAATAAGATTTAAATAAGAAGTTCATTTTAATAATCTTTTCTCTTTTAAAATTCAATTGTTTTTAACATTCTTTCCTTTTTAAAAAGTCAAAATGGTTTGTAAAAATATATATATATAGTTAAGCTCAATTTCTCAAGCATTTATAAATATGTTATATATATATTTGATTAAAGTATAAGTTATTTTAAATAATAGTTTTCACATTTGTAAATTTATATAGGAATGTAAAGCTTAATTATAAAAGATAAATACATTTTTATATACATATAGATATTTTATAAATACATAAATGACTTAAGTAAATTAATTAAAACAAGAATTTACACTTGTTAGCATATTAGAGTGGTTTAGTGACATTTGTAAAGATGTAAGCCTATGTGTAAGCAAATTAACACTTAAAGAAGACAAGTGGCTATTTTCTTTGGTAATTAAAGTTTTAAAATTTTAAATATAGAAGAAAGATCTGCAATTTTCTTTCTTCAGCTCTAATTTATCTTCACTTCTTTCTCTACTAAAAATAAATTCAAAGCTAAAATCAAAAGAAAAAGAAACCTGGAAATCGAAATTCAAAGAAAAGATAAAACTGGAAATGCAAATCAGAGAAATGAAAATCTGGAAATGCAAACTTGAAGAAGAAATTGCAAGCTAAAAGCAGTACCTCAACTCAAGGAAATTCATAGCAGCTAAGCAAATTCAAAGATCAACAGCTAAATGGAAATCAAACAACAAGATTTTAATTCAACAAGCAAATAGAAATCAAGTTCAAAAATCAACATGCAGTCTGGAACAACATATGTTCTCTGTTTTAAATTGACAGGTGAGTAAATATTTATTTTAAAAACAGTTTGAAACTTGGGATTTAAACTTAGTTGCTTGTGATGGAATGATATAAATGTTTATAGAAAATGCCTTGTTATGAATGCATGTATTGCCTCTGTTTCTCTGTTTTATAACCTGTGAGTAAACCTATATACTCGATGCTTGAATCTATATATATAGTTGTTGTTTGTGACCATGCTTGAAGTAAAAATTGCAACATGTTTATATGTATACAAATCTGTATATATTTGCCTATGCATGTCTGGAACAAGAAATGTTTGCCTCTGTTCTCAGTTCCAGGTTTCAAAAACCTGTCTATAATCAAACTCTCTTCCTATAATTCTTGTTAGGCTTAAAAATCTAAACAAAACATGTTTATAAAATCAAGATTGAAGTTACAAAAATAATCTTGAGTTGAAACTGGAAGTAAATTTTGTCTGGGAAGAGGATAAACAGTGAAATACAAAAATATGTCGAAATTCGAATGTTACAATTACTTGATTTACTTATACCATTCATCTCGTCTTGAAAAATCATGATTTTTAAAAGTAAATTCAGAATTTTTAGTGACTTATTGATTAAGAAATTCAATGTTGAACGGATTTGGGTCTTTTGGCCATTTCTGATCATCGGAGCGATAAGGGAGGTCGGGTTTTGGTCTGGAGGTGGCCGAAGTGATGGAGAGTTAGGGAAAAATGCTGAGGGATTTTTCTAATGGCCATGGTGGCCAGGCGGGGGAGATATAGGGTTTGGTTGCCTGTTTTGTCGAAGTAGCTTCGGTGGAAAATGCGCCGCCGTGAAGATGCTGGTGACGATCGCGATGGGGGGGAATCATTGCTGGGGTCGAGGCGAAGCTTCGGTGACATTGACGTGAACGCTGGTGGTAGGATCGTCGGTGGCGAGGAGATTTTCCAGTGATCGATGACTTTCTGTTTTCAAGTGAGTTACTCGATTTTGATCGACAATGAACTGATGGGTTCTGAGGGGTGGTGATGGTCGGAGAGACGTTTAGTGATGTGTTGAGGCTCTTGACAATGATCGGAGTTGATCTGTTCATCTGTGCACGTGAACGTGCACGTTTTCGTGTACATTTTGTACACTAGGGATTTTGAGTTTTTGGGGAGACGAGTTGGACTCGGGAAAGTTTCGTGAAGATTGCAGTTCGACTCGAAGCAGGTGAGGTTGCGGGAGAACTCGGGAAAGACACGTGTTTTTGTGGGGTTTTTCTCGGGTGGTTCTGGGTTTTTAAACTGACTGTTGATTTACAAATGTTTTCGAGTTTAAAAGCAAAGTAAAAACAAGATTTCAAGTGGAAGTTATATTCAAGGAATGTTTATTAGATTTAGAATATAGTTAAATGAATAAGTTTAAAAGATATGAAATTTGAGATTTCCAAAGTTAAATAATTGTTTTATTTAATTTAAATCAAACATATTTGAAATATTTTAAGTATGTTTAAATTAAGTGTTTGAATTGTTATGTTTAAAAACAAATCATATTTAAAAATTGATTTTTAAAAAGGGGTTTTAATAAAGTAAATAAATGGAGTACGTATTTAAAAGTAAATACCAGTATTCTTAATTAGTTAAGTTGAGATTAATTAAGAATAGTAAATTAATAAAATAAAATTATAGCTTAAATACTTATTTGTAATTAAGAATAATCACTTAATGAAGCAATTAGTGGAAATGAATGTAATTAAGAAATAAATTAATTAAATATTAAGTGATGATTAATAGAGTAATTAATTAATGTAATTAATTTTAGGTTAATTAATTAGTCTAATTAATTAAAGATAATCACTTATAATTAATTAAGTGTAATCACTTAGTGAAGTAATTAATAAATAATTACTAAATGCAATTAATTTAAGAAGAAATACTTATGGAAGTAATTAGTGAGTAATTAATTAATGGAAGTCTTTAAATAGAAGTGATTAAGGGTTAGTCACTTAATGTTATTAATTAAAGAATTTATTAATATAATTAATTAAAGAGTAATTAATTAATTAAAGAGTAATTAATTAAGGTAAGTAATTACAAGATGGTTAATTACTGATTATGATTAATTAAGACTAATTAATGAAGGTGGTTAATTAAAGATTAATTAATTAAAAGGTTAATTAATTAATAAAGTAATTAAAGGATTATTAATTAATATAATTAATAAAATTTATCAAGGTTGATTAATAAAAGTGATTAATTAAAGTATGATTAATTAATTGTAATTAATTAAGGTTTAATGTAATTAATTATAATTAATTAATTAATGGAAGCAAATGAAGAATCATTAATTATTGTAATTTAATGATAGTAATTAATGGTTAATTACTGTATATGGTTAAGGATAATTACTTGAATGTAATTAAAGATAATTAATCAAGGAGGATCATTAAGAAATGATTTATTAATTAATTTATTAATGTTAGTAAGCAGGATTAAGATAATCCAAGTGATTTAAGGATAGTAATTAATTTAATTAAAGGTTAATTAAATTGATTAAGAATTAATCAAACCTGCTTATGGATGATTGATTGATATTGGATGATTGATATTGGATGATTTGGATATGATATCTCTGATATGTGATATATGCTGCTTTGTGAGATGAATGTTTGATAGGAATTATCTATTGTGATAATGTGATTTATCTATCTGTTTATATCATCCTGAATATAAGTTAAATGTTTAAAACCTTTAAAACAACTTGGCCCTTAAAAGATACGTTTTGGATTTCGATGAGACCGGGATCGGGTTTCCGTATACCGGTATTCCAGGTCTGGAGACCCGAATACCACATCGATCCAAATTAACGATAGGTCGTGAATCTCAAGTGAAGATGAAGATTCAGAATGCAAGGGTTATTGTCGTTAACTCTGAGGGTGATTCCAAAACGAGTGTAACGAGATAATGCCTTCGGTTTCGTTCGAACCCGGAACGAACTTGTATGGATTGAATGCTTTCAGCACATCGTCAGGCGGACGATGAGCATTCTAAGTGATATGTTCTGATTAAAGGTAATCGTAACCTCAAGCCTCATCAACCGGGAATGGCTAAAACAGGGGAGGTGCAGCAAGGCTTCGTGGGTAACACCCACTGAGAGCAAGATAGATCCCTGTCTAGAGGTCCCTTTTCTTTTATTCGGCTTAGTGTGTAGTTGGTCGCGCCAACTACGGGATTATCTTGTTCGGAATTATCCAGTAAGGGATGGTTCCGGCTTTGTGTTGCAGGGGAGCGGGCGTACTCCTCGGTACGGTGATCTAGGCCACGTACTGTGACGGGCGGTACCCCAGTAGCCCTGCCATTGTATGGAATCCAAACTCCAATAAGTGCCGTACGTATTAGTTGTGCCCAACTATGTTGGAATGTGAGATGTAAGCATTTCAGCTATTTCTGTATTTTACTTGGAAACCCTAGACCCTATTATAATATAACTGGATTTCCTATTAAATGTTTTAGTTAGCGTAAGGTAAAAACTTACCCATGTTTATTTGTGGGGAGTCTTACGTGATACTTTTGTTTTCAAAAGTTTTCAAAGTTAAGCAATTTAACCGTTTACTCACACCAGACCCATGTCTGACCCAAGTGTTTATTTTCTGTTTTATTAAACTCTTGGGTACTCAAATTTGTATGAGTAGTCAAGGGAATTCAGGTTAGTCTTGACGAATTCTGGAGGAGCTGTGGAGCAGGAGGCTTCAGCGAATAGATATATAGAGTTTCCGCTGTGTATGATAGATGTACTTGTGTTGTATAATAGACAGAAGTTTATAACTGTCTATTCTGTGATGTATAAATTGTGTACTCTGATGTATATGATACTATGTAATATCTTATGTGATATAATATATTTCTCGTTCCGCTGTGAGATTTCTGATGTGTTGTTGTTCTTTCTTCTCTTCTTTTCTTCTTCTATCCCTTTCTTTCTTCATGATGATACGACTTTTTCTGTGAAGAAAAAGCCGGGTCGTCACACCCACCTTTGCCAAGGCAGTTGATAAGCGGATTTAACACATCAAACTTCACTATTATCAAAGCCATTAGTCAAGAGCGATGATTGTGAGGTCCAAAAATCAAGTGCAGGCAATGATATGAATCGACGAGCAACCGATACCAAAAGATAGAATCTCTAGAATATTTTAAGTACGGATTAGTGGCTCCTCCAGGCAGGGGATCGATGCATATCCCTTGCCCTAGGGGATCGGTACATCTCCTCAATTTTTATCCCAAAATGGGTGAGACCGGTACAAATTGACAAGGAAGGCCCCATGAGGTTACAATTCAAATCTCAAGTTGTTTGAGTTTGTATGCGCACGTTATAAGCAAATTACTTCAGCTAAGAAAAGGATCGTATAAAAATGGATCGGTATAAAAGGGATCAACATGTTTCAGCCAAGCAAGTACAACTCAATGGAAAACAATCAATATCTCAAAATCCATAAGTCCAATGCATATGAAATTTTATGAGCAAGATGTGCGGACCTGTGATGGCCCGGATTTTCGACGCTCGAAAATCGACATCAATACGTTTACTGTACTACATGCCGAGCAATCGAATGCCGGAAATACCAGATCGTTAGGGAAAAAGAAGAAAGAGGTAGAAGAAGAAAACAGAAACAACAACAACACAGAATCTCACAATCGCAGCGGAATAATATATAATAGGCAATAACAAGTTTTCATACAAAAATAACTATAATTGTTATTTGTACATTACATCATCAGAGTACCATCAACAACTCAATATTGGACAGTTATAATAACTTGTCCTCACAAGTGCTAAATAGACAGCATACAATACACAGCGGAATATAACCAAGTACGTGTGATACATCTTCATCAACCTGCTCGTCTCCTGAGCTCCATAGCATCCTATCCTGTATTTGTAATACTCGGTCTGACCCGAGCATTATATTAAAATAACACCCGAGTTAGTCTGGAAAACCAGCGTGAGAAAACACACTAAATTTGAATTATTAAAGTTATCAAAATCCTTTATAAAACCAAGGTATCTCGTAAGACCATCCCACACATAAACACGACGGGTTTTTACCTTACGATAATCAAAACATTATATATCAAAATCATCTGATATTATAATAGTGTCTAAGTACAAATACTTATTCAAATAGCTGAAATTGTTACATTAATTAAATTCCAGGATACTAGGCTCTACAACCAAAACCGTAAAGGCACGTATTGGAGAATGGATCCCATACGAATGACTAGGCACTGGGGTACCACCTGTCACAGTACACATCTAGAAAAATGTACCGAGGACCACGCCGGGATCCCTTGCAACACAAGACCAGATTACCCCTAACCTGGATAGACCAAATATGCTATCACCCCACGTGTTCCCACCCTTTCCGAGTTCTTCCATGCATCGTAGTAATAATATCCGAGGGTATCTAGAAAGGTGATAAACATACCCTAATTGGGTGCGACCCACTTAGCCTTGTTGTATCTCCTTTGATTTTAAGTCATTCTCGGTTGATGAGGCTTGAGGCTACGATTATCTGTTTAAAGGAATTTATGCTTGGAATGCTCATTATCCTCCAATGACAATGTACTGATAGCATTCATCCATACAAGTCCGTCCTGGGTCTGAATGGAACCGAAGGCACTATTCCTACTACATCTATTTTTGGAATCATCCTCAGGATTAGTAGCGATTAGCCCTTACACTTCAATACTCCATATTCGACTCCATGCTGACTCCATGCTCTTGTTTTCATTTCGAAAACGTAATCGTTGGATCGAAGTGGTTTTCAGATAACTTATCCGATCCCGGTCTCTTCGAAACAACATTCGATATTTTCGCTAAATTCAACCCCGGTTCTTTAGGAAATAAACAGACGAAAATAAGATCGGAGATTACCCCCTAACTGTTAGTGGACGGTTTTCCTTATCCTCGTCCTAGAAGAAAGAAACGGGTTTATACGTACAGTATAGCACCTCGAACGATAACTGTACCACATAATTCCCGTGTTTCTTCTAGATATTCCCAAAGTTATAATTTGGGTCCAGATTTGATAGTCGATTATTTAACTATCAAATAAACAATCATCCAATCAAAGATTCCATTTTCCCCTGAAAACACTAAGTCTCATTTTATTTAATTTTAAAAAATTAAATCTCTTTATCACAAGGTATGCACTTATCTTATCGGAGTAAGTACGTTCACTAACCATTCTTTTCAAAAATATTTGAAAACTCTTTAAAATAAATACGGAAAGCACCATGCGGTATCGACCATGGATTCACAGCTCAATGGTTACGTCTCTAACCCAAAGAAATCCAAAACTTAACTGCAGGCACTCACTGCCTCCGATTTCGCCATGAAAGTATACCATTACTTTCCAAAAAACTTTATTTAATAATTATCTCAAAATAATGTTTATAAAGTTTCTGTAATAATTTTCCCAGTTTAGTTTAGGCAAAAACTCTTAAATAAAAGTTATTATATAAAATAATATAAATATTGAATAATTTATCCTTTTAAAATAAAATAATGATTAATTATAATAATAATTAACTTAATATCAACTCATTATAACTAACTTAATTAACAATTAAATATACTTTAAATAATTTAAAATAATTACATAACTTTGAAACAATAATTAATTTTGATTTATTAATAAAATTCTAATCGAATCACAAGACTTGTTTATAAAGCTTATAGTTCATTTTGACAATTTAAAAATATTTAAATAACTAATTTTTTGGAAATATTCTTATGCTAAAACATTTTTAAATTACTGGGTTAAATAAGTAAAAATCCCCATTTTAAAACAATCTCAATTTCTCGGTAAAATATATTTTTCCAAATTCCAAATTAACCAACCTAATATTTATAAATCTCTCTTGATTTAACACCAATCGATTTTACGACCAAATTTCATAAATCCCCTTTTCACATTTCTAAAATAAATCTATCATTTATTTTTAAGCCGATTTACCCATCTCATTATAAATCCTCACCGTGAATTTATAATTTCAATTTATCTACTGATAACCACTTTACTTTATTTATAAACACTATTTATAAATCTCACGACTTTCAATTCCAATTTATAACGGTTTCACATCACTTACATCCATTGTAAATTGATTTCTACATTAAATTCCCTTTATAAATCAATTCCCTAAATTGAATTCCATTTAAAAATTAACTTCTTAAATAACTATATTCCAAAAAAAACCAAATCTCAATTTTACTTCCATTCCATAATCTAGAAATCTTATCTAAGATCCAGTATAACCACTTTTATACTTACTTGCAAATTTACTTCTATCCTTCCAATTTATTTAAAATCTTGATTTAAAAATCCTTTATATTTAATACAAGTATCCATTAGGAATTATTTTTAAAATCCTATATATATATATAATATTCCAAAATCTCCATTTACAACATTCCAAAATGGTTAAGTATTAACTTAGAGTCAAACTATTTATTTTTCCCAAATTCATTTCTTTTAATTAATCCAAAATTCACTATAAACATTTCACTTCCAAATTTTCTTTTTATTTTCTTTCCAAATTCAAAACATATATTATTTGTATTTAAAAGTACGAAAATCTAGGCCACAACTACCATAGCATCCAATAAATTCAAAATACACTATAATCTACCACAGGTTATTTAAACGGTTCATATATCAATATATATGAAATTAAATTCAACATTTTTGAGGAATCCAGTTGGATCCCTCTAACCTGTTTCCCTATATCCATAGATGTAAATATAACATAAAAATACCAATCCCACTTCGAGGGGGATATCGCGGTATATAAGATTATCCGCTATTATGTGGGGGCGCATAGGGTCTCATCCACTAAATATATGCGGGAACAATCACTCCAATTACTAATATATATGTGTGTGTGTGTGTGTGTGTGCATGTATGTATATATATACACACTACTATGTATATAATAACATCCAAACTGATAATAATTATCAAATTCAACCAAACATCCAATAATTAATTTTAACTATTTAAAATTAACTAGTAATCCAAAATTGAGTGAGATTAACTCACTTTGCTTGTAGTTGTCGCGACAACGATTTATTTCAATTAAAATTAAACAAGCGTTTAATTTTAACTAAAATTTTCACTAGCTCCAATCAACTCTAATCCAGCTCTAAAATGTAGTTCTCGACAATACGGACCCAACGCAATTTGTTTCGTGCGATTTCGACCTTGTATGCACAAGTTAGAGCATTATAAGTTACACGATTCTTAACAATATAATTTAAAATCTTTATATTTACAAAATAACCTAGAACTAATCTGGGCCGCACAAATCTTACACCATCAAATCCAAGACGAATTTCCTTTCTTCCCAAACGCGTTCGTTCCTCTGCACGTAAGAAACCCATGCCGCCGTTCATCTCTGTAATTTCCAGCGCCTCCACGCCTATTTCCAAGTCGATCGGAGGCCAGCATTTTAATGCTCATTCCCTGCTCGACCTACGCCTACGGCCGCTAGAAGCTCGGTTACCCCTAGCCCTAGTAAAACACATACAAACAGCCAGCGTTTGAGCCACGATTTCTCCCTCCTCGTCACGCTATTCACGATCTCCACCATTGAATCTCTAGAGCTCATCGAGCTCTACGTTTTCTTAGTTGAGATCTTCATCTATAGGCGTGTGGATTTTGAGAAAAATGAAGGAGAGGAAGATTGTTTTTTGGCCATTGAAATGTGTAGAGGCACGCTGTAATGCTCTAGGGTTTACCATGCAGTTTATATAGACGTGCAAACATTATTTTATTATAATTTTATTTTGACTTTTCTCATATTTTCCGGACAAACTCCAAACGAAGCGTGCTGCCAGGCATTCATAATGTTATACCCCTATTCCAAACGCAATGGAAAAGGTTTCAAGTCCTAATTCGATCGTATGGAGAAGATAACTTTTTGGACACAATTATTATATTGAATTTTCGATTTAAATTCAGCGCGTTTCTATCTCGTACGATCAAACGATAACTCCAAACACTACAAAATTTGAAATCTGATAATAATACAATATTACAGATCCAATGAAATTGGTTTCGTTGAAATTTGAGACTGTGCCCCGAAATGCTATTTCTACTCGTTAATTCAAACGATATATTTTTAAAACTGAACAAATCACTTTTAAATTCAATTTAATTTTTTTAATTATCTTCATTATTATTAATATAAATTTTATAAGCCTTTAAATTATTTTTATCAAGCTTAAAACTCAAGATTCAATAATTTAACCAATATTCAATTATTAAATTCAATAATTAAATTATCCAATATATCGTTATATTTGAAATTCAACTTAAAAATTAACATTTAAATATTTAAAATCAATTAAATATTCCAATTTCAAACAACCAAAATTCTAGGTCGTTACAGGTCCCTAGGGAGCCTATCCTAAGGATCGCACATCAAAAGGATGAAGAAAGAGGGATCGGCCCTCTTCCCTCTTAGGAATCACCCAAACCCAACTTTATAGTAAAGATCGATCAATATCTCAACATCTACACATCCAATTGATGTGAAACTTGGAGGACAAACTACTTACAACATGTCGAACATCCCATAGGGATCGCATATCATTTGGAACAAGCTGAAGGGATCGGTACCTATCCCTCCTTAGGGATTGGCTATAATCAGCCTTCACAACATATTGCAATAAAGATTGATCAATAACTCAAGTTTTACTAATCCATTTGGCATAAAACTTGGAGGCTAAGCATAATACAACATGAAGAAGCTCTACTGGAGATTGCATGGCATTTGGAAGAGATTGGAGGGATCGGTCCCTATCCCTCTAGAGGGGTCGGCAGAAATCAGAATTCAAGCAACAATACTTCACGAAAAATGCAATCTCTCACAAACCGTATGTTGGAATTGCACAAAATTTATGGAGCAAGTAGCTAACATCATGAGGCACCCCTCATAGTGATAGCCGCCCATTTGGACACACTAATAGAGACAATACCGATCCCTATTATGGGCCTCAATGAGCTTGGATTGGGTGGCCTCATCTTGGTCTTCCAAACTTTCTATCAAAATTTCTACCCGATCCATGCATGTCTTCCCTTATAAATACAGCAGGCATGGCTTCAGAAAAAGGATCTTCTTTCTGCTTCCTTTTATTTTCAACCTAGACTACACTCTTCCAATTTTATTCTTGGATTTCAGATTGTAACTGTAAAACAAACTTCAGTATAATAAAAAGGATTATTTGAGAGTGGACGTATGCCGGAGTTATCCAAATCACTATGTATTTTGTCTCTTCTCATTTGCTTTCTGATTGTTTTAATTTTGTTCTTCACTTGTTTCTCTTCATATTTCTATGATTGAATTGGATATTGGTACTTTTACATAATTGGGTGTCGGTGACCAATTTTGATGCCAACACCTCCTCAAGAGCTACTGATAAAATAGAGAACGCTAACCTTCACATCCTGAATGAAGATGTGCAATAAGAAGCTGTTGATGCCTAGAATCCTTCAGATGCTATCACCAGGATTGATTATGAGTGTATGATGAAAGAGCTATATGATAGCCATGCAGAGTTGAACTGGAAAATCCAAGAAAATAGAAACTTGATGACCTAGCTGACTACTCATTGTAGGAAGACTAGGAGAGAGCAGACTCCTCGATATTTAGACTCTAGAAGTTGCTCATCATTTGACCATTACTGGAGGAATAGAAGGAAAAGGATGGAGGCATGTGAAGCAGGAACCTTTTGGCGGGAATATGCGACCGACCCTCACCAATGCACAGGGGTCGGTACCGATCCCAACAGGGGGTCGATATGGAACCCACTCACCAAAGGTCGGGACTTAGAGTTGGTGATGTCATGTAGCATAGGCGCATTGTGACTAACCAGGGCGCCTAAAGTCAGGAATTTGCTGCTGAATTTCCCCTAAGGAATGAATGTGGAGCTGTTGGGCAAATGATTCTTCCAGAGTTAGGAGAACCTAGGCGACGAGGCACGAACTAGAGTTATTTATCAGGCCAAGCACAAGGAATAGATTATGACCACAACAACCCAACACATTCTCAAGAGCCGAACTTGGCTGAGATGGTGAGACAACTTGTGAGAGAAAGTCAAGGCCAAACTAACGACGACTGGGTGCCTCCACAAGTCGAAATCCCTTCACTAAATCCATTCCACGTGAAGAGTATCCATGGAGATTCAATATACCAACCATGCTGGCATATTCAGGGAAGACTGACCCCCAACAGCACCTTATGAAGTATGAGTGGCACATGGATTTTGCCAGTGCCACGGATGCCATCAAGTATAGATGATTTCCTATTTTCCTAGAAGGAGTAGCAACCATGTGGTTTACTCGACTACTAGTAATGTCCGTCTCATCGGTGATCAACTGGCGAGGAAATTTGTCAAGCAATTCAAAATGCACGCGACTAAGTCATGTCGTTGTCTAACTTATTCCAAGGACTAGGGGAGTCGCTTAAGGACTTTTTGCAAAGATTCAATACCACTGTGACTGAGGTGAGCTACCCTCAAGAGAACATAATCTTGATGGCTTTGATCAAGGGATCCACCCCGATACATACTTTGGTGAATGATTATCAAGAAAGCATCCTGCTACTCTGGATTACTTTTACAACAAGGCGGCTCTATACTGTTGAATATGCGAGTATATGATTTTTGTTTGATGATAATAAATATATATATATATATATATATTCATTTAAATGTATTTGTTAATGTACTATTTTATTTCCACATAATTAAATAAATATTTGCTGAGTAAAATAAATAATACAGAATTTAAATTCAAACAAATATTTATTACAATTTTGAATATTACAAATTTGAGCTCTCACTATATATATACCATTTTCAATTACAATACAAATTTGACCACATCACATTTTTCACTATATATTTGCACCTCACTACATATCACTCATTCACTCGTATTATTCTTTAACTCTATTCCAGATTGAATTCAGCATTTGAGCAACCTGCAAAATAAACACTAACACAGTAAAATTGAAAAAGAAATATTTTTGCAGTGTAAAATAAAATGATTTTTGAAAATATTATTTGCCTTGGTTATTTGGGTTGTTCGTCATCATTTAATTTTGAATTCATCTTACACGAACAATTGTGACATGCACAGTGTATCACTGAACATGCCACAAGGCCGTGCACACTGATATACACTTGATAAAATTACAGGGACGGGTGAGCACAAGGTCAAACCCAAATCAAAAGTCGGGTTCAACTCAAGTGAAATAAATATTAAGTCACGATATCAGCACAAGGTCAAACTCGAGCTTTAAGCTGGATTCAACACAGGAGAAAATTCAAATGAAATGGTCAAGACACAAAAATCAAGCCTCGACTAAAGTTCAAGTCGTACACATGAAAACATAGACTAGACAGTCCATGCATATATACATGTCGACCAGGCAGCAAACAAAGTCAACAAGACTGCATCAACAAACCTAAACCACGCTACACAATGAATCAAATGTCCAGACTAAAATACAATGCCACTTCAACTACAAATGCACTTACAACTTACAACAGCAATCTATACCAGAGCACAAAACAAAGTATACAGGAACTAACACACATGAACTCAGTGAACCAGACCAGCTTAAATGCAACTGAATACAAGTCAGAAAACAACAAGTTCCAAGAAGTTGACAATGCACAAGAACAAAAATGAAACAGAGGTGGCAGCATGGAACTACAGACTAACCAAGTTGCACAATGCAAACTACAACAGGCCTCAACATCAAATAACAAACTAACTCAAACTTGAAGTGACAAGAAGGTTCGACCCAATCAATCAAGTTTCATAAAGACCATGCCTCGAGTCACAGTGCAGCTAGAACCAAGACTACAATTACATTGGAGCATATAGATGAACCAGACAAGGCACAAGATTTCAAGTTCACATATTTGACAACAATGCAGACATAGTTCAGAACTATTTCAGTCGGAGATGTACAAGATGAAATCACATACATACATACATACATAAATGTATGTACACAAGTGGATGAATACATATGCATCAGATAGCAAATGCCACTGTGATTTCAACATCAAACCAAGACAAGTTGATATGCACATATATACACGCAGTCAGACAAGTACAGGTATGTATACAAGTGAAAATGACCAGACTACAACACTACAATGCAAGCAAGACTGCAAATCCAAACCAAGTTTGACAGCAGAGTATCAAGTCAACACAAATGCTGCAGTCAAGTTAAATGCCGAAGTCATGGAATAGCAAGGTGATCGATCAAGTCAAGTTAAATGTCAAGCTCAAAATATTTTCACAAAATCAAGTTTGCAAACCAAGTTAAAGTCAACTTTCATCTCAAAGTCCAAAACAATTCAAAGTCGTGGTTGTCAAGAAATTGAGCAAGCCAATGATCAAACAAAATGAAACCAGACTCCACAAGACATATACAGGTGCATTGAATCACACAACAGCTCGAGTGAGCAACTGCACAAGACCGAACTAGATTATATGTAATCTAGAGCAATAGCAGTTTCAAAATAATGATATACAACAAGTTCAAAAATCATGGAACGGCAGTTTCAAATCAAAGTGGTCGGGTCAAAGGGAACAAAGAACCAAATCAACACCATCAAAGAATTCAACACCGTAGTCTCCAAGGAAGTCGAAACCAAAACCGTGTCAATCAAGAAACAAAATATACAAATTGGAACAAGTCAATAATCATCTCAAGCATTCAAGCAACATCGAACGGCCGAGTCAAATTAAATGAAAAATTCAAATGAACGAAAATATAGGAATTCGAATCCTATAAAACCCAATCATTGGCCGTAAAAAGCATTGAGTTCAAGCATATCAACCAATAAAGCAAAAGGCATAAATTACATACCGAAGTCAAAGTCAAACTCGATCAAAATTGAAGCAGCCGTGTGCAAAGAGAAGAGACCGCCGATCGACAAAGCAAGGGACGTAAATCATCATTCGATCGAGCTACTAAAGTCGGCGTCTTCAATTTACAAAAAGCCCTAATTTTCGAGCAAAACAGAAGAGGAACGAACGAAGAGAAGCAGCCATTTTTCTCTCAAAGGATACGACCGAAGGAATAAAAGAAATAGGGACATTGTTTTATTGCTTCATAATATTTGGGTCGGCTTCCTTTTATATCATATTGGGCTTTAGTGTTTAAAATTAGGGTTTATTTCTTTTATTGTTTTAAAGTGTTTTTAATTTCTCTTTTAAACATTGTAATTTCTAGTCGTGCGACTAAGGGACGAACTACGGTGGTATAGTTCGAGAATTCGCAACTCAATGGCTGAGTTGTGGAAGGGTGTTGAGCGTAGAGTTAGGTTAGTCGATAGCGGGTGTCGCGAGTTTACGTGTGTAAGCGTCTGACTACTTAATTTTTAGTAGAAACCTTGGGGGCAGCACGTAGGCAGGATTTTGCCGAAGCTAGGTAAATTTTGTGTTGTTCTATTTCTGCATTTTTTATATTCTGTTATTATCTGTGCTGCTATTATTCTGTTGTGATCTGTGTTGAAATTATTTTATATACTTCCGCAATAAATTTTTATAATTGATAGTATCGCCCTTTTCACCCCCCCTCTAAGGTGAAATCGATCCTACAAGTGGTATCAGAGATAGGAACAGAAGTCAATTTTTGTTTTAAAAATTTGAATTTTCAAAAACCAATTTTTGTTTTAAAAATTTGAATTTTTTAAGTGGCTTCTTTTAATAATGTTTTTGCAGAGGGTCAGTCCATAGTTAGACCACCAATGTTCAATGGTGAATACGCTTACTGGAAAAATAGAATGAAAATTTTTCTTAAAACCATTGATGCTTGGAATATTGTTGAGATGGGTTATAGAGCACCAACTATAATGGTAGATAATCAGGAAATAGATAAACCAATGGATCAATGGACAGATATAGAAAATAGACTACAGAATGCTAATGCTAAAGCTATGAATTCTATTATTTGTTCATTAGATCAATTTGAATTTAATCGTGTCTCACATTGTCTAACTATGCAGGAAATATGGCACATACTTGAAGTGACTCAAGAAGGAACGTCTCAAGTCAAAGAATCTCGCCTTGCCATGCTAAGCAGCGAATACGAGAACTTCACAATGGCCAAGGATGAAAATGTCAAAGGGATGTACGGACGACTTTCCAATATCGTATACAAATCAAAAGCTCTCAGAAATTCATACACAGAGTTGGAGATAGTCCGGAAAATCCACAGAGTCCTTCCATGAAGATTTGAAGCAAATGTGACTGCCATTCAAGAATCGAAAGATTTAAAACAAATCAAAGTTGAAGAACTCATCGGAAATCTCACCACTTATGAGCTAGAGATGAAATTCAAGGAAGAGCGTGAAGGAAGTGATACTCGAAAGAAATCAATAGCTCTCAAAGGAACAACAGAAAGTGATGGTGATGATGATGATGGAGCAGCTGAGCTGGCACTATTAATGAAGAAATTCAAAAAGTGGAATCATAGATACGGAAATCCAGCTCAAAATCAACAATTGAAAAGCAGAATAATCAAAGCACTAGACAGCTCAGAAGAGCGGGAGATCATATGTCACAAGTGCAACAAACCTGGCCACATCAAGCCCAATTGTCCTCAGAATCGACACGGCCAAGAAAAGAAATAAAAAAGAGAAGTTTTGCAGCCACGTGGAATACAAGTGATGAAGATAATAAAAGTACTAGCAGTGAGAGTGAAAAATCAGATATGTGCCTTCGAGGTGATATAACTGATAGCGATGATGACGAGCCAAGCGAGGTATCAAAACTCACTCACTTAGAATCACTTATATATTTCCACGAAGTAAATGGCTGTTTCGAAAGACTTGGGGAGAAATATGCTAAAATTGATTCACAAAGAGATACTTTGATAGATTTAAATAAACAACTCGATTAATTAGTCAAAAACTATCAAAGCAAAAGCCCTAAGTGTGATAAGTGTCCAACATTCGAAGAAGAAACTAAAAAATCAGAAATTAAAATTAAATTGCTTGAAAATGAAATTCTGATTTTAAAAGAAAGTGAAAACACAAGGAGAGAAAATTCTATTAAAAAGTGCACACAATTATTAAACGAAAATGAATCTCTCAAAACACAAGTCCAAAATTTGTCTACAACTTTAGGAAAATTTTCCAAAAGTGAAAGATCACTAAATATGCTAATAGGAAAACAAACTGCTAATACAGATAGACAAGGACTTGGGTATAATCAATCTGAACCTGTTAAAAGAAAAATTAATCAAGTCAATTCAAAGTGCACAATATGTGGAAAAATTGGACACAAACAGAATATTTGTTGGTATAGACCCAAACACGTAAAAACAATTCCAATTTGGGTTCCAAAAGGCACGAATATAGAATACCTCAAAGTCAAACAAATTTGGGTGCCAAAAGGAACATTTATAAATAGTTTCGGGTCTACTCAAACATATTTTTCAAAATCATTTGCCACTAACAACCATGGACCTATAAAAACAAATAGGTCACAAAAATCTTTCATCGTATAGGTGTGGTGGCAGGCTAAGGAACAATAACATTGTTATCTGGATTCTGGCTGTTCCAGACACACAACAAGCGACAAATCAAAGTTCCTTAGCCTAGTATAAAAGTGCCAAAATCACAATGGGCAACAACGAAAAATTATCGTAAAGGTAAAAAGAGGTAACGGTATATTTAATGTTATATTAAATGTGATAATCTGCACCATAATCTAAATTTAAATCAGCCAGTTATGTTATAAAGAGATGAATGATGATTTTGATTCTGACTTATTCAAAATGTTGAACAATCATCCTTGAACTATTTCATATAGATTTGCTTGGATTAATGATGGTGTTTTATTGATTGATGATTACCTATGATACATGTGGATATATTTGACTTAACATTATATTTTGTGTTTTGCTTGTTTACATGGTTTCAATTCAACTTCAATTCAATTTCATTTGAAAGCTGGTAAAAATGTTTTCAAGATATTTTATTGCACACATCATGGTCTGGTATATAACATCCAACTATTGATAATCTTGAGTTGAAGGAAAATTCGGATGCAGATTACACTGGTAATCTAGTTGATAGAAAAATTACTTGTGGAACGTGATTTATATTGAGATATTCAGTAACTGCATCATTTTCAAAGAAAATATCTGCATATTTTTTCACTTGAAATAATTTTCAAATAGCAGACATTTTTCTAAAATCCCTTCTATAAAATCATTTTTGACCTTGTTTCAGATTAGTCATTTTAGAAAATTTGATAATTATTTTTGAATTTGAGCTTAAATGATTACATTAACTAATCTGACCCCTACTAATTATCGAAAAGATAAATAGTGATTGAAAAAGTGATGAGTGTTGATATTAATTATATATTATAACTTGAGACGGTATAATTAGTAAATTTCTTTAGAAATTTAAACAAGAGTTATAAAAACTTTTGTTGGTAAAAATTCCATGATCATTTCTATTTCTATCATATTTCTATCGACCATCACTCATCAAAATCCAATATAGTATGTCAATATGTGGTATTTTAAACAGGAAATTATGCGCTTTCGTTTCATTTTATTTTTTTAACAAATAAAAACATCCAAAGTATTCACTCTCATTTAAAAGTCCTCACGGTTATGCATGGGTGAATTACTTGGAATTTTTTATTATGTGCTTCCATGCTCATTTAAAAGTCCTCACGGTTATGCATGTATGAAACGCATATCAAAATTGATTGATTAATAGACAAGTTGATTCTAATCCCATTTAAAAGTCCTCATGGTTATGCGTGGTTAGAAGTTACTTGAATTCATATATTTATTTTAAATTTGGAATACTACTAATCTCATTTAAAAGTCCTAACGGTTATGTATGGTTAGTAGATATTCAAATTCCTGAAATAAATATACCACAAATAGATACAACTTTATGGTTTTATATGATGACATCAACCCTATCATTTAAAGTGGAATATGCATCAAACAGAGTATTTATGATTTTTGTTTGATTTTTTATTGAAATTTAATATTTATACTCGATTGAGTATTAATGTTGTATTAATGTCTATCACTTTATCTCTATTTTTTCTAACACTATTACTTTGTTGCTGATAACAAAAGGGGGAGAGAAAAGTTAAGATTTTGTCAAATAAAAGAAAATAAAGGTCAAATATTTTATTTTTTATTTTTTATATGCATCTAGGTTCATTTATTCATTTTTATTTATTTACATGCATATATGAAGGGGGAGCTTTGTGTAGAGAGGGAGCATTCAAATAGGGGGAGCAAATTGAATAATCAAATACATTTAATAAATTCAAAATCTTAAATATATGTTTGTTATCATCAAAAGGGGGAAATTGTTGAATATGCGAGTATATGATTTTTGTTTGATGATAATAAACATATATATATATATATATATTCATTTAAATGTATTTGTTAATGTACTATTTTATTTTCACATAATTAAATAAATATTTACTGAGTAAAATAAATAACATAGAATTTAAATTCAAACAGATATTTTATTCAAACAAATATTTATTATAATTTTGAAT
Source organism: Allium fistulosum (assembly GCA_030737815.1). Lineage (NCBI taxonomy): Eukaryota > Viridiplantae > Streptophyta > Magnoliopsida > Asparagales > Amaryllidaceae > Allium > Allium fistulosum. The sequence goes on from CM060902.1 coordinate 425,657,842, forward strand.
AGTACAAATTTGAGCTCTCACTATATATATACAATTTTCAATTACAATACAAATTTGACTACATCACATTTTTCACTATACATTTGCACCTCACTACATATTGTTAATCCCTTTATTTCAGCGACCTAAAACTTCGCGACCTAAGAGAAGTTTGCGACCTAACGAAGTCACGACCTAGGGAATTCTGCGACCTAGTGAGGCTACAACCTAAGCTACAAGAATGTCACAACCTAACTCATTGAAGTAGCCCAGCGACCTACGGCCTAAGGAAGCTACGACCTAAGGAAGTTGCGACCTAAGGAAGTTGCGACCTAAGGAAGTTGCGACCTAAGGAAGTCCACGACCTAAGGTTTCAGGAAAGCTTGCGACCTAAGATCCAGAAGGACTTCGCGACCTAACTGTAAGGAAGCTTTGCGACCTAAGTTCCAGAAAGCTTCGCGACCTAAGAGCAGAAGCCTTACGACCTAGCAACAGAAAGGATTGCGACCTATGGAACTCAACGACCTAAGGTAGCTAGCGACCTAAAGGACTTAACGACCTAAGGTAGTTAGCGACCTAAGGGACTTGACGACCTAAAGAGGTTAGCGACCTAACTGTTAAAGCATGTTCAGCACCCTACGACCTAAAGCTCGGACAGCTATTCTTTAACTCGCGTGCGACCTACTACTTGATCAAATGAAGCTAAGCACAGCTTTACCAGCTAACTTCTAAAGCCGCAAAGGGACAGCGACCTAGCTTAGGTCGCTCGCGACCTACGACTTAACTAAGGTCGTACGCGACCTAAGACTTAGGCGAATTTTCTGAGTCCAAATCAGCTCCTATAAATACCCCACCACTTCCAACTTGAGGAGGACTTTTGGCTATTCATTTCTCCAAGCGCCGTTACGCTGTCGAAGCCTCCTCTCATTCAGCAATCAAAGATCTTCAAGCATTCGAGACACTACAACAATCTTCGGGAAGAGCTCCTAACATCCAACACGGATTCGTCGAGTTTCATCATCAAAGATCGAGCTAATAGTCAAGAGTGCTTTCATGATCAAGTTGTATCATTTTTAGAAGGATATTGTATCAAATTGTAACCGAATCAGCAATAAAAGACTATAAAGTGGACGTAGGCTCAATTACGGGCCGAACCACTATAAATCTGTTGTTCATTTACTGCTTTTCTGCTATTTTCAGCTTATATTCTGTTCCCGTACTAACGGGTGATGCTTTCACAATTCTATTACACACACCGGGTGTTAGCGTTCACTTTTTACCGTTAACATTTTGGTGCTTTCATTGAGAGTTGAACTCAGGCGATCATCCACCGTTGCTTCGCAAAGACTCATAAAAAGAACCGCTCTTAAAAACCAGATCTGAAATAATGGCCCCTGGAAGAAGAGGTAGACCTATCAGATCCGGGAATGCTCACGAAGGAACTTCCGCTTCCCCAACAACAGACCAAGCAACTCCAACCGTTGGAGTCACCAGGGCTGAATTGGATGACGCAATTTCTGGATTATACCAACAAATTGAAACTCAAAATGCTTTGATGATGGATAGAATAACTGCCCTGCTCGGAGCAAATCGTCAACCAGAAAACCATCAAACCACCCTTCCTGAAATGCCACCTTTCCAAGCTGATGGTTCTATGCCGCAACCAACTTATCATGAACATATGCCCGGGCAAACTTCCGAGGGAAGAACTGGTGCTTGCCCGGAGGTGTCTTTGAACAATAAAGAGTACCTGTCTGAAATGGTTGGCCGCATCATGAAAGAGAGCATGCAAAGGGAAGAGGATGAGGCTGACTGGGGATTTGCGCCAAGCAGAACTCCGTTTACTGAAAGGATCCTGAGAGCAGAATTCCCAAGGAAATTTGCACCTCCTACTATCCAAGCCTATAGGGGAACCACTGACCCTAATCATTTCCTATACAAATACGATTGGCATATGACCGGTGCAAGAGCATCAGACGAGATCAAGTGTCGATACTTTCCAGTATACCTGGAAGGTGTGGCTTTACTTTGGTTCACAAAGCTTCCAGTTCGGTCTGTAGATAAGTTCTCCGACTTAACGCAAAAGTTTAAAGAACAGTTCAGATTGTATGCTTCAAAAGCTAAGGATATAATGTCACTGTCTAACCTTGAACAAGCGCCCGGAGAATCAATCAAATCTTTCTTGAGCCGTTTCAACATAGCTTTAGCCGAAGTAGAAAATGCGGAACCACGCATGATCCTGACTTATTTGATGCGAGCCATTGATAAATCGAGTAAATTTGGAATATGGCTAAAGATGAAGGAACCGAACTCACTTGATAAATTCTATAAAAAGGCCGACGAGTTCATTCGCCTTGAAAGCCTTTCTACGACGTCGAAGGTGGTTGCTGCCCAAACTAATAACAACAGTGTCCCATCTAAGAATAGAGAATTTGAAAGTCAGAAAAGGGAGAATGAAGGAGGAAAGAACCAGGGAAATGAAAAGAAACCTCGCCGCTTTAATTCTTCGGATTATACTCCTTTAACTGATACACCAAGAAATATCTTTTTTGCAACAAAAGACGTTGTCCGGTATCCTAAGCCACCTGAGATGACGAAAGGTGCAAAGAGTAATGGAAAATTCTGCCAATTTCACAATCAACCTGGCCATGACACTGACCAATGTCGCCAGTTAAAGAAAGTGATTGAAGAATTGCTGGAACAAGGTAAACTCCAACAATACGTTAAGAGAAGCGGAGTCGATCCAACCTCATCCACTCGGGATCAACAACACCCTACCCATCAATCCGATTCTCACAACAACACTGCAGTGGAAGATTCAGAAAAGCTTGTCATTAATGCTATCACAGGGGGACCATACCCAGCGAGCAGGAGTTGGGATGACTACTAATTACCAACAAAACTGCGACTGGGGCATCTCTCACTTTCTTTGGCATAAAAATCCAAAAGCTATGAATCAAGCACAAATGGAAATCCAGCTTGGAGATTCTAAAATAACAATAACTAGCATTCATTTTTACTTAACAGCATTGCTTGAATTTGTAAAGATAATGATGGATGTGTAACCTCTGCATTGTAAACCGCTGAGAAATCAGCGTGACTCAATAATGAAAAACTATGCATTCTTTGTTTTCTATTATAAAATACCTGTTATGTTTCGATGTGTAAATACTCTAAATGTATTGCTAAAATGTCGATCTAATACTGCAGGTCATTAAAGCAAAGCTCACCCATCGCAAAATCTAAGCGAGCCTTACAAATCATTTATTAAAGCAAAATTCAAGCGACAAAAATTCCAAACTCAAATCCCATACAAGAGGAACTTCACATAAAAAGTTGACGGCCCCACTGTGTCAAGCCCTCGTTAACTGGTTGCGATCGTTGATATAAAAAAAGGCATCCAACCAAATAACTTGCGTTTACTCTGTGGAGTCATTCAACAGTGAAGTCTACTTCTTCGAATAAAGCAATTTACTTGCAAAAGAAAGGAAGACACGCTTGGAAACAATGATAAAGGATCGCAGATTGGCGGATGATGATACAACATGAGCAGGCAAACATGGAAGCAGCCAAAGGGAGGTATGCCTCTCAACAGGAAAGCAGGTAGACCCACTAAAGGGATACCTTCCCAAGCAGAAGGAACAAGACCCTCGCTAACTGATTGTGATGCATCCGATCAGGCAGCTTGTGTCCATCCCGTGGATCTACTTGCCCCTAAGACGCAACCTTCCTGGCACACCAACCAAAGCCCTCTAACGAGGCACGCCAATAAATGGGAGTGCTTTACTCAATCAAAAAGATTGGTAGGACCACCGAAGGGGCACCTCGTTAATTGATTACGATCGTTTGTACAAACAAACATCCAATCAAGCAACTTGCGCCTGTCCCGTGGACCCCTCCGACCATGAGAAAGTAACTTCCAGGCAATCACAAGCCCTCTTCGGAGGCACAAGCCCTCTTCGGAGGCACAAGCCATCTTCGGAGGCAAAAGCCCTTTTCGGAGGCACATTTCACCCGTGTAGAAGTGCAAAATGCTTCTCTTCAGAGACCCACTTCACCAGAGATGAAATACTACAAAGCCCTCTAACGAGGCACGCCAATAAATGGGAGTGCTTTACTCAATCAAAAAGATTGGTAGGACCACCGAAGGGGCACCTCGTTAATTGATTGCGATCGTTTGTACAAACAAACATCCAATCAAGCAACTTGCGCCTGTCCCGTAGACCCCTCCGACCATGAGAAAGTAACTTCCAGGCAATCACAAGCCCTCTTCGGAGGCACAAGCCCTCTTCGGAGGCACAATCCATCTTCGGAGGCAAAAGCCCTTTTCGGAGGCACATTTCACCCGTGTAGAAGTGCAAACTGCTTCTCTTCGAAGACCAAAATTGCTTCTCTTCAGAGACCAAAAGACCTCTTCAGAGGCGTACTTCACCTTGCTTGAAGTACCAAAAATAAACCCTTTACTGGGGCATAAAATCAAAACCTTCTTCAGAAGCTCGTTTCATTGTACAGGAAAATTCACTTTCAAACAAATAAAAGTGATCATTCCCAGAAGTTGAAATGTTCTTCAGGAAGAAAAGGAAAATAAAAAATTTCTCCAAAGACAAGATATACTCTATTAAAAAGCAGAATAATTCTTCCCTGAAAAAGTGGAAAGTTATTCTCTAAAATAAGAGTATCGGTCTTGTGAAAGCAAGAAATGTTACAATATACTTATGGTATGGGGGCAGCATTATACAATTCAGTTACAGTAATAAAAGTAATATACAAGCGACATACCACAAGTTCATTGCAATATCACGTAATAAAGATGTGGAGTAAATGCGTTCTTGAAACACAGACAAAAAGTTTGTACAAATAGAAAGAATCGTTTACTCTACACTTCAAATGAAAAACAGATGTATTCCTACATACACAAGGATTTGTACAAGAAAAATATCTATTTATTTCAACACTATGAGAAATTTTTTACATTGTACAGGTTACAAAAAGAAGCGGAGACCGGTATCCGCACAATCCCCGGTCAATACAAAAAGCAGAAAAGACAAAATCATACTCATTTCCCCTTCTTCCCACCCTTGGAGCTTTTACCCGGCCTGGTAATTAGCTTCGTAGGCCGTATCGGAGAAGAAGGAGAAAGAGACTCAGCCGGATCAATCTCTGCCTCATCCCCAGCAGCAGAAGAACTCTTCTTTCCTTTCTTCGAAACCACACGTTTCCCCTTCTTCTTGGAAGAAGATTCACTCCCCGGAGCAAGAAATGTAGAAAGCTTTGTGTCATAATCGAAAGACTGCTCCGGGGTCTTCTCGCTATCTTCCAGATCTTCTGCTTTCTGTTCCTCGGAAGCAGATGGTTCGTCCAAGCCTTGAAAGGCTGCTATCGGTTCTTCCTGTGAACCTGGTTGAGAAGCTGGAAGAGGAGTAACTTGAGAAGAAGGAATGGCAGCTGAAGAAGGAAGAATTGGTGCAGTTTCCGGCACGACTACTGCATAATAAAAGAAATCAAAATTAGTATTCCTAGAGAAAAAAGAAGACCGTGAATCGTCAAAGTTACCTGGAGAAGCCGGTTTGGCGAGATCAATCTCAAATTCCCGAGCCTGAAAGTCCTTCATTGCCTCCTCTTCTGTAGGAGTGGTCACAACTGGATGTGAAGGATGAGAGCTGGAATCCATAATGTTTGCATCAGCCGAAGTGGAAGCATGAACAGGGGCAGTTAAAAGAGCTTCCTCTTTTGAGAGCTCTTCTCCCAATAATTCAGCCCGTGCCCTAGCAAGCTGCTCCTTCCCTCTAACCAGAGCGGCGCGAGCCTCATCATCAAGAGAGCGAGCCTCAAATTTTGCTTCCTCAAATTTTGCTTCATCATAGCCGGCACCTTTAAACATATCAAGTGCGGCCTCCCACACTTCCGCCAGGGTGATTTCATAATCTGGACCCAGAAAAGCAAGGCTCCCACGACCCAGAACGCAGTGTAAATAAAAGTCGAATAAGGTAGAACTGATGTTTGCTTTCGTTGCCTCATGTGACTGTTCAGCCGCTTCTTTTTCGGCAATGGCAGCAACCCTACCAGTAATAGCCTCATCACGAGCTGCCTCAGCTTTAGCGAGTCGAGACTTTAATAACTCAATCTCCATGTTCTGGGAGGTGACTTTTTCCCGCAGTTCGGCGTTTTCTGCGCGATACTTCTCATTGACATGCTGTTCGGTGGCAAGCTTCATTTCTACGTCTCTTTGTGCAGCATGTGCATCCCGCACTTGCTTCTGAAAAACTTCTTCTTTTTGAGTATATGATGCAGAAGAAGAAGCGAGATTTTCCTTAAGCTGCTTAACTTCAGATGCAAGCTTTGCATTGTCGTCTGCGATGCTCGTCATCTCCGCATCATGCTGCTTACGCCATTTGTCCCATTCTGATTTATCATTCTCCATAGTCATCATCGCCTCAAGATTCATGTGGTTGATCCTTTGGAGTTCATCAACCAGCTTCTGCCATCCAGACATTCTTTCAATATCAAGCTTGACAGCATCGACATTTCTCAGCATTGCCTGCTTATCAATGGGAACCAGATCTAAGTCAAAACGGACTCCTCTTAGACACCAATTCGGAAATCGGCTCTGAAGCGTTGGAGGGCCGTCTTTAACTTGATATTGTGGCCTGTTAATGATGGTTTGAATATCAGATTCCTTTAGAGGAGGAGAACCGGCCGGAATGTCCGAAGAAATGGGAGCGTTAGTCTTCTCAGAAATAGCAGACGCGTCACTTGGCTTAGACCGTTTGCTCGATTCATCAGTAATATGAGTCTTCCCTTTGTCATCGTAGGACTTTCGCTTATGAGAATCGTAAGTTCTGTGAGAAGAATCATATCGGTCAGCATCTCTCCTTCTCTGCCGCTGCTCATAATCCCATTTTTCTTGAGCCTTCCTTTAGGCCCGTTCCTCATCTGTCTCTCTCTGGTCGTCAAGATATTTCCTAAAGTCATAGGATCCGCGACCTCCATGGCGCTGAAATGAGTCATAATATGAGCCGGAGCGCCCCATCGGAGAATCTGAAAACGGAAAAGAAGTAAAGTTTAGAAATTTCCAGAGAGAAAGAGTAAATGCTTATAAGTGCTCAAATCCTAAGTGTGTGTGGCGTGTGGGCTATGCGCGTCGGGCTACAAACCACTTTTTTGTGTGGAAATGGTGACGGCTTGTATAGAAGGCGTTGTGGTTTGTTGCAAGGAAGAAGTTGCTTCGATAACAGGAGGGACCACTTTAGAAACATCATCTTTAAAGAGCTCCTGAGAGGTTATCATAATGTCGCTCAGACTGTCAAAAGTATCATCGCCATGATGCATGGGAGAATTATCTTTTTCAACTTCCACCTCAGCCGTCTTTTCAAGAGTGTGAAGATTTTCCTCCTCTTTAAAAACCGGGGCAAGTGCTAGCTTACTGGGCGATCCAGCAATGTCAGTAGAAGTAGAACACTTTACCAATGAAGTCTCAGCGGTAAGATCTTGCGGTAAAAGTTCTTTAGCAGGAACAGGGGCATCTGACTCCTCCATAGGAGAATCAGGGACTTCATGTGGCCGAGTGGAACGGGAAGGATGTAAGAGTCCAAATTCGTGGAGGAACTCATCTCTCAATAGAAATTGAACACTCCTCTCTTCAACATCCACGGCACTCAAAGTATCTAAAATTAATTTGTGACTGGTATCTCGAAGTGGAGGAGGAAGTGCTGCAAAAAGAAAGAATGGAGTTAAGCATTTGACAGTTCGAGTTCTGGAAAGTCTTAAAAACAAATCGGAAAGAGACAATCTTACTTCCGACTCTCCAGATAGCATAAAATCCCGGAGGACAGCGGACATAAAAGAATTGAGTCAAGAACCCATGGGCACTTTCGGGCAAGTCCAGAATTAATTTACGGTTCCTGGCACTCCTCACAAGTGTAATAGAGGGATGATCTTTGTTCTTTGAAAATGTGCACAAGAAGCGAATTTCGGCAAAACTGGGGAAACGGCCCAACGTTCTCCTAAAAAGCACACACAGTCCCAGCAGGATGGAGTATCCATTAGGGTGCAGTTGAAAAGGGGAGATAGATAGCCGAAGGAGAAGTTCTCGAAGGCAATCATTAAAGGGCGGAATAGCTCCGCTCAAGCACATCTGACGATTCACAGCGACAAAGCCAAGAGGCGGCCTGTCAGCAGTGTCGCTTGATCCAGGAAGTAAAGCATCTGCTTCGGCAATGCCGAATTGGATGCACAATTGTCTGAAGACCTTGTGACTCAGAGTAGTAGAAGTCCGTTCCGGAGGGTCGTTCAGTGGAGTAGCAGTTGGAAAAGCTTCTCCAGCTATTTCCAAGTCTTCCTGTTGAGATGCCATTCTACACAAGGAACTGGACGATCAAATATTAAGGTGCACGTTTCCTAAAAAAGAGTGAAGTGTTGTGCAAAACTAACGCAATAACAAGCAAATATAAATGAAACTAAATTAGTTGATACTTGTCAATTATAAAGTTTCGGGGCTTGATATCTTAAGTCCAAGAACAGTGTTGTGTTGATGCAAATAAATCAGTTTTAGTTGATCGTTTCAATTTTGCTTTAATACTTCACTTAGATTTGTTAGTTCGCAGCATTTCATTCGCGAAGTTCATTTAGGTTTGTTATTCTTTGTCGACTAATCTGTCATTCGATGTGGGCAATCAATGGCAGTATATTCGTCCCATTTTTTCTGTGAATATTGCTTTTAAACATGTTATCAGCATTAAAGTTAAGGCAATCTGAAAAGAAGTACAACGAAGTCTAAAACAATTCAAATTCAAAAATCAGCCAAATTCTGCCTAAATTTCTAAGTTCTAGGTCGTTCACGACCTAACATAAGTCGGAGCAATTTTAAGTCGTACTGTCCAATTTGAAGTGTTCAGGGCTTTACAAATTTGTTTCAAGTACTAGGTCGTTCAGCGACCTATCGTAGGTTAGGACATATTTAGGTCGCACAATGTAACTGGATCAAGACAGTGCAATTTACTCCATGTCCTAGGTCGCATACGACTTAGCATAGGTTGAGAATCCTTAGGTCGCAAAAGAGGTTGGTCAGCTTCGTTTTAGTTGCAGATGTTTTTTAGATCGCAAGACTTAGGTCGCTAAGAACCTTACGACCTAACTTTTAAAGCCATACAGATCTGCTAGGTCGCTGGCTTCTTCTCCAAACAATCCTACTGATCCAATAACCCGATACTGCTAGTATAAAGAAAACGATTCATCCTCTTCTTGAATCCCATTCATCTCTACATACCAACCGAATCGCCCATTAAATCATTTTCAAGTTCTTCGATTCATTACAAACATTACCGTGCATTCACGAATCATGTTAACATGTCGATCGTGACAATCATTCAAAAAACGAAACACAAATGCATGGAATTAAACTTGAGTTAGACAACATAAACTCGTAATTGGGCGGCGATTATGGTGGAATGGAGATCGAAACTCACTTACGTAGTTTGTTAGAAAGGATGAATCGTCGTTTAAACAAGTTGAATTCTCTCTTGGGGGTTCAAAGATTTGTCAATAGCAATGGGAAATTAGAGCAGAAGGATTAAGAGGAAGAAGGCGACTTAACAATTTATATGGGCTGAGAATGGAAGGTGAATAGGCACGAAGTTTTAGGTCGTCCACGACTTAGCAAGGTTGAATCGAAGTATACGACCTATGGCATAGTCATATACCTCGAGGGGCAAATGTTAATCCCTTTATTTCAGCGACCTAAAACTTCGCGACCTAAGAGAAGTTTGCGACCTAACGAAGTCACGACCTAGGGAATTCTGCGACCTAGTGAGGCTACAACCTAAGCTACAAGAATGTCACAACCTAACTCATTGAAGTAGCCCAGCGACCTACGGCCTAAGGAAGCTACGACCTAAGGAAGTTGCAACCTAAGGAAGTTGCGACCTAAGGAAGTCCACGACCTAAGGTTTCAGGAAAGCTTGCGACCTAAGATCCAGAAGGACTTCGCGACCTAACTGTAAGGAAGCTTTGCGACCTAAGTTCCAGAAAGCTTCGCGACCTAAGAGCAGAAGCCTTACGACCTAGCAACAGAAAGGATTGCGACCTATGGAACTCAACGACCTAAGGTAGCTAGCGACCTAAAGGACTTAACGACCTAAGGTAGTTAGCGACCTAAGGGACTTGACGACCTAAAGAGGTTAGCGACCTAACTTCTAAAGCATGTTCAGCACCCTACGACCTAAAGCTCGGACAGCTATTCTTTAACTCGCGTGCGACCTACTACTTGATCAAATGAAGCTAAGCACAGCTTTACCAGCTAACTTCTGAAGCCGCAAAGGGACAGCGACCTAGCTTAGGTCGCTCGCGACCTACGACTTAACTAAGGTCGTACGCGACCTAAGACTTAGGCGAATTTTCTGAGTCCAAATCAGCTCCTATAAATACCCCACCACTTCCAACTTGAGGAGGACTTTTGGCTATTCATTTCTCCAAGCGCCGTTACGCTGTCGAAGCCTCCTCTCATTCAGCAATCAAAGATCTTCAAGCATTCGAGACACTACAACAATCTTCGGGAAGAGCTCCTAACATCCAACACGGATTCGTCGAGTTTCATCATCAAAGATCGAGCTAATAGTCAAGAGTGCTTTCATGATCAAGTTGTATCGTTTTTAGAAGGATATTGTATCAAATTGTAACCGAATCAGCAATAAAAGACTATAAAGTGGACGTAGGCTCAATTACGGGCCGAACCACTATAAATCTGTTGTTCATTTACTGCTTTTCTGCTATTTTCAGCTTATATTATGTTCCCGTACTAACGGGTGGTGCTTTCACAATTCTATTACGCACACCGGGTGTTAGCGTTCACTTTTTACCGTTAACACATATCACTCATTCACTCGTGTTATTCTTCAACTCTATTCCAGATTGAATCCAGCATTTGAGCAACCTGCAAAATAAACACTAACGCAGTAAAATTGAAAAAGAAATATTTTTGCAGTGTAAAATAAAATGATTTTTGAAAACATTATTTGCCTCAGTTATTTGGGTTGTTCGTCATCATTTAATTTTGAATTCATCTTACACGAACATTTGTGACATGCACAGTGTATCACTGTACATGCCACAAGGTCGTGCACACCGATATACACTTGATAAAATTATAGGGACAGGTGAGCACAAGGTCAAACCCAAATCAAAAGTCGGGTTCAACTCAAGTGAAATAAATATTAAGTCACAATATCAGCACAAGGTCAAACCCGAGATTTAAGCTGGATTCAACACAGTGCAAATTCAAATGAAATGGTCAAGACACAAAAATCAAGCCTCGACTAAAGTTCAAGTCGTACACATGAAAACAGAGACTAGACAGTCCATGCATATATACATGTCGACCAGGCAAACAAAGCCAACAAGACTGCATCAATAAACCAAAACCAAGCTACACAATGAATCAGATGTCCAGACTAAAATACAATGCCACTTCAACTACAAATGTACTTGCAACTTACAATAGCAATCTATACCAAATTACAAAACAAAGTATACAGGAACTAACACAGATGAACTCAGTGAACCAGACCAGCTTAAATGCAACTGAATACAAGTCAGAAAACAACAAGTTCCAAGCAGTTGACAATGCACAAGAACAAAAATGAAACAGAGGTGGCAGCATGGAACTGCAGGCTAACCAAGTTGCACAATGAAAACTACAACTGGCCTCAACATCAAATAACAAACTAACTCAAACTTGAAGTGACAAGAAGGTTTGACCCAATCAATCAAGTTTCATAAAAACCAGGCCTCGAGTCACAGTTCAGCTAGAACCAAGACTACAATTACATTGGAGCATATAGATGAAACAGACAAGGCACAAGATTTCAAGTTCACATATTTGACAATAATGCAGACATAGTTCAGAACTACTTCAGTCGGAGATGTACAAGATGAAATCACATACATACATACATAAATGTATGTACATAAGTGGATGAATACATATGCATCAAATAGCAAATGCCACTGTGATTTCAACATCAAACCAAGACAATTTGATATGCACATATATACACGCAGTCAGACAAGTACAGGTATGTATACAAGTGAAAATGAACAGACTACAACACTACATATGCAAGCAAGACCGCAAATCCAAACCAAGTTTGACAGCAGAGTATCAAGTCAACACAAATGCTGCAGTCAAGTTAAATGCCGAAGTCATGGAACAGCAAGGTGATCGATCAAGTCAAGTTAAATGTCAAGCTCAAAATATTTTCACAAAATCAAGTTTGCAAACCAAGTCAAAGTCAACTTTCATCTCAAAGTCCAAAACAATTCAAAGGCGTGGTTGTCAAGAAATTGAGCAAGCCAATGATCAAACAAAATGAAACTAGACTCCATAAGACATATACAGGTGCATTGAATCACACAACAGCTCGAGTGAGCAACTGCACAAGACCGAACCAGACTATATGTAATCTAGAGCAATAGCAGTTTCAAAATAATGATATACAACAAGTTCAAAAATCATGGAATGGCAGTTTCAAATCAGAGTGGCCGGGTCAAAGGGAACAAAGAACAAAATCAACACCGTCAAAGAATTCAACACCGTGGTGGCCAAGGAAGTCGAAACCAAAGCCATGTCAATCAAGAAACAAAATATACGAATTGGAACAAGTCAATAATCATCTCAAGCATTCAAGCAACATCGAACGGCCGAGTCAAATTAAATGATAAATTCAAATGAACGAAAATATAGGAATTCGAATCCTATAAAACCTAATCATCATCGGACGTAAAAAGCATTGAGTTCAAGCATATCAACCAGTAAAGCAAAAGGCATAAATTACATACCGAAGTCAAAGTCGAACTCGATCAAAATTGAAGCAACGTGTGCAAAGAGAAGAGACCACCGATCGACAAAGCAAGGGACGTAAATCATCATTCGATCGAGCTACTAAAGTCAGCGTCTTCAATTTACAAAAAGCCCTAATTTTCGAGAAAAATAGAAGAGGAACGAACGAAGAGAAGCAGCCATTTTTCTCTCAAAGGATACGGCCGAAGGGATAAAAGAAAAGGGGACATTGTTTTATTACTTCATAATATTTGGGCCGGCTTCCTTTTATATCATATTGGGCTTTAGTGTTTAAAATTAGGGTTTATTTTTTTTATTGTTTTAAAGTGTTTTTAATTTCTCTTTTAAACATTGTAATTTCTAGTCGTGTGACTAGGGGACGAACTACGGTGGTGTAGTTCGAGAATTCGCAACTTAGTGGCTGAGTTGTGGTAGAGTTTTGAGCGTAGAGTTAGGTTAGTCGATAGCGGGTGTCGTGAGTTTACGTGTGTAAGCGTCTGACTACTTAATTTCTAGTAAAAACTTTGGGGGCAGCACGTAGGCAGAGTTTTGCCGAAGCTAGGTAAATTCTGTGTTGTTCTATTTCTGCATTTTTTATATTCTGCTATTATCTTTGCTGTTATTATTCTGCTGTGATCTGTATTGAAATTATTTTATATACTTCCGCAATAAATTTTTATAATTGATACTATAACCCTATTCACCCCCCCCCCCCTCTAGGGTGAAATCGATCCTACATATACTTACAAAAGGAGGAGACTAATCTGACTAAAGGAGGGAACAATACAGGCCGTCAGGGCGAAGCCGTGAAAAGCAGCATTGCTGTTAGATAGTCCTGAGCAAATTCTGGGGACATAGTTGTAAATGTAAAAAATAAGAGCAATGGTCAGAGCAAGGGCCTTAGTGGGGCCCAAACGAAAACCTGGATTCTAGGAGACGACCAAGAATCCCAAGATTCGACACATACACTCCACTGAATGAATCAACTGAAAATATTTACTTAGCTACTCGCGGAGCAGTACATGAAACCAACCCCGAGAGAGTCAATTGAAGACCAAAGTAAGTCTGGAAAATTTTGTAGATTTCATGAGACATATAGTTATGACACGAACGAGTGTAGACAACTTCATGATATAATCAAAGAATTGATCCGAAAGAAAAAGCTCCAACAGTTTGTGAAAAACCCGTAGGATGGCGGGTAAGGAAAATCTGACCCTCAACGAGGACAGACCGCTCCTAGTGCTGACGAACCTAGGCGGCTTAAAAGGAGATTGATTATAAACTAGACCACTAACGGTCATCTCCCAGCTAAGAAGGGCTGGAGCAAGGTGGAATGGCGAGAGCGACGACGTCATTTCATCTAAGAATAAAACTTATGCTTATTTGCTTAGAACTATCTAATAAGATAGACTTTGTCATTTTTCATTTTCAATAAAATTGCTTTCCACTCACGCAACCTTGTCTTTGCACGCCATAGAGTCGTGGAACATGACCAAATCGAATGAAACTACATATGAACAATGCAGGTGTACATGTACTCAAAGTGAGGAGCCCACTAAATCTCCATGGCCCATGATCAGGCTTGTGGAGCTCTATCGAGGCGAGCATGACTCGACTACTCATCAGCTAACTCTTGCCCCTGACTCGGGGGTAAGACTGTGATCCAAAAGAGGATGTGACTTGATCATCCGCTCTCAAGTTCGTGCCTAGAGTTTTCCAGAACACTTACGTCTTACCTGGAGCTCGACAGGCTTGGAATCAGATCTAAAGTGTACGAGACTTTACCGTCCACACACTAACTCTCGTCCTTGACACAGGGCCCAAAGCATAATCCAAGATGGATGTGATTCGACCATCCATCTCCTAACTCTTTCCCTTGATCTGATGGGGGAGTTTAAACATAATATGGACGTGATTCGATCGTCCATCACTGAACTTGGAGCGGATGTGATTCGGCCATTCGTCTTCTAACTCTTTCCCATCACCCGACAGGGGAGTTCAAAACAAAAATGGATATGACTGACCATCCATCAACTTAACTCTGTCCCTTGACCGATTAAGGGAGTTCAAACCAAAATGGATGTTACTACCTTGACCTTGCTTGGGAGCCCATGGCCCGACCTTTAGAGCTCTATCGAGACAAGCATGATTTGACCGCTCCTTAGCCAACTCTTGCCTCTGACTCAAGGCAAGACCATGATGCAAAGTGGATGTGACTCGACCATCCACTCTTAAATTCATGTTCGAAATTTTTGCCAAAACAATTACGCCCTACCTGAGGCTCAGCAGGCCCAAAATTGGTCACAAACACCCAATTGTCGATGAAAGCATCTGTCCACAATCACATATCACAAATAACAAGTATGTAGAGAATTAAAAATGAAGAACACTCAGAAAATTCAGTGGAAAGCAGTAAAGAACGCAGAGTTTATAGTGGTTCGGCAATCCGGCCTACATCCACTTTGAATTTGATGACTTTATTGATGCTTGCTTACTGATTACAACGAGTTACCACTGATTACAATAGCCAATTTCGAGTACAGTGATGATTCTGGCGGAGTCTGGACCTAGTAGAGCCAAAAGTCCCTTTTTTGTAGGCTTTAGGATGCTATTTATAGGCGTAGGATGCAAATATCTCGCTCAGATCTCAGGAGATCTCTTCTGGCACGTGCACGGGCCCACGTAATCGATCCCATGCGATTTTGACTCGATCCGTGATCGATACAAATGAATTTCATATCGATAAAGATCTTGCCCGATCGAGTCGAGATTGATCATGAACATTCTTTAGGTTGTACGCAAGCTCCTATGAAAATTTAGTGGCATTTGGACTTGTAGATTGTGAGATATGATCGAAGCAAGTTCGTGTTTTTCAAAGGCTGTCTCCTTCGCATCAATCACCTCTGCTTTGTTCGTATCGATCGCCTCTGCCTTGTTCGTATCGATCGCCTCTGCCTTGTTCGTATAGATCACCATTGCACTGTTCGTATCAATCGCCTCTGCCTTGTTCGTATCGATCACCATTGCACTGTTCGTATCGATCATAATGGATACGAAATGATGATTGATGGATACGAATAGTTGAAGCCTGATGGATACGAACAGTAGAGGATTGATGGATATGAACAGTTGAGGATTAATGGATACGAATAGTTGATGATTGATGGATACGAACAGTTGATGATTGATGGATACGAACAGTTGATGCCAGATGGATACGAACAAGACCCTTCAGTTGATTTCTTGAATTGCATCGATCATATCTTGAGCATACAAACTCCGATTGACCTGAAATTTGGAAAGTTGGCTTTCACGGCTTTGCTTGTCATGTCTTGTCAATTATAGCTCGATCCGGACTTGGACAAAATTCATCGATATACATAGTGAGCCTGCATATAACCGATCTTCGGGATGAATTGTCATTGATTTCCAGTCAGTTTTTTGGTGTCACGGCCTTGCCAAAAGGCGAGATAACACTTGCCCCCCAAAACATGCCTTACGATAGGAAGGTGTGTTTTGTAGTTCGATAGGCTGAATGTTCGTATCCTGTTAATGACCTGCAAAGAAATTGATAATCTTATCTGACTGTGAATAGTGACCGTTCGCGATCGTATACCGTTCGGGGCGGTATGTGAGCGTTCGCGGTCGGATGCCGTTTGTGGCGAATTGCGGTCGTTCGTGATCGGGCGTCGTTCTAGATGAATTGTGACCGTTCGCGGTCGAGTGCCGTACGAGGCGAATTGTGATCGTTCGCGGTCGAGTGCCGTACGAGGCAAATTGTGATCGTTCGCGATCGAGTGCCGTTCAAGGCGAATTGTGACCATTCGCGGTCGGGTGTTCGGGGGGGACTTAGTATCATTACTATCAGATTTCACGTTCGAGTGAGTTTCTGAGTTGTTGGTGATGGCGGTTTATCGCCATCTCAGAGCATGCCTGAGGACCGTTCGCAATCTCTTACATGTGTAAGTGGCTTAGCCGTTATGGAATCACAAATAGCATATTTACATTCAAAATAAGTCTTTCAACAGAAATGTCTAACAAAATCAGGTCCAAACATGAGAAATAGAGAACAAAAGCAAAACAGGGACGTCAAAGTACAAACACTTACACTAATGAGATTTATAGTCGTATCAGAGCATGCCTGAGGATCGTTCATGATCCTATACATGTGTAAAATGAATTTATCATGTCGGTGTGGAGTTTTCTACTTATTCGTCATTATTTCAATCAGTTGATGATAAGCAGACGCTTTGATCCTGAGTCGTCCCTAGTTGGTGCAGGCGGTGGTCGTTCTTGTTCCACCATCGTGGCTCTCCTTCTCACATACTGCGATACCAAACCATTTCGAATATGCCCCTCAACCTCGTCCTTCAAGTGCCTACAATCATTCATGTTATGACCATCCAGCTCGTGGAATAAACAATACTTGTCGGACTTCTTTCATTGCTGGTCGGATCCCTTCTCATTGGCTTTCGATAAGGAATCTGCCCCCTGGTATCCTGGTAGATTCGCTCCAAAGTCTCATTCAATTCCATATAAGAGGTGAATCTTGGTTCCTTTCATGGTCGTGTTGGTCCATCACCGTTATCCGCGGCTTTCCGTTTTCTTTTATCCTTGCCTGAATCTTTTTCGGGAGGATTTCCGCCTTTGACTGCATAAACTTCCATTCCCTCTCCTTCCTCTCTTTCAACATTTGTGTCTTCTAATCGCAAGAATCCATCGGCCTCATGATAAAATTCTCCTAGATCCATAGGTGGATCCCTTGTCAGTGAATTTTTGAACTCCGTTCCATAAGCGATGCCAGCTACGGCTGCCATTAAGACCAAGGATGGATCTGGGTGATCCACCGATGCTGCTGCTGCATTAAATCGTGTTAGGAAATTCCTCAAAGATTCCCCAGTTTTCTGTTTTAGTGTCGCCAGACTCATCACATTCATGGGCCTCGAAATGTGAACTATGAACTGCCTCATGAACTTCTCGATCAACTCGGTCCACGTTCCAATGGAACCGCTCTCCAATTGTCTAAACCATAGTGCTGCTATGTCTGTCAAATACAATGGGAAGCACCGGGCCATAACCTCCTCTGATGCCCCCAGTACTTCCATGTGCCTCATATACCTTGTCAGATTAACCGCAAGATCCATCCTTCCATCATACATTTCCAATGTTGGTAGTTTGAATTCTGGTGGATTTCTAGCCATTCTAATCACAGGAGAAAAAGGACTCATGTTCACATCTTCTAGATCTCTGTTTACTAATCTGCCTCTCATGGCTCGTCTGACCATTTCTACCAAGCTATCACTATCTCCAAGCTGTAATCCTTGTACATTGCCTCCGATCTGCCCCCCGAGTTCGCGAGGGTTTGTTGGAATCTGCTCTTTTGGACGAGCATCCGCTCCTCTGTTAGCTCCTTGTGGCCTAATCTCAGCCGGTATCCTGCCTAAGGTTGGATCGACATGCTCCTGGGGGGTGCCCCCTAGTTTAGGGGCTGCCCCTGATGGTCTCGCTCTATCTGGTTCCCGGTTTGGTCCTTCCGGTCTTGCTTCGTTGGTCTGAACTCCAATAGCTCCAGCTGATCCAGCTTGCTCAATTCATCTGAGAATGTTCTACATCATCTCTTCTTTCCTTTTGAATAGCTCCTCATGCATGGCTCCCATCATCATCTCCGTTTCATCCCTGGTGATGAAAGCTGAAGTCCGATTAGCCCCTGAGGAGGCTTCTAGACTCCCTTCATGATGACTCATCTCTGTTCTTTATCTTCTTGCTGATTTCCTCATCATAGTTGTCCAGATCTATGTCTTCAAGCCTTCAAGTTTGAAGTCTAAGCTGTAGAATTCCTGAATGCTAACCTTCTCGGTGAAAGCACCAAAATGTTTACGCCAAAATTGGTCACAAACACCCAATTGTCGATGAAAGCATCCGTCCACAATCACAGATCACAGATAACAAGTATGTAGAGAATTAAAAATGAAGAACACTCAGAAAAGTAAGAGGAAAGCAGTAAAGAACACAGAGTTTATAGTGGTTCGGCAATCCGGCCTACGTCCACTTTGAATTTGATGACTTTATTGATGCTTGCTTGCTGATTACAACGAGTTACCACTGATTACAACAGCTAATTTCGAGTACAATGATGATTCCGGCGGAGTCTAGACCAAGAAGAGCCAAAAGTCCCTTTTCTATAGGCTTTAGGATGCTATTTATAGGCGTAGGATGCAAATATCTCGCTCAGATCTCGGGAGACCTCTTTTGGCATGTGCACGGGCCCACGCGATCGATCCCATGCGATTTTGACTCGATCCGTGACCAATACGAATGAATTTGGTATTGATCAAGATCTTGCTCGATCGAGTCAAGATCGATCATGAACATTCTTTAGGTTGTACGCAAGCTCCTGTGAAAATTTGGTGGCATTTGGACTTGTAGATTGTGAGATACGATCGATGCAAGTTCGTGTTTTTCAAAGGCTGTCTCCTTCGCATCAATCACCTCTACTTTGTTCGTATCGATCGCCTCTACCTTGTTCGTATCGATCGCCTCTGCCTTGTTCGTATCGATTGCCATTGCACTATTTGTATCGATCGCCTCTGCCTTGTTCGTATTGATCACCACTACACTGTTCATATCGATCGTGATGGATACGAAATGATGATTGATGGATACGAACAATTGAGGCCTGATGGATACGAATAGTAGAGGATTGA
The DNA here is from genome assembly GCA_030737815.1 of Allium fistulosum. Lineage (NCBI taxonomy): Eukaryota > Viridiplantae > Streptophyta > Magnoliopsida > Asparagales > Amaryllidaceae > Allium > Allium fistulosum. The sequence goes on from CM060902.1 coordinate 425,677,357, forward strand.
TTGATACGAATAGTTGAGGATTGATGGATACAAACAGTTAATGATTGATGGATACGAATAGTTGATGATTGATGGATACGAACAGTTGATGCCGTATGGATACGAACAAGACCCTTGAGTTGATTGCTTGTATTGCATCGATCATATCTTGAGCATACGAACTCCGATTGACCTGAAATTTAGAAAGTTAGCTTTCACGGCTTTGCTTGTCATGTCTTGTCAATTGTAGCTCGATCCGGACTCGGACAAAATTCATCGATATCCATAGTGAGCCTGCATATAACCGATCTTCGGGATGAATTGTCATTGATTTCAAGTCAGTTTTTTGGTATCACGGCCTTGCCAAAAGGCGGGATAACAAAATTCAATCCAACATGGAAATGACAAAACTGTCCACGCATTACCTCTTGCCCTCCATGTGGGGCCCAAAACAAAATTTGAGATGGATGTGACCGACTCTCGATCTCCTAGCCCTTTCCATTGACCCGATAGGGGGGCATGAAACATAATCCGAGATGGATGTGACTGACTGTCCATCTCCTAACCCTTTCTCTTGATCCAACAGGAGGCTACAAAACATAAACCGAGATGGATATGACTGACTGTCCATCTCCTAACTCTTTCCCTCGATTCAACGGGGGGAGTTCCAACCAAAAAGGATGTGACTGGCCATCCATCAACTTAACTCTTTTCCTTGATCTGACAAGAGGAAGTTCAATCCAAAATGGACGTGACATGACCGTCTAACCAGGACGAATGTGATCATATCATTCGTCCATCAACTCTATTTTTCATGGCCAAACCAGAATACAAACATGGAATGAATATGACTTGACCATTCATTCACCTACTCCTACCTTTGATCCGTCAAAGGGAGCATAAAATCAGGATGGGTGTGACCCAACTACCCATTTGCCAACTTAGACCTTACACCCGATAGGGAAAAATATAACTTCATAAGGATGATACTTGACCATATGTGCGCTAACCTCATTAACCCAAGACCAGAGAAAGGACTATAATCACCTGAAAGCTGGATATGATAGCTTAACACCGTGGCCCGTGCCTAGTGTATGATACGACTTAAGGCTACGATCGAAAGGATGCCTTAAGATAAAAAATAAACTAATAACTTGTGATTACAATTTCATGGAACTTTGAAATGACCTATTGGCATATGAACATGTTTGGGAGTCAATGGCAAAAGTATGTGCATGGACGTACGAGCGTGTATGCATATGCATACTCGACATGCAATTTCCTAAATCGACGGAAATTGAATTCTTACCATGGACTTTTAGAAAAGAAACCATTTTAGAGAACTAAGGCCTACTAGTTCAATCAACTAGCTCAATGGGATCGAGCATAGACAATTACTGAGAGAGTACATTTCGATTTTACAATGTCAGATATCGACCAAGCATTTCAACCAACAGTTAGAGATACGACTCTTCCTGAAAGCCACTCGACGAAAGGATAATGACAATTCGACGTACTGAGTGAAATCCATCCCTGCAATCCTAACTTGTCTTGATTCAAAGCACATCATGTTTGCAACAAGATGTACTTTGGGAGGCAAGTGTTATCTGACCTTTTGACTAGGCAGTATTCGAATAGACTTAAATGATTGAATTGGACAGACAAATGATAGAGAAATGACCCAAGAACATTGGGAATATCATAAAAAGGCAAGAAAAAAGAAATACAAAAAAATGAGCGAAAAAGTTGAAAATTTGGAAATTCAATTTTTTGGAGGAGCCGACTCAAGGCAAACCCACAAAATCCTCAAGTAGGACTCAAAGCAGAATAGACTTGATAAATCCCTAAGTCAGACCTAAAACAATCCATAAAAAACCCTAAGTGCGACCCAAAGTGGACTCAGTACCGACCCCTAGACTCGACTCGGTACCGACCTCTGATGGCTCAGAGGAAACACTCAAAAAACTCAGGTTTGACTCCAAGTGTGACTCGGTATTGACTCCCAGGCATGACTCGGTATCAAATCCTGATGACTCGGAGCAAACACTAAAAAAAACTTGGGTTTGACTCCCAACAGGCGAAGGAAAACTCAGAACATGAAAATCTTAGAAAATCTCTAGTTGAGCCTCAAGTAAATGCCCAAATTTCGTGGGTCGGACTCCAAGCAAGTTCAATCACTTCAAAAAAGCCAAGACAAGCAATAATCCACCCAAGTTAGGGATTAGCCTTGGGTGGACACCATCTTCTGCATGCATGCCTTACTTGATGTCAAAAGTCTATTTCCAAAGTCTTTTTGTTGAATCAATGCAATTCTCCATCGATCTCTACGAATACTTGAAACTTCAACTTTGCTCTTCCACAACTCCATCATTTGGACCCCGAAGCAAGCTACCATTGATACAAACAACTATGGAATCACGAAGCTAACCAAAAAACGAACCGAGGTGAAAGGTTGACGGTAGCCATTTTGGCTATTTTAAGGGTCGGTACCGACCCCAACCCTCGGAGTCATGCCAACCCATCCGACCTGATGATGTGGCACCTATTTTCTTAAAAGAATTGGTCTAAATCGTGTACAACAGTCAGGAGATATTTTTTGAGGAATTAGGCTCCTTACCTCTATAAATAGGAGAGTATGGCTCATTTTTAAGATCTTTTAGCTCTAGTTCTATTCTATCTTATATTCTTGTAAGTTTGAAAATCTAAGTGCTAAAGTTGTATCGACTCCTAATCTGCCTCCAAGTCATAAATTAGCAATAAAGTATTAAAGTGGACGTAGGCCTTGCTTTGCCGAACCACTATAAACCTCGTGTATTCATTATTTACTTGTTTCTTGCTCATTTTTCATTTAATTCTTCACTTTTATTCTCTACTTAAATCTTTGGGTGTTTGTGCCATTTTTGGTTTAAACAATGTTCAAATTAACTTAAGAAGTATCAAAAAGCTTCACGGCTTCATACGCTTTGAGAATCCCCAAGGAGGAGCATTCGTATGAAAGGTCTCTAACTTTCACTTACTTTTGAAAGAACCGGAATTGAGTTAACCAGAAATTCATTGATTCAGTCTTTAGGAGATTGAGATTGGTAAGTGTTCTACTTATCGAAAACCACTTCAAGATTGAGATAGTGTTCTATCTCTTGGAAGTGGATCTGTTTGAGATGCTGAAATCCATATTTGGTTTCAAGATCTACTCAAGATGTTGGGATCGGATCTGGGGATTCGTGATCTGTTTAAGTTGAAGACTCCTGTGGAAGATGCCAAACGTAACCTCGACATCGAAAAATGACTAATGATAGAGTAGGATGCATGATCCCACGTTTAGCTAACCCAAGGGGGTACACCAACTTTATATCTAGTGTTCGCTCGTTCGGGCATGGGCCAGTTGTGTTTACCAATGGTATATTCTATCTAGAGCTATACAATGCTTAGAAGGTAGTTTTCGATCCTTATCATAGAAGATCGGTCGCAGTTTTACTTACGAGTTTTACCGGGGAGGTCTTCATGGAAAATCTATTATATGAACGCACCTTCACAGTTTTGATTGTACTATAATATGCTATTGAATGTAATCAATGTAACCATTCTAGCAATTTTCTCATTTATATTCTTCACCCTAGACATTACCTGTTATATCACCTTATGTACTTATTAGATGGTGGTTCTTTTGAGGAGATAACCGTTATGACATTCCATGAGGTCTCAAAAGTACTGTTATATGCTGGCTACATATTTCATGAGTTTCTCACACCAGACTTATGTCTAACATAAGGTTTTATATTTCTCTTATTTCCATGGGTGCTCTTTCGATTAGTATGAAAAAAGTAGGGTTTCGTTGATGTTCATTGAGCTCTTGGAGAGGAGCAGGATGTTTATCTACCGTAGTATTCTTATTTCTACTGCATTACTTTATGTGTGTGTGTGTATCAGCAATTGTAAGGAAATGCTATTATAACTGTCCAGGCTGAGGATAGTACTCTGATTCGTAAATCTAAAATACTACGTATATTAGAGTAGCTCTCTGTATTATTTTTTGATATTATATGTTATCATTTCGCTATGAGATTCTTATTTTTTTTGTTCTCCTCTTTCTTGTTCCCTTTTCTTTTCTTCTTTTTCTTTAATCCAACATTCTATCTTTCCAAAACTTGGGTACCGGCACATGAATACATGGATGTATTATTGTCGACATTCGAGCATCGAAAAGCGGTCCGCTGGAATAATTTATTTTCAAAATAATAATTATCAAAAATCAAATATGAATATTTTAGTTTTAATAAAATTTACGGCGTAAGCAGGGTTGTTACATAATTCTCCCCTTAAAAAATCGCATTTTGTCAATTTCTTATAGGTAAACGTAATACACAACTCATACCCTAAATTTCTTCGTACTACAATCTTCTAAAGGCTTACACAATCCTCTCCGTGGCTTTATCTACTCCTCAACTTATCGTATGCTATAATAAAAATACACTCATTTAACAACCTTCTGTTTTCACATACGATAAATTTTATTAAAATACTCTAAGTGTCAGATTTTTCGAAAAATTTCGGCAAAGTCTCCTTTAAATGGAGAGCATTTTGAAAAATCAAAATACAAATATATCACAAAATATATACATCCCAATCAATGGGGCAACGTGAAACACGAGGAAATAGTATAATATCACATTATAGTATCGTATAGCATAAAAACATACATTTTTATTAGCATTTAAGCGAGCTATTTTGCTTTTATATGAGAAAACGCAAGCCAAAACTGCCAATAAGTAATTTAAAGAAGAATCTTGAGTACTTATCTCAACTCAACTTTAAACATTAGTTCATATGAAGAGTATGAGAAGTATGCATTCTTGTAGTGTAAATGCAACACAACATTCAAATTTATACTACTTTCCAATTCAAAGGCCAAAAGCACAAAATTAGGAATAGGTTTCATAAGAAAAGTTGTTACTCAATGCATTATCTTTCTAAATCAATTTTTGGATCACAAAAATGTCAAAAACAATTCGAGTTATAACATTTTATTTATAAAAAATAAAACTGAAAATGCCAAAAATGTGCGGGCCCACTTTTTGAATTAGAGTTTTCAGCTTAGTAAACGTAAAAAATTTGAAAAAAAATAATAATTGTTGCTTAAGTTCTAAGCTTTCCAGAATGGATAAGATCGTCGATATCGGAAAAACTGTTTGAAAGTTATAGTCAAATGAAGTCAGCAATGTTATGCGGTGTTTGCATTTTTGGGATACTAACATATAACGATTTTAATTCACGTTCTAAACATAGTTAAGCTTAAAATTTCATATTTCTTTTCAAATAGAAATTTCTCTCTAATAACATAGTTTTCTCACAAATTAAATTTGTCGAAAACAAACTGATAGTTTGAGATCAATGGTCAAAACAAATCATGGTTCGAACTCAAAGTTTTGATATACATTGTTTAATATCTCTTTTATTCAAAGAGCATTTTACAAATTTCAAGTTCAAGTTTAAATTTCAAAGGTAAATTCCCATTTACCATTAATTACAAACATTTTCTTTTTCTACTAAGAAACATTTCTTTCTTCCTTTTTTCATGTCTCCCTTTATTTACAAAAATATAAACTTATAAAGTTGAAATAGTTTTTCCCACTCACTTATCCTTTGTTCCGAAATTACATAAACATATATTTTCCAATGATTTTTTTTTTCAAACAACCAACTTCAAGCATAAGTAAAACCTCATAATTAAAATTTTATTTAGCATTTCTCACAATTTCTTTTTTCAAATTCAAACTAGTTCAAAAATAAATCCACTTCATTTCATAAAATCTTTTCTACTTCAAAATACATAAAAATATTTATCTTATAAAATTATCTTCAACAATTTTAAATTCAAACTAGATATAAATCATATTATTTTAAACTGGAAAGCAATTCAAACTTGAACTCCATTGATTCCAAACCATTTTTCAATTTATATAATAAACTAAATACCTTCTTTCCTTGCAAATTAAAATCACTAAATAACTATCAATGGTTCGGTACTGACTCATATTGCTTACTGTTTTTCACATAACTTTCCTAATGCATACTAGCTATGGTCCCAAGAGCCCATTCCAAACTCCATACCACCGTTCGCATACTTTTACCCAATGGTCTCCTCAAGAACTTCAAGTCAATAACTTCATTCTCCCACCGATCCATCAAATTGGACTAAGAAATAAGCTATAAACAATTCAAATCAATCAGAAACCATGGAGCTAAGGCAAGGCGACCAATCTCCAAAAATCCAAAGTCATGGTTGGCAAAGTTTTATGGGTTGATATCAACCTATAGCTATGGTTAGGTACCAACCTATACCAATTGCTGACCTGGGCACATCTTCTTCTTCACCAACCATTGGAAGAATGTGGGGAGGAACGTGTTTGAGGCTTTCCCCCCTGCCTACAACTATAAATAGAGCATGAGGAGGCTCATTTCAGGGATCTTTTTTCTCTTCTACCATTATTACACTTTTCTTGTAATTGCCTATAGTTTGTCGACAAACCTTAAAAACTGTACTCTTACTTTCAGCAATAAAAAGAGAAAAACCTTCAAATGGACGTAGGCCAAAGTACACCGAACCACTATAAATCTTATTTGTTCTATGTTTACTCATTTTCAGTTGTTTTCTTCACTTTTCTTCTCTTTGAATATCTTTTGGGTGTTTGTGCCATTTTTGACGCAAACATTTTGGTGCTTTCATTGAGAATTACTTAAACTTGCTAATTTGAGAATTGGAGATAATTAAGATGGCGAGACATGTTAAGAAAACTATTGTGGAAGGAAATCAACAAAGGGGCAGCCAAGAGGCATCCTCAAGAGCCAACCCTCCATCTATCTACATATCCAAAGATGAGATAGAGACCATGATGAATCAGATGCGTGGGAAGATGATAGCCCTTCAAGAAGAGATGATGGAGAATTTCTTTAAAAGAATTGGCGAAACAGGGATAACCGGAGTTGCTGAAAACCAGAATCGAAGACCTGGAGCTAGAGTAAGCATACTTGGAAATAGAATGGAGGAAGATGGTACGGCCCCTGAAAATAGACCGATCGGTACCGAACCAGGACCGTTTGGTACCGAGCCATGTGGTGGAGGCATGGTTAGAGCTATTCCAGGAGGAGATGGTGCGCATCCAGGGAATGGTACTGAGCAATTGAATGTGAATTGAAACATTGATGCATGACCGAAGGAGTACTTGACGAAAGTCCCTCACAGAAACGGGGGGCAAGATGAGAATGTGAACTTGAAAATTCCCTTGAACGATGATGAAAGACTCACTAAGATGGTGGGACGAGCAATGAGAGGTGGACTGCATAACCAAAGCTTGGAGGATGTGAACAGGAGTCCATTCACTTTGAATATTTGATACGCTAGAAATTGGTCTGATTTTAAGCTGCCGACGTTGGAGACATATGATGGAAAGATGGATCCAACAATTCATTTGATGAGGTGCATCCGGCAAATGGAGGTGTTGGGTGCATCAGAGGAAGTCATGGGATGGTGTTTCCCTTTTTACTTGATGGATTTAGCCGCACTATGGTTTAGACAGTGGAGAACGGTTCCATTAATGTGATGATGTTATCGACTGTGAAGCAAAGGGCCAGAGAGTCCCTAAGGAATTTTTTGATAAGATTCAATGTGGCGGTTGCCGCGATAGATAGGCCAGATTTATAGTGGTTTTGATGGATGCAGTTTCTGGAGTAGCTAGTAAGATGGATTTTAAAGTTGCTTTGGAATGAGATCCACCGATGGATCTCGTGGAGTTTTATTAAAGGCTGAAAGGTTCTTATGCTAGGAGGATGGTGAAGTTGATAAAGAAGAGGTCAACGTTAGGGATGGCGGAGGACCGCCCGAAGCAGGATTCAGCAAAGAAAAAGACTAAGGAAAAAGAAAGGTGGATGACAGCTTTGAAGGATCGAAGTGGCAAAGAAGAGAACCGAAATTCTCTTATTATATAAATTTGAATGAAACCCCAGAATTTACTTGGATACTAAGGGACAAATCTACTACCGAAAGCCGACAAAGAGAGAGCCCACGGATCGTGAGAGTGCATCCGAAAAATATTGCCTATTCCATGAGCTGGACAGGCATAACACAAATGATTGCAGGCACTTGCACGACCTGATCGAGGAATAGGTCAGGAATATTCAATTACAACAGTTTGTTAAAAACCGAGCTGCGGTGGTGGAACAAGAGCAGCTATCATCCACAGCAAATGGAAATGGCCTTGGATCGAGGTCATGGATAGTCATCTCTTGATTGGAATGGTAGGGACTCAGGTTTGTTTCCCTTATTTTACATTTCTATTCCCGATAGACAATGTGGTATTGCAGTTGAGCCACTTACTCATGCATAGGATATCAATCGATCCTTCAGCATGCTCTAAGTTAGATGCAAGGCTGCAACACCTAGATGGATGTTATGATGTCTGTTTGTTGTTTATGTTTGAACCCTATAAATAAATGCTTGATCTCTTGTCCACTTATCTGTAATGACCGATATTGATTGCTTTAAGTCCCGTTCGGAGAGCATGGACCAGAGTGTAAGAAGTAAGTCACCTTGTTAGAACATAAGCAGATAGACTTACTTGTCATTAGTCCCATCAAAGGAGAGTGAGCGGATTAGGGCTCAACAAGGGTCCGGAGAGACCAAGGATTTGATTATCGGCCCCGAACGGCTATGAATTTGATTAACAGTCCAAAGAGACCAAAGATTTGACTAGCGGCCCCGAATGACCATGGATTTGATTAACGGTCCAGAGAGACCAAGGATTTGATTATATGCCCCGAAGGGCCATGGATTTGATTAACGGTCCAATGAGACCAAGGATTTTATTATTAGCCCCGAACGGCCATGGGTTTGATTAGCGATCTAGAGAGACCAAGGATTTGATTATCGGCCCCGAACGGCCATGGATTTGATTAACAATCCATATAGACCAAGGATTTGATTATCTGCCCTGAATGGCCATGAATTTGATTATCGGTCTGGAGAGACCAAAGATTTGATTATCGGCCCTGAACGGCCATGTATTTGATTAGCGGTCCGGAAAGACCAAGGATTTAATTATCGGCCACGAACAGCCATGGATTTGGTTAACGGTTTGAACAGACCAAGGATTTGATTATCGGCCCTGAATGGCCATGGATTTGGTAATGGTCTAGAGAAACCATAGATTTGATTATTGGCCCCCAATGGCTGCGATTTCAATTAATGATCCAGAGAGATCGTGGATTTAACTATTGTTCCTGAACGGCCATGAATTTGATTAACGATTAAGAGTGATCGTCCCTTAACTTAAACATTAAACGATCCAAAGAATTGCACATTAAACCAAATATAAAATGATCCGGAGAGATCATGCATTAAACCAAATATAAAATGATCTGGAGAGATCAAACCTTAGAACAGATACAAATTTGATAAAAGGATTCGAATGCTTGAAATTAGAATGAAACAGATAAACCCCGGATGAACACGAAACGATTTTGATACGTAAAGTAATAGCTCCAAATGAAATTGGAATGGTGATAATGTATAGATTACACTTAGGTAGAGTTTAGAGTCTAAGGTTGTAACAAGTTTGGAACGACCTTTGGTTTACAAGAGAATCTGAAGGAGTTGGATGATTCACCAAGATTGAAGTAGCCAAAGAGCTCAACTATCGATGATTGATGTCTAGAATATGTTCTTGAGCAAAGCACCCCTTCTATTCGCAAGGCGTGCTCTGGAGGGCAAGTGTTATCCCACCTTTTGACCAAGCATAATATGGACGAACTTGATGGGTCAAAACTCGAAAGTTATCAAGGTAGGAAGCCTAGAGAGATAACTACAAAGCCCAAAACTCAAGTACAACCAAGATTACAAAGTGGAGGCAAACCTTCCCAAAAAATTCCAAGGTTAAAAAATCACTTAAGTGTTGGGTCATCACCAACCCATCATGGGTCATCGCCGACCCATCACGGGTCATCGCCGACCCATCATGGGTTAATACCGACCCATACATTTTCACCTAGCATGCCTCCAACTTACCAAGCACAACCGAGCCTAGAAATGGAGCCTAAGCACCACCCAAGTTTCACGAAGAAAATTAACTAAGTATTATTGGTACCGAACCATCCATGGTTCGGTACCAACCCATACTGCTTAGTGTTTTTCACACCATTTTCCTATTGCATACTAGCTATGGTCCCAAGAGCCCATTCCAAACTCTATAGCACCGTTCGCATACTTCTACCCAACGATCGCCTTATGAACTTCAGGTCAACGACTTTATTCTCCCACTGATCCATGAATTGACTCAGAAATAAGTTAGAAATAATACAAACAAATTAGGAACCATGGTACTAACGGCAAGGCAACCAATCTCCAAAAGTCCAAAGTCATGGTTGGCAAAGTTTTATAGGTCGGTACAGACCCATAGCTATGGTTAGGTACCGACCCACACTATTTGCTGAGTTGGCCATGTCTTCTTCTTCACCAACCGCCAGGAGAACATAGGGAAGGACGTGTTTGAGGCTTTCCCGCTGACCTACACCTATAAATAGAGCATGAGGAGCTCATTTTAGGGATCATTTTGCTCTTCCACCATTATTACACTTTTCTTGCAATTGCCTTTGGTTCGTCGATGAACCATAAGAACTGTACTCTTACTTTCAGCAATAAAAAGAGAAAAATCTTCAGGTGGAAGTAGGCCAGAGTACGTCGTACCACTATAAATCTTGTTTCTTTTGTGTTTACTCATTTTCAGTTGTTTTCTTCACTTTTCTTCTCTTCAAATATATTTTGGGTGTTTGTGCCATTTTTGACGCACACATTCAATCTTCAAAATATTATTTATAACACTTCCAAAATCTCTACACTTTTTTTCTCCAGATAGAAATTCTCAATTTTCCAAAATATTATGTCAAAATGTCTCAGTTCCAGTGTTTAGGAATCCCTATCGATAATGTTGGCCAGACGCATCGAAATAGAACTCTTTAAAGAGCTCGATGGACAAGTTAAAACCAAAATGAACTATCAAAACATTTTCAATCACTTGATAAAATCAAATTCATGTTTTATGAAATCATTTGCTTGTTTGAATAAAAATATTTATTTTTAAAATTCGTATATACATCAAATTCATCAACCATTAACAACAATGAAAATCATCACATGTCATCCATCCATCCAAAAACCAAACAAGCATTAAACAACAATACACATATTTCAAACAGGCAATCAAACATTTTTCAGCGGAAAGCTATCAATCAATTTCCATTGCGCTACACTGATCACTACTGGATCTTCTTACTCAAACTTGCCTAATCACAATCTAGATTTGTGAATTATTTAAAATGCAAAATTTGGTTTAGGGTCTTTTATAGCTTCCATAACCGAGCTACTTCGTTCACATCAAGTAACACAGAGGTCAATTCACCATCATTAATGCCGACACTACTTGTCAAGCAACTATTCCTTACTTTTCTACCTTACTCAACAATTTCCATTTCACTCGGAGAAACAAAACACAAAGGAGGTAGAAATAAGGATAATAAATATACAGTAGGAAAAATAACAAGTACGTCTTCAGATGATTACCCCAGTAATCATCGTATACTCCTACTATCCCTTTAATATAGTAACTACACACACCCATGGGGAATAGGGGCTCTAAAGACACTCTAAGGCCAAGACTCATGTAACATATGTTATATATTGTTATGAACTTGCACTGATACCAATCTTGTAAAACTCACTTCTATACCCATACTACTAAAGAGTATAATGGAATAATATTGTTTGGTAATACAGAGCATGAGACTAGTTAGGAGTGACCACACGTGACTATTCTCTTGTGATAACATTGATACATATCTCACCTTAGTGTATATCAATAATATATGTATCTGGTATCGTCACAAAGCAATAAACACATGGGATTATCAAGACAAAATAGTATACAACATATACAAATGAACACAAAGTCAAAAATCGTAGTAGAAAAATATAACGCATAACAACTGATGCCAACTGTAACGGTGTCTCACTATGACAATATATATACACTAAGTCAGGTTCAAAATACACAACTCTTGGCCTCTTATCAAAATAAATATAAGGAGACACCAAAATAGAATATATACATAGTCATTCCTCCAAACATAATATAACATATACATATATTATCTCCTCTAAACCGCAATCATCCAAATATGGATAATGTCTCTGTACTTGAAAAGTCTCGGACTGACCCAAGTATTATATAAATAATAAAAGGGTCAGACTATATCTAAATCCGAGGTGAGTACATAACAGTAGCATGGTAAATGAAAAACATAGCATATACACAACATTATACAATATCCAAGATAGCATCATTAACAAAAATATACCATGCCACACATCTCAAATATCACCCATAGAATACATATAAGCAAGCAAAAATCATGACAATTATAAGTTGGGTGATAATAATCAAATCCATCGAAATCTCAAAATACTATGGATAAGCAAACATCATATCCGTAAAACCACAATAAAGGAATGAATCTCGTATCAAACCAAATCCAAAGGTCAACAACCAAAATATCTTGACTTTCGATCCTAATAGAAGGGTAGACTTCCAACTATAAAGCCCAAAAATACAAATCAATAAAGGCATGATCCTAAATATATGATCAAAGTATCAATTCTCAACTTACAGCCCTAATGGAAGTAATAACTCCCGATTGTTAAGCCATAGAAGATAAATAAAGAAATGTGGAACCTAAATAGAACTCAATCATACAAAATATAGAAATCAATATCCAAAAATACTATCTCGGCTTACAGTCCTAATGGAAGTAAATATTGTCGACTATTATTCCTAGGAGATAGCAAGAAATACAAATCCTAAATAAAATACAGCCCATGAAAAATATCGAAAACAATAACCATATAATAATCTCCATGTGCAGTCCTAATGGAAGAGATAACTTCAGACTATTAGGCCCTTGGAGAGATCAAAAAAATATGAACTCAAATCAATATAAAAGCCAATCAAAAAATCAATGTACAAAATCATATATCTCGACCCACGTTCCTTAGAAAGGCGAAACGCTCGACTGAATGGTCCTAGAAGATAAACAATAAATCATAGGAGATCTCTCATCCATAGGCTCTTATGAGAGAATGACAAACAAGCTCACAGCAAGTCTCCAATGTCGTAGATAGACAACACGTAGCTATATCATGTTAGGTTAACTGAAATGACAGATGAACATGCAACTAGTCTCTAATGTCATGTAATCATCGTCTCTAATGATATGATAATATCAAATATCTCGTATAAAATGGATCTGCCTAAGCCATCCAGATGGGAGACTGATGTACTGCAGCACTGCTCTAGGAAACAGTAATGACCGTAGCCTGTTTCCTACAGTCCCTATTTACTCTCTGAATCATGATACTTATACCATCGCATGTCATAAGCACACTGCAGGACTACATTGTCCATTGGTTATGACTCCTACTTGCATTTAGTAACCGATCGTTGGTTCTTAAGTGGCATCTTAGCAATGGCTCTAACGAGAGAAATTACTCTCTACCTACAAACTTAGTAAAGTGATATTAAGGATCCGAGGTGTGACCGCGCGATTAGGACCACGAGGATGATAACTAGCCTATCTGGTGAGTCTAATTCACGCTCTCTCCATAGCGGTATGAACCCTATGACATAGATTTCCAACAAATAATCTTGACTATGTAAGTCCTAATGAGAGTGATAGCTAGTACTCTCGACTCTGGGAGTCATAATGAGAGTGACAACAACTACTCTCGACTCGATAAGTCCTACTGAGAGTGATAACTGATACTCTCAACTCGATGACTCCTAACGAGAGCCATGTTAAATACTCTCGACTCTAGGAGTCTCGATGAGAGTAATCGCTCTCGACTATCGGCAACTGATTAGAGCATTTCAATATAACAAATTCTAGGCTACTAGCCTTAAGGGTAGATAACGATAGTAGACTAGTTAGTCCTTAGAGGATGCAACTCTCAACGGGATGAGTCCTAATGAGAGTAATAATAAGTACTCTCGAGTCCATACGTCCAAATGAGAGCGCCTATAACATCCCTAATTTTTTATAACATTATTCAAGAAATTTAATTAGATAAAATTAAATAGAATAATATGATAAATGGATTGAGATTTGAATAAATTGTTTCTAGGGCCGTGCTTAATAATAAAATAAATGGGCATTAAATTGGTTTATAGATTAATTAAATTACACATGGGCATATTAGTAAAATAGTCATCCTATTATACACGGCTATACACTTCCCATTCTTGCCCATTCACGTTCCATTTTTATTTTCTCAAAAACGCAAATCAAAACTAAATAGAGCCGGCCATTAACATGGAGGAAAAAGAAGAAAGTTCAATCTAAAGCTAAGGATCAAAGCCAGGAAGGATTAATCAACAACAAATCTCAAATTCCTTATCAAATCTAAGTTGAATAATAATCAAATCCATCTCTTTTTGCTTTATGATAATATGGTTTTGGATTTAAGATTTTTTTCGTTTCTATGAGATATTGGATGATGATATGCTTAAGTTATTGATTATTTGATTCAAGCAATTTATTTATTTATGAAATTCGTACGGTTTTAGAGTGAAAACCGTGGGTTATTGATTCCAAAATGCCAAGGAAATTTTTTATGTAAAGCAAAAACATGATTTGGAGTTGGGTTTTAATTTTTAGAATTTTCCAAGATATGGAAATTTTACTACGAATTTTTAATGAAAAATACGATATAATTGGGGTTTAAAATTTATTTTGAGAATTTTATGTAGAAATTGGGTCTGAAATTTTAATATATTTGATTACATGATGAAATTGAATTTCTGTGATTTTTGGGGATTTTTCTCAATTGATTTAATAGGAGAAATAAAGTATTTTAAAAGAGGGACTTTTCTGCAACTATTGCTTTTGTTATATGGAAGTGCTTAAATGTTACCTTTCTTTAATTTAGATCTAATTAAATGCTGCAGTTTTAAATGGTAAAATATTTGAAAACTTTTTAGAGTGCCCAATCAAGGAATTACAACAGACACGTTAGTATAAAGTGATTACCATATTTAGCTAGCATCCAACATCTTTCAGAAAAAGGTGGTTCCGCCTATTTCAGAGGTACCTTTCGACTCCTTTACCTCCGCATAAACCTAGTCGAAACCATTAGATTCAAAACCAATGTACATGGCATCAATGGAATTGGTATGTAGTGTATTGGTAAGTAGCGGAAGGTAGAGTTTCAAAAGTGATGCTTACGTCAGGGTCGAAACCCAATTTTATTTTTAAAAGATAAGCGCCTGCCTAGTTTTTCAAGGGATTTCGACTAAGTCGACACCCTATAAAGTCGAAACCATAGTTTTTTTTAATTTAAAATTCCTGCCTTGTTTACTTAAAGCTTTCGACATAGTCGAGATTCATGCTTTCAAAAGTATCTATATAATGAGCATTCGAAGGAGTACCTTTTTCTTTAAATCAGTGCTTTCAAAAGGAGTGGTTCCGACCTAGTCAAAACCTAGTCGCTACTCTACCTTTCGACTATACTGACTAGCAATGCTTCTGAAAGGATATTCTTGTTTTGACTTAAGTTAAGCCACTTCCTAAGTGCTTTCGAAAGGGATTGAGGGTGTCGAAGATAATGGAGTCGAAAGGGGGGTTTCGACTCTGTCCTTCAAAGTTTTTGCTTAATGACTGTTGCTTTCGATTAGATGGTTCCGACACCATCCACCTTTTCCTCCAAACAATTTTATAATTTGTTTCGAAAGAGATACTTTCATATGTAACCACTTTGACCCAAAAGATATTTTTAAAGAGTAAACCTAATGTTTTCGAAAGGGATACTTTCATTTGTCTCAAAGCTATGTTTAAAGAACGTTTCAACACCCTCGAAAGGTATAATTGGTTTTGAAAGAGAATACTTATCAAAGGCTTCGAAAAGTATGGTTATTATGTTTTGAAAAGAAGTTTTAGCTTTCGAAGGAGGTCATCCAGAGGTTTCAAAAACGACGTTTTAAAGTTTCAAAACAAATAACCCACCCTCACCTTTAAAAGGAAATACCATGGCATAAACAAATATTTTGGAAGTAGTATTCACGTTGTTATTAACCCATGAATATATGTTAGGGAAGAGCAGAATAACCAGTTCGGATGACGCAGTAGTGAATATAAATAAGGAATGTTAAAACCTTAAAACTAGGGATATTGGTAGGGGCCAATAGGTTTACAGTAAGCCCATGAAAACTGTATGATATTGGCAGGAGCCAATAGGTTCATAGTCAGCCCATGAAAACTATGATTTGATACTGGCAAGGGCCAGTAGGTTTGTAGTGAGCCCATGAAAACTATATCCGGATTAAGATATTGACAGTCGGTCAATAGGTTCCTGGTTAGCCCATGAAAACTAGGATAAGAGAAAAGATATTGGAGTTGCCAATAGGTTCTTAGTAATCCCGTGAAAACTATGAAATCAGACAGATAGTCTATAAGTATTTAACAGGTTAATAGAAACACTTGAATCAATAATTGAGACAAATAATCAGAATGAAGAGGGATGGGTAATCCAAATTTGATTTACTTGTTTTGCATATCATCATAATATTTTGAAATACAATTTTTTTAACCATTGTGGATGCAGGAGCACAGTAAATGGTTTATAAATGTTTTGGAATGCTAGTGAAGGGAAAACCAGTTCCGCTAAGCGGCTAGTCTCACTAGATATCCAAATGATTTGAGACGATAGATTATTATTCATACCAGAATTTATGTCTGACTCGAGGTTTTTTCCCCCTTAAACTTCGGGTACTCAATTGATTTTGAGTAGGTTGAGAGTTAAGGTTTTCATGTGTTCTTTTAGACGAATAAAGCTTCTGAAGACATGCAGGAAGCAAGCTTGTTATTAGAGTTCTTTTATTTTCGCTATTTTTTTTATTGTAAAGGAAGATTGCTTAGTGCCTTATTATATACTTCGATCAACTAAGAGGGCATCTCCATATGTCGCTCTTAGCGTATTTTGTAATAATTATATGTTATCTGAACGTGGTCTGCGAACTAGGATTATGTAATCAATTTGGAATATTTTGAAATGGAATGTGGAATTTGTTTGCTGTTTAAATTTTTTCCATATTCTTGTGTTTCTGTGTATCAATGTATCTGATATCGCCGTATTTGGTTGTCGAGGATTAATAACTATGGATGACTGCATCATCTATAGCCGTTAGTTTTGGGCCTCCAAGTAGGAGGATGTTAGAGCACCACAACTGTAACAACTCGAATTTCAGTGGGTTCGGATTTTTCGCAAAAATGCTAAAACCCAAATCCATTGAAGCCCGAGTTGGGTGTCTAGTATCCTGCAAATAGCCAAAGATAAATATCTCACGGCGGAACTAAGTAAAATATAGCAATAAGTAAATACTCACCAAGGTAATAACACTTTCTAAACAAGTGTGTCAAAGTTGGAAAATCTCTGCCATCTATCTAACCTATGGGATGATATAAGGAGGGGGTTAGAACTAAAGTTCTGGTGAATGGAAAAATTATACACTTCTAAGCATAATTCTACATATACCGTTCTATTTCCATTTTCTGTTATATTATGTTTATTGGGTTTATAATACTCTCGCCTATATGCGTGAATCGTACCCATCTACTCCCTAGTAGATTAAGACCTAATAACCAATATATATGTAGCTACATGCCCAAAGACCGCATCGGTCCTAGGTACTACCCATAGTACCTTCAGTATCCTCCTCGAAAAGGACTCCATCGTCTTGCTACTAGAGCGTACTGTAACTACATCTGTAAATGACAGCTTCGTGAGGCCTACAATATAGATGTTTCGTCGTCTACTATGAAAACGTGAAACTACATCCGCACTAGCTTATACTAGTGCTCGGACATCCACAAAGTATCACCCAATGCGTACCTTGAGGACTACACGTAATCAATCTATCTACTCCCTGAATTCCGCCAACAAGGTCTACCTTGTACGGAACTCAGTCGGGGATTTTCTATAGCTGTAAAGGTCCACTTCATTAGGCCTACAATACAGATATTCTACTTGGTCAGTCTCTTTGCTCATCGTGGCTATGGCCCCATGCAGCCCCCTAACTAATCGAAAGACCTTTCAAAAGCTAAGTGGTTGTGCCCTACTGCAAACAATCTGAACATCCAATTGGTTGTGCCCCTCATCCATTGTCTCGATATTGAAAGAATCATTGGCATGTTGGTTTAACTCTAGTCTTTCCCAAACTCGCTCTGACCGATGATGGCTGATATCCGCATGCGACTATCCTTTTGGGTCCTGCCCACTATAACCTACTCGCAAACTAAAGTACGGTGTCATATGAATATCCTACTCCATCATCAACCTTTTGACTGCCCACAAAGGTTCGCTTCGTTAGGCCTGCAATGCAAAAGCAGTCAAGGCATACTCTCTTGATGGAACACCTACAGACCTGCCTCCGGGGGTGCAGCTTTATTAGGCCTACCCCAAAGGGCCATCCTAGAGTATCCTCACATCCCGTTGAAGTCTCGTACTCCCTTCTAGCCCAAAATAACTAAGTTGGGCGTGCTCTTTTTGTACTAAAAATCTGCGATGAACTGCTTCGTTAGGCTCTTTATCTAGATTCTATTTGGGCTACTCCAAACGCACCTTACTATTTTATTAGACCCTACATCTAATCTTTTATTGTGCATTTAGTTTACTTTTCTTATTCTATTGGCCACTTATTTACCCTAATCAGCATGCCCAGCCCCACCTACGTGTGAGACCATCAGTCCTAGACCTGAAAGGGAATGCTGTCGGTTTGGGCCACTACTATTATTTTTGCTTATTAACTTAATCCAAGATCTAAGTTTGATAAAAGAAGTCTCTTCTATTTCTTTCTTTTTAATGATAACCTACGTGTTACAATTATGCTTGCAATTGTCACTTTTATATTCTTTTCTTTCTTTTATAACCTACATGTTATAAATGTAATTGCAAGTGTCTCTTTTCTATTCTAGTCTATCTTCTTTTATTATGATACTAAATTCTCTTTAGTTCTCTTATATTATATGATAGTTTTAGCTTGGGACTACATCCAACTGTTACAAATTACTTATCATAATAACTGCTTTACTTTTCACTCTACTATTTGTGCAATAAATACAGATCTAGTCACATTTTCTGTTTATTGTTTCTAGTCTTGTCAAATAATCAACTTGATTATTTCTTCTTCTTTAATTTCTTTAACGCTTCGCGTTATTCTCTTTTATTCTGGGAAGTAGTTCTATTCTATTTGGTTGGTTACAAAAACTGTGCTAAAAATCCATTTCCATATTTTAATATTAAATAATGCTATAAACAATAACTCGTAACTGCAAGAAATTTCTTTAATTGTTGGATAATGCAAAATACAGTAATGTCTCTATTTTGCACTAATTCCACTTTTCTTGCTTTTATTCTAGCAATTACGTTTATCGTTATTCTTACAATATTCAACTATGGAGATGTATTCCCTTTTTCTAAACCAACCAACTAATCTATCACTAACTTCCATATCAAGTTATTAGATTTTCCCCTTTTTAATTCACTTCTCCCGTTATAACATAATTTACTGTAAATTTCTCACTTTTAGGCTTATTCTTTCTCTATAATTTTTAAGCCTAATATTACTTATATTTAATTGGATTCCTTTCTTTTTTCATATAAAAAACATTTAAATATAAGTACACTTTTCTTATAAAATTTACAGTCTCAACATAACTAACTATTAGAACTAATTATTGAAATTAGTTCAAATGCTGAATTAAAATATTTAACGGGAATCTAACGATTATATATATCATAATTATAAAAGATATATAATTTAAATACACTCACCTGTCGTCCTTTGCTTTACTCCATGGCCTTCCTGGATTCCCTTCTAAGGCGTCTAATATTTTTATTAAAAAAATATTCTCCCTAGAAATATTTTCTATTTAGGGTTCAGCCTCAGGCAATGAACCCAATTGGGAGAAAATCTGATTATGAAAAAATAGCTAGGTCTAGGGTTCTATTTGTAGTGGAGTTTGGGAATCTCAGACCGTCAGATTTTTGGATTGAATCTGGTGCAACCACGTCACATGCTCGCTGCGAATCGTTGGATCCAGAAAACAACTTCTCAGATCGAACGAAAATCAGATTACAAGAATTCGGCATGTCCCTGGATGATTTCTCGTCCAGGGCTACACGTAGGTTGACCTATGGGTCGACCTGTGTGCTTTGCAGGTCAACCTATGGGTCGACCCTTGTGCTTTATGGGTCGACCTATGGGTCGACCCGTATGATCTTATTCTTTTTTTCGTTTAATTTTGATTTCTTATTCTTTTCGTAACTTCTTCATATTAACTCGGATTTCGACAAGTTATATATGGAAATTAATCAGAAAATCGCCAGGAACACAATGGTATAAGTTTTGAGGCCATATTCTGACAATTCCAAAAATGATTATTTTCACTGTTTATCATTATTTGATTATTTAATTATCTAAAAATGCAGGGTGTTACATTCTCCCACCCTTTAGGAAATTTCGTCCCCGAAATTCGTTAAAGGTAAAACTATGCAATTCCTCGCATCAAACACATCCATCTTGTGTACATCCGATTTTGCAACCATTCGTGTCCTTGTGCAAAGTGTCGTATAATAATAAATATATGCATGTTCATGAATTTCTAAGCCGTACCTCCTATATGAATGCTTTTCTTCTTTAAAAACTCCTTTTTAAAATACGATGCACACATCCTACATATATTTGAAATTTTTATATGAATGCAATCTTTTGGAAACTCAAAACATTTTTCATCCAATTTTTCCCACACTCCTACTGAATAGCGGCGTAGTTCAACGAATTTTACATCCAAATCCTACCACACAACTTTTAATACTCGAATTTCAGAAAAATCTAATTTTTCAAACTCGATTTCTTATGTCAGAAAGAAGGTAGAAAATGGAGAACCTCACATTTTCCCGTTTTACTTTTGTGCACCTCTTTCTCCGTACTTGGAACTTGTGCTACTATTCTATAAAAATCACTATTTTCTTTCCCAAGCACAGTTCACATAAGAAAAATTTTCTTTTCAAATTTTCCTATTGACGTTTCTGTCGCTTTCTTTAAATTTTACTGTTTTTCTTTTAGTTACTTTTATCTGCTTTTACTTTTTTTTTATTCTTTACGTACTATCTTCTTATTCTCTTCCTATGAACATCACAAAAAACACAGAGAAAAAGCATCATACTAATCATCATTGATTTACTACAATAGGAACTAAATGCTTACATAGGAGTACATAACTAAAAGAGAAAACAAATCATGCTACAAAGCGATACTAGATAGGTAAATATAGCATCTAAACACAACTATCATCTAGGGCTAGGAGGCCTAGGACCATGTCCACCCTGACACAGAAAGGTCATACTCTAGGAATTCAAGTATAACTCATATGCTCCACCTACCACCTATTACTCGTTACTAACTTACGCTGTATTACTCACGATAAATAAGATCTATTCATCTCTTCCATTCCATACTCAAAATGGAATAACCAAGTCTCATTTACTACAACGAATAAGGATTTCAATCTATGCAGTCTCTATCTAAAAAGGAAACTAAGCTTGGGGAAATTTTTATCTTTAACTTTACCTTTCATTTTTCCCCAACTAAGGTCTACCTATTCCAACCACGTGTGTCTTACTATCTTACTAATATCACTTCACTATTCTTCTATAGTCTACACACATGAAGCAACATTCCTAGGTCCTCACTAGTGCTCTATACACTTTACGGGAACTTTTATTATTACTACCAAAAGTAATCACTGCTATCTCCTACATAGCCTTACACTTTTCCCATCACACCTAGGAAATGATTCCTATCCACTCCATATTTAAAAGTTTGGTTTGGTATTTATCATTTCATTTCAAAAATTAAAACTTCTAAATTTTTTTGAAACATCAAATCCCAAAATCCCTGCCTTTAAAAGTGTTACTTTGAAGTTTCTAGTAAATTCAAAGGTACTTGGTTACTTAACTTTTTATCTTTCTAGACTTGCATCTTTACAGCTTTTTGAATTTAAATTATTCCCCAAACCTAGTGGGGAAAACTTACAAATTCTAAGTTTAAAACTTATTCCTCTTTTCCTTTTAAAGACCTTTACAGCTTTCCATAAAAAAAAATTGGACTTTTAAATTTAACTATTTACTAAGTTTTTCTCTTCCAAAAACTTATTTACTTTTTCACCAAACCATTTTTCATTAAAACATGCCTTGCTTGTCCTTAAAACATTTTTTTCTTGACCTCCAAAAATGTCCTCACATGTTTTCAAAACATCTTCTTTTCATAGATTTTCAAATTTACAAAAACTGGAGTATATAAAAACAATTATTTTATCAAAAATCCCTTAACTTTCTTACTTTTCCAATTACCTAACCTTGGAGGAGTTTCTAACTTACTACAAATAGGGACTTTCTATAAAGGCAAGCAACCAATGTGCATAATCAATGAAAAAATATGAAATTTCCATTGCTTAGCTTTCCTACTAAGGCTCTCTATAATATCCCTCCTAACTAACATTGTCTTTAATTATTACACTTCTTATTACACCTAATGGTTTTATACCTTAATGTATTGGAACTACTTTCTCTTATGAGAAACTATTAACACTAAAACCTTCTATGAATCCTTTAAAAGAGGATTTCATATTTATGTGAAATTACAAGGAACTTATTTTATATTTTATTGGAATAGGCTATACAAAATATGGTGTTTTCCATACCTTGTACATCTCTTTCATGTATTCCTTATAACTTGCACAAAACATCTTTATTTGTGATTTGGTTTCATAGAAAATTATATCATTATTTATTTCATTCTAACAGATTAAAGTATATTTAATCTATATTCACTAACAATAGACATTTCCTACAAAATTTATTAATTTTCTAATATTTAACTTATATCTTTTTTTTAGAAGAACTCATTTACAAAACTATTTTAATATTTTCATAACTCGAAAACATTTCCATATACTTATTTAAATAATAAGTGTACTTACAAACCACTTTATTTCCATACCTAGAAATTATCTTCAAAACACTTTTTTATTTGGGTCAAAACAGATGTTGCGTAAAACAACGTTACTACAACCCAAAAATACTAGTACATGGATTCAATTAAAATAAATATTAATAAATCTCATATGCTATGTAAAACCATTTCTTTTGGGAGTCACCTACTATAACAATAGTGTCATAGTTTATGCTTCCTTTATTTTTCATGAAAACATCTATTACAATAGTAAATGTTGTAACCTACGTTTTCGATACTTAACACACTCTAGGTTTTTATATTTAAAATCTTTGTTTACCTACAAAGAAACAAGCGAACTATACGTGCTCTATAATTCTTCAAAACAAATTTCACTTTTAACAAAATTTACCTCATATAAAAACCAATTTAAATTCCATACCACTTTTTTTTCAAAAACCCAATATTTACTTCCTTAATCATAGTAACAATTATATTTTAAACTTTTCAATTCCAAAAGTTTCATTTTATTGGGCTAGACGTAAAGTGGATTTTCTTTTTACTACCCTAGGAATACCCTTCCTACACCTTAGAAATCTCATTTCCTTACTAAAATCTCTTATTCCTTCCAAAATAAAAATACTCTCCCTACTATCCCTAGGTAACTTTCCCACTTCCTATAACATATGGATACCAATCTTCTGTCAAAACATAGCTTATTGAACACTATAAATCGACAATAACATAGGGCTCAACATCCTTCGGTCATCCCAAACCCAACTAGCAAACTATGCACAAATATACTTCTAAAAAATTTCCATATGTTAAAATCTATAATTGGGAAATATTTGGATTTTAGTACATAATATATTTATATTTTATTCAAAAATTCAAATATGTTCACTCGTATTTCCTAATTTACTTAGGATCTACTAACCTAAGCTCCGATACCAAATGTAACAACCCAAATTTCAGTGGGTCTGGATTTTTCGCAAAAATGCTAAAACCCAAATCCACTGAAGCCCGAGTTGGGTGTTTGGTATCCTACAAATAGGGAAAGATAAATATATCAGAGCTCGAATAAATATCTACAGCGAAACTGAGTAAAATATAGCAATAAGTATATACTCACCAAGGTAATTACACTTTCTAAACAAGTGTCTCAAAGCTGAAAATCTCTGCCATCTACCTAACCTGTGGGATGATATGAGGAGGTGGTTAGAACTAATGTTCTGGTGAATGGACAAATTATACACTTTTAAGCATAATTCTACATATACCATTCTATTTCCATTTTCTGTTATATTAGGTTTATTGGGTTTATAATACTCTCGCCTCTGTGCGTGAATCGTATCCATCTACTCCCTTGTAGATTAAGACCTAATAACCAATATATATAGCTACATGCCCAAAGACCACATCGGTCCTAGGTACTACCCATAGTACCTTCCGTATCTTCCTCGAAAAGGACTCCATCGTCTCGCTACTAGAGCATACTGTAACTACATCTGTAAAGGAAAGCTTCGAGAGGACTATAATACAGATGTTCCATCGTCTACTTTGAAAACGTGAAACTACATCCCCACTAGCTTATACTAGTGCTCGGACATCCACAATGTATCACCCAATGCGTACCTTGAGGACTACACGTAATCGTTCTGTCTACTCCCTAAATTCTGCCAACAAGATCTACCTTGTACTGAACTCGGTCGGGAATTTTCAATATTTGTAAAGGTCCACTTTGTTAGGCCTACAATACAGATATTCTACTTGGTCTATCTCTTTTCTCATCGTGGCTATGGCCCCATGCAGCCCCCCCCTCAACTAATCGAAAGACCTTTCAAGAGCTAAGTGGTTGTAACGACCCGGATTTTTCATCGTTTGATTTGGGATATTTAAAATGGTTTTAAATATTGAATTTTAATTATAGATTGACTTTGAATATGAAAATTTGGGTTTAATTTATAAATTCAGAATTTAAATATAGCGATATATTGGATAATTTAATTATTGAATTTAATAATTGAATATTAGTTAAAATTATTGTGTCCTGAGTTTTTAAGCTCGAAAAATAATAATTTAAAAGCTTATAAAATTCATATAACCATGAAGATAATAAAAGTTTGAAAATTGAATTTAAAAGTGATCCGTTCAATTTTAAAAATAGCTTGTTTAAATTGACATTTAAAAATAGCCTTCCGAGGCATAGTCCCGGATTTCAACAAAACCAGTTTCATTGGATCCGTAATAATGTATTATTATTGGATTTCAAATTTCGTAGCATTTGGAGTTATCGTTTGATCGAACGGGAGATAAACGCGTTGGAAATTATATCGAAAATTCAATATAATAATTGGATTCAAAATGGCTATCTTCTCCATACGATCGTATTAGGACTAGAAACCTTTTCCATTGCGTTCAGAATAGGGGTATAACATTATGAATGCCTAGCGGCATGCCTCGATAGAGATTCAAGATTTTGGGTTACGAGATCGAGACGGGTTGAAATTTAAAATAATATATATAAAATCGGATAAAAGTCAAAATCATGGCCGTCTCCTCAGTTGAAACATACACATTTCCTTTATCTTCTCAAATACGCGACATCCCCTCTCCGTCAATCAGTTCAAAAACTTATTCAATAAAACCGAGCCACCCCTTTCAGTATGAACAAAAACGAAATCGTTCAAGATTCAAAAAAAAAATAATAGAAAGGGGTCGCGAGCTTTTCCCTCTTCTTCAGATCAAATGCAAACTGAATAATTTAAAAAAAATCAAAATCGAATGGAGTCTCGAAATCGAAATCGCGTCCCTCGATTTACGTACAGAAGGCCTTATACGAAGTCAAATTCGTATTTGTGATAAAGAAGAGTAAAAGGAGAACAAAATGGTAGTCGATCGAGGCTAGCAGCGACCTGGGGGTGTACGTGATCGGGAGGTGCCACTTGTGGAGGTCGAGAGGCTGGGGATGGCTCGCGGTTGCGAGGGGTGGTTGTTGGTGGCGCGACTGCAGTAGGCTAGGGTTTGATTGGAGCTTGGCTGAAGCTGTGGGGCGGCGAGTCTGGAGGAGGTGAGCACCATGTTTTTGTCGAGGCTAAAGAAAAAAAAAGAGAATGGGGCACGCGTATGCATGCAGTCGCGTGGAGAAGGGGAGGCGGCGCTGGCAGGTTGAGGCACGTAGAGGAGGCGATTGATTTTTCAATCGATGCTGGTAATACCGAAGTCGAACAAGGAAAGGTTGGGGTCTGCTTGGAGGGAGAAGGCGATGTCGGGAAGGTCTGAACGGCAGCGGGGGCTGAATATTTAGGGTAATTTAATTTTAAAACATTTTTAAATTAATGTCACTCAAGTTTAAACTTTTTACTTAATTTGCTGATTATTATTTCATTTACCAGAAATGATAAAAAAATTCATAATTTATTTATACGAGGTCCAAATAAATAAAACAAGACGAGTTGGAATCGTGGATGAGAAATATACGAGCTGGAATTAATATGGAACGATCAACAATTTCGAAAAAAATATCAAGGGGAGAAAAGTTCTCACTCATTTAGATTATCAGATTTATTTTAAAAATAGTTAAAACTAATTTTTGAATGCCTAGTTGATTAAATAATTATCTGATGAATGATATAATATATATAATGGTATATATATTAGTATTTGGAGTGATATTCCCGCAAATATATATCGGATGAGACCCTATGCGCCCCGCATAATAGCGGATGACCCTATATACCACGATATCCTCCTTGAAGTGGATTGGTATTATTTTTATATTGTATTAACATTTGTGGATGCAGGAAAACAGGTTGGAGGAATCCAATTGGATTCCTCAAAATTATTGTTTATTTTTCATATATAGTGATATATGATCTGTGTAGAAAATCTATTATAGATTATTGTGGTGATTAAAATTTATGGAATTGAAGGGATTTGATATAAAAATATATATATTGGAATTGGAGTTATTTCAAAGAAATTGAATTAGAAAAAAATTTGACTTTGGCTACACTTAACTATTTCTCATTAATAAATGGAGATTTTTAAAAATGAATTATATAAGAGAATTTATAAATGATATTCTAGAAATATAAAAGGAGTTAAAGTCAATATTTAGAAATAGATTGGAAGTATAAATGAAATTTATAAGAAATGAATTTAAATAATGGAATTTTATAAATAAGATTTGTTTTATAAACAAGTAAAACAAAAGGAGTTATAAAATTAATAAACGGTGTTATAAATAAAGGAACTCGATATCAGATGATAATTGGAAATATATATAAATTTATAGGGTAAATTTATATTAGAATAGAGAAACAGGATTGAGAAAAATAGCATATTCTATTTTTGAAGTGAGAACGGTTGGAAAATTGAAATAAATCGATACGTTGTGAAATCGAGAGGAAGTTATAAATTAAATTGGTTATCGAAATTTTAAAAAATATTTTAAGAAGTTAAGTTCATTCAAAAGGGAAAAACTTTATTATTCAAACTATGAAATTTTAAACTAGTAAATATTGGAATACTTCGAAAAATGGATTTTCAAATATTTAATATTTTTTGAAATAAAAAATTTAAATTCTTATAATCAGCTTTGTAAATTGATTTGTTTATTTTTAAAAGAGTTATTGATAGTTTATTAAAAGTGTTAATATTTTAAAAAATAACTTAAAACTTATGTTAAAAATAGAAATAAATTATTACTCTTTAAAAATGATTGTATATATATAGTTTTGAAATGATTGAAAATTTATTTATAAAATCCTCTCGAGATGTGTAAACAGTTTTGATTTAAGAATGAGATTTTGTAAGAGAAATCTCATAAATGGAATTATAATGACTCAAGAAAATCTCCAATGTCAGACGCGATAACTTCGGAAAGGAATTTGAATCCAATTAAAGAAGTTATAATGGTTGGTTGGGGTTATAAATAAGTATAATCGGTTTGGAAATTGTAAGAAGAATTTATTATAAATTCTGGAGACTTATGAGATAAGTATGAAATATTTCCAAGTTAAATACTGAGAAGATTTTTGGAAACTATACGTATAAATATTCTCCTAAGCATTGAAAGGAAGATTTTGGAAATATTTTAGTGGAAAAGATTTGGAATAGAAATATTTTCTAAGTGTTATAAAAATGGAAGTTGAAAATATTTCTAAGTATTGAAATAGAGAAATATCCTGTTATGGATACAAGTGTTGAATTTGTTTCAGATATAGAAATATTAAAAGGGATTGAATATATATCTTGGTGAAGATGTTTTGGAATAAGTATTTTGGAGATTTATAAAATTAGGCCTAGTGACTGCCTATGGATGTTTTATTAATAGTTAAATAACCGACTATCAATATTGGCCAATTTCGTTAATCGTTTTGAAGAGACCGGGATCGGATTTAATTATCCGAAAAACACTTCGATCCGTTTTGAACGTTACGAATGAATACCGTTAAGATGATGAAGATGGTGTTTCGGTTTGTCAAGACCCAGGACAACTTGTATGGACGAATGCTATCAGAACATCGTCATTGGAGGACGATGAGCATTCTAAGTAAAATTGTTCTTAAAAGGTAACGCTTAGCCTCGAACCTCATCAATTGGAAATGACTAAAACAGGGGAGATGCAGCAAGGCTAAGTGGGTCACACCCAAGTAGGGTATGTTACCACTTTTCTAGATGTCCTTGGAAACCCTATTTATCTTATATATGGGTACACATGAAAGAAGAAGCGCTCGATAGTGAGGGTGGGAACACTCGGGGTGATAACATATTCGGTCTATCCAGGTCAAGGGTAGAGCGGTCTTGTGTAGCAGGGGATCCCGGCATGGTCCTCGGTACATTGTTTTAGAGGTGTACTATGATGGGCGGTACCCCAGTGGCCCAATCATTCGATGGAATGCATTCTCCAATAAACGCCGTACGATTCTGATTGTGCCCAACTATGCTGAAACGTGGGATGCAAGCATTTCAGCTATTTTCTATTTACTTTCTATAGACACTAATATAATATCAGACGGATTTGATAAAAATGTTTTGGTTATCGTAAGGTAGAAACCCGTCGTTTTATGTATGAGGTGGTCTTACGAGATACCTTTGTTTTTTAAAGGATTTTGGAGAAAAGTTAATAATTCAATTGAGTTTGTTTTCTCACGCTGGTTTTCCAGACTAACTCGGATATTATTTTATTATAATGCTTAGGTCAGACCGAGTATTACAGATTCAGGTTAAATGCTATGGAGCTCAGGAGACGAGCTGGAAGAGTTCAGACGTATATTTCCGCACTTGATTTATTTTTCCATCGTATGAGGACAAGTTAGTAAACTGTCCAGATTGATTGTTGTATATTGTACTCTGAAAATGGTATGTATATTGATATCTCATTCCTTGTATTAAAAATCTATTGTTATATATTATATTTTGTTCAGCTGCGATTGTGAGATTCTGTTGTTGTTGTTCTATCTTCTTCTACCATTCCTTTTCTTACCCTAAAGATTCGTATTTCCGTCCGATTTGAGTTGAGCTGATGTGAAATATTGTCGACTCAAAGAGGTACGGATTTGCTGGCCTTTACAGTGGTTGTGTGTGACGCCCCACTCCAAGACACACATTAGCAAAGAGTATTACTAAGTAACACCGTCTGCTAATGCGGAGAATAGAGCTGGATAGGAGCGACCATCTATAACCTTGTCTTAATTATCTATTGAATACGCCGACAATTGCCACTTCTTACCTAAATGGATCGACATATCCAACAAATACTTAATACAAAGCCATAGGTGGCTGAAGGATCTATCAGAATAAAATATAACAACTCAATGTAATACATATCACAGAACAGTAAATCATCACATACATTTTCACATATACAGATACATTACAGAGTTTACAAAACGATACCCGACAAGTGGTAAAACAAACCACAATATACAGGCGAGTCAAAAGAATACATATCAGAGTTACAGACAAAAAAGACTACACAAAAAGCTATAACAAAAAGGAGCTAGCGGAATAGTCCATGCGGAAGCAAAATAGGCTAAGTCCAATGTACCTAACCTGAAACATCTCGGTCTGACCCGAGTATAAAATACACGGGTCAGTCTAGCTAAACAAATCAGTTAGATATACTAATGATAATGAACATACAAAATCATAAAGTACCACAAATATCTCCAAAAGAGATAACCAAATCATCTAACATAAGATGAATCAAAACAAACCTCATATCATAGGCAACTCAAATAAACAAAGGACATACATATCCCCAACCAAGCCAAAAGGCAATTAACAAATACCAACAAAGGTACACAAGTTTCCACAAGGTAATCGCTATATATCGTGTGGTTCAAAGAACCTACCCCGAAAGGCGATACACTAGGGAAATATAATTGTCAAAGAAACAAAAGATGCTCGAGCTCAGTACAAGGATCCATACGCCCGAAGGCAACGCCAAAAGGCAACGCCCGAAGGCAACGCCCGAAGGCAACGCCCGAAGGCAACGCCCGAAGGCAACGCCCGAAGGCAACGCCAAAAGGCAACAAACCGTAGTGGCGGTACTGGACACCACTATCCGGCGGAATGTGTCAGAACTCTCAGAAAGGAACCCGGAAAATGTTAACGTGAGTCACATACCACACGTTCGCACTAAACGGTTTACTAACCGTTAGTCAATTTCACACTCAAAGCAGTACAAAGTTCACCTCATCTCATCGGTAAACCAGACCCAAAGGTCAAAACGGTCAAACGAATAGATTAGGAATTAACTGAAAAGATAAACGCACGTGTTCATAGCACGTGTTTTATCTAATCATTTAATTCTCCTCCCTCTTCGCTCGAAGTGCAAGATTGTGTGTGTGTGTTTTAAATAGAAATTATAAATTGGAGAAACGAGCTTTTAGTACAATTTATAGAGATCATTTTATAAAAACCCATGTATGTAATCAAAAAGGAATCATCAAAGTCAAATATGCAATAACAACTAATTGGGATCGACGCGAATTGATTAAAATTGGAAACCAAGCAAAAATAGGAAAAATAGGCAAAAACAAGCAGGTCAGTCGACTGACTGCAGAGGCCAGTCGACTGATCCAGAAAAATTGAAAATTGCATTTCCTACAGTCAATCGACTGACTACAGAGGCCAGTCGACTAAGTGCAGGAAACAAAGACTCCCTGTTTCTGCAGATAGCCCCAGAAATGCTCATTTTCTACAGCCAGTCGACTGACTGCAGGGGGTCAGTCGACTGACTGGCACTGAGGCTGTTTTTCAGCCTATTCAAATGAAGAGCAAACTCTTCCAATTTGCGATCGGACGAGCAATAGGCGCTAGGGGTTTATGCCAATCGACAACCCAGCCCTATTGGCTCTCCAATACACCACCAAAAGCATGATCAAACATCAAAGCTATGATTTTTAGAGTTTTTGGCTTCAAAACACCAAAAATTGAAACGTTCACCAAATCAATTCAAACCAAAAGCAAATGAACATGAATAAGTGTTAGGAATTTATACCTAACATCAATGATATCAAGAGAAGTAGATGTGAGTTCAAAACTCACCTTTTTAACACAAAACAAAGATAAGAAGCACAAACACAAGAAGAAGATCAACCACTCTTCACTTCAACTTTACAAGCTTCAATCTAATATCAAAACAAGTATTTCCTAAATTAGGGTTTAGGAATTTTCTAAAATTTAAGAGGAGAAGAGATGGAGAAGATGAAGATGGAGCTTACCTTAGCTTTTCTTTGAATTTGGAGCAAGAATTTGTAGTTTGCAATTGAATCTAGGGCTTGGAATTTCTAATTCTTTTTTTCTTTTCCCCCATTTTCAGCTGAACTAAAGTGTTTGGAGAGTGAATGGAGGAAGAGTTAAAGAGTTAGAGTATATGACGAATTGGTGAAACCCAAACCCAAAAGCCCAACAGAAAATAGCAAAATTCAACTCACTCCAAACATATCGAAGCTTATACTCAAAAAAGTCGCAAACGCCATTTTGGACTCAATGGAAGTGGTCCCGAGTCCCAATTCGACCGTTTGCAAAAAGTACCTTTTCGGACTTTAATCCGACTAACGACGTTATATTTAAA
The DNA here is from genome assembly GCA_030737815.1 of Allium fistulosum. Classification (NCBI taxonomy): domain Eukaryota; kingdom Viridiplantae; phylum Streptophyta; class Magnoliopsida; order Asparagales; family Amaryllidaceae; genus Allium; species Allium fistulosum. Next base: position 425,709,529 of record CM060902.1, read on the forward strand.
TAAAATATTTAAATATAAAATCGTAAAATATGCGGGTTGTTACAGATCTCCCCTCCTTAACAAAATTGCGTCCACGCAATTCCTAGAGAAGAATTTGCAATAACTACATACTTACAACACCAAAAAAGAAAAGAAAATAAGCTTGAGATAAAAAGATATTCTCACCATTGCTAAGAAAAGATAGAAAACCCGGATAGGATTGCTCGATAAACTCTCTGGTTTCCCAAGTACAGTCATTGGGATTAGCGGACCATTGAACTTTAATGAGCGGCACGCCCTTGTTTCGAAGGTGTCTCACCTCCATGGCAAGTACGCGAATGGGCTGCTGTACAATAGATAAATCTGGTGAGATCTCAAGTCCTTGCAAATCAAGAGAGTCGATAACAGAATCTGATTCTCGAAGACACTTCCGAAGCTGAGAGATGTTAAACACGTTGTGAACTCCGGATAGATGAGCTGGAAGTGAAACTCTATAAGCCACAGGGCCAATACGTTCAATAATAGGAAATGGTCCTACAAAGCGAGGAGCCAATTTCCCTGTCACACTGAAGCACATAACCCCTTTCAAAGGAGAAACACGAATAAAGACAAGATCACCAATCGAGAACTCGAGAGGCTTCCTACGGTTATCCGCGTAGGATTTTTGGCGGCTTTGTGCCTTTTTCATTCTCTGACGAATAAGGACAATCTTCTCAGAAGAATCATGAACAAAATCTGGGCCAAGAATAAGCTTCTCCTCAGATTCCAACCAACAAGAAGGTGATCGACATGGCCTTCCGTATAATGCTTCGAAAGGAGCCATACCGATACTGGACTGAAAACTATTGTTGTAGGAGAACTCCACAAGAGGTAGATGATCCTCCCAAATACCTCCGAAATCAAGAATACAAATACGGAGAAGATCCTCTAAGATACGATTCACCCGTTCAGTCTGTCCATCAGAATGTGGATGATAAGCTGTGCTGAAATTAAGCTTTGTTCCCAAAGCTTGCTGAAGACTCTTCCAAAAATGACTGGTGAATAAAGGATCACGGTCACTCACAATCGAACTAGGAACACCGTAAAGTCTCACGATTTCCTTGATAAATAACTTAGCCAAAAGAGAAGCAGTCCTATCAGATTTAATAGGAACAAAATGAGCTGGCTTGGTGAGGCGATCCACAATAACCCAAATGCTAGAATGGCCCGATCTCGTACGAGGTAGGCCATCAATGAAATCCATCGAAATCTGATCCCATTTCCACAATGGAATCTCTAGAGGCTGAAGGAGACCAGAAGGGCGCTGATGTTTGGTTTTAATACGTTGACAAGTCATGCAATTACTCACATAACTCGCCACATCGCGCTTCATGCCTTCCCAATAATAAAGGCGATGCATGTCGGCATACATTTTACTACTTCCAGGATGAATAGTATACTTAGAACGATGACAGTCATCAAGAATGTCATGCCTAAGTGCAAAATCAGAAGGCACAACCATACGGTTCTTCTTGCGAAGACACCCATGAAGATCAATGCTGTAATCCCGCAACGCCTCATCATGGGATTCAGTCTCACAAAGCTGAATAAGATGCACAAGATCAGGATCACGCCGCTGAGCTTCGGCAATACGATCCAATAGAGAGGGTCGAGCTTCCAAACTAAATAATACTATCGTAGAATCAGAGGATGGAGCTCGATCATGAATATCACAAAAAGATAGAGTCTCAAGAATATCCCATTCGGCAAGCATCATAGAAACAACAGCCGAATGTCTACGACTAAGCGCATCAGTAACACGATTACCCATACCAGGGGTATATTGGATATCAAAGTCATAGGAGGAAAGAAACTCGAGCCAACGCTGTTGCCTCATATTGAGTTCCTTCTGAGAGAACAAATACTTCAAGGATTTATGATCGGTATAGAGAATGAAGCGCTCGCCTAATAAATATTGTCGCCAAATCTTCAAGGCGAAGACAATGGCGGCTAACTCAAGATCATGAGTGGCATAGCGAACTTCATTCGGACGTAGTTGCCTAGAAGCACAAGCAACTACCCGATCCTTCTGCATAAGCATGGCACCGAGACCACTACCACAAGCATCGGTGTAGACAACAAGATCATGATTCCCCTCGGGAACCACAAGAATAGGAGCATTAGTGAGAAGTTCCTTTAATGTCTGAAAGGAAGCTTCACACTTATCGGACCAAATATAACAAATGCCTTTTCGAGTAAGGCTGGTGAGAGGAAGCACAACACGGGAAAAATCCTTAATGAACCGACGGTAATAACCCGCCAATCGAAGGAAACTACGAATCTCATGAACATTCTCAGGCCTCTTCCAATTCTGGATAGCTTCTATCTTTGAGGGATCGATAGAAATGCCATCGGAAGATACAACATGGCCTAAGAACTTAACCTTATTCTCCCAAAAATGGCACTTGGAGAATTTGGCTTTAAGCTGATGGTGACGAAGAGTACTCAAGACAATTCTCAAGTGATTAGCATGCTCGGCTTCAGACTTAGAATAAACAAGAATGTCGTCAATGATCACAAGGACGAACTTATCGAGATATTCCCAGAATACTCGATTCATAAGATCAACAAAGAAAGCAGGAGCGTTCGTCAAACCGAACGGCATAACGAGCCACTTAAAAGAACCATATCGAGTGCGGAAAGCTGCAAGGGGTAGGCTATCTTCCACGACTCGGAGCTGATGAAAACCAGTGGCAAGGTCGAGTTGAGAGAAGACCTTAGCGCCACTCAATAGATCGAACATATCATCGATCCTCGGCAAAGGATACCTATTCTTGATGGTCAACTCGTTAAGCTTGCGATAGTCGATGCAAAGCCTAAGAGTTCCATCGGACTTCTTCACGAAGACGACCGTGGTACCCCACGGTGAAAAACTGGACTGAATCAACTGCTTGGACTCAAGCCCTAAAAGCTGCTTCTTGAGTTCCTCATTTTCTTTTTTAGACAACCTCGTGGGAGGACAGCCAACTGGTGCGCGCCTGGAATGAGATCAATGCGGAACTCGATCGCCCGCTTGGGTGGCAAACCCGAAACTGGCTCAAAAACATTAGAGAAGTCACAAACAATAGGAATATGAGATATATCATCATCATCTCGTGAGTCAAGAGAATATAAAGCCATTTCGGAATTATCCACATTCTGAAGAACAAGTGATAGCTGAGTAGACGAATCTGGATGTCGAAGATATAAAATTCTTTCAGAACGAATAATCTTGGCATCGTATCTCACTAGCCAGTCCATACCCAATATCATATCAAAATCCAAATAAGAAATAACGTGCAGATTCGCACGAAAAGAAAAGCCACATAAAACAATCTCAACCTCATCACAAAGCATGCTAAGGGTTGCGGATCCCCCAATAGGATTCGCAATCCTCAACGAAGTAATCATACAAGAGACATTCAAAGACAAATCATCGACGAGCTTTTCTGTACGAAAGAATGCAAACCTCCCGTATCGAAAAGAACTCGAATACTACGGTCATGAAATAAAATAGAACCTTCCAAAATAGATGGAGATATACCTCCGGGCTGAGAAGAACCTCCAGAAGCTTTAGCAACATAAAGCTTGCCAGACTTGGCACTAGCAGGAGCAGTAGGGCAGGTGGAAACACAGTGACCTTCCTTCTTGCAATAATGGCAGAAGAGAGGCTTAGGACAAGCTTGAATCATATGATCAGGAGAACCACAATTGAAACACTTCCGAATGGAAGGTGTTCCAGCAGATTGAGAGTTAGGACCAGATTCAATAGGCTTCTTCTTCTTAGAAGGAAGAAATCCCTGCTTATGAAATGGAAACCTCTTCTTATTGGGGTTCTTGCGAACCTCAACATCATCACCACTATCACACTCCTTCTCGATGGCCTCGAGATGAAGTGCCGAATCAACCAACTCCTCAAAAGAAAGCTTAAGCTGGAGCATTAAAGACTTCTTAAGATATTTCTTAAGACTAGAGACAAACTTCATATTCTTCTTATCAGAAGTGCTAATGAATTCAAGACCATACTTAGATAAGGCCTCGAATGATGCAACATAATCAGAAACGGAGGACTTCCCTTGCTTCAACTCAAGGAAGCGACGGGCTAATAAAAATTTCTCAGATTCAGGAACGAATTTGAGTTCGAATCGCTCCCGGAACTGAGTCCAAGAAAGAACAGACTCATCAAGTTCGGCTATAAGAAGCTCGTACCAATCAAGGGCACGCTCTTCCAATAAGCTAGAAATTACAAGAACTCGATCATGGTCAGAAAGATCCATACGAGAAAAGATACACTCACATGTGCGAATCCAAGCTTGGACCTCAAGAACGGACTCGGAGCCTTTGAATGGCTTTCCACCAAGATGAGAAAAATCACTACATAGGCGTGCAAAGGCATACTTGTGCGGAGGAGATGCACGAATAGGAGCTGGAGGCTGAGTGCTCCTAAATAACTCCAAAAACTGATCGGTAGACATATAAATGTCGTCCAGATGTGAGCCGCTGGATTGCCCAGCATCCGAGCGTCATCCTCTGCCTCTTCCACTAATATCTGAAAGATAAGATAAGATAAAGATTATTCACAAGGTAGATATCATTAATTCAAATATGGAATACTACGGAATAAAATGCATTCCTAGACGTATTCCCAAATTCTATCTACCCCGAAGGCACGGAAATAAATAAGGCATGATGATTCAAAGATTTGTAACATTCGTAATACACTTTAATGTATCGTAATATGTGTCTCTATTCTATGTTTATCATATTTTGTTCTGAACCTGGCTCTGATACCAAGTTGTGACGCCCCACTCCAAGACCCACATTAGCAAAGAGTATTACTAAGTAACACCGTCTGCTAATGCGGAGAATAGAGCTGGATAGGAGCGACCATCTATAACCTTGTCTTAATTATCTATTGAATACGCCCGACAATTGCCACTTCTTACCTAAATGGATCGACATATCCAATAAATAGTTAATACAAAGCCATAGGTGGCTGAAGGATCTATCAGAATAAAATATAACAACTCAAGGTAATACACATCACAGAACAGTAAATCATCACATACATTTTCACATATACAGATACATTACAGAGTTTACAAAATGATACCCGACAAGTGGTAAAACAAACCACAATATACAGGTGAGTTAAAAGAATACATATCAGAGTTACAGACAAAAAGGACTACACAAAAAGCTATAACAAAAAGGAGCTAGCGGAATAGTCCATGCAGAAGCAAAATAGGCTAAGTCCAATGTACCTAACCTGAAACATCTCGGTCTGACCCGAGTATAAAATACACGGGTCAGTCTAGCTAAACAAATCAGTTAGATATACTAATGATAATGAACATACAAAATCATAAAGTACCACAAATATCTCCAAAAGAGATAACCAAATCATCTAACATAAGATGAATCAAAACAAACCTCATATCATAGGCAACTCAAATAAACAAAGGACATACATATCCTAAACCAAGCCAAAAGGCAATTAACAAATATCAACAAAGGTACACAAGTTTCCACAAGGTAATCGCTATATATCGTGTGGTTCAAAGAACCTACTTCGAAAGGCGATACACTAGGGAAATATAATTGTCAAAGAAACAAAAGATGCTCAGTACAAGGATCCATACGCCTGAAGGCAACGCCCGAAGGAAAATCCCAAAGGCAACGGCAAAAGGCAACAAACCGTAGTGGCGGTACTGGACACCACTGTCCGGCGGAATGTGTCACAACTCTCAGAAAGGAACCCGGAAAATGTAAACGTGAGTCCCATACCACACGTTCGCACTAAATGGTTTACTAACCGTTAGCCAATTTCACACTCAAAGTAGTATAAAGTTCACCTCATCTCATCGGTAAACCAGACCCAAAGGTCAAAACGGTCAAACGAATAGATTAGGAATTAACTGAAAAGATAAACGCACGTGTTCATAGCACGCGTTTTATCTAATCATTTAATACTCCTCCCTCTTCGCTCAAAGTGCAAGATTGTGTGTGTGTGTTTTAAATAGAAATTATAAATTGGAGAAACAAGCTTTTAATACAATTTAAAGAGATCAATTTATAAAAACCCATGTATGAAATCAAAAAGGAATCATCAAAGTCAAATATGCAATAACAACTAATTGGGATCGACACGAATCGATTAAAATTGGAAACCAAGCAAAAATAGGCAAAAACAAGCAGGTCAGTCGACTGATCCAGAAACTTGAAAATTTCATTTCCTGCAGTCAGTCGACTGACTGCAGAGGCCAGTCGACTGAATGCAGGAAATAGATACTCCATGTTTCTGCAGACAGCCCCAGAAACGCTCATTTTCTACAGCCAGTCGACTGACTGCAGGGGGTCAGTGGACTGACTGGCACTGGGGCTATTTTTCAGCCTATTCAAATGAAGAGCAAACTCTTCGAATTTGCGATCGGACGAGCAATGGGCGCTAGGGGTTTATGCCAATCGACAACCCAGCCCTATTGGCTCCCCAATACACCACCAAAAGCATGATCAAACATCAAAGCTATGATTTTTAGAGTTTTTGGCTTCAAAACACCAAAAATTGAAACGTTCACCAAATCAATTCAAACCAAAAGCAAATGAACATGAATAAGTGTTAGGAATTTATACCTAACAGTAATGATATCAAGAGAAGTAGATGTGAGTTCAAAACTCACCTTTTTAACACAAAACAAAGATAAGAAGCACAAACACAAGAAGAAGATCAACCACTCTTCACTTCAACTCTACAAGCTTCAATCTAATATCAAAACAAGTATTTCCTAAATTAGGGTTTAGCAATTTTCTGAAATTTAAGAGGAGAAGAGATGGAGAAGATGAAGATGAAGCTTACCTTAGCTTTTCTTTGAAATTGGAGCAAGAATTTGTAGTTTGCAATTGAATCTAGGGTTTGGAATTTCTAATTCTTTTTTTCTTTTCCCCCATTTTCAGCCGAACTAAAGTGTTTGGAGAGTAAATGGAGGAAGAGTTAAAGAGTTAGAGTATATGATGAGTTGGTGAAACCCAAACCCAAAAGCCCAACAGAAAATAGCAAAATTCAACTCACTCCAAACATATCGAAGCTTATACTCAAAAAAGTCGCAAACACCATTTTGGACTCAATGGAAGTAGTCCCGAGTCCCAATTCGACCGTTTGCAAAAAGTATCTTTTCGGACTTTAATCCAACTAACGACGTTATATTTAAATAAAATATTTAAATATAAAATCGTAAAATATGCGGGTTGTTACATTGTGCCCTACTACAAACAATCTAAACATCCAATTGGTTTTGCCCCTCATACAATGTCTCGATAGTAAAAGAATCATTGGCCTATTGGTTTAACTCTAGTCTTTCCCGAACTCGCTCTGACTGATGATGGCTGATCTCCGCATGAAACTATCCTTTTGGGTCCTGCCCACTATAACCTACTCGCAAACTAGAGTACGGTGTCATACGAATATCCTACTCCATTATCAACTTTTTGACTGCCTACAAAGGTCCGCTTCGTTTGGCCTGCAATGCAAAAAAGTCAAGGCATACTCTCTTGATGGAACACCTACAGACCTGCCTCCGGGGGTGCAGCTTTGTTAGGCCTACCCCAGAGGGCCATCCTAGGGTATCCTTACGTCCCGTTGAAGTCTCGTACTTCCTTCTAGCACAAAATTACTAAGTTGGACGTGCTCTTTCTGTACTAAAAATCTACGACAAATTGCTTCGTTAGGCTCTTTATCCAGATTCTCTTTGGGCTACTCCAAACGCACCTTACTATTTTATTAGACCCTACGTCTAATCTTTTAGTATGCGTTTAGTTTACTTTTCTTATTCTGTTAGCTACTTATTTACCCTAATCAACATGCCCAGCCCCACCTACGTGTGAGACCATCAGTCCTAGACCTGAAAAGGAATGTTGCCGGTATGGGCCACTACTATTATTTTTGCTTATTAACTTAATCCAAGATCTAAGTTTGATAAAATAAGCCTCTTTTATTTCTTTCTTTTTATTTATAACCTACGTGTTACAATTATACTTGCAATTGTCACTTTTATATTCTTTTCTTTCTTTTATAACCTACATGTTATAAATGTAATTGCAAGTGTCTCTTTTTTATTATAGTCTATTTTCTTTTATTATGATGCTAAATTCTCTTTAGTTCTCTTATATTATATGATAGTTTTAGATTGGGACTACATCCAACTGTTACAAATTACTTATCATAATAACTGCTTTACTTTTCACTCTACTATTTGTGCAATAAATACAGATCTAGTCACATTTTCTGTTTATTGTTTCTAGTCTTGTCAAATAATCAACTTGATTATTTCTTCTTCTTTAATTTCTTTAACGCTTCGCGTTATTCTCTTTTATTCTGGGAAGTAGTTCTATTCTATTTGGTTGGTTACAAAAACTGTGCTAAAAATCCATTTCCATATTTTAATATTAAATAATGCTATAAACAATAACTCGTAACTGCAAGAAATTTCTTTAATTGTTGGATAATGCAAAATACAGTAATGTCTCTATTTTGCACTAATTCCACTTTTCTTGCTTTTATTCTTGCAATTACGTTTATCGTTATTCTTACAATATTCAACTATGGAGATGTATTCCCTTTTTCTAAACCAACCAACTAATCTATCACTAACTTCCATATCAAGTTATTAAATTTTCTCCTTTTTAATTCACTTCTCCCGTTATAACATAATTTACTGTAAATTTCTCACTTTTAGGCTTATTCTTTCTCTATAATTTTTAAGCCTAATATTACTTATATTTAATTGGATTCCTTTCTTTTTTCCATATAAAAAACATTTAAATATAAGTACACTTTTCTTATAAAATTTACAGTATCAACATAACTAACTAGTAGAACTAATTACTGAAATTAGTTCAAATGCTGAATTAAAATATTTAACGGGAATCTAACGATAATATATATCATAATTATAAAAGATATATAATTTAAATTCACTCACTTGTCGTCCTTAGCTTTACTCCATGGCCTTCCTGGATCCCCTTCTAAGGCATCTAATATTTTTATTAAAAAGATATTCTCCATAGAAATATTTTCTATTTAGGGTTCAGCCTTAGGCAATGAACCCAATTGGGAGAAAAATCTGATTGTGAGAAAATAGCTAGGCCTAGGGTTCTATTTATAGTGGAGTTTGGGAATCTCAGACCGTCGGATTTTTGGATTGAATCTGGTGCAACCACGTCATAGGCTCGCTGCGAATTGTTGGATCCAAAAAACAACGCCTCAGATCGAACGAAAATCAAATTACAAGACTTCGGCATGTCCTTGGACGATTTCTCGTCTAGGGCTACACGCGGGTCGACCTGTGTGCTTTGCGGGTCGACCCTTGTGCTTTATGGGTCGACCTATGGGTCGACCCGTAGGGTCTTATTCTTTTTTTTCGTTTAATTCTAATTTCTTATTCTTCTCGTAACTTCTTCATATTAACTCGGATTTCGACAAGTTATATATGGAAATTGATCAGAAAATCGCTACGAACACAATGGTATAAGTTTCGAGGCTATATTCGGACAATTCCAAAAATGCTTATTTTTACTTTTCATCGTTATTTGATTATTTAATTATCTAAAAATATGTTGTGTTACAACAACATAATAATTCCTCGATTACTAGCCCTAAGGTAATATAGTATAACTCGGCTAGTTAGTCTTAAGAGGATAAATCTATATATCCCAACATATCTCCAGCTTGTAGCCCTTGGAGAGTAATATAACTCTCGACTATAAAGCTCTAAGGAGTCACCTCTAGACGATATCACAAATTCCTAACATATCCCCAAATTATAATTGACATGTACTCACCAATAGTAATCAAACAAGTACTACTTGAGCATGCCATACCACTCAGTATTACTCAAGCATTTATTAGAAGCTAGTAAACTACACTCATCAAACCACAAGTATTCTATAATACGAGTTAATAGAATAACCGGGAAAATATTGTCGAGCGTCTCATTCCACCCGGTATTACTAATCCGTTTATTCAACCTCCTCATCATATAGAATTAAATACAATAACAACAGTATAAATCATTTCAAATCAAACCATAAACGAAAAGGGATTATAACTCAAAACTCTCAAATTCATTTAAACATTTCACAATTTAGTTTATCTTCAAAATAGATTGTAAATTTTAGAAATCCACTTTCAAAAATATTTCTTAAATACTTTTAATCAAATAAAACAATTCCGAACTAATAAATTTATATAAAGGGGAATATATTTTAAAACTCTTAAAATATATATTTCTATAATCAAAAATCCCCTTTTGAAATTCCCTTTTAATCCTTTTTACTAAATATTCAATTTCCAAAATATTTTCGAAAATAGTATTAAAACCATCATTTAGACTTGTAAAATTACATACATTCCAATACTCTTAAAAATCTCTATTTTCATTTCCAAAACAACATTTATATCCAAAACAGTTTCCAATAAATCATTTTTGTTTTCCAACTTATCTATTTATAATTATACTTCAATATAATTTTGAACTCCATAAATAATTTTCCAAAGCTATTTAAAATCCTTTGAAATGAGGAAATAAATAAATCTAGAAATATAAACCATAGAGCAGAATTCCCCCAAAAATATCAATCAATCGCCAATATAACTTTTATCGTGTAGCCCAAGTCAAATTACATTGGATTCCGACCATTCATAAATTCATACACAACAAATAAAACTTCATGACCCATCTCGACCAAGAGTTCTAATGAGAGAAAATACTCTCAACTGAATGACCATAAGAGATGTAAAATATACACATCAAAATGCAATTGGACAGTATCTCCTTTGCATTTTGGACAATCCAACACACACAAAATCTCAATATCAAATCCAAATTCATATCCAATATCACACAATCAATCCAACATTCCGAACAAATATCTCAGTCAAGCAATTCAATCAATATTCACAACCAATTTAATCAAGTAATGCAATCTAGTCGGGATAAACACACACACACACACATATCTAACACACAAATAAAAAAGATATAGATGTGAGTGAGAAAACTCACTAAAACGATGCGTGAACTATCAAAACTATGACCGCATTGCGGCCATCATCGCCAAACAAACCTCCACACCAGCCACACTCACGAATTTCATGACATCGGGTCATGGCTCCTCCCACCTTGTTGTTCATCCAAGCCCATTCCTCGCTTCTGCACCTCGTCGCAACCTTCGGCACACAGCCAGATCGATCGCAGCTCCTCCGTGACGCCAACTACGTTCGAACCACTCGACCTCATGATTGAGTTGCCACCACTCAAGCCTAGGTCCGTGCTCGCGGTCGCTACACTACACGTAGTTGCTATCGCACCCTGCTACGCCATCAGGTCGCATCGACCTCCCCCCTACTTCATGACGATCATCGTTGCCAGGATTGCCTCATGCGATCTTTTTTCTTTCTTTTTTTCTTACGTGCGATTTTGGTTTCCAGAATTCACGATTTGGGGCTAGAGTAAATAATTGGGTCAGGTTTGGTTCAACAGAAAAGGAAGGGGCCAGGATTGCCTCGTGCGATCTTTTTTCTTTCTTTTTTTCTTACGTGCGATTTTGGTTTCCAGAATTCACGATTTGGGGCTAGAGTAAATAATTGGGTCAGGTTTGGTTCAACAGAAAAGGAAGGGCTTTCTAGAATCAAAGAGAAAACGAAATGGGCTTGGGCTTGGTTTTATTGAGGCTAAATTCTATTTTTTCTACCTAGCTCAATTGTTTGCTCTTCTAATTTATTTGTAGATAATTCCGATCTATTTTAAATTAATTTGCATTTCATTATATAAAGTATATTTCGATAATTGCACAATTTTATTCAATTTGATGCCCGCTTATTTATTTTTCACTATTTTAATCACATAACAATTATTTACAGTTTAAAACTATTTTCTATTCAATTAAATAATTTATTCAGTTTGAATATATTATTTGAAAAGAATTTATTAATGCAATTCAATTTATTTAAACAAAAAGCTTTTATAAAATAGACTTCAAATAAATAAGAATTTATTTTCAAAATAATAATTATCAAAAATCAAATTTGAATATTTCGATTTTAATTAAATTTACGGCGTAGAAAGCAAGATTGTTACATCAACCCCGATCCAAGTAGCTTTCTTCCAAGTTGACCCGGAGCATCCCCTTCAAGACCTAAAGTATTCGGCTGTGAAACTTGAAATAATAACCCACCAATCCGACACTTCACATCAAAACCGATCTAACTTCCCTTGCCTATATCTCGAGCAAAGTAACTCCAATTGACTTGAAATTTGAAACGTGGCTTCATGAGGCCTCCTTGTCACCTCCATCAAATCGCATCCATTTTGGCCATAATTCCATTTTCCAAGTCGGTGATGACTTGTAATGTCACCCCCTCTATTTCTACATCGTCATTGGATCAACGTTTTCAACTAAGTACACAACATACATACAAGCATTCAACATATATCATACGTTCAAATAGAACAAACATACACACATATCAAATCATAGCCTAAATCTAAGTGTAAGGGAGATGAGATAGTCATAATAACACATAAACGAGTTTGGATCCGGCTTTACATAAAATCTTATAAAATCGTTTGTAAACGAAATAGGTGTGTTTAGTCGTGGCTTAAAACATATTTTAAAGTCCAAAAATTATTTTTAAAACATTGTTTAAAGCATGCATATAATGACTAATTAGTAAGCGAGGAGTTCTAACTACTCACCTAAATCCAAAGCAACCCAAAAACAATTCAAATCCCGAGATGAACAGTAGTAGTTAGAAATCCTAGAAGCCCCAAATAGAAAATGTCCGAAATCAAGTGTGTTAACGGTAAAAAGTGAACGCTAACACCCGGTGTGTGTAATAAACTTGTGAAAGCACCACCCGTTGGTACGGGAACAAAAATATGAGCTGAAAATAGCAGAAATGCAGTAAATGAACAACAGATTTATAGTGGTTCGGCCCGTAATTGAGCCTACGTCCACTTTATAGTCTTTTATTGCTGATTCGGTTACAATTCGATACAAATCACTTGTCAAATACAATATAGCTTGATCACACAACAACCTAGACTACTAGCTCAATCTTCGGTGATGAATCTTGCTAAATCCGTATCGGATGAATGGAGTTCTTCACGAAGCTTGTTGTAGTGCCTTGAGAGTTGGAAGATCTTTACTTCTTCAGTCAATCTTCAGTGTAGCAGAGCATGGATGCTTGAAGAAATGAATTGCCAAAAGTCCCTTGCATGTTGGAGATGATGGGGTATTTATAGGAGCTGATCTGGACTCAGGAAATTTCTCTAAGTCTTTAGGTCGTAGCCGACTTAGGGTAGGTCGGTGACGAGTTAAGGAATAGGGTTAGGGTGTAGCAGAGTTAACTCGCAGTCTTAAGTCGATCATTTGTCAAGTCTTAGGTCGCGTACGACCTAAGCTAGGTCTTAGGTCGCGAGCGACCTAAGATAAGTCGTAGTCTATTCGCGACTTACCAAATGCAGCAATGAAGTATGTGGTTTTTTCTAAGTGATAAGTCAGTGACGACTCAAGAGATCATGCGCGACTTAGTATAAGTCGTAGGTCTTCCACCACTGTCTTAAGTCAATTCCTTATCTTATAGATCCTTAACTCGCGGTACTTCTTAACTCGGAGCACTGCATAACTCGGAGAGCTTTTAGGTCGCAACATTGTTAGATCGCAATGTTCCTTAGGTCGCAGAGCCTCTTAGGTCGCGGACTTCTTTAGGTCGCGAGCTTCCTTAGGTCGCAGACTCCTTAACTCGCAGGTACTTTAACTCGTACATTGTTAGGTCGTGAGGTCCTCTTGAGTCGTAAATCTGATGAGTCGTAAGACCATGAGTCGTATAAGAGTTAACTTTATGAGTCGTAGCATGCTAAGTCGTAAGTCGTTAAACTTCTTAACTCGTAGGTCGTTGAGTCGGACCATTCCTTAGGTCGGAGCCTGTTGAGTCGTAGGTCATCTAAGTCTTAATTCGTTAAGTCTTGCAATCCCTTAACTCGTTAAATTTTGAGTCGCTTACTTCTTAAGTCGTGGAGAATTAAGGGTTAACATTTGCCCCTCGAAATACACGCCTAAGTCGTAGGTCGTGTGTTTCGACTCATCTTAACTCGTGTGGGTCGATTCCAATTCCTTCGACCTGGGGTATAAAATGCTTAGGTCGTTCCCCTTTTCTTCGTCTTCCTATTACTCTTTCTGTAAGCCGTATCTGCCATTAACGCAATTTCAAGCTTCCAAAGGCGATTTCGACTTGATTTACTTCCAGCCATTCCCAATTACACCGCGTAAGCATCTTTTCCCTTTTCCCAATCGCCGATCATTGCTGTCGACCTTCATCCATGATTTCTTCCCTTTGGGCCTTGCGAATACTGTTATATAGGATATCCATGAACTTAAGGTGGCTCGGTATGACTTGCAACGATTTGTGATTTACGGTGATTTAGAAATAGGGTTGATGGAGAGGCTAACTGGTTAATGGATTAACGGGTTGAAAAGTTAATGGGTTAGGAGTGACAAGGCTCAAGAGTTAGGAGGTAAATGGGTTAGGAATTGGATGGATAGACGGTTTACGAGTTAAGGATTAAGCGAGTCAGGAGTTAGATGGATTGGTAATTTCGCGAGATCCAGCAGTTTTGATGTTACGACTTACGACTTGAAGTCTCTTTTTATTCCTCACGACTTACGACTTAGAGAATAGTTGACCCTTAGTCGCAGGAGCCATTTGAGTCGTTCGTGACTTAGCACTTGTTCAGATTTTGCTTGAATGTGTGGTACGATTGGAGAGTTACGACTCAACTTGATTCATGGCATATCTTGTAGACCGTGAACGAGTTAGGACTTAGGAAAATCTGCCCTAAGTTAAGTCGTGACCGAGTTAGAACTTGAGCAAATTTCCCACTGCCTTGAATGCTAAGACTTGAGTTGTTTGAACTTTGGACTCTTGAATTTTGTTGCACTCTTTTATAGATTGTCAATAATTCTAACTGCCTGTTATAACATTTACAAAAAAAAAACTGGGACGAATATACTGCCACCGACTGCCCATATCGGATGACAGATTAGTTGATAAAGATTAAATTAAATGAACTGAATGAGAGAAATGCTACACAATAACCTACTTAAATGAAGTATTAAAGCAGAATCGTAATGATTAACTAGAACTGATTTGTCTGCATTAACATTGCACTTGAGCATTAACAAGTTTTGAAATCTCGTAATCGACTGATTGTCAGTTAGTTTAATTCCAGTTATACTTGCTTTTTCTTATTTTCATTAGTTTTGCACAGCACTTTACACTTTTAGGAAACGTGCACCTTCACTTTTGAACATTCGGCTGATTGTGTAGAATGGCATCCCATCAAGAAGATTTGGAATCAGCTGGAGAAGCTTTTCCAATCGCTATTCCGTTGAATGATCCCCCGGAAAGGACTCCTACCACCCTGAGTCATAAAGTCTTCCGTCAACTATGCACCCAGTTTGGCATCGCTGAATCTGACGCTTTGCTTCCTGGAGTAAACGACACTGCTGATAGGCCGCCGCACGGCTTCATCGCAGTGAACCGCCAAATGTGCTTGAGTGGAGCGATTCCCCCGTTTAATGACTGTCTCCGAGAACTTCTTCTTCGATTATCTATCTCCCCTTTTCAACTTCATCCTAATGGCTACGCCATCCTGCTGGGACTGTGTGTGCTTTTTAGGAGAATGCTGGACCGTTTCCCCAGTTTTGGAGAAATTTGCTTTCTATGCTCGTTCACAAGGACCAAGGACCATCCTTCTATCACAGTTGTAAGGAGTGCCAGGAATCGCAAACTGATTATTGGTCTTCCCGAAAGCGTTCCTGGGTTTCTGAGCCAGTTTTTCTTTGTTCGTTGTCCCCCGGGATTTTACGCCATTTGGAGAGTGGGAAGTACGATTATCTATCTTTTCTCTGTGTTTTCTAAAATTCTTTGAAGTCCAAATTGTCAAGTGTTAACCTCTTTTTCTACTGTTTCAGCGCTTCCTCCTCCCTCTAGGGAAACTCATCACAAAACTACCTTCGAGAGGCTTATGGCTGTGCCGGTTGAGGAGAGGAGTGTTCAATTTCTATTGAGAGATGAGTTATTCCATGAATTTGGACTCTTACATCCTTCCCGTTCCACTCAGCCACATGAAGTCCCTGATTCTTCGGCTGAGGAGTCAGATGCCCCCGCTTTTGCTAAAGAACCTTCACCGAAAGAATTTACCGTTGAGACTTCATTGGTGAAGTGTTCTACTCTTACCGACACTGCGGGGCCGTCCACTAAGTTAGCACTTGCCCCGGTTATTGAAGAGGAGGAAAATCTTCACACTTTTGAAAAGACGGCTGAGGTGGAAGTTGAAAAAGATAATTCTTCCATGCACCATGGCGATGATACTTTCGACAGTTTGAGCGACATCATGATAACCTCTCAGGAGCTCTTTAAAGACGATGTTTCTAAAGTGATTCCTCCTGTTATCGAAGCAACTTCTTCTTTGCAACAAACCACCACGCCTTCCACACAACTTATTGCCATTTCTACACCCAAAAGTGGTTTGTAGTCTGACGCGTGTAGTTTGCACATCACACACACTTAGTATTTTGGCACTTATATGCACTTAGCTTCTTCAACTTGAGGATTTCTAAAAATGGTCTTTTTCTTCAATTTCAGGTTCTCTGATGGGGCGAAGCGGCTCTTACTACAATAAATTCCAGCGTTACGGAAGCCGTGAGGCTTATGACTTTAGGAGTTATATTAGTGCCGTGAAAGAAACTGACGAGGAGAGAGCTGCTCGAAAGGCTCATGAGAGGCGAGCTCATGAAGAGCGTCGCCGGAGAGAAGATGAGGAATACTACGGGAGAAGGGACGAGCAACGTGACTCTTCTCGCAGAAGCGACGATCCTTATAAAAGGAAATCTTACGACGATAAGGGAAAGAGTCACACTTCTGATGATTCCAGTAAACGTGCCAGACTTGGTGAGAAAGACACATCTAACACCTCGGAAAAGACAACCGCTTCTGTTCCTCCTAATACATCTTCCGGTTCTCCTGCCCTTAAGGAATCTGACATCCAGACCATCATTAATAGGCCACAGTACCAAGCTGGAGATGGTCCTCCCACACTCCAGAGCCGATTTCCGAATTGGTGTCTGAAAGGAGTGCGTTTTGATTTGGACTTGGTCCCCATTGATAAGCAGGCGATGCTGAAAAATGTCGATGCTGTAAAGCTTGACATCGAAAGAGTGTCTGGGTGGCAGAAGCTGGTTGATGAACTTCAAAGGGTCAACCATCTGAACCTTGAAGCGATGATGACTATGGAAAATGATAAAACAGAATGGGACAAATGGCGTAAGCAGCATGACGCGGAGATGAAAAGCATTAGCGATGGTTATGGGAAGCTCGAAGCTGAAGTTGAAAAACTTAAAAATGAGCTTGCTACTTCCTCCACTTCTTATTCTCAGAAAGAAGAAATGCTTCAAAAACAAGTTCGAGACGCCCATGCTGCTCAGCGGAATACTGAAGTCAAACTTGAAGCAGAACAGCATGTTGTTAGAAAATATCGTGATGACGCTGCTCGTCTTCAGGAGAAACTCAGCTCTCGAGACTTAGAAATTGCTAGGCTACAATCCCAGTTACTGAAGGCTGAAAGAGAACGTGATGAAGTTCTTTCTGGTAAAGCTGCAGCCGAAGAATCCCATAAGGCGACCATAGCCACCGTTGACGCGACTCTGTTCGACTTTTATATGCATTGTGTCCTGAGGCGTGGGAGCCTTTCATTTTTGGGACCAGAGTATGAAGTCACCTTAGCGGAGGTATGGGAGGCAATCATTGACTTATTTGGTGGTGCCGGATACTCTGAAACAGATCTTCAAGCTACCTACTTAAGTGAGAGCGATCGCGCTGCCCTTGCCAAAGGAAAAGAGCAGCTCATCCGAGTGCGGGCCGAAGCGACGGGAGAGAAGCTTCCTGAGAAAGAAACACCCCCTATTGCTCCTGCTTATACTTCGGTTTTAGCTCATGCGGATATTGCTGGCTCTAGTTCTCATTCCACGCCTCCCGCTAAGGTTGACGCAGAAACTGTAACCACCCCTACAGAGGAAGAGGCAATGAAAGACTTCCAAGCTCGGGAATTTGAGATTGATCTCGCTAAACCGGCTTCTCCAGGTAACTTTGACGATTCACGGTCTTCTTTTTTCTCGGAGAATACTGATTTTGATATCTTTTATTATGCAGCAGACACCCCAGAAACTGCCCCAACTCTTCCTTCTTCAGCTGCCGTTCCTCCTCCTTCTCAAGTTATACCTCTTCCAGCTTCCCAGCCTGGTTCACAGGAAGAACCAATAGCGGCCCTTGAAGGTTTAGATGAACCATCTGCTTCCGAAGAACAGAAGGCAGAAGGTCTGGAAGATAGCGAGAAGACCCTGGAGCAGTCTTTTGATTATGACACAAAGCTTTCTACATTTCTTGCTCCGGGGAGTGAGTCTTCTTCCAAAAAGAAGGGGAAGCGTGTGGTTTCAAAGAAAGGAAAGAAGAGTTCTTCTGCTGCTGGGGATAAGGCAGAGATTGATCCGGCTGAGTCTCTTTCTCCTTCTTCTCCGATGCGGCCTACGAAGCTAGTTACCAGGCCGGGTAAAAGCTCCAAGGGTGGGAAGAAGGAGAAATGAGTTTGATTTTGCATTTTCTGCTTTTTGTATTGACCGGGGATTGTGCGGATACCGGTCTCCGCTTCTTTTTGTAACCTGTACAATGTAAAAATTTCTCATAGTGTTGAAATAAAATAGATATTTTTCTTGTACAAATCCTTGTGTATGTAGGAATACATCTGTTTTTCATTTGAAGTGTAGAGTAAACGATTCTTTTCACTTGTACAAAATTTTTTGTCTGTGTTTCAAGAACGCATTTACTCCACATCTTTATTACATGATATTGCAATGAACTTGTGGTATGTTGCTTGTATATTACTTTTATTAATGTAACTGAATTGTATAATGTTGCCCCCATGCCACAAGTATATTGTAATATTTCTCGATTTCACAAGACCGATACTCTTATTTTAGAGAATAACTTTCCACTTTTTCAGGGAAGAATTGTTCTGCTTTTAATAGAGTATTTCTTGTCTTTGGAGGAATCTTTATTTTCTTTTTCTTCCTGAAGAACACTTCGACTTTTGGGAATGATCACTTTTATTTGTTTGAAAGTGAATTTTCCTGCACAGTGAAATGAACTTCTGAAGAAGGTTTTGATTTTTGTGCCCCAGTAAAGGGTTTATTTTTGGTACTTCAAGCAAGGTGAAGTACGCCTCTGAGGAGGTCTTTTTGGTCTCTGAAGAGAAGCAATTTTGGCATTTTAACTCTGGTGAAGTGTGCCTCCGAAAAGGGCTTTTGCCTCCGAAGAGGGCTTGTGCCTCCGAAGAGGGCTTGTGCCTCCGAAGAGGGCTTGTGATTGCCTGGAAGTTACTTTCTCATGGTCGGAAGGGTCCACGAGACAAGCGCAAGTTGCTTGATTGGACGTTTGTTTGTACAAACGATCGCAATCAATTAACGAGGTGCCCCTTCGGTGGTCCTACCAATCTTTTTGATTGAGTAAAGCACTCCCATTTATTGGCGTGCCTCGTTAGAGGGCTTTGTAATATTTCATCTCTGGTGAAGTGGGTCTCCGAAGAGAAGCATTTTGCACTTCTACACGGGTGAAATGTGCCTCCGAAAAGGGCTTTTGCCTCCGAAGAGGGCTTGTGCCTCCGAAGAGGGCTTGTGCCTCCGAAGAGGGCTTGTGATTGCCTGGAAGTTACTTTCTCATGGTCGGAAGGGTCCACGAGACAAGCGCAAGTTGCTTGATTGGACGTTTGTTTGTACAAACGATCGCAATCAATTAACGAGGTGCCCCTTGGGTGGTCCTACCAATCTTTTTGATTGAGTAAAGCACTCCCATTTATTGGCGTGCCTCGTTAGAGGGCTTTGTAATATTTCATCTCTGGTGAAGTGGGTCTCCGAAGAGAAGCATTTTGCACTTCTACACGGGTGAAATGTGCCTCCGAAAAGGGCTTTTGCCTCCGAAGAGGGCTTGTGCCTCCGAAGAGGGCTTGTGCCTCCGAAGAGGGCTTGTGATTGCCTGGAAGTTACTTTCTCATGGTCGGAAGGGTCCACGAGACAAGCGCAAGTTGCTTGATTGGACGTTTGTTTGTACAAACGATCGCAATCAATTAACGAGGTGCCCCTTGGGTGGTCCTACCAATCTTTTTGATTGAGTAAAGCACTCCCATTTATTGGCGTGCCTCGTTGGAGGGCTTTGGTTGGTTGATGTGCCAGGTAGGTTGCGTCTCAGGGGCGAGTGGATCCACGGGGCGGACATACGCTATCTGGTCGGATGCATTACGACCAGTTAGCGAGGGTCTTGTTCCTTCCGGTTGGGAAGGCGTCCCTTTAGTGGATCTCTCGGCCTTCCTGTTGAGAGGCATACCTCCCTTTGTCTGCTTCTTTGTTTAACCGCTCATGTTGTATCATCATCCGCCAATCTGCGATCCTTTATCATCGTTTCCAAGCGCGTGTTCCTTTCTTTTGCAAGTAAATTGCTTTATCTGAAGAAGTAAACTTCACTGTTGAATGACTTCACGAGACAAACGCGAGTTATCTAGTTGGATGCCCGTTCATAACGACAATCTCAATTAGTGAACAAAGGTTTGTCCCAGTGAAGTTGCCAACTCTTTATGTGAAGTTTTCCTTGCGTAGGATTTGAGTTTGGAATTCTTGTTGTTTAGTTTTTGTGCAATAGCTGATTTATAAAGGTCGCTTAGCTTTGTGATGAGCAAGCCTTGTTATAATGTCCTGCAATTTTGAATCGATATTTTAGTGATACATTTAAAGTATTTATATATCGAAATAAAACAGGCTTTTTATAATAGAAAACACAATGCATAGTTTTTCATTATTGAGTCACGCTGATTTCTCAGCGGTTTACAATGCAGAAGTTACACATCCATCATTATCTTTACAAATTCAAGCAATGCTGTTGAGTAAAAATGAATGCTAGTTATTGTTGTTTCAGGATCTCCAAGCTGGATTTCCATTTGTGCTTGATTCATAGCTTTTGGATTTTTATGCCAGAGAAAGTGAGAGATGCCCCAGCCGCAGTTCTGTGGGTAATTAGTAGTCATCCCAACTTCTGCTTGCTGGGTATGGTCCGCCTGTGATAGCATTAATGACAAGCTTTTCTGAATCTTGCACTGCAGGGTTGTTGTGAAAATCGGATTGATGGGTAGGGTGTTGTTGATCCCGAGTGGATGAGGTTGGATCGACCCCGCTTCTCTTAACGTATTGTTGGAGTTTACCCTGCTCTAGTAATTCTTCAATCACCTTCTTTAATTGGCGACATTGGTCAGTGTCATTGCCAGGTTGATTGTGAAATTGGCAGAATTTTCCATTACGCTTTGCCCCTTTCGTCATCTCAGGTGGCTTAGGATACCTGACAACGTCCTTTGTTGCAAAAAAGATATTTCTTGGTGTATCAGTTAAAGGAGTAAAGTCCGAAGGATTAAAGCGGCGAGGTTTCTTTTCATTTCTTTGGCTTTTTCCTCCTTCATTCTCCCTTTTCTGACTTTCAGATTCTCTTTTCTTAGGTGGGACATTGTCATTATCAGTCTGGGCAATATCCACTTTCGATGTTGCAGAAAGGCTTTCAAGGCGAATGAACTCATCGGCCTTTTTATAAAATTTATCAAGTGAATTCGGTTCCTTCATCTTTAGCCATATCCCGAATTTACTCGATTTATCAATGGCTCGCATCAGATAAGTCAGGATCATGCGTGGTTCTGCATTTTCTACTTCGGCTAAAGCTATATTGAAACGGCTCAAGAAAGATTTGATTGATTCTCCGGGCGCTTGTTCAAGGTTAGACAGTGACATTATATCCTTAGCTTTTGAAGCATACAATCTAAACTGTTCTTTAAACTTTTGCGTTAAGTCGGAGAATTTATCTACAGACCGAACTGGAAGCTTTGTGAACCAAAGTAAAGCCACACCTTCTAGGTATACCGGAAAGTATCGGCACTTGATCTCGTCTGATGCTCTTGCACCAGTCATATGCCAATCGTACTTGTAGAGGAAATGATTAGGGTCACTGGTTCCCCTATAGGCTTGGATAGTAGGAGGTGCAAATTTCCTTGGAAACTCCGCTCTTAGGATCCTTTCAGTAAACGGAGTTCTGCTTGGCGCGAAACCCCAGTCAGCCTCATCCTCTTCCCTTTGCATGCTTTCTTTCATGATGCGGCCAACCATTTCAGATAGGTACTCTTTATTGTTCAAAGACACCTCCGGGCAAGCACCAGTTCTTCCCTCGGAAGTTTGCCCGGGCATATGTTCATGACAAGTTGGTTGCGGCCTAGAACCATCAGCTTGGAAAGGTGGCGTTTCAGGAAGGGTGGTTTGACGGTTTTCTGGTTGACGATTTGCCCCGAGTAGAGCAGTTAATCTATCCATCATCAAAGCGTTTTGAGTTTCAATTTGTTGGTATAATCCAGAAACTGCGTCATCCAATTCAGCCCTGGTGACCCCAACGGTTGGAGTTGCTTGGTCTGTTATTGGGGAAGCGGAAGTTCCTTCGTGAGCGTTTCCGGATCTGATAGGTCTACCTCTTCTTCCAGGAGCCATTATTTCAGATCTGGTTTTTAAAGAGAGGTTCTTTTTATGAATCTTTGCGAAGCAACGGTGGATGATCGCCTGAGTTGGGTTCTCAGTGAAAGCACCAAAATGTTAACGGTAAAAAGTGAACGCTAACACCCGGTGTGTGTAATAAACTTGTGAAAGCACCACCCGTTGGTACGGGAACAAAAATATGAGCTGAAAATAGCAGAAATGCAGTAAATGAACAACAGATTTATAGTGGTTCGGCCCGTAATTGAGCCTACGTCCACTTTATAGTCTTTTATTGCTGATTCGGTTACAATTCGATACAAATCACTTGTCAAATACAATATAGCTTGATCACACAACAACCTAGACTACTAGCTCAATCTTCGGTGATGAATCTTGCTAAATCCGTATCGGATGAATGGAGTTCTTCACGAAGCTTGTTGTAGTGCCTTGAGAGTTGGAAGATCTTTACTTCTTCAGTCAATCTTCAGTGTAGCAGAGCATGGATGCTTGAAGAAATGAATTGCCAAAAGTCCCTTGCATGTTGGAGATGATGGGGTATTTATAGGAGCTGATCTGGACTCAGGAAATTTCTCTAAGTCTTTAGGTCGTAGCCGACTTAGGGTAGGTCGGTGACGAGTTAAGGAATAAGGTTAGGGCGTAGCAGAGTTAACTCGCAGTCTTAAGTCGATCATTTGTCAAGTCTTAGGTCGCGTACGACCTAAGCTAGGTCTTAGGTCGCGAGCGACCTAAGATAAGTCGTAGTCTATTCGCGACTTACCAAATGCAGCAATGAAGTATGTGGTTTTTTCTAAGTGATAAGTCGGTGACGACTCAAGAGATCATGCGCGACTTAGTATAAGTCGTAGGTCTTCCACCACTGTCTTAAGTCAATTCCTTATCTTATAGATCCTTAACTCGCGGTACTTCTTAACTCGGAGCACTGCATAACTCGGAGAGCTTTTAGGTCGCAACATTGTTAGATCGCAATGTTCCTTAGGTCGCAGAGCCTCTTAGGTCGCGGACTTCTTTAGGTCGCGAGCTTCCTTAGGTCGCAGACTCCTTAACTCGCAGGTACTTTAACTCGTACATTGTTAGGTCGTGAGGTCCTCTTGAGTCGTAAATCTGATGAGTCGTAAGACCATGAGTCGTATAAGAGTTAACTTTATGAGTCGTAGCATGCTAAGTCGTAAGTCGTTAAACTTCTTAACTCGTAGGTCGTTGAGTCGGACCATTCCTTAGGTCGGAGCCTGTTGAGTCGTAGGTCATCTAAGTCTTAATTCGTTAAGTCTTGCAATCCCTTAACTCGTTAAATTTTGAGTCGCTTACTTCTTAAGTCGTGGAGAATTAAGGGTTAACAAAGTGCTAATTCCGTTAATCCATTTCTTAAAATTTGACTAATTAAAGTAAGATTTAGAGTGGTTTATGGCTTGTAAAAGATTAATTATGTAACTATTTTAGGAAGTGTAAAATGACTAGAAAAAATCCCATCAACCCACTCTTGGTTCTAATTCTGAAATGGATCTTTGGGCTTAGCCACTAATACACCAATTACCCACTAGGCTGTGTCCAAAAGCAACTAAAACTTCAAACAGTAATATTTTTTAGATGGTAAGTCTGTTTTTCTATTATGATCATTTTACGTAAAAAAAAACATTATTCCGAATTAATGGAAGTGGTTTTAGATCCCAATTCGACTTTTATCGAAAGGTATAGACTCACAAGATTTTTTAGGTTAAAACTATCTAATAAAATTTCTAAATATAAAAAATGTCCCCATTTGACAATTCTAAGGTTATATAAAGCATACGACTTCAAAGTAACGTCATTTTCCAAAAAAAAATACACCAAATATGGGAATCTCACTAACTTCACACCGTCGGGTTAAAATTAGACACAATCTTAGACATTGATTTTGTCAACCAATTGTGTCCAACATCTTTTGTCCACTGATTTCCCTATAATTAAATACTCTCCCTGAAAACGTTGATCCCAAGGAAGCAGCTAGCATTTATTGATACAATAATTTCTTTTAATTGCTACTTTGCCATACTTGGGAGCCAAGCATCGATTTTCTATATAAACTGCGTCCTTCAACTTCATCTTCCTCGGCTTCCTCGTTTTTTCTCTAAACCCTACCATTACCAGAATTCACACAATGGCCCTTTCTCTCTTAGGCCCACCTCATATACTTCCCCTCTTAGGCCCACCTCATATACGCCAACCCCCACCCACCAAACCTGTCGCATCTGACGATGCCTCCACCACTGCGACAACCACCTCCGGCGCCAGTCTGTTTATCCAGTTGATGGATAAGAAATTCAACGAACCTCTAATCCAGCCTCATATGATGGGTCGAACTGAAAACAACTCAGCCACGTTCATTACTTCAGGTAACCCTAACCTCGATTTCTTCTTCCAAGTTGTTCCAGACACCCCTTCCTCCACAGTGACGGATCTGCTGTCCAAATCATGGAACCACGATCCACTGATGGCATTGAAGCTTGTTTGCAATCTACGTGGCGTCCGTGGCACCGGTAAGTCTGATAAAGAAGGTTTTTACTCTTGTGCTTTATGGATCCACTCCAATCATCCAAAAACCCTGGCTTTGAATGTATCATCATTTGCTGAGTTTGGGTACATGAAGGACCTTTTGGAGATTCTACATCGTCTTCTGAATGGACCTGATATCCGCATACTCAATAAGCAGAACAGGGCTAAGCGTGGTAGGGAAGAAATGTCCAGTAGAAGAATCAGCCCATTCAGTTATGAGCCCTATGAGCCATCTGGTTGGTTTGGGAGGCCGAATAAGAAGAAGGATTTGAAGAAAGAGAAGAAGGCAGGGACAAAAGAAGAAAGGGTTGCTGCAAATATCGAGAAGTTGAAGATTGATTCTCAGAAAGCGAAAGTTGCAAGGCAGAGTAAGGTGGCTGAATTGGCAACAAAGGTGGTTGAGAGGTACAACAGAGATGCAGATTTTAGATTTTTGCATGATTGCATCTCTGAATTTTTTTTTGGGATGTTGTCATCTGATTCCGAAATGTTGAAATTGGGTAAGTTGAACCAAATTGGGCTTGCTGCTAAATGGTGTCCATCTCTTGATTCATCATTTGATAAATCGACATTGTTGTGTGAGAGCATAGCTAGGAAAATGTGGCCTAAAGATAGCGTAGATGAGTATAAAGATATTGCGGAGGAGCACTATGTGTATAGAGTTAGAGATAGGTTGAGAAGGGAGGTTCTTGTTCCACTCCGTAAGGCTCTTGAGTTGCCTGAAGTGTATATGAGTGCTGGTCAATGGGACTTGCTTCCTTATAATAGGGTTGCTTCGGTTGCTATGAAAAGATACACTAAGATTTTCAAGGAACACGATTTAGAAAGGTTTGATGGTTACTTAACAAAAGTGAAGGAAGGAAAGGCAAAGATCGCTGCAGGTGCATTGCTTCCTCATGAAATATTGGCTTCAACATGGGATGAAGAAACGCGTGATGTTGCGGAGCTTCAATGGGAAAGAATGGTGAAAGATATGTTGGAGAAAGGGAAGTTGAAGAATTGCATTGCTGTTTGTGATGTTTCCGGTAGCATGATGGGAACTCCTATGGAAGTTTGCATTGCTCTTGGGATGTTGTTATCTGAACTCAATGAAGAACCATGGAAAGGAAGAGTGATCACATTCAGTGAAACTCCTCAGCTTCATGTCATTCAAGGTAAGACAATAACGGAGAAGATGGAGTTTATAAGAAATATGGAGTGGGGGATGAACACCGACTTTCAGAAAGTGTTTGACAGAATATTAGACGTTGCAAAGAGGGGAAAGTTGAGTAAAGATCAAATGATAAAGAGGGTGTTTGTGTTCAGCGACATGGAGTTTGACCAGGCTTCTGCTAATGCCTGGGAGACTGACTATATGGCAATATGCAGAAAGTTTCGTCAAAGCCGGTATGGAGATTGTGTGCCTGAAATAGTGTTTTGGAATTTAAGGGATTCGAGGTCCGTTCCAGTTGCTTGGAATCAAAAGGGAGTTGCTTTGGTGAGTGGATTTTCGAAGAATATGATGAAGGTTTTCTTGGAAGGTAATGGAGTTATCGATCCTGTTATGATTATGGAAGATGCTATTTCTGGCAAGGAGTATCAAAAGCTTGTTGTGGTTGATTGACATAGTCATGTTGTTTGAGAAATATAGTTCTACTTTCTGTTTTGTTCTAGTGCACAATAAACAGTTGGTTTTCTGTTCCATTGTTTGTCAAATTTTACACTTTTGCTTTCAGCTGCTATTCTACACTGAATAACCATGACTGGTCGACGGACTTTATATTATCAGTCATTCAGGAAGACTATGTCAATCAAATTTATGTTATGTGTATTCATCAAATATAATACACACAAAACAGACGTGTACTTAAATTGATGAACACTGAATATTAGGGACACCCTTTCTCTTTTCTAAACTTATTATTATTATTATTATTTTACATCTCTTCCTTTTACAAACTATTTTCTACCTCTCTATTGTTTTTTAATTTCTTTTTTTTATATTTTCTCCGTTTTCAAATTTAAAAATAACCACTACGATGTGTGTTACGGCACTTATGAGTTATAGGCATATGCTTTAAAAGCAAATGTTAAGATTAATAAAATTACTTAAAATCCCTTTAAATTTCACCTTTTAAAAAAAAATAGGATTTACTTTATAAAAAAAAATTGAGTGAAAATGCTAATTTTTTATAAGCATAAGAATATATGTCGACAAAATTTCCTTTTGTTTTAATTCAACAATTTGTGGCACAAGGGGACGGGAAATAAAAAGGGAGAGGAATTGAACCTAAGACAATATGGCGTGAGTAGCTGCTGCATGCATGATATTGATAACAATAAAATTTGTAAAGAGCACAGTATATATTGAGATGTTGAAGAAATAAATAGCCATAACATAGAACAATATTAGTTTAGACACATTCCCCATTTACATAATATTCTTCGTTTTCATGATTCTAGATGCTTTCTTAGTCAAACCGATTGTTATGGAGGTTTGCTTAATGTCTTCGGCCAAAATCAAATAGTATGAAGCCCAAGTTACAAGCAAGCATCGCCCATGTTGTCTTCTTCCAAATATGCTCTCCAGTTTGCTGTGTGTTATACTTAGCTCCAATCATAATGGAACCCTTCCGATAAATTCTCCTTTAATTTACTTAGCCTATCTCAATCGAGCCTCCTATTCCAAACAAAATCAAAATCAAACCCCAATTCTAAAATCTCTCATTCTTACTGCTCCAAACCATTCTCGATTCAAATTCACATGAAAATGATGCATTTCTATTTCCCTTGATATCCTCACAAATAAGATTGATATAGCTACCGTTGTGCTACGGTTTTTTTTTTTGAAATAGTACTTTATATACAACATGTCACTGGGACAACATATCATATGTCAATAAACGTTCGAAGCACGCTACACAAGTTTCGAACTTGTGACCTCTCGCATCAAAACCAAATCACTTAAGCACTTCGACAATGGTGCTTGTCTAGCTATAGCAAACATCATGGATTTGCATTATTTTCTAAAAATAGAATCTTAAATCCAACCCTAAATTTTATAGAAGCCTCATTTTTCTCAGGTTAGAATTTTTGCCCTATTAATTTCAGTTGGGGATCATGGTATTATTGTCTAAGTAATATTGAATCATTTCATAATTTTGAAGAACTTATTGATAATTTACATGTGTGTCATTTTATGTTGTCCCTCCATTGTTCATCAGGAGTAAACACATTTTGAATTGTGAACTTGTGGCAACTCGATTCCCTTATCACCATCACCTCTCCAGATTGCATTTCCTTCCCCGTAGTTGCCTTCCTTGTTGCCAAAAGCCTCCACCCTCGGTTTTTTTGCCTACCAAATCATCTAGCAGCACCGTCCAACCTAATTTGCTGGATGCTGCAGAATTGATTTGCAATATGCATTGCTGTTGTGCTGAGCAAACAAATTTGAAATAAAATGAGAGTTTATTTGAAATTCAAAGCTTTGGTTCATTAAAATGTTATTATTTGATATATTAAAACCCAAAAATTTCACACTACATCAACTCGGCAAATGTGAATTTATTAAAGTCATAATGTGGTGCTCTTAATTGATATGCTTGAAATTCAATAATTATTTTAGGCAATATGATTTATTAAAGCTTGAATGAATTAGCCGAACCATTTGCCATTTATCACTTTATCCAAATTGGTTAGGTAGTGATAACTAAATATTATAATTGCTTAAATGCTTACTATCCCAAATAAGTATTAAAATTTGATTACTTATAGTAAAGCTTCTAGTTGCCTAATTAGTACCCATAATTCTGAATTGTTGCTCTGAATTAATTACTTGAAATTATCATGATATGTGAATTAATTACCTGAGTTAGTTATACTGGATTATGAATTAATCCTCAATTAAAATGTTGGGAATTGATATTAGATTATAGAAAATGAATAATTAAATTGTTTGATTATATTTTATTTTCTAGGTGTGTAAAATTGTAGTATTGCTAGACGGATCCTTAGAAACTAAGGCCCCGTTTGGTTTGCTATTTTTAGTTTTGTGTTTTCATCTAAACAAAAATTTGCATTTATTATGTATTGCTGAAAAACAGACAATTTGAAAAATGAAACTAACATAAAAAATAGAAAACAAGTTTATTTGATTTTTCGTGTTTTGAGACATAACAAAAGGATAGAAAACAATTCATCTCCTCCATTTCCCGTCCATCATGGCGATGGCTAAGAATTGTAAAAATATTTTCACATTTTCTTGTATTTTGTAATGTATGTTGAAAATGCAAAACACAAAACTCAAAACGAAACCAAACGGGGCCTAAGCTATAAAAAAATGGTTTCTTGAATCCTAAACTCTATAAAGCACGATTCCTTGAATTGTATTATTGATGTACTCTGAAGTGTTTCGAAGAAAAAAGGAAGAAGCCTTTTTTGTTGTTGTCGACATGGATTATGACTTGTATGTAGACTCAGTTCAATGAATGAGAATATTTTTGTTAGTTGGAACTTGAAAGAGGTATCAAGATAAATTTTGTTATTGATGACACATGGATTTATATCATGGTTCAAAATTCCGGTGGAATTCCTGTTATTCCGTTCCGGTTCCGCTCATAACCAAAACAGAATCCGGTCAAAATTCCGGTCTAAATTTCATATTTGCTTTTCAAATATTGAAAAAAATTATAAAAAATAAAAAAAATACAACACATATAGTAATTAAAAAAAAGGAAAACAAATTAAACAGGACAATAAATAAATGGACAAAAATTCATGCGTATGCACAAAAAAATTTGTTATACTTCTGTTAATTTACATCGAATCATAATAGAAATTTCAAAAATTAACCAAAATTTTAAAATCTCAAATGAACAATACATACTCTTAAATAATGGTTTTGTAATCAAAGTGTATTTTATATGTAATGTAAAAAATGTACTATAAATTTATGACAGTATTGGATATTTATTAGCGTAAATAGCAAATTAAAACAAAAAAGGTACCGGAATTAGAAAATCCGAATTAAAACGGAACTTTCAAAATTTTCGGAACGGAACCGAAAATTTTAAAATTACCAATGACCGGAACGGAAACGAAAAACAGAATTTCGAACCTTGTTTTATATGCAATAGATAGATTGAGATACAACAAGCATTATCAAATTTTTAAATCACTAGTTGTGAAGAATGGTCTTTAAGAAGATCATGAATCATGTTCTTTAATGCATTTAAGAGGTTTTGATAAGGGAATTTTCACTTCAAGGGCTTATTTGTGCAGGTAATAAGTTTTAATGACACTATTTTTAAAAAATTAGTTTTAAGGACATTTTACAGAAAAAAGATAAAAGAATTTATCATTTTCAGTTATACAGAAATAATGATAAAAAGATTTATCATTTTTCTGTATAACTTAAAAAGATAAATGAATTTATCATTATCCTGTAAATTGTCTTTAAAACTAATTATTTAAAAATGTTGTCCTTAAAACTTATTACCCTGAAAATAGAAGCCCTTCAACATAATTTCCACTTTTTTTTTTATAATTAATCAGTGAATATCTCATTGTTGTAAAACATGACAGACACATCTACCTGTTTATATACTGGCCAACTATTACTTGTTCTAAATGCTAGTCAAGCCTAATCTGAACATATAGAAGATACTACCTGAATGCATTTCTAACAGCATATGAGAAAAAACTTGGACTGCGCTTCTATCTCTCTCATACTAGGATTTTGAAAGTTTTAGAGTCTTATTTGGGTGTATGACTGTTTTATTTTTTATTCTGTTTACCCAGTTTATGAATCTTATATTAGATACAGCAAAATCATTCAAGTTTAACTACAACTTATACTAGATTGCCAAACGATCTTAACGTAGTCATCTCATAAAATAAATAAATTAATATAGGTATTGGAACTTGGTCATATATTTATAATGCTAAAAAGAGAAAACCCCAGTAACCAAGAATACATTATCAGAAACCACCCCAAAAATGTTAAAGAATATACTGATTACGGTACTCATACAAAAATCATTCAAAGTCTTATGGCTTGTATATGGATATGTGAGACATGCTAAATGTATGGTTTCTTATTTTTCTGTGGTCCCACAAGTTCATACTTATAAGCAAAACAAACCCCGATACAAGGATGCAAACAAGCCAAATATATCTTAGTCTCTTACTACCTTGTTTGTGCTACTTTTTTGTGTTTATCAGTTTTTTTTTTAATTTCATAGCAGTTTTGGATATGAGGGCGTCAAAATGTACGGTTAGACCCTTTCAAAAATAAAAATAATAATTTACACTACGTGCGGTGATCCTATACCGAAAATCACATCCAAATTCGATGATCCTTCCACTGAAAACCCCATCATATCCAAAAGTATGGTTCCTTTATCAATGCCACGGATAATACTTATGATGCATGCAATGAACCACAAGAAAATCAATGAACTAGCAAATTGTTAAAGTTTGCATATGCCTTATGTGCTCCTTGTCTACTAGAATCTAAAACTAAAAACACCATGATATGATATGTGCTCAAACAATACTGTGCATTACAAATAACTTTATCATCTATGCTTCAATCTAGTAATCAAATATGTTTTAACTCGTATATTTTCCTTTAAACTCAATTTTCTATCTTCTTTAGGAACTTTAACTTGACAACATAACATTGTAGCCATTATAAAAACTAAGGCCTCGTTCGGCTTGTCATTTTTAGTTTTGTGTTTTCGTCTATACAAAAGCGCGTCCGTTGTATGTATTGTTGAAAAACAAACAATTTTGAAAAATGAAATTAACATGTAAAATAGAAAACAAGTTTATTTTGTTTTTCGTGTTTCGAGAGATAACAAAAGCACGGAGAACAATCCAACTCCTTCGTTGTCCGTTGGTCGTCACAATGGCTAAGAATTATAAATCTTCTTCTCTTATTTCTTGTTATTTCTTAGTGCAAGTTGAAAACACAAAACTCAAAATACAAAATGAAACCAAACGGGCCCTAAGTTGTTGTCTGATTAAACTTTTTCAAATTTCGGACAGTTATTTTTTACCATGTTC
This sequence comes from Allium fistulosum, assembly GCA_030737815.1. NCBI lineage: Eukaryota > Viridiplantae > Streptophyta > Magnoliopsida > Asparagales > Amaryllidaceae > Allium > Allium fistulosum. The sequence goes on from CM060902.1 coordinate 425,741,785, forward strand.
CTCTCCCTAATATGTAACAGTTATTTCAGGCTTTTACAAAATAACTGAATATTCAGTTCAATTCCTTCCGAAATTGGGAAGCTCTTGCAACTCAAGACCTTTGACCTTTCCGGCAACCAATTTGTTGGTGAAATTCCAAGTTCATTGGGTCGCCTTTGTGAGTATAACCTTCTTAATTTCTTATTTACACTTATGTAGCTTTTAGATCCATTATTAAATTTCTATATTTTCAATTAAGGCACTTAAGCAGGAATAAATTTTCTGGCCAGATATCAAAAGCAGTTAGCACATAGTTTTCTTTCAAATTAAATTATATTTCAAGAGGTTGTGAAACTGGAACACTACTATGACTAATGACAACAAATTGGTTTGCTTTTACCAGAACAAATTAAGCATAAACACTATATGTATCAACTTGCTGTTAACATCATTTAATATATTATATATGATCTTTTGTCTTTAAGGAGCCTATAATTATTATTCATACATGACCAAGTGTCTTATAGTATTCATATACCATAGTCGATTTTGATGTAAAATATCGACAGTGCTCTCCCTTGCATAAAGAGCATTAATATCTGCATTTATAATACATTTTTGATATGCCAAACATAGGGAGGTTTTCTTTTATTCCTGACTGTTTTTTTTCTTCCCCTTTTATTGCAGAAACCAGTTGAAAAACAAGAGCCAGAGCCAATAAACATAGACATCACAACTTAAAGATAAACTAAATAATTACATGTTCTACTTTCATTTAATGTCTTTCCAAGTTATGTTGCATAATAATGATCTTAACGTTATGTTACATGTTAGGTGTGGCTCACATTGTAAATGGAGTGGGTGCGTAGATTGAATGGTTAAAGTCGTACATCGTAGGATATTCAAAATAATCATGGTATATATATGAGATTGGTGGCACGTAACATTGGGGATTCTTTTTGTTACAATGTGTTGCCAAGATCATATTATATGCTCGATGGAGGCGATAGAGGGATGTTCAATCGAGACGCCGGCATGGGGGACTTCGACCGTTGACCTCGGCTAGACACGGTGAAGCGAACGCGTACGGTACGCAGGAGATTAATGCCGAAACTTAACATGGTATCAGAGCTCCATGGTTCGATAGGACCGGTACGATGCAGCGTGACCGAAGCATGGCTCTGAAGGGCTTGAGCATTGGATGCTCGTCAAGGTGGAGATATGGTTAAGCAGCCGCTCCCCCTGCTTATGAGAACTCGGAATAGCAGCTTGACTCCACTGCGAAGAGGACTCGGTATAACTCCAATGTGACTTGAGCAATGCTCGCTAAAATGGAGATTGTTAAGTGTGACTCGCATTGTAAATGGAGTGTGGTGCGTGGATTGAACATGTTAAAAGTCCCACATCGTAGGATATCTGAAATAATCGTGGTGTATATATGAGATTGGTGGCACGTAACATTGGAGATTTCTTTTGTTATAATGTGTTGCCAAGACCAGATTATATACTCGATGGAGGCGATGGAGGCGATGGAGGGATGTTCAATCGGGACGTCGGCATGGGAGAATTCGACTGTTGACTCCGGCTAGACACGGTGAAGCGAACGCGTACGGTACGTGGGAATACCGAAACTCAACATGGTATCAGAGCTCCATGGTTAGATGGGACCGGTACGATGCAGCGCCAAAGCATGGATCCAAAGGGGCTTGAGCATGGGATGCTCGTCAAGGTGGAGGTATGGTTAAGCAGTCCCATTCCTGCTTATGAGAACTCGAAGTAGCAGCCTGACCCAACTACGAAGAGGACTCTAGTGTAACTCCAAGGTGACTTGAGCAATGCACGCCAAGGTGGAGATTGTTAGGTGTGGCTCGTATTGTAAATGGAGTGGGTGCGTAGATTGAATGGTTAAAGTCCCACATCATAGGATATTCAGAATAATCGTGGTATATATATGTGACTGGTGACACGTAACATTGGGGATTCCTTTTGTTACAATATGTTGCTAAGACCAGATTATATGCTCGATGGAGGGGACGTAGGGATGTTCAATCAGGACGCCGGCATGGGAGACTTCGACCGTTGACTCCGGCTAGACACGGTGAAGCGAACGCATACGGTACGCGGGAATGCCGAAACTCAACATGGTATCAGAGCTCCATGGTTCGATGGGACCGGTATGATGCAGCATGACCGAAGCATGGATCCTAAGGGGCTTGAGCATGAGACAAGGTGGAGATATGGTTAAGCAGTTCCATTCCTGCTTATGAGAACTCGGAGTAGCAGCCTCATCCAACTACGAAGAGGACTCAGTATAACTCCAAGGTGACTTGAGTAATGCTCGCCAAGGTGGAGATTGTTAGGCATGGCTCGCATTGTAAATGGAGTGGGTGCGTGGATTGAATGGAAAAGTCCCACATCGCAGGATATTTGGAATAATCGTGGTATATATATGAGATTTGTGACACGTAACATTGGGGATTCTTTTTGTTACAATGTGTTGCCAGGACCAGATTATATGCTCGATGGAGGCGACAGAGGGATGTTCAATCGGGACGCCGGCATGGGAGACTTCGACCGTTGACTCCGGCTAGACACGGTGAAGCGAACGAGTACGATACACGGGAATGCCGAAACTCAACATTGCATGCATTGGTCACATAATTTGTGACTTGTTTCAGTTTATTAAACATTGTCACCTTTATTTTGGAATTGGCTTGGTTGATTTTACAACTCGATTACCAAAGGTCTTTTGTTATTATTTTTTAAGTCATTCTGCTAAGCTAAATTTTACAAATGCAGTTTATTTAGAAACAACAAATGTTTATATAATAGTGTTAATCGTTAAATTTCTTGATTCAAGGGAAAAAAATTAGATTTGTTTAAATTCCAACTGTTTAAGTGCGCTTTAGTATGCTAATTTGATTTAAGTAGGATGCTAATTTGTTAAGAATTGACCATTACTGAATTTTATGCTAAAAGTGGGCTTTAATTTGCTCAATTGTGACATGAGTTCCTTCCCTATTGAAACACAGTGGAGCATTAAGAGCAATAGTTCTCGAAAACAAAAGCTTATGAAGGCTATTAAAGTAGGCAAGCCTTTCATAGCATTGAGTTTAAATTGGATTTTTATTATTTTGATTCAAGAATTTTAAATAAGATGTTATATTTTTAGCTAAGTTGTTTGGTTTATCCATTTCTTACTTTCTACAATTATTATGTCTTCATTTGTCGAGTCTTTTGTTTCTTCTTTTGATTTTCTTATTTCATTGTTAATATGTTACACTTATATGCAACCAATGCATCATTTTAAAGTTTGGACTCTTATATGCATTATATACTTTATATGGACTAGTTAAGTTGTCATGTATATTATGTTAATTTATTGTTTTAATCATGTTCAATGTGTTTAGTGGTGTAAGAATCATTTCCCTACATATTGATTGAATATTAAAATTAGACATTTATTTTAACAAGTAATTTATTAATATATCATTTCAAACATTAAAACGTTAATTAAAAAAAATTCTTTACTATACATTTATTCTTTAAAATTTGTATTTTTGTTGTTTATAATTCAAATGACCTTTTTTTCGAACATGTTATCTTTCATAGTGTAATTAATTTAAAAGTGCAACAAATATAATTATTTTTTCACATGATATATTCAAACGGTCGGTTTTTCCACTATGTACAGTTGTACTAGTACATTTACAAGCATAATATAAAATATAAGAGATTTTAATTTGAGAAAAATAATCTTTTACATAACAGAATTCAAATTAGAAAAATGTTCGTAGAGCAATTAACTAATTACATAGAGAAAGAGTTAATGACATGTTCAAATAAAGGGAATGTTTAACTTGCTTGTCGACTATATTTTTCCAAATTTCTCCATCCTAGTTCACATATATGGTATAAAAATTTCAAAGTCAAGAAAGTAAAAGAATGTGATAAGTAATAAATATGGTGAGGAAAAAATAAAATTAAGACTACGGAATGTTGACACCGTTAATACGTTAGGTATTGATTTTGATGACAACAACCATATAAATATGACTGCTAATGTATCTTCGAGTTGTGTAGTTATTTCAGATAAATTATGGAGACATTTACATAGATAAAAAAGAACTCAATAGAAGAAAATGGATTATATAAGAAGGTTAATCAGAGCTATGAAAGAACAAAACTAATTGAAAAAGAATGCTAAAAGGACAGAAGTGTTTGAAGTGATGAGTAGTTGGTTGACTCTTAGAATTCCTTGTTAAAGATCTCATGACAATTATACTTGAAGATCATCAACCATTGACTTTAACCGAATCACAAAAATACACAAAAGAGAGGCACTTTTGAAATCTGAAATTTGCAACACTTATTATTGTTGCTGAAGTGTTGCTGTTCTCTTTGGAAAATGTCTATATGTCGACATATGGGGATCAAGTACGTCGACATACTTTCCATTGGTCAGTTTTTAAAAATTCAAATCAAGGGATTTTACCACCACCTCTTCACCAAAAGACATATCTCTTCAACCACTATATAAAGGCTCTGGAAAACGAATTTTCCAATCAATTCTCTCTTCATTCTCGTACTCTTTCTCTTCCATACTTTTGCAAAAGAAATCCATCGAATTCTCTTTCATTCTCTTTGCAAATCATACCATTTCACTCGATTCTTCAAGGTAAACCACACAATATCAGAGAGTTTCTACTTGAATTCATATCATTCTCTCTCTGATTTCAACCTATTCCTCGAAAAATTCAAAAATATATTGTCATTGGAGGTCTATAGGATCATTGTACCGAATCTACAAGAATATGTATTGAAAGATACGACCACTTGTCATACTGCATTGTTGTTTGTGAAAAGGAGAGGGTGTATCTTGTAGCTCATGAAATCAAGAGGGTGTATCTTGTAGCCTGTGAAATCAAGATTGTAAAGATGTTCTTGCCACCCGTGGAAAGCACACGATTATATTGAAATTCTACATGGTGCAGTGTAGGACTAGATCTAGGATTGGTCAATCCGAAGTATAAAAATATGAATGCTATTTACTTTACTGCATTTTACTTTACTATTTACTAATTTTATGGTTATTCGTTTTCTATTTGCAATTTGATTAGATATAGTGTTAAAGTCAAAGTTAGTTCTAAATAATCGAAATATACACTTCACCCTCTCTAGTGTTCAAATAGCCTTAGATACATTCTACATTGTGTAAACACCCATTTTCAACATTTGGTATCAGAGCACTGGTTTTCAAAATCCATAACTTGTTTTTGAAAAGTATAAATGGTTAATGACACTTGTAACACTTTCTTTAACACTTTTGTAGAAGGGCAATCTACCACTAGACCCCCTCTATTTGATGGTAGTAATTATGCATATGAGCTTGTATGATAAAGTTTTGTTTACAGTTTAATAGTTTAGATATTTAGAACATTACCCAAATAGAGTACACTGAGCCCCAAGTGAACTATTCACAATGGACACTCGACCGAAAGACACAAGCACTCAATATCTCAAAGACCATGAACATTTTATTTTGCTCCTTAGATAGAATTGAATTTAATCGAGTGTAAATTTGTAAGTCTGCATATGAAATTTGGAGAACATTGCAATTCACACATGGTGGCACTACTAAAGTAGAACAAACTAAGATATATATGCTAACTAACCAGTTTTAACTTTTTCAAATGAAACCAAATGAGTCTATTTCTTATATGTGTTCTAGATTTCAGGATATAATACATGCATTAATATCATTGGGAAAGAAAATTACTGAAGTGGACTAAGTCAAAAAGATCTTGAATTCACTTTCTTATGAAGGGATCAGAAGACTTTGGCAATCAAAGAAGCCAATGATATTAGTACTATGAAAATAGAAGATTTGATTGGTAATCTAATGTCTTATGAAATAAAGTTGCAGGTTAGAAAAGAGAATCAGACAAATGAGAAGAAATCACTTGCACTCAACGCTACAAACGACAATGCTAAACCAAATGATGATGTTGATGATGATATCGAGTTTATGACAAGGAATTTCAAGAAATTCTTGAAATATTGAAAAACAAACAATCTACGAAAAACTAACAACAATAATTCCAGAAATGGAAATGTTGTTAAGTGTTTCGAATATGATAAATTCGATCATTTGGAAAAAAAAACTGTCCTAACCTGAAGAAATCAAAGTACTCTTCGAATATTTTCAATAAGAAGAGAAAACATGCTTTCAATGCAACGTGGGATGATTCAGATACATCATCAGATGATAATGATTCAGAAACAGAAAATGCCAACATGTGCTTCATGGCAAAGGACGACGAGGGTACCAGTGCATGTATTTTATATTTTTCAAACAGTAAACAATGGATACCGCGGATGTTCAAAGCATATAATCCATAGATACCGAGCAAGATTATATACAAAAATGGTGAGTTGGATATAATTCAAAAGGAAATTGGCATCGGCCAAGTCTGTAACTCTTTTTTTAAATTTTTTTTACTTCAAGCTTTGTATTGATTTTGATTCCCCTCATAAGTTCTAATTATATACATTTATATATATCTTTATCTACAAACTCTATACATATATTACATTCTAAATTTTCTAGACGGTATCCATGGCCGCCGCCGCACCTAATTCTCCTATAGCTACTACCGATGATGATGATCGGGAGGGTTGGCAGGAAGTTCGCCGTCGTGGGAAGCAAAAACAACCGGCTTCTAATCCTTGGTCAAACCCTAAAACCACTGCATCTCTTTTTAAACTGAATAAGGCTCAGGGTATTAGATCTTGGTCAGATCTATTTGACAAACAGGTTACGATCAAAGAAGATATTACTTTTCATCAGCCGGCAATTGATAACTCAGGTAACTTTGCTAATATAGATGATCTGGATTACCAGTTATCAAATGAGATGTGGAATAACTCAATATTTATCTATCTAACGGGTAAACGACCTTACTATGTTCATTTCAATGCTTACATTAAAAGAGTCTGGAAGCCTGAAGGATCTTGGGAAATTTATTCTAGGGATAATGGTTTCTTCTTGGTAAAATTTGAAAATCAAACTGACTTTGACAGAATTCTAAATGGGGGTCCCTGGTTTATGGACAGCAGACTTATTTTTATGAAAAAATGGGATGCTAATTTTCAATTTGAAAGAGACATGTTAGACACTTATCCTATCTGGGTGAGATTAAATAATTTACACCTATCTTTGTGGAATGCTAGGGGCATTAGTAAACTTGCCAGCATTATTGGTAAACCGTTGGACATTGATGAGTTTACTAGAAAAGTTAAACGCCTAAAATTTGCAAGAGTATTAATAGAGGTAACAGCAGATGCCACTTTTCCCAAAATAATTAGAGCAAAAGATAACAAAGGTCGTGTTTACGAGCAAGAGGTGGAATATGAGTTTATCCCACCTCTATGTAAGACTTGCAGTTGTTTTGGTCACAGTGATACACAATGTCCAAACCCAACTACACAAAAGTGGATCCCCAAAGCTTCAACATCAGGACATACTAATACTATCACTACACTACCTGAGCATACTGATGACCAGGGTACAGACTTTAACCCTAGCAGCTCAGTGCCAAAAAATAACCTAGACCATATTCACATTGATGTACAACAAAACAATTCAGAAGCATGTGTTAGTACTGGAAGTCCCACTCCTGTGAGAAGTCACCCCCTGCTGGAGGAACAGAATGATTCAACAAAGCAGATAAATCGTTCCCCATGTCATAATCTTGAGCAACAGAATGAGTTTCCATTGGATAAGCTTTCCCATCTGAATGAAACAGTGCTGAGTAATGCTGGTGCGGCTGAGGATTCCCCTGAGTGCTCAGCAGCTGTTGCTGTTCATTCACCTCAACATGATCAATCCAAGTTTGATTCCCCTCCAAAGGCTGGTATTGAGCAACCTGCGGTTCAACAAGAAAAGTCCCCTGCAAATAGTGTGGTACAGCATGAAGCCCCACATGCTGTCCAAACCCCATCTCATTTGGAGAATGATGATACACCTAATAACATTCAGGAAATAAATCAGTTGGGAATTGAATTAGAAGTTGAATCCATAAACTCAGAAGAGGAAAATTATTTATCTGAGCAGTATACCAAAGAAAACCCAAAATATATGGAACAATTTAATACCAATACAGATAAAAAAGGGAAAGGAAGAAACACATTGGCTCGTGTTACGAGGAGCCAATCTCGACACTCTTAATGTCTATTATTTGCTGGAATGTTAGGGGTCTAAATGGGGACGTTAGAAGATTAGACCTCTTCAAACTTAGAAATAAATTTAACCCTACTATTATTGCTTTTCTTGAAAATAAGATGGGGGATCATAATATTAATCTGTTTGCTACACTCTTTGGTGATGATTGGGGATGGATAGACAATAATTCGGCCTCTTCTAAAGGTCGTATCCTCATCACTTGGCATAAATCCATATGGGACCTTTCTATTAAAGATAAAGATGAACAATTCATTACTGTTAACTGTACAAATGTGGGTGGTTTGAGTTTCATATGCACTTTTGTTTATGCACATAATTGGGCTTCTCATCGTAGACAATTATGGTCCTATTTAATAAACACTTCCAAGCATATTAGTCATAACTGGATGGTCATGGGAGATTTCAATGTTGTTTTAAAAACAAATGAAAAAAGAGGAGGAAGTACCCTTAGACTCTCCCAAACGGAGGAATTCAATAAATGTATTGTAGCAGCTGGCCTTGCTGAAGCAATCCACTCGGGCCTGAAATTTACTTGGTTTAGTGGTGAAGTAAAAAGAATTGCTTGTAGACTTGATAGAGTGCTTATTAATGACAAAATTTTATCCAATATCCCTAACTTGAAAATTTCTGTTCTCCCGAGTTCAACAAGTGATCACTCTCCTTTATATATTCAATTTAATCAACATATGAATTTTACTAAAGGAAAGCCTTTCAGATATGGTAATCACTGGCACTTAATTGAAGGTTATGCTGATGTTGTTGATTTTAAGTTAATCCCTAAAACTGATGGTAATAGTTGGTTCTCCATGGTTATGATGTTAAAGGAGCTAAAGATTAAACTAAAAAGTTGGCATAGAGGTAGAACAAAAACTCAGGACACTATAAGTCATCTTCAACAGAGGTGTGAAAAGATGCAGACTCTCATTGATGCAGACCCTATAAATGATAATCTACTCTCTAATTATTACTCTACTCAGGAGCAACTCAAAGAGGCCTTTCATTTACAGGCTATACAAGCAAGACAAATGGCTAAGGAAAAATGGCTCACTCAAGGGGATGACTGTACTAAATTTTTCTATGCTAAGATGTCTTTCAGGAGGAACTGTAATGCTCTTATTAATTCAATGAATGATCAAGGGGAATTAGCTACTGATATTGCTCAATTTGAACAGGGAGCCATTTCTTATTTCACAAATTTATATAATGGTGAAAATAAGATAACATTACCTCAAATTAATTGCAGGGCAATTGTAACTGATGGGGGTAGGCAGATGCTGCAAGAGACAGTCACTGAAGAGGAAGTAAGAGCTGCTGTATTCTCGATTCATACTGATTCCTCCCCAGGGCCAGATGGGTGGAACTCTAAATTCTATCAACTCCATTGGCATCACCTGAAAAACCACTTGTTAGAAGCTATTCAGGAATCTTTTAATACTGGTAAAATTCTTCATGAACTAAACCACACATTTATCACTCTAATACCAAAGGTGGAAAGTCCTTCAAGGATTGAAGACTTTAGGCCAATTGCTTGTTGGAATGTGCTGTATAAGATTCTAAGTAAAGTGATATGTAATAGACTTACAAAGGTTCTCCCTGACCTAATATCTGAATGTCAATCTGCTTTCATTAAAGGAAGACACATTTCTGAGAATTCATTACTAGCTCATGAACTAATTAGGAAATTCAATAAACCTGGAGCTGATAAGATGTGTCTAAAAATTGATCTTCATAAGGCCTATGACAAAATTAACAGACATTTTATCATTCATGTTTTACAATGTATGGAATTCCCTACTTCACTGATTAATCTTATTGAGGAATGCATCTCTACCCCCACATATTCCATTATCATTAATGGTACACCTAAAGGTTACATAACTAGTAATAGGGGTTTAAGACAAGGTGACCCCCTATCCCCTACCTATTTACAGTTGCCATGGAATATTTCTCATTACAAATGGAATTAGCTTGTAATAACTCATTGGTTCAACCTCTTTTTAAACTTGATCCTATTGTCAATCATTTGATATATGCTGATGATTTGATTATTGCTGTAAGAGCCACCCCAACTGCTGCTCAGTGTTTAATTCAGATTTTCAAGCAAATGCATTTATATGTGGGTCTAGAGTTAAATACTACAAAGTCCAAATGCTATTTTAGCAAATATTGTACTTCCAAAACAGCAATTTTGGAGATTTTGCAAATCAAGGAGGGTTTACTTCCTGTCAAGTACCTTGGGGTTCCTCTCTCTACTAATGTCATTACTGACAGAGAATGTGGTGAACTAGTTGGAAAGATCAGAGACAAACTTAATGGCTGGAGTTCTAAATTACTCTCATTTGGTGGTCGAATTGAATTGGTTCATACAGTTATTACTGCTAAAGTTAGATTCTGGCTTCAAACTTTTCATATCCCTGACAGCTCTATTGAGAAAATTAATTCAGCTTGTGCTAACTTCATTTGGAGGGGTGGATTACATAAAGTTAGTTATGATATACTTTCCAGACCAAAAGCTGAAGGAGGTGTTGGACTTATCAACCTGAAAGATCTACGGAAGACATATCAAGTGAAACATGGATGGAAAATTATTACCTCAAACACTCTCTGGGCTAGGTGGATGAGGAGTAGATATTTAAAAGGGAGTTTTTGGACCATGCATGAGGATATTAACTCATCTGGGGTTTGGAAATGCATTTTAAGGAGCAGAGACAGTTTGAAAACATGCATCTCAAGGAAAATAGCAAATGGTAGGGATACTTATCTCTGGAGGGATCCTTGGATAAATGGTAATTCCCTTGCTGTCAAGTATGGCTGGGGTATGGTTTCATGTATTGGTGAGTATGATGATCTTGTAGCATCCATTATTCAGCATAATAAATGGATACCGGATCAGAAAGGCCTCCATGTTATTGCCGAGGATGTTAAGTTTGTTCCTATCTACTCTTCTGAATCTAATGATATTTGGACCTGGAACTACACTAAAGATGGTATTTTTACTACTAACAGTGCTTGGGAAGCTCTCCGTACTAAGCATACTATCAGATTTTGGGCGGATCCTATATGGTCTCGATCTAACAACCCAAAAATGGCGTTCACGACTTTTAAAGCCATTAATCTAAGACTCCCCACGGCTGACAGACTTGCCAGATGGGGTATGGAAGTCAACCTCAACTGTCAACTTTGTAATTCCCATCCTGAATCTCATAAACACCTTTTTTTTGAATGCGAATACTCTACTCGTGTTTTAAGTCAAATTAAGAATAAAAATCAAGTCTTGCATGCTACTTCCTCCCTAGAAGATGAATTAATATACCTGAGTTCCCGCAAGAAAGAAGATTTGTTGACCCAACTGCAGCTTATTTGCCTCACAACTACTGTTTATCATCTCTGGAAAGAAAGGAATCGATGTGTCTTCCAGAAAACTGCTAAGAACCATCACCAGATTCAGATTGCAATTGAACAGGATGTTAGGATTCTTGTAAAAAGAATTAAAGGAAAGATTTTTACCTGCGCGACAGAGCTGGAGAGAAGCATCCTTCAAAACTGGAAAGTGGATCCGCCATGATTTTTGTCTCTGAGCTTTCGTGGATGAGTTTGAAGTAGAGCCTACCTTTAGCTTTATTTGTTTTACTTTTGCCGGTTAGGCTTCTTGTCTTTGTCTTGTATCAAGACTTTGTAAGTTTGTTTCGGCCTTTGAGGCATCAATAAAATTCACCTTTTTTCAAAAAAAAAAACTCTATACATATTGTCTAGTTGTGCCTAAGCAATTCTTTTTCACTCTTTTTGTTGAAGACAAAGGGGGAGAAAATATATAAATATACTAGGAAAATGATAGAGAGTGCATAAAATTAGGGGGAGTCAAATATAAAAATAGTATATTTTATCTCCCAAATATTTATATGGTTGTCATCATCAGAAAAGGGTGATTGTTAATACCCTAAGTATTGATTTTGATATCAATAACCATATAAGTATGGCTACTAACGTATCTTCGAGTTATGCAGTTATTTTAGATATATTATGGAGATATTTACAGAGATAAAAAAAGAACTCAATGGAAGAAAATGGATTATATAAGAAGGTTAATCTGAGCTATGGAAGAACAAACTGATTGAAGAAGAATGTTGAAAGGACAGAAGTGTTTGAAGTGATGAGTAGTTGGTTGAGTCTTGGAATTCCTTGTTAAAGATCTCATGGCAATTATACTTGAAGACTATCAACCATTGACCTAAACCAAAATACAAAAATCCACAAAAGAGAGGTACTTTTGAAATCTGAAATTTGCAACACTTATTGGTGTTGCTGATGTGTTGTTGTTCTCTTTTGAAAATGTCTATATGTCGACTTATGGGGGTCAAGTATGTCGACATACTTTCATTTGGTCAGTTTTTTAAATTTTAAATCAAAATATTTTCCCGTCATCTCTTCACCAAAAGACATGTCTCTTCAACCACTATATAAATGCTTTAGAAAACGAATTTTCCAATCAATTCTCTTTTCATTCTCATACTCTTTCTCTTCCAAACTTTTGCAAATGAAATCCATTGTATTCTCTTTCATTCTCTTTGCAAATCCATACTATTTCACTCTGATTCTTCAAGGATTTGCAAACCACACAATGTTAGAGAGTTTCTACTTGAATTCATATCATTCTTTCTCTGATTTCATCCTATTCCTTAAAGAATTCAAAAATATATTGTCATTAGAGGTCTATAGAATCATTGTACCGAATTTGCAAGAATCTATATTGAAGATACGACTACTTGCCATATTGTATTGTTGTTTGTGAAAAGAGGAGGGTGTATCTTGTAGTCCGTGAAATCAAGAGGGTGTATGTTGTAGCCCGTGAAATCAAGATTATAAATGTGCTCTTGCCACCCGTGGAAAGCAAGCGATTATAGTGAAATTCTGCACGGTGTAGTGTAAGGTTGGATGTAGGATTGGTCAGTCCAAACTAGTATAAAAATCTAAGTGTTATTTGCTTTACTGCATTTTACTTTACTATTTACTTATTCTATGATTATTGGTTTTTTATTTGCAATTTGATTAGATATAGTGTTAAAGTCATAAATTAGTTCTAAATAATTGAAATATACACTTCACCCTCTCTAGTATTAAAATAGCCTTAAGATCCACTCCGTATTGTGTTATAGACACCCCATTTTTCAGCAGACACTATTACTTTAATGCAAATTAGCATATAACAGATGAATACAACATGTTAATCTATAACAGATGATGAAAATTGCACAAAGGTGTACACACATATATATATGTTCAAAAAAATGTAAGAAGAAAGATTAAAAGTTGTTTCTCTATTAAAGTAGGTTGCAATTTGTGAGTTTTAGCAAAAGTGAATATTCCATGAATAGAACATAAAGTTCTATCGTCGTATTTGAAAATATTTCAATTTTGTATATCTCTGTCAAATTCATTTTTTTTCGTTGCTTAATTCAAAGTTTGTTACACACACATGGAGGAGCTATTTGAATGCAAAATAAAATATAAAATATAACAAAGTAAATCTTGACCATTGAATCTCGTTGTATTCGTATTGAAACTAGGGAGTGATCCATTAATGGTTGAGATCCATTGTATCACCAGTTTGTGTCCAAATAGAATTTACCTACACGCGCAAACACACACAACCCCTCCCTTCACATATCATATCCTTTATACCCTAAATGATCAAAGATATAGGAAAAAAGTAGTTACCCTTTCACTATACACAAACACATGGAGGAGCTACTTAAAAGCAAAATAAAATATAAAATGTGACATGGTAGATCTTGACCATTGATTCTCATTGTATTCGGGTTGAAATTAGGGAATGATCCATTAATGGTTGAGATCCATTATGTCACCAATTTTTATCCAAATAGAATTTACCAATACACACATTGTGTGTTATAAAGGTGCGCCCCTAAGCTCAAAAATGACTCAAGCGTACGTTGTGTCCCTTTTTGCAGTTTGAGTGCACCTTTTGCAGTTTGAGTCGACTTTTTGTAATATTCAAATTTTAGTTTACAAAATACTTAAATAATTTTTTTTAATAGTTTAATGGTTATAAAATATGGTTTAAAATTTAGTTAATAAAATATTTAATTAGTTGAATGAATTATGAAATATGGTTTAAAATTTATTTTGTAATCTGTAATAGTAGATCAAACTTGTATGAAAGACACGCAAAAAGGCTCAAGGCTCACGCACAAAAAAACCCCCTCATCACATATCACATATATCTTTTTATACTCTAAATGATCAATGATAGGAAAAAGGTAGTTACCCTTTCACTATAGCATACACGAAAAATAGTAGCAGATGAAAGGTTATTTATGCTCTTTTCAGAGACACCATTATATGCATGAGTCATAACTATAGCTAATATATGGTACGATATCACGCGGGCAACAATTGTAATCTTTTGTTGGGAACATCATGAACCAAATCTCAACACTAAGACATTTATTAGTTTAGTAACTACACACTAATTAGTTCAATTCAAAATTAATGGCAACTAGTTTGAATTCGTGCTTCGTACATGTTAATCTTAACTGCATGTATCAAAATAATGTTCATCAACGGTTTTGCATTGTGAAAGTTTGGAACTAAGTTATCAAGGTTTTCTCCCATGAGATGAAAGTACCACATGTTGCCAAAACTAGACATAATAGTTCAAAATTTTATATGAAAGTTATAATTAATAGAGTTTTACACAATAATCAACTTATACAAAAACTTCAACGTAACTATAGTTAAAAACCACCCTACATCGCATGAAATTTAACAATATAATGTGATGAATGAATAACTTAGTAAGTTATTTTTGTGAGATGTAGTATGTGTTAAAATTAAGCATATAACATAAATTCATTTGTTCAATGACATCGGGAAATAAGGTTATGACCATATAACTGCAGGCAAAATGCAAGTCAAAAAGTGTTTTTTCTAGTGTTTGTTTCTTATCAAGTGAAAGAAAAATAGCTGGATAATGCGGCAATGCCTATGAACTTGTAAACGCTCCTTGGACATTTAGAAAATTTTTGCTCTTTGACGGGACAGTCATAATCAAGGATAGGTAATAACTCTGAAATTGTTCAGTAGTATTAAGGCAGCAGCAAGGATCACCTCATTAAAAGAAAGTTTTTTTTTAAAATAAAACTGAACGGTGCATTGTTGATGCAGCAGCGGATAACAAAAATGGATGAAACGATGAAAGTAGCAATCGGTGGATTGAAAATACCAAACGCCCAAATCCGTTGATCTCAAAGATACCGGATTCTAGCTATCTTCATCACGTTGATCGCGCACGATGCCGTGAAAGAAGATCTACAATTCTTCGTACGTTGATCAAGCGCACTTGATACCGTGAATTGGCTTCAACAATCATTAATTCGAGCGCACTCGAATGCCGAAAGTTGAGATAGGAGATAACACTCAACTACCAATTTAAAAAGAGGCACAAAGCACTCAAACAAAGTTTTATTCAAAATCAACTTACTTTTACAAATGACACGACTCGCCTATTTATAGGCTTACAACACAACACAACACTTTCATCGCAAAGCACAACACATTACAAGGCCATCACGACCTAACATATTTACACATACGACCGACCTAACATAGGTCGTTAACGACCTAACAAATTAAACGACTTAACAAAATACAAGTTACAACAAGTAGACGACCTAGTACATACAACACAGTACACGACTTAACAGATAACGACTTAACCGTGAACGACTTAACAACATTGAGCGACCTAAGAAACCCCTCCAGGAGCGACTTAAGAATGCAACGGTTTAGAGCAGAATGCGGCAGCGACCTAAGAGATGAACGACTTAGAGAAGAATGTGGCCTTGGATGAGCGACTTAAGTCAACGACCTATCATGGTGGTATAAAACTGCGGCTTAACTTGCTAGGTCATTCCAGCGACTTATCATATTGGCTTAGGTCGTTAGGTCGTTCCAACGACTTATCATATTGGCTTAGGTCGTTCCAACGACTTATCGTACTGACTTCGCTTGTTAGGTCGTTCCAACGACCTATGTATGACCTGCAACTTATCGTACTGCCTTAACTTGTTATCTTCCTTGTTAGGTCGCAAGTCCTTTTCTCATGACTCACTAGGTCGTGAGCGACCTAAAGAAATGGCCTTTAACTCGCTAAGTCGCTTGAGCGATCTAAAACTTAACGACTTAAACTTCATGAACTTGCGACATACCCACTGGAACGTCTTAAGAAGGAGTGGCATAAGATGGTTAGGTCGCTTGGGCAACTCATCATGGACCTCTTCATTATCCATCTCTCGTATTTCCCTAGGCCGTAACCCACTAGATCGCTAGCGACTTGGGGCGCGCGACCTTCGACCTAAAACTTGATGTGCTGTTTGTACCCTGTTGTGTCTTAACCCATAGTGGGCTGCATCATCCTCCCCCTGTTGAAAGAAATTCGACCTCGAATTTATAGTTTCTTCTTCTCCGAAAAGTTTATGTTCACGGTACGGAATCAAATGTTTGACGTCGACAACATTAGCGGTAGGAAAATGATCCGGCAAGTTCAACTTACAGATATTCTCAATAATTTCCTTCACAACTTCCAAACGATCAATCCTTCTAACTCCTAGCTTGTCATAAGCACCAACAAGAAATCGTACAACCATCATGTGGATAGATTTGTTGCCACATTGCGTCTTCATCAAACCCAATACAGAGTCCATACTTACCTCCACCCATAATCTAGTATGTATAGGTAATGACATACATAATCCTAACTTCGTCGCGGTCTCTTTTGAAATTTGATAATTATGGCTCCTCTGAACAAACCTTTCAACCTCCTGTCTTATTGACGGCCCAAAATAAGACGATGCAATCAACTGCATGCTACGATCACAGTCCTCGTGTCTTTCTACATGTAAGTCTTTGATAACTCTTATTCGCCAACTGCAATCAGGAGTATACAATTGCCTTCCTTCGAACAGAGACCCATCAACCAGTCTTCTCAACTCTATCTGCTCTGTCGGACACATATGATTACGTGGCATATGCGGTACAATAGCACCTGACACTTGATCAACATGATGTTGTACGTCCCTCAGTGGCAATAATTCCTTGGACAATTCTGTAGGAACTACATATTCACATTCATTCACCACTGGCTTAACCTCTTCGAGAATTTCAACACCCTCACTGGTTTCATTCTCATTCAACAGGAATACTTCTGCACTATCCTCCACTTCTTTAACAAGCTCTCTTGTAGATTGTAGACTAGTCGAATCCACCTTCTTCACCAGTAAATTACCCTCTTCATCTCCTGATTTACTTTCTTCATCCTCATCGAACTTTGCTGGTTGTGATTTTTCAACCTCATGTTCGTCAAACTTCGTTGGTTGAAAATCATCAACTTCATCTTTATCAAACTTTGGTGGTTGAAAACAATCGACTTCATCTTCCACATCAACAAATTCCTTTAAAGACAACAAAGTTTTTAGTTCCTCGATTTCCTCCAATTTGTTTTCACTCTGTTTTTGCTTTTTAGGAACTAACGTGATTCGTGTACCCTCGAACATAAAACTGTAGCTGTTGGTTCGACCATCATGTTGCACAGCTCTATCATATTGCCATTGTCTCCCCAACAACAAATGGCATGCATCCATATCAACCACATCACACCAAATTTCGTCTTTGTATTTCTTCCCAATGGAAAAATTAACACAAGCTCTTCGATTAACCTTCACTTCTCCTCCTTTCCTCAACCAAGCTAATTTGTAGGGATTTGGATGCTTCTCTGTTTTCAATGACAACTTCTTTACAGCTTCTGAAGAGATGATATTATCACAGCTTCCTGCATCGATGACAAATTTACAAACTTTCCCCAGCATAGTGCATGTCGATTGAAAAATATTTCTCCTCAACCAATTCGAATCATCCTCTTGCTTTGGTGTTAAACAAGATCTCCTCACCAACAAACTACAACCCTCATCTCCTGTCAATAATTCTTCTTCTTCAACTGGTAGTGAATTGACACACTCTACCTCTGCATCTTCATTCTCAATCTCCTCAATCATTGCTCGCTTCTTTGGCTTTGTACATTCATTGCTTTTATGGCCCAACTCTTGACAATTAAAGCATTTGAGACTACTATTGACCTTTGCTTTGTTGGCTTCATTCACATTCGGCTTACTGACGACTTTGGAAACATTCACGCTGCTACTAACATCCTTGTTCTGATTGTTGGAATTCGTAAACACACCACCTCCTCGTCTCCCTTGCTTTTCCCATGCCAACGCTTTCTGGTGCGCTTCAGCCACAGATCTGGGATCAAACATATTCACCATATCTTGAATCTGCATTCTCAACCCTCCAACAAATCTAGCGGTTAACTGTTCCTCCGTCTCCATTATGTCATTCCTCGCAATCAATTGATAAAATTCATCCGCATAATCATTCACTGACTTTGTTCCCTGTCTCAGATTCTGCAATCGTTGATACATAAGAGACTGATAATTATACGGCAAGAATGTAGCCTTCATTAACTTCTTCATCTTCTCCCATGTAGCAATCTTTGACTTTCCCATCCTCTCTCGTGTAAGTTTAGTTTGTTGCCACCACGCCATAGCTCTTCCTTTTAACCGTGTAGCAACCAACTTCACTCTACGATGCTCAGGAACCTCTTTGAAGTCAAAAATTTCCTCAACATTTGAAACCCAATCCAAAAATTCCTCCGCTACCATTCCACCCTTGAATTCTGGAATTTCAATTTTCATCCCCGACTCCCATCGTCGATCATCTTCTACATTCCGATATGCATTTCGTACTTAGTCTCGATCTCGAGAATGAATACTACATCTACCACCATCTTCATCAAAAACAGATGTACTTCGATAACGATCTCGACCATCCGCATCTCTATGATCACGCATATCCCTTCTACTTTGTCTTTCAACATCACGATATGGCTCATGTTCAAACTCACGTGGAGTTCTTCTCTCTTCATCTCTATACTCATTGATGCAGCTCAGGCCAGAGATGATGAAGGTCTAAGTCGCACACGACTTAAGGAAGAAGCTATAGGTCGTCCACGACCTAAGGAGTCACGTGAGGGGGAGCTGCGACTTAATTCCAGCAGGTTGCGACTTAACAAAGCTCGGGGAAAAAAACTACGTCCTAACAGTTCCGATGAAAAGGAGTTACGGCGTAACGAGAGCTTAAGTTGTTCGGGTTTGATAAGTCGCACACGATCTAACGGCACGGCTATAAGTCGTCCACAACTTAACAAGAAGCAGGAAGGAGAAGCGGGTTACGACTTAGTTGAGTCGTTGAAGGCTAAGTCGTAAGTCGGGAAGTTGCATTCACTTTAAGTCGTTAGTCTTTCGTTCTTGAGTCGTGAGTCGTCTACGACCTAAGTGTTGTAATGAGTCTGTATTTCTTTAAGTCGTTCGTTTCTTGAGTCATGAGTCGTTAGGTCATCTACGACCTAAGTGTTGTTTGGTCGTGTGTTGTAAGTCGTATACGACCTAAGTGTTGTAAATTTGTGATGTTGTGTGGGTTGTAATACAAGTGCTTGAGTCGTGGAGTGTTGAGTCGCTGCCGACTTATGATGAGTCGTAAGTCGTATACGACTTAAGGGTCTGGATTGTAAAATGCTATAAATAGGCGTGAGTTGTACATTTGAAAGTTTAGTTGATTTGAAATAAAAACTTTGTTTGTTAAGTTTTCTGCTTTCACCAAATTGGTAGTTGAGTGTAATCTCCTATCTTCACTTTCGGATAATCGAATGCGCTCGATTCAACGAGTGCTGAAGCCGATTCACGGAATCTAGTGCGCTAGATCAATGTGCGAAGAATCGTAGATCTTTAAACACGGAATAGTGCGCTATCAACGTGTTTGAGATAACTAGAATTCGGTATCTTCGGATCAACGAATTTGGGCATTTCGGTATCTTCCATTCCATCGACCGTTACTTTCACAGAATCATCGTTTTGTAATTCCGCTGCTGCATCATTTGGTATCAGAGCTTGTTTTAGCCAATCATAGCTAAATCGAGTCTTGGAGCCAATTCTTTTTTGAAGAAGTTTGAAGAGTAGAGAGGCCGAGCTACATCAAGCAAAGCCGAGTTGAAATCGAAGAGTGTTGGAGATTGAAAGTTGCATTATTTGGAGAAGTTGTGTTCATCGTGTTCATCATATTTTTGCAACAAAGTGGGAGTTTTCGATCCATTTCATTTTGGATCAAAAGAGGAAAAGTGTTTGAATCTTGCGTACCAAAGTTTGAGTTAGAGCCGAGAGTTGAAGAGTAGATCCATCATTTGGTATCAATTTGAAAGTATGCCGCCGAGAAGAGCTAACCGCCATCAAAATGTTGAAGATTTGTATAAGCGAGAGGACGCTGAACAAATGGAACAACGCATAAGTAACAAATTCAATGAGAAACTTGATGAAGGTATTGGGAGGTTAGAGAAGCTTATGATGGATATGAATCAACCCCGAAGAAGAACATCGCCAATTTCAAACCAAGGTGGAAACAGGGTTTCGCCGTCGGTTTCGGGAGGAAGGAGAATGTCACCACAATCTCATCAAGGAAGAAGAAGTCATAGAGAATTCGGAGATGAACCATATCAAGATGATGAAAGACAGAGTAGAAGGGATATGCGTGATCATAGAGATGTGGATGGACGGAATCGTTATCGAAGTACATCTATTGTGGATGAAGATGGTGATAGAGGAAGTTATCATTATCGAGATCATGGCCAAGGGCAAAATTGAGATCGAGATTTTGAAGACGATCGTCGATGGGAATCGGGGATGAAAACTGAAATTCCAGAATTTAAGGGTGGTATGCAAGCTGAGGAGTTTTTGGATTGGTTGTCTAATGTGGAGGAGATTTTTGACTTCAAGGAAGTTCCAGAACATCGTAGAGTGAAGTTGGTTGCTACAAGGTTGAGGGATAGAGCTTTGGCATGGTGGCAGCAAACTAAACTTACTCGTGAACTGACGGGGAAGTCAAAAATTGAATCATGGGAGAAGATGAAGAAACTGATGAGAGCTACATTCTTACCTTATAACTATCAATCGCTTATGTATCAGAGGTTGCAAAACTTGAAACAGGGGACGAAATCTATGAATGACTATGCTGACGAATTCTATCAACTGATTGCAAGGAACGACATTATGGAGACGGAGGAACAATTGACAGATAGATTTGTTGGAGGATTGCGAATACAGATTCAGGACATGGTGAATATGTTTGATCCCAAATCTATAGCGGAAGCACACCAAAAAGCGTTGGCTTGGGAGAAACAGGGAAGACGAGGAGGTGGTGTGTTTACAAATTCCAACAATTCAGTGAAGGGTGTTAGTGGAAGTTCTAATGTTTCAAAAGTTGTTGCAAAACCAGTTGTGAATGAGGTTGGGAAGACGAAGGTCAATAATGGTTTCAAGTGTTATAACTGCCAAGAAATGGGCCACAAAAGTAATAAATGTCCAAAGCCGAAGAAGAGAGCTATGATAGCGGAGGTTAAGGATGAGGATGAAGAAGCTGAATGTTCCAATTCACCACCAGATGAGGAGGAAGAAGAAGTGTCGGGAGACGAAGGTTGTAATCTGATGATAAGGAGGTCTTGTTTGACACCAAAGCTAGAGGAGGAGTGCAGTTGGTTGAGGAGCAATATTTTTCAGTCGACATGTACTATTCTGGGGAAAGTATGCAAATTTGTTATTGATGCTGGAAGCTGTGATAATATAATTTCTTCAGAAGCTGTGAGGAAGTTGGCATTGAAGACTGAGAAACATCCGAAACCGTACAAGTTGGCTTGGTTGAGAAAAGGCGGGGAGGTGAAGGTTGGACGAAGGGCTTGTGTGAATTTTTCAATTGGGAAGAAATATAAAGACGAAATCTGGTGCGATGTGGTAGATATGGATGTTTGTCATCTGTTGCTGGGGAGACCGTGGCAGTATGATAGGGTGGTACAACATGACGGTCGTACCAACAGTTATAGCTTTATGTTTGAAGGCACAAAGATTACTCTAGTTCCAAAGAAGCGACAACAAGAAGAAAACAAGCTGGAGGAGATTGAAGAGCTGAAAACTTTATTATCCTTGAAGGAGTTTGTTAAAGAAGTTGAAGAGGAGCCAGAAGTGTTCTTGTTAATTGGGCGTGAGAGCAGTGAAGTGGTTGAGATACCTGAAGAAGTAAAACCAGTACTGGAAGAATTTGACGATGTATTTCCTGAAGAGTTACCAGCGGAGTTACCACCGTTGAGGGATATACAACACCAGATAGATCTTGTTCCAGGTGCTGTGTTGCCACATAAACCACACTATAGAATGAGTCCGAAAGAACATGAAGAGTTGCGTAGGCAGGTAGAGGATTTGCTTGAACAAGGACGAATACAAGAGAGTTTGAGTCCGTGTGCTGTACCAGCATTACTCGTACCGAAGAAGGATGGCTCATGGAGAATGTGTACGGATAGCAAGGCACTGAATAAGATAACTGTCAGATACAGATTTCCAATGCCGAGGCTTGATGATCTGTTAGATCAAATCAGTGGGTCCGTGATCTTTTCGAAGATTGATCTTAAAAGCGGTTATCATCAAATTCGAATTAGACCAGGAGACGAGTGGAAGACAGCATTCAAGACAAGGGAAGGATTGTATGAATGGCTGGTCATGCCGTTTGGTCTATCGAATGCACCGAGTACATTCATGAGGGTGATGAATCAAATTTTCAGGCCGTACATTGGGAAGTTCGTGGTGGTTTACTTTGATGATATTTTGATTTACAGTGCTAGTACCGAGGAGCATATTCAGCATTTGAGAAGAGTGTTAATTATTCTTCGTGAAGAGAAATTCTATGCAGCTACAAAGAAGTGTGTTTTTATGGCAAGGAGTGTTTTATTTCTGGGGTATGTTATATCAGAAGGAGGAATACAGGTTGACCAAAGTAAAGTCGAAGCAATTAGAGATTGGCCACAGCCCAAGACGATAACAGAAGTTCGAAGTTTTCACGGGTTGGCTTCATTCTATCGAAGATTTATTCCACACTTTAGTAGTGTGATGGCGCCTGTTATGGATCGTATGAAGGGTAAACAATTTGCATGGACGAAGGAAGCAGGGGTAGCTTTTGAACAAATCAAGGAACTGTTGACGACAGCACCAATTCTAGCATTACCTGATTTTCAGTTGTTGTTTGAATTACATACTGATGCATCAAAGGTTGGAATTGGCGGAGTGTTGAGTCAGAGGGGACGTCCTATTGCCTATTTCAGTGAGAAGCTATCAGGAGCGAAGATGAGATATAGTACGTATGATGTGGAATTTTATGCTGTGGTACAAGCCATTAAACATTGGAGACATTACTTATTTCACAAGGAGTTTGTGCTATACACTGATCATGAGGCTTTGAAACATCTGCAAGGACAGGAGAAAATTTCCGCAAGGCATGCATCGTGGATTGCATATCTGCAGCAGTTTACATTTGTTGTGAAACAAAAATCTGGGGTTACGAACCGTGTGGCGGATGCGTTGAACAGAAGGAATCATGTGTTGACTACAATGAAGGTTGAAGTATCCGGGTTTGATGTGTTGCTAGAATTATTTGTTGAAGATCCTTACTTTATGAAGTTTGTAGATAAAGTGAAGAAAGGAGAGACGGATGAGTTCGTGATGGTAGATGGTTTTCTGTTCAAAGAAAATCGATTGTGCATACCTTATTGTAGTTTGAGAATGAAGATTGTAAAGGAGCTACACGAAGAAGGCCATGTGGGTAGAGACCGTACACTACAGCTGATTTCTCAATCTTACTTTTGGCCGTCAATGAGGAAAGAAGTGGAAAGGTTTGTGGAGCGATGTCATATATGTTAGGTTTCGAAAGGAACTGCGACCAATGCTGGATTATATATGCCGTTACCTGTACCAACTAAACCTTGGGTTGATTTGAGTATGGATTTTTTTTTGGGTTTGCCTCGAACTCAAAGGGGAAACGATTCCATTTATGTGGTGGTTGATCGGTTTTCAAAAATGGCACATTTTATTGCTTGTAAGAAGACGGCGGATGCTGTGCATGTTGCTCAGTTATTTTTCAAAGAAATCTATCGACTTCATGGATTGCCAGAATCTATTGTGTCAGATAGGGATACTCGTTTTCTGAGCCATTTTTGGCTAAGTTTGTGGAAGATGGTCGGAACGAAGCTGAATTTTAGTAGCGCTTACCATCCGCAAACTGATGGGCAAATGGAGGTGGTTAACAGATCACTGGGGAATTTATTGCGATGTCTGGTGAAAGATAATCTGAAAAGCTGGGATGTGAAGTTATGCCAAGCAGAGTTCGCTCATAATCATGCGGTAAATCGCAGCACAGGTTTCAGTCCATTCCAGGTCGTGTATTCCAACTTGCCAAAAGGACCGTTGGACTTAACGGTAGTACCACAACCAAAGGGGACGGTGAAACGAGCTATTGATTTTGTTGATGGGTTGACTGAATGTCATAAAATCGTCCAGGAACGATTGGAAAAGGCAAATGAGAAGTATAAACGCTCTGCAGATCTGAAGCGAAGAAGCGTGAAATTTAATGAAGGAGATTTGGTATATGCTGTGTTAACAAAGGACCATTTTCCAGTGGGCGCTTATAACAAATTGAAAGCCAGAAAAATTGGTCCTGTAGAAGTCATGAAACGGATTAATGAAAATGCTTATAAGTTGAAGCTGCCGGAGGATGTGTACACTTCTGATGTGTTCAATGTTAAGCATCTCGTACCATATTATGGGGATGAACGAGCCGATGTGGAAGAATTTACAAATTCGAGGATGAATTTTTCTCAACCTGGGGACAATGATGCAGCTCAGGCCAGAGATGATGAAGGTCTAAGTCGCACACGACTTAAGGAAGAAGCTATAGGTCGTCCACGACCTAAGGAGTCACGTGAGGGGGAGCTGCGACTTAATTCCAGCAGGTTGCGACTTAACAAAGCTCGGGGAAAAAAACTACGACCTAACAGTTCCGATGAAAAGGAGTTACGGCGTAACGAGAGCTTAAGTCGTTCGGGTTTGATAAGTCGCACACGATCTAACGGCACGGCTATAAGTCGTCCACGACTTAACAAGAAGCAGAAAGGAGAAGCGGGTTACGACTTAGTTGAGTCGTTGAAGGCTAAGTCGTAAGTCGGGAAGTTGCATTCACTTTAAGTCGTTAGTCTTTCGTTCTTGAGTCGTGAGTCGTCTACGACCTAAGTGTTGTAATGAGTCTGTATTTCTTTAAGTCGTTCGTTTCTTGAGTCATGAGTCGTTAGGTCGTCTACGACCTAAGTGTTGTTTGGTCGTGTGTTGTAAGTCGTATACGACCTAAGTGTTGTAAATTTGTGATGTTGTGTGGGTTGTAATACAAGTGCTTGAGTCGTGGAGTGTTGAGTCGCTGCCGACTTATGATGAGTCATAAGTCATATACGACTTAAGGGTCTGGATTGTAAAATGCTATAAATAGGCATGAGTTGTACATTTGAAAGTTTAGTTGATTTGAAATAAAAACTTTGTTTGTTAAGCTTTGTGCTTTCACCAAATTGGTAGTTGAGTGTAATCTCCTATCTCCACTTTCGGATAATCGAGTGCGCTCGATTCAATGACTGCTGAAGCTGATTCATGGAATCTAGTGCGCTAGATCAACGTGCGAAGAATCGTAGATCTTTAAACACGGAATAGTGCGCTATCAACGTGTTTGAGATAGCTAGAATTTGGTATCTTCGGATCAACGAATTTGGGCATTTCGGTATCTTCCATTCCATCGACCGTTACTTTCACAGAATCATCGTTTTGTAATTCCACTGCTGCATCACTCATGATGTTCTCTTCTCAATGAAACTGAAGGTTCTCTTCTTTCTCGGTAAGATTGCGGCGACACCCTCCTCGCTTCCGTAACCGATGGCGAAACTCTGTTTCCTCCATGGTTCGAGACTGGCGACCTTCTCCTTTGACCTTGATTCATATCATTCATCAATTTCTCTAACTTCCCAATGCCTTCATCAAACTTCTCATTGATGTGTTGTTTCATTTTCTCGGCTTCTTCTCTTCTATACAATGCTTCAACATTTTGATGGCGATTAGCTCTTCGCCGAGGCATTGTTGAATCTTCAAACAAAAATCGATGCACGGCCTTGAACAAACCTCAAACTCTCTACCTCTCGGCCTTGACTTACAAAGTGATGCACGGCTTGAATTCTTCAATAAGAATTGGCTCCAAAGACTCGGCTTAGCTATGATTGGCTAAGTCTAGCTCTGATACCAAATGATGCAGCAGCGGATAACAAAAATGGATGAAACGATGAAAGTAGCAATCGGTGGATTGAGAATACCAAACGCCCAAATCCGTTGATCTCAAAGATACCGGATTCTAGCTATCTTCGTCACGTTGATCGCGCACGATGCCGTGAAAGAAGATCTACAGTTCTTCGTACGTTGATCAAGCACACTTGATACCGTGAATTGGCTTCAACAATCGTTGATTCGAGCGCACTCGAATGCCGAAAGTGGAGATAGGAGATAACACTCAACTACCAATTTAAGAAGAGGCACAAAGCACTCAAACAAAGTTTTATTCAAAATCAACTTACTTTTACAAATGACACGACTCGCCTATTTATAGGCTTACAACACAACACAACACTTTCATCACAAAGCACAACACATTACAAGGCCATCACGACCTAACATATTTACACATACGCACAACCTAACATAGGTCGTTAACGACCTAACAGATTAAACGACTTAACAAAATACAAGTTACAACAAGTAGACGACCTAGTACATACAACACAGTACACGACTTAACAGATAACGACTTAACCGTGAATGACTTAACAACATTGAGCGACCTAAGAAACCCCTCCAGGAGCGGCTTAAGAAAGCAACTGTTTAGAGCAGAATGCGGCAGCGACCTAAGAGATGAACGACTTAGAGAAGAATGTGGCCTTGGATGAGCGACTTAAGTCAGCGACCTATCATGGTGGTATAAAACTGCGGCTTAACTTGCTAGGTCGTTCCAGCGACTTATCATATTGGCTTAGGTCGTTAGGTCGTTCCAACGACTTATCATATTGGCTTAGGTCGTTAGGTCGTTCCAATGACTTATCGTACTGACTTCGCTTGTTAGGTCGTTCCAACGACCTATGTATGACCTGCAACTTATCGTACTGCCTTAACTTGTTATCTTCCTCGTTAGGTCGCAAGTCCTTTTCTCGTGACTCACTAGGTCGTGAGCGACCTAAGGAAATGGCCTTTAACTCGCTAAGTCGCTTGAACGATCTAAAACTTAACGACTTAAACTTCATGAACTTGCGACATACCCACTGGAACGTCTTAAGAAGGAGTCGCATAAGATGGTTAGGTCGCTTGGGCGACTCATCATGGACCTCTTCATTATCCATCTCTCGTATTTCTCTAGGCCGTAACCCACTAGATCGCTGGCGACTTGGGGCACGCGACCTTCGACCTAAAACTTGATGTGCTGTTTGTACCCTGTTGTGTCTTAACCCATAGTGGGCTGCATCAATTGTTTGAGAATATGGATCTGCAAAAGGTGGAGGAACATGTATTTTTAGAATAAGTTCAGAAGAATCATTATATTATAAACATCGTATAATAAATATTTACATGTGACCCACGATCAATGGCAGCTTGCCATATAATCATTTTGAGCATAGGTTGAACTTCATGATTGCAGACAACAATTTAATTTTTGATTAGGTACAACATTAAATTTGTGAATCAACACACTATCATTGGTTTGAACTATATTAAAATATCGACTTATGTTAACTTTATTAATAAAACAAACATCATTGCCATGAAAGGTTGCAAGTAGCAATTATGAGCGAAGAAAAAATTGAAATGATTCTAAAATAACGCCAACCTACGTTACGTGTATTGTGGGCAGTAAGTGGACAACGAAAATTGAAAAGCATCAGATCAAACCACATTTTCAAACTTAGTAATTGTATATTTTGATTTTGTAGTGAGTGAAAAATGAACTGGAAGTTCCAAAGAACCACAAATTCATAATGGAATATTTTGAATAACTTGAATTTATTAAATTTAAATAAAACAGAAGAAATCAAATTTTGAATTGTACTTACGGTATAGCTGGTTTGTACCATTATACAAGTGATGGTTTTCTCCTCATTTTCTTAAGCCTATCTATAAGGGTAGGAATACATCAAAAATTTAGTACAATGTAAACAAATTGAGAACGTTATGAGCACAAAATCTGATAATATTCAAAGAGAAAGTCTATTGACAATTTTTAACAAAATATCATGATTTAAACCTCTTATGTAAAAACATGAGATTCAATGGCGATGATATATTGTGTCAAATTTTATATTTTATTTTGTGTTTCAGTACCCGTTCTCATGTTCAAATTCCTAGAGAAGCGTATAATAAGTAATCTAACATAATAGACCATCAAAGTTATTTTCGAAGTGGGATATTTTCTTAAAAAAAAGATAAAAATGATTTTGTTTATTTTTTTATCCAAGGAAAATTGACTAGAATTTAGCATGTGACATCACCCTAGAAATGTTATAATATATAGTGTGGAGTAATGTGGAAAAATCGTTGATACTGTAACGATCCGCTTTTTCGACCTCCGAATGTCGACACTAATACAACCACGATATTCACGTGACGAACACTCAGTGCCGGAAAAATGAATTGTTACGGTAAAATAAAAGGAAGAAGAAATAGAACAAGAAAAAAGATAACACAATATCAGAATCTCACATGCGGAATGATAGTATATAATATCTCAAAGGGTCTTTACCAAAAAGAAAGCCTTTATATACAAATCAAGTAATGTAGCGGAAAATAAATACGGTAAGAAATCATCCAGGTCCGCTCCAAGAGCTCTAATGAACCACAGCTAAATCTGAAAACATACTCGAGCTGACCTGTGCATTATAAGAGAATAACACCTGCATCAGTTTGGTAAACCAGTGTGAGAAACTCAAATCATATAGATTTACTATATCTTAAAACCCTTCGAAATAAGGGTATTTTGTAAGACCACACCGCCAACAAATACAGATGGGTTTTACCTTACGATAACTAAACCATTGCTATTATAAAAATCAAGTGATAATATAATAATGCCTAAGGTGTGAAATATAAATAATCACATTGCTGCGAAGCAAGTGAGTGTACATCACAACAATAATAGGTATACAATCACAACGGCTAAACCGCATTCGCTAATTGTGTAGGATTTCCACGTAGATCTCTTCGGGGAAACCGAATCCGAACTACTACACTAGCATCAAAGATATCATTTCGAAGCGTCGTACATCTCTAATGAATGTACCATAGGAAAACCATAGTTGGTTTTGCTAAGACCTGATGCATCGCTCCCACATGCATATCCCAATAAGTATATCTAGAAATGGAGTCGCATGCACCCTATTGATTTGCCAACCTTACTAGCTACGTCTCCTATCTCTGGTTTTAGTCATATTAGATGATGAGGCTACACCCGACGTTCTAGCCTACGAGTCACCACCCAAATAGATATTCCACATGAGCTCCAACTCGAACAAATCTCGGAATCACACATGGATTCCTTAACAGATCCCGGAATCACACATGGATTCTCATACCTCAACAGGTCTCGGGATCACACATTGATTCCCACATCTTAAATAAATCATGAAAAACTACATGTGTTCAAGCATCTCAAACAGATCTCGAATCTCCACATAGATTCCAGAATCATGAAGCAATCAAGAACCAATCATGAAGCAATCACGAGCCAAGAACACGTATATGGTTTTGGAGTGGTTACGGTTTTAAGTCATTTTATATAAATACACCCCCCCGCTTACCGGGTGCTCCAAAACCAATCAATCAACTTTCTGAGAATCTCAACCCCAGTTCTGTGGGAAATAAACAGACATACATAAGAGCGGAGATCACCACCTAACCGTTTAAGCGGACGAATTTCCATAGTATTGTCTTAGAAGAGCAAAACGAGTTTATACGTACAATATAGTATCACCGAAGATAACTGTATCATATAATCCTCATGCTTCTTCTAGATATATCCAGAGTATATTTGATCAAATCAAATAACAATGATGATAATCAATTATAGGAAACTAGTTCCCATACACTGTCCATAAGCAAGTAACACACAAAGCACGATCGAAATAAACAAGCATGATCAAGTGATATAAACGACTTCTAATCCCAGTTTTAATTAATCTTTCATTATTAATTAAAATACTCTTTTATTAGTAAAACTCATTTTTACTCAATAAACCCTTTTGTAACTGAAACTCTATTTGCTAATTAAACTCCACCATTTAATTAAAAATCACTATTCATTTCAACACGTTTCGATACTCTTAAAAGTATTCATATATTTATCTCAACCGTATCACTATATTCACAAATCAATTTCAAAAGGACTTAAAACAACTGTTACTCAAACACTGTCACTACAACCCAAAACCATTTCTTATGATTATCTTTAAAACATTCTTCAAAGATTTATTTACGTTCATAAGTATAACCAAAATAGGTTAAAGGCGAATATTACTAACACATTGCCACAACAAACCCAAAACCAAATCATACTTGTTATTATCTTTAAAATTCCATTATTAAAGATCTAAGTATTTCCCCAAAATCATCACTACTAGAAAAGGGACAAATAGCGACAGGGGGGGGCGACGGCTTCCGACGGTCATTTTCCGACGGCTTCTGACGGGCCGTCGTCGGCCGTCGGAAGCCGTCGAAAAATCGCGAATTACAGCAGCCCAGCCGAGCCTTTCTTCCCCATTTTATAGCCACATCAAAAAACCCCAAAAACCCCCAAATCACCATTTTCCACCTCTAATCGCCGTTTTCGTGCTTTTTCCTCCTCCCCCGCTGTGAATTCAACACCTCTTGCTCTCCAGCTCAGGTATAATCTCTTATTTTCGTGAAAAAATTTGTTTTTACCCTAATTCTAGATTTGCATAAGTTGATAAATTAGGGCTAATTGGTGATTGAAATTGTTTCCAATTGTGTTATAATAGTTCCTAGCATTCCATGATATACCTATTTCATCTTTTATCGTGAAATTGTGAAAAACATGTTTAATTTGTGGTTGTTCGTGTATATGGAAATCGTTGTGTATGCCTTGGTTGTACCATTGTATATGTGTGTAGCGCTGCTATCATTGTATTGTGTTAGTTGGAATAAGATAAAATGAATGCACGAGCTAGGAATATTATATTGTGCATGTATTGACTTATGCAATAAAAAAAATGCGTCGAACGAGCCTTAAGTTGATGTAATACATCGAATAAATGTGTTAAATTAAAATATATTTTTGTAAATGTGAACAGTTAGTAAAACTGTATTTTTCGTAAAATGCGCACATCTAATTGACAAATGTCCCTTAGAGAGTTTTTGGCCCCGTCTGACGAGTGTTGTACATGATCGTTGTATAAATAGTCGTTTTTTTCGAAAAACGACCATTTATATCCATCGGTACAATGTTTGTTGGATTTGTCTTTGTATTGGACAAGTTATGAACGACCTAGAATTTTGGTCGTTAGATTTTGAACATTTAATTCATTTTAAATGTTGAATGTGAATTATAATTTGATTTTGAATAAGAAGATTTTGGTTAAATTAATGAAATTTGTTATATTTCATATATGACGGTTCAATTGAATTTGAATAATAATTAAATATTTGAAATTTGGATAATTGGTGAATCTGGGTGTATATAGTTATGAATATGGTTTCTAAGGTTTATTTTAAGTCTTGTTTGATTTGAATTTTAATATTGGACTTTTGGATGGAATCAAAAGTTGATAAGTCAAATTTGAAATTTTATATTAATTTAATAATGGAATTTAATAATATAATAATGTAAATAATAAGATTTTGCTTTGAAATTGATCAGAATGATTTCTAATGTGGTTATAAATTCTATTTGATTTATAATAAAGTTAGTAAAGTTTTAAAAGTGAAATTTTAAATTATTTCGACGATTTTGAAAATCGCTCGAATTAATCGACGAGTTAAAATAGCCTTACGAGGCACAGTCTCGAAATTCGACGAAACTAGTCCCATTGGATCCGTAATAGTTAGTTATTATCGGATTTCAAATTTCGTAGCATTTGGAGTTACCGTTTGTTCGTACGGGTGAGGAACGCGTTGAAATTAAAATCAAAAATTTAATATTTAAAATCGATTCAAAAAGCTATCTTCCGCATACGACCAAATTGGGCTCCGAAACACATTCCATTATGTTCGGAATGCGGGTAAAACCTTATAAACTCCTGGCGGCACGTGAGATTTGGAGTTCGTTTGTTAATGCCCGTTATAATTGAATTTAATATTAAATTAATATGTATATACGTATATATATATATATATATATACGTGTTTGGGCCGAAAACCATAATTCTCT
The DNA here is from genome assembly GCA_030737815.1 of Allium fistulosum. Classification (NCBI taxonomy): domain Eukaryota; kingdom Viridiplantae; phylum Streptophyta; class Magnoliopsida; order Asparagales; family Amaryllidaceae; genus Allium; species Allium fistulosum. The sequence goes on from CM060902.1 coordinate 425,774,459, forward strand.
TCCAGCCGCCGTCTATTTCATTTCAATGGCCGGGAACATCGCATTTTCTCCTTGATTTCTCTTCTAATCCTCAGGCTTTCACGAGAGATTTTCAACTAGAGAAGTGTAGAGCTTCTCGAGTTCTCCACATCTATACGGTGGAGTGGCACAAAAGTCGTCGTGGTGGCCAGAAGTGAGGCCGCTAGGGTTTCCGTTCTGGCTCAAATCTCGAGCAGTTAGTAGTACCGAGTGCGGTGACACCTTGGGCAACGATGGAGTGTGGGGCGGCGTTTTCGATGGTGGTAGTTGATCGAAGTATAGGGGATTGTGGTGGCCGGGGTTTGAAGGGGAGGTGGCAATGTGGTTCGTGTATCCTGGAACGCGATGTTGGAGAAGAGCATAGCAACGACCACGATTTGTCAAATTTGAATTCACGGCTGTGATCGATTTTTGGGTATTTAAATAAACGATAATAAATTTAATTGTATTAATTTATATCAAACGTTTAAAAATCTAAAATGTTTTCATACGTTGTCAGAATTCGATGAATTTGATAGCGCCGGAATCGCAGCGACGCGATCTACGCTGCAGTACAAGTTTGGAGACGATCGAAGTTAGCGGAAATTTTGGATTAAATCGAACGGACTCGATTTAATTTAGAATTTAAACGCTCAACGAATTGAAGGTGAGCAAATCTCACTCACATCTGGATGCCAATTAATTTAAATAGTTAATATTTAAATAATGGAGTGATTGGTTGAATATGAATATTAATATCAGTCTGGATTGATATTTGCTGTTGTGCTAACGTCTATGGATGCAGGGAAACAGGTTGGAGGGATCCAACTGGATTCCTCACAAATATAAAATATATTTATAATCTGTGATATAATTCACTAATATCCTGTGATAGATTGATTGGAATTTTGTTATGCTGTGTTACAGTTGGATAATATTAATTGGGTATTTTAAATATTAATAAAATGTATTGGAAATCAAAAAGGGAATTGAAAGGAAATTTTGGAGTAATGAATTTAAGGGAATTAAATTCAAGAAAAGGGTTTGAAATTTGAAATGTTTCTGAAACTGGGATTTAAAAAGGAAATGAGGGATGGAAATTTTATAAACTGGGTTTATAAACGAAATGAGATATTTATTGGAAAATAAATTTGAAGCATATATTTCCAATGGGAATTTCTATGAGAGGGTGCAATTTTTTTTTAAAATAATAGTGAGATTATTTTAAAAGGATGAAAAGTGTAATTTTCCTGGGAAATGAAGTATGTTTCAAAAGAGAACTTTCAAAGTATAAACCAGAAAGTTTAAAACGTGTTTTTAGAATATTTTAGAAAATTATTATCTTTAATTATTTTAAGTGGAAAATAAGTATTTATTAAGCAAAAATGGTATTTAATTAATTTAAAGATAATTAGTATTTTGATTTTAAAAAGTAAATTTTGTTATAAGTATTTGATATAATATCTTTATATTAAAAGGAGATCTTTGATTTAAGTTACCCAACAGAAACTTTTATAGATTTTCAAAAGTATATTTTGAATTAAGAATTTGGAAACTTATTTTAAAATAGTTGAAGTATATATTTTGGAAGTAATTTCCAGGAAATGGGAAGTGTGCTTAAAAATAAAAGGGGAGTTTTATTTCTAAATTGTTTGGAAAAAAATTTAACGGATTTAACGTAAATTTGAATTGAGATAAATCCAGCGGGATTTATAAAAAGAATTCTTTGGGTTATTCTGGAATGGAAGTGTATTTCCCTGAAAAGCCAAGTACGTTTTAAAGCATATTTTTAAATAAAAGTAAAAGCTTTAAATTTGTTTTTAAAAGGATGTTTTCAAGAAATTATTATTTAAGTTGTAAGAATTTTAAATTAAATATTTACTAAATTAGTTATAGTAGTAATTCTTTAAAAGGATAAATTGGTATTATGTTTTAAAGAAATATTATTATTATTATTTATATTTATAAAATGGATTTATTTAAAGACAGTTTGGTTAAAGTTTTATTTGAAACTTATGTAGAAGTTGTAACTCTTATGTTAAAATTTAGTTAGACTTAACTTTTATTTTAAAATTAGTTTTTATATTTTATAAAAATAGTTTTACCTTAAATATTCTTAAAATATATTTGAATAAAGTGATTTAAATTATTTTAAATTTAAAGTATTTGGACTTGGCTATTTCAGTGGGGAATAGAAAATTGTTTGGGAATTTATTTCTATAAAAGGAAGTGAGTTTAAACTGTTTTCAAAGGGTTGAAAATAGAAGTATATCTTACGAAGATATTTTGAGGAAATAAATAATTTGGGGTAATTATTTATGTTTGATGGATGTTTGTGAATGTTAATTGATAGTTAAATACCGACTATCAATATTGGCCAATGCGCTGATCGTTTCGAAGAGACTGGGATCGAGATTTATTTCTCGAAAACCACTTCGATTCGGTTTGTACGTTTTCGTGGGGGAAACGAGTTTGGAATCGAAGATGGAGCAGTGAAGTGCAAGGGCTAGTCGCTACTAATCCTGAGGATATTTCCAACATGGACATAGTAGGAGTAGTGCCTTCGGTTCCGTTCGAACCCGGGACAGACTTGTATGGACGAATGCTTTCGGAACATCGTTAGGTGGACGATGGGCATTCTAAGGGATATGTTCTATAAAGGTAACGCTTAGCCTCAAGCCTCATCAACCGGAAATGACTGAAAATCAGGGGATATGCAGCAAGGCTTCGTGGGTAGCCCCCACTTGAGAGTAAGGTTATCCTTGTCTAGATGTCCCTTTTTATTTCGGCTTAGTGGTGCGGTTGCTGATCACAACCGTGGGGTGATTTTACTCGGAATTATCCAGTAAGGGATGGTTCCGGCCTTGTGTTGTAGTGGATCGGGCATGGTCCTCGGTACGCTGATCTAGACCAGGTACTGTGACAGGTGGTACCCCAGTGCCTAGTCATTAGTTGGAAATCCATTCTCCCTACGTGCCTTTACGGTTTTGTTTGTATTTCCCACGATTATGGCTAGTATGCTGGAATTTAATAGATGTAACAATTTTAGCTATTTGAATAAGTATTTGTATATAGACACTATTATAATATCAGAGGATTTTGATAAAAAGTGTTTTGGCTATCGTAAGGTAAAAACCCGACATGTTTATTTGTGGCGTGGTCTTACGAGATGATTTTGATTTGAAAGGATTTTTGAAACTTTAATAATCAGTTTGGATGTATTTCTCTTACGCTGGTATTCCAGACTGACTCGGGTGTTATTTCATTATAATGCTCGGGTCAGACCGAGTATTTCAGGTTCAGGATTGGATACTTTGGAGCTTAGGAGAGGAGCTGGAGTTCGAGACGTATTATTCGTACTTGTTTATTCCGCTGCTATGGTTGTTTGAAATTATCAACAGTTGTGAGGCAGGTTGATATAACTGCCAGGCTGGTAATTGTTGTTTACTTGTGATATACTTTGATGATGTATTGTATTAAATAGATATAGTTTTCATTTTGTGTAAAGAGCTGTTATTATCTATTATATTTGGTTCCGCTGCGATTGTGAGATTCTGATGTTGATTAGTTCCTTCTTTCTTCTATCTTCCTTCTTTTTCCTCAACAATCTGTCTTTCCCGGCACTCGATCGTCGGCATATTACACCGTGGTGTATTTTGTGACGATTTTCGAGAGTCGAGAAGGGAGGGTCGCTACAAGTTATGAACATAGTAAGCATTTACATTTTGTACACTACTTCGTCTCGAACGGTTCATAAAATTTCAGCCTAACTTTTCTTTTTTGTTTCCTGCGTACACACATTTGTGTACAATGCAGGGAACAAAAGGGAAATGCTGTCGAAATTTTGTTGAATCGCTTGAGACGAAGTAATATACGAAATATAAATGCTTACTGTGTTTGTAATGGAAAGTAGGATGTTTGACCATGGAAAAAAATATTTTTGTACATTTTTTATATCGATACGTTAAAAAATAAAATGTGCCCTATTTGAAAATATTTTTAAATTTGTGAAATAGTTCTTTAAATTCAAATATTATACGACTATGAAAATAATCTTTTTTGAATTTGTATTCTTGAAAATAAATATTAAATTTTGAACTTCTCATTTTCTCAAATAGGAAAATTGATTAATTGTTTTGTTGATCGGAGGAGATGGATGTACCAAAGAAAATGACTGAGAGGCTCAATAAAAGAAGATTTTTATAATGGTATAAACGTATTTGTTGAATTCGCTTTAAGTAATAACGGAAACGATCCAGAAATTCGTTGTTTGTGTAGTAGGTGTAGACATTTGAAGTATTTGTTACCAGATATTGTGAAAGTTCATTTGTGCCAAAACGGTTTCATACCCGAGTATTATGTTTGGGATCAGCATGGAGAAGTTGTAGCAAATACTTCTGTAGAGTCTGAAAGTATCGTTAACGAAATAGTTACGACGACCCGTATAAAAAATATTGTTGAAGATGCAGCACGATCAATGTTGCCTATGGTTGAAGTTGACGACGATGATGGAAATGTTGAAGAACCAAATATTGAGGCAAATTTTTTTTATGATTTACTAGATGCTGCTAAGAAACCTATTTGGGATGGTTGTAAAAGCGGCACTCAACTGTCAGTAATCGCAGAATATATTATGATGAAGTCAAAATACAACATCACTGAAGCTGGGTTTACGGCTGTTGTACAAGCTGCAAAAAGACATATGCCGCCCGATAATCTAATGTGTGAAAATCACTATGAAGTTAAAAAACTTATGTCGGTTTTTGGTTTACCTTATTAGAAAATAGATACATGTTTAAAAGGCTGCATGTTGTTTTGGAAAGAAGACGCAAACCTTAGAAATTGTAAAATTTGTAATCAAGAGAGATACAAACCAAGAAAAAAGAAGGGGAAGGAAGTTCCGTACAAGCGTATGCATTACTTACCCATAACTCCAAGGCTTCAAAGATTATATGCATCTTTTGTAACTGCATCTAATATGAGATGGCATAGTGTGAGAACAGAGGAAGAGGGTACGTTGACACATCCGGCCGATGGAGAAGCATGGAAGCATTTCGATAAAATGTATCCAAATTTTTCAACGGAGAGTCGAAATGTTAGATTAGGATTATGTACGGATGGTTTTTTTCCATTTTCTCAATTTGGTTCTAAATATTCATCCTGGCCCATTATCGTCACACCGTATAATTTACCTCCATGGATGTGTATGAAAACGCAATATATGTTTCTTACTGTTGTCGTTCCTGGCCCCGACGATCATTTGAAAGTGTTCCTCGTAATGACGAAGGCGACGAACAAGAGTACTCTCAAGCAATGTTATCTATTTTTAGACAACATGGTCGGCCTTTTGGAAAATATATAGAAATATGGCTAGACGATAGAGATCTTCATGTAGCACACAGTTATATTCTTCTAAATTGTGCCGAGGTTGCACCGTTTGTTAGGTAATCTGAAATAATAATTTGTGTTTTATTCTTTTCTATAATTCATGCGCGTGTATAACCTAATGTAATAATTTGTTTATATATCCAGTGTTTATGAACGTGAACATCCGAATGGAGATTTCAGTAAAGAATTTTCCTGGTTGGTTTTCAAATTACGTTTATGAGCCGAGAAATTGTGTTGTTGACGAAGGGTTCAAACATCTTGCAATGGGACCAAAAAGAGTGGTCAAGACATATCCAATATATTTCGTCAATGGATATAAATTTAACACCAAAGAATACGGTGCAGAAAAATTAACAAATAATACTGGTGTATTTGTTAAAGACAGTGACGATCCAGAAAATCACTTAAATGATTTTTATGGTGTTCTAACACAAATTTTGCAACTGACATATTTCTCATGGCCCGCGGAGGAGGTGTTTCTATTTAGATGCAATTGGTTTAGCAATGTTCCAGATTCTAGAATTAATGTGCATAAGGATTATAATCTTATCGAAATATAGCATACATCGCACTATCACAAGTATGATCCTTTTGTACTAGCCAAACAAGCATTGCAAGTTTATTACGCTCCTTATCCATCTTTAAAAAGAGATAAAGCAGGTTGGTTTGCAGTTTTTAAAACAAAGGCCAGATTCACATTCGATGGAAAGAATATTCCAGACGAACAAGCTTATCAGGCAGATCTTGAGCAAAATAATGAAATAATAATTACAGACGATCATACAGATTTTGGTCCTTTGATCGATGAATCAAATGTTTTGGTAGAAGCGTTTGATAGTGCAGAGGAAAATACCGTAGAAAACGAGACCGAATCTGAATCAGAAGACGATGATGACTGATATAAATCTGAATCTGATTTTTTTGCAATTGATGTAACTATGTTGAATTCTTGATGTATTATGAAATTGATGTGACTATGAAACCAAATCTGTTTACCATTGTTTACATGTTTTATGTCATTTCCATTTGTCATTTATTTAGCAATTTTTATTAAAAATGCAATGAAATCTGCTTATCGTCGGAACAGGAGACCCATTATGAATCAGGTATAACACACTTCCATTTCTATTTCCATTTCAGTCATTAATTAAGCAATTTACACCATAGATGTCATTTACATATGAAATATATTTCATGTTATTATTCTCTTATATAATGATGTGTATATATGTCACAGGTTTATCATAATGTCATATAGAGGTAGGAGCTCTTCCCGATCATCAGGAGGCGATGGCAGTGGCCCATCGCAAGATCCACAGCGTCCTGTAGTTTCGTTAGTCCCTAGAGTAGAGGGGTATGAAGTAAATTTTATTCAGCATCTTATTTTTTTATGATATACGTACGTATTTATCTGTATCGTATTTAAAAACAGGGGGTTCGGCCTACTTCCCTCGAAGGTTGTGCTGGATGTCTCTAGAGCTTCTTACCGCAGTAGGATGAGTGCTTGCTGGCAGAAGTGGGATAACATCCCTCCATTCATCATAGAGTGTATTTGGCAGGATGTCCTAGTATGTATATTTTTCTGTTTTTCATTTTTAATTCGTTTTTGTCGTTTTTCTACTGTTTATCGTTTATAGTGTAATCTTTTTTTTGCTTTTTATCGTGAAACACAGGCTGAGATAGACATCTAGACAGACGATATGCTGATGGCATGAGAATACTAGATGAAGAAGATGCGTAAGAACTATAGGGACTCGATATCTGAAATCAAGAAATCTGATAAGAAACCACGGTGGATGGGGGAGAGCATATGGCAAGCATAGTTGGGATACTGGAAAACTGACGAGGCGAAGGCAAGTATACTAAATTTTTTTGAATTATTAATTTGACATGATCGAAAAATAATTTATCAAATTTTGAATGTACAGGCAGAGTCGGAAAGAAACTCTGCAAACAGAAATAAAAATCCCATCACTCATCGCGGAGGGTCGAAGTCATTTCAGCAGTATCGGCGGGAGTTGGTAAATTTACTGAATGATAATTGTAAATAGTTTGTGCTATATAATTTTAAATGTACAATAATTGTATGTAAAAATCAACTTCAGGAAGCTGAGGCGCATGGTCCCGTGTGCTATATGGACGTGTTTACTCGTACGCATGCTGTCGAGCATGTAAATCCGGACGGGACTGTTTCGTATACATGGCACGATGATAAATCCAGCAAGAGCCATGTAAGCATATTTCATTTTATGTAGTATTAGTAGTTGTTCTGCTTGTTAAACTATAATGAAATAAGATATGATGTTAGTAATTTGTTAATGCAAGAAAAGTTTATGGAGCAGCGCTAGAAACTCCTTGCTGATACGGGTCGAGATCAGCTGATGACTGATGAGGAGGATGCTATTTTTGAGTCCGTTATGGATCCATCAAAGCATGGCAGACGATATGGATTTGACAATCAAGTGGTAAATAGAAAATTCAAACGGTTTATAATTAGTAATTTTGAAAACAAAACTGAAACCATTTTGTTTATATTTTCCATAAATTATTAAAATACTTAAGTTTCTTATATTTTTCTAGATATCCAATATATTGTCAGCCTCATTCAGTCTACACTTACATAAACATGCATAAACTAAATTAAATAACATTATCACACAGCTAATCATTCACATACCTGCACATACACTTACAGAGATCACACAGCTAAATTAAATATTAATTACAGGCCAGCAGTCAGAGACGGGGTCGGCAGATTAGAGCTTAGATCGATCTAGCAGAGATCGAAGATTTGCGGGCTAGAGTGGCCCATCTGGAGGAGAAGAACCACCGACAGGCCATAGAGACCACACAGTTGCTAGACCAGTGTATCGCCGAGTACATGCAGCAGTATGGTGGCCGCTTCACTTCCTCTGCTGGCTCTGGATCTAGAAGAGAGTGATTGATTGCTTGCTTTTGTCGGTATGTTTTTTTAGTCTTGTATGATTTGGTAGACGGTGAAGGTAGTTGTTGATTTTAGTATGATTATGTTTGATATACTTGGTTATGTGGTTGTATGATGATATGGATGTTGATGATTTTTGTGGTAGTTGTTGTGTATGTATGACATGGTAGAACACTTGTTGTTGGGGTTGTTGTGAATGTTGGAATATGTATATTATGTATTTTATTTTGATGTAATTTGATGTATTTGTGTGTTTGATGAATTTTGTGTAGTTTGGGTTTTAATATTTGGTTGGAATATTGTATACTGGATTCTGCAGTATTGGTGTAATAGTGTTTGGATGGAAATGTGGATGGAAGGCTATATTGCAGTAGAAATTAAAAAGAATACAGCAGTTTTCCGACAGCTTCCGACGGCTTTCAGGTAATAATTTTCATATGACTTCCGATAGCTTCCGACAGCCTATAGTCCATTTTTTCCAACGGCTTCCGACAAGTGTTGGAAATCGTCGGATTCCGTCGGAAGCCGTCAGAAACATGTACGACGCCCTGTGTCGGAAGCCGTTAGAAACACTGCATCCCGACGCCTTATTTTCCTACGGCCCCGACGGCCGTCGACGGTTTTCTACTGTCGGAAAATGCCTTTTTCCTTATAGTGCATTTAACAATATTTTACCACTCAAAAATATTATCTAAGGGTTTAAAAACAAATGTTATTAAAACATTGTTTATGGCAACCCCAAAACACTCCACCATTTCGTTATCTTTAAAATTCTATTTAAAGATCAAATCACTTTTCAAAAGTATAATCAAACGGGTTAAAACAAATGTTGCACAAACATCGGTACTATAAACCAAAAATCACTTTTATACTTGCAGTTTACTTAAAATATCCATTTAAACTTATAAGTACTTCTCTATTTTATTAAACAAGGTTATATACCTTTTTAACCAATTTTACAAAATAGTTCATTATAACGTAAGTGTTATAATCCCAAAACTCCTTTTTATTCTTTTACAAATACCAAACTTCCATTTTAAAGCTTCTATATATATTAAAATACTTTTAAAAGGATATGTAAATACATATACTAATTTATTTATGAAACTAAGATACATAATAAAATACTATAAACATTTGTAAAATATTATATTGTAAAATCCTTTTATTTCTTTACTTAAATCTTTAACAATTTCTATAACCATATAAATACTAAAAATATACTTTTAAAACACTTATACTATACTTTAAACCATTTATTTAAAACACCATTTTAAAACCTGTTTAGTTTAAAACCATCACTTCAAAAATCCGTAAATGATTTTCAGAATATATTTAGACCTTGATGTTTTCCCATAATAAGTACGCTAACAATACTTATTATAAATACAAAGAAGCCATAGAATGTCTTTCAAAGTTAACTTTAAAATCGCTGATCACAGCAATTTCAAAGCGCATTCATCGCGACCTTTTCGCTTCTAATATTTAAAACTTCCCTTTTCAATTTTCACAAATGTCTAAACCAATCCATTTATATCAAACACACCAAAACGTGTATAGAACAACTCGATATTAGATGTACATATATATATTTTCATAATTTATCCAATTTAACATATGTTAAATATCAGGAATTTCAAAGCATGTTTATAACGACTATATCGTTTCTAACATTCATAACATATTATCACTTATTCACAAAGGAATATCAAACATGTAAACAAGTAGTCTGGGTCAAGATACATGTTATAGATGATCAAAAGAAATATTACATTCAATAATAATGTTCGCACTTGTTTTACAAAACAAGGTAATAACTTGCATTGTTCGTTATATAGTTTATATTTTTTAATACAACACCAATTATATGCACAATAATTGTACAATCAACCATGAGTAAAACTCACCCAAAATCCAGCCAACGCTTTAGCGTTTCCGAATAGTCTAAAATCGAATGACGTTCAATTTTGACTACAATTTACATAAGCTACAAACTCGACGAATCCAACTCCATTTTGTAGGTAATCCCGATACAAACGCGACGACAAAAACGGCGCCTCGATTGGACCTCTTATGAATAATATACGATTGTTAAACATCACGAGATTAATTAAACTATACATTAAAAAGGTAATTAAAATAATCACCTTTCTCCTATCGTTTAACAAACCCAGGCCGACTATTTTCCAACCCTCGTCCCGACTATCATTTGCACGACGTCAACGCCCTTGGCCTCCAACCGCCGCTGCACCACCACCACGCATAGCCCCCTACACGACCGATCTCACATCCAACAACGCCTCAGTTCGTCAAAACAAACCCCAAAACGCTGCCATAGTCGAACCTAGATCCTCGCTGTCATGGGTCGATCCACGACGGTCCAACCATCCCCTTCCTTCATCACACCACCTCGCACTTTTTCCTAGTTGAATCCTTCGCCTGAAAATGCCTCTATTGGCGTCGTGGACTAGTGGCCGTTGGATTTGGCGGCTGATCTGGGTTAGGCTTTTAATGTTTTAGAAAATAGAGAAAAGTGAGGTCCTTTAATTTTATAGAAGATTTTCCGACATTATTCACCCCCAAAATCCCTAACACCAAACGGGGCATATTCACTAGCGTTCCTAGCTAATTACCCTCATTTCGAACACAATGGAACTAGTATCGTGATCCAATTCCATCATATACAGAAGTCAGCTTTTCAAATCAAATTATATTATATTTAATTCCGGAAATCAATTGTTATGCGTTTGAGCCCGCCCGAACACACAGTACGTCCGATCGTCACGAAACTTAATGGCGCATAACAATTCATTATTCCATATCCGGTGACACTAGTTTTTGTCAAAATTCGAGATAGTGCCTCGGAATGATAATTCACACGTTATTTAAAACGAATCATTATTAAATCAGATTAATCACTTTTAATTAAATTAAAAGCTTTCCATAATCATTCTTATTTAAACAGAATTTAAATATGCTTTAGAAATCATTTTTATTCGAATTAAATTCAAGATTCAATTATTAAATAATTCCGATATTTAATTATAAACCGTTCAAAAATTCGGGTCGTTATAGATACCATCAATAATGAAAAAATAAAATATTATTGAAACCTATGTTTAAATCAGCACTTTATATCAACAACCATAATTAAGGTGTCAAGAATAGTTGATTAATATAAAAAATATATAGATAAAATAGTGATTAATCGATATATAAAAAGCAATGAATAAACCTTATCAAATAAATTAAATTCCCAAAGTAATCCAATAATTCTGAAAAACTTCCATTAGGAATCATGACTCAAATGCATAGAAAATTAATAGTTAAGGTAATAACTTGAAGCAAGATCTATGTACTTAAATGTTTGTAGTCTATCGAAGAATTTGCATCTGAAATAGAAAAAAGATTCAACATGTATACATGCACTGGAAATAGAAATCAACATATTCATCCAAAATAAACCACTGAACCCATTCTAAAACACACATACATACAACGTATACACATATCCAACACCGCAGTTACTTTATTTTTATGATATAAATAAGAAGCAGTGGAAATTATAATTATTATTAGATGATATTTTGGCATAAAACTAGACCTTACCAAATATGGGTTTGTATGTAGGTAGTGTCTGAAAATTAATTAAATTTTGTTACAAAATAACAACCATTCCTATTTTTCTTCTATCTAATTTAGTATGTGCGTATTGAAGAAATTTAACTTCAATTAGAAGAATAGCAATAATAAAATTTTGCCCCAACTGGGGTGAATGCACACTTTCAGTTGAATCCTAACATTTACTATGCATCGAAACTAAATAACTTTGGAACAAATAAATATCTAAAATGAAAATGAAAGCATTATACCAAGTCATTAGCAGTATAATGCATTGAAGCAATAGATAATTAAGGATGGAAAGCTCAACTCCAAAAATCGAAGACAATGACATGTACTTGTTACTTAACCCCATGATATGTGAACAAAGAATACAAATCATTATACCTAACTTTTATAATGAAATAAAAGATGATAAAACTCTATTCACAGTCAACTGTTATCTCCTAATTAATAAATTCATACTAAATAATAAGTTCAATACTTAGGTGTGTATAATTTATATAGCACACCTCCACAAAATGATACCATATCCTTCCAAGTTTGATCTACCGCGATAAAATTTCATTGAACAACCGACTCCAAAAATTCATACAAAACTAGAGACCTAAACAACAAACGAACAGACAGACAAAAAGGAAGGAAGGAAAGACTAGCTAAAAGCGCAAATTAAAGGAGCGAGGGTCATCTTAAAAAAGTAATTACAAAATCTTTATCCTTATATATATATATATATATATATATATATATATATATATATATATATATATATGTATGTATATGTCCCTCTTCTCATCAATACAATGAATCTTTGCAGCACATGTACATTAATTTTATAGAAAAAGGACCTAATTCCCACAATACCGCACAACCATACTTGCTCTTGAACCCAAAATAGTTACCTACACCCGTTTATAAATGACGAACATAAACTAACAAAAAGATTCAATCAGCATCGATGATTTATCCTTTTTTCTCAGAGATAGCTCAAGCAATTCATGAACCAAACATCTAGTATTTATCTCAAACATAATCGGAAAAAAATTCGGTCTTTGTTCAAAATAAAAGATATGGCAAACAGATAATGTTTACAATTTTCCAACCAATAAATGGAATTATACACTTTAAGGACATCATAGGTGCTGTCCTCTTATGATCAAAGTGATTTATGTGAATCATGGATTGGAAATAAACCGTCAAGTAAATCATAAATCCAAAAAAAATATAAAAAAAATACGCTGACTGAAACTTCAATTGAAACTCTGATTCAAAAAGCCCAAATGATGCCCATAAATAAATTACATTTGTATAAAACAGGCAGATATAAAATCCTGGAGAAATGGAATAGAGTATTGCAATAACAAATTAAAGAGTAAAATCCTTATCCGATTTATTAAACTATGGAATTGAGAAGAAGTGGGAGACAGAGGAAGACTTTCATGGCAAATAATTAGCGACTTTTAGTTTCATTAGAGAAGTTTTTGGAGATCGAGAAAAGGATACACTGTCTGAGACGAAGATGAAAATGTCTAGAGCTTCCACTTAATTTAACTCGGAACCCAACATTATTATTATATATTACATTTTTTGTATTAAATTCCAACGTTGAGGCAACTAATGGAGAAATTTGAATTTAATGCTGAAAATTCTTAGGGAAAAAAAAGGAAGGGAATGGAACAGGATCCAGCTTTTATAAGGATAGAGTAGATATAGATAAGACTAGTTCTATTTCCATCTATCTTTTCTCCTTTCGTGCTACACTGCTTACAAATAATCACCGCATTCTGTTTTTTCCCTTTGTCTCCCAATTGATTCTAAAAATATACCCACATTTCTTAAAGCACGTTCAACTTTGACGTTTTTTTATTCACGAACCATGCTCGATCCGAACTAGGTTGTTACACAAACCCCACTCGACTCGAACTAGGTTGTTACACGAACCTCGCTCGGTCCGAACTAGGCTGTTACACGAATCTCGCTTGGGCCGAACGAGGTTTTTACATAAACATCACTCCTTTAGAGTTTTTGTACGTAATTATTTCTTTTAAACGTAATGTGGTGTGGTTCGAAGATAGGGGCAATTTTGGAAAACCTAAAAATTGATGAAGTAGCGAGGTGTGAAAGGAGAAAAATAGGATGTGAATAGAATCAGCCTATAGATAATATAGTTTCAACGAGAAGACTTTGATACAAGGTTCAAAATTCCGTTTTCCATTCCGATTATCGAGATATTTTGGAATTTCAGTTCCGTTTCGAAAATTTCAAAAATTCTGCTTTGGTTCTTTTTTGTAATTCCGTTATTTTTTATAAATATGTAAATTAAAACAATTTATTTATGTAAAACATTTAAACTTTGCACCAATAGAAAAAATATTCACATAAATTTTATCCAAATTTACTAACTCATGTTGTTCAATTATAACATACAGTTTATTTTAAACTTTGTGTGTGTAATCCATACTAATTTAGATGTTCAGGCCGTAGTTTCTTTCAAGCTTGATAAATACTCAACCCTCTGGCAACACAGCCCAACCCAAAGAAAAAGAGACCCAACTCTAAATCGCTTTATAAGAAATCCCTAATCATCAAAAAATAAATTGGTTCCGTCTCCATTTTGCTTGTTGCGTCTCTCGCTGCTGCCTTAATGTCGCTCTCGCTACTTCATCCTTTTTGATGTCGCTCTTTCTCTCTCTGACTCTTCCTCTCTCTCTCTCTCATCTATAAAGTTTTTTCTTTGTTATTGTAGTATCCGAAACCCAAAACCGGATTCGAGGTCAATTTAGGTCCGGTCATCGCCGAAACCGGAACGGAATGGTCAGGATTCTGGCATACCGGCCGAATTCTTGAACAATGCTTTAATATAAAGGAAACTTTCTTTAATAATAATTCTAAAACAGTCGATGGAAAGCTGTATCGAAAACATCCAGAACATGAAAGATTACCCCACCTTTGAAATCTACCTTTCTAATTTTCGTATTTCCCATACTTGAATCCCGCGATTGAATAGCAACATCCTTCTTTAAATCATTGAGTGCCTTTCTATCTTCTCTTTAAGATACTAATGTGAACCCGTGCTATCAAACACAGAGTTCACCGCATTTATTTAACGGTGTATTTTTTATTTGTTGTTATATGAAGGTGAAAGCATATGTTCATGAATTGTATTTTATTTTCAGATTAGCTTTTTCTTAAATGCTACTAACAAACATTTGATGGTAAATATACTTAAGTAATCTCGAACACAAGAAGTATAACTAATTTTTTTGGACCACAATGACTTTATATAATATATGCTAACATCAGCTTTCTATTATTCTAACTTTGCAGGTATTGCATACTATGCGTTTATTAATTTTCAAGTCGATGCTACATAAGTTCAATATGAATTTATTCTATGTTTAACATGTAAATTTCAATACGTACATAGTTCGCTACGGCGATAGCATTTTGAATCTAAAATGGAGAAATTATGCTCTAAATGAAATATATATTCCAAATATGTTTCAAAAAAACAAAATTACAACATTTTCATGTTCAATTACAATTAAATTACTTAACATTAAAGAATAAAAATTATAAGTATATTCATTTTAAATTTTAACAACTAAATAATAAATATGTTATCAGGTTTTCAAATCAATTAAATTACTCATACACTTTAGTGAATTTGTAAAAAATAGTCCATTTTTCTAAGCTAAGCATTTAGGTTTAAAAACTAAAAGCGAAATAAAACTAAACCTAAAATTATTTTTTGAAATTGAAATAATAAAGGAGAATTAATAGTTTACAATTTGACCTACTAACTTTTATGGCCAACGTATCATTCATTAATGAATCATTTTAGTACATTAGCTTCCAATTGACTTGTTAACTATGTATCTTCCAACTATGATGCCAATCGCATGAACATAATCCCGGTTTGTTAGAAAATGTGCAAATAATATGAATAATAACAATACAACATGATTTAATAAAGATACATTTTGAGAATGTGTAATTAAGTAGAAATAAAAAGCTAATATGATAGAAAAATTATGATTATCCATGGTGTTGTTGATGGAAGTAAGAATGTTTTAAGGAGAAACATGTGAAATAAAGAGCTAATCATAATTTTGTCACTATTCAATGCAAACCAAATTAGAAAATATTATTATAGCTTAAAATGTAGTATTTTCTAATAGATATAGCATAACATAATATAATAAATGCATATAGAACAAAAACCTTGTGTTGGCTTATTTTTGGAACAAACGAATAATTTTATCTTTACTTCAAACATACATGTAGATGTAATAACTAAAACAATACAAAAATTAACATAATTCAAAGTAAAATAATGTATCACCATAAAAATTTATCTGTAAATACACATGAAATACTAATTTTAAGGAATTACTTATGGAAATAATTATAAGAAAATAAATGATTATAGTTTAATTCAATAATATATTAGTATTAAAGGGAATTAATATGCAACTAATTTTCCCACTAAATTGAATCACAAATAAAATATAATTTATCATAATTAATATTTTAATTACTTTGAATTCAATCAGGTCAAAATCAAAAGAAATTGATTTGTTTTAACAATTAAATGGTAATAATATTTGATATTATCCGACCTATTTTAAAATAGTTCAATTATAAACATTACAATTAATTACATCTTCAATGTATAGTTATGAATGGACATTTCCATAAAATTAAAACGTTATAAAATTTAAAAAAACATCATAAAAAATCAAAGATAATTTCCTAATCATTTTGTAATATCACTAAGAATTTGGTGGGACCATAAATATGAGTATTTGTAAAAATTTCATAGTATATTAAACAACACAGCAGAAAAATATATAAAATGTAGATTCGTTAAGAAGGATAATACAAAAATTTACAAAAAGTAAGTTTAAGTGACTAGGACTACAAAAAGAATTTAAAAAAAAAAGTAAGTTTGGAATATACGTAGTTAAAAGTAAACTTGTAAAAAAATTTAAAGTTGCCTATTGAAGATGTTTAAAAATGCATTTGTATTTCATGGTTTCTTTTACTTTAGGTATAAATTTTTTCCGACAACTTGATCACTACTAAAAGGGCTTCATTTGGCGGTGGCTTATGGCGACGATTTGCATCGGCTAAAAAACGCGGTCGTTGCAAGCCGTCGCTTACCTGAATATAATCCGTGAACCAGAGAATGTTTTCATCATTTCCCTCCAGCCTCCTTTCTCTCTTCCTTTTCCCAATTTCGGCCCCAATCGCCTCTAGCCGCCTCTAGCCAACGCCGACGACCCCTTCCCGCCGCGCCCTCCTTCCTCCTTCTCTTTACCACCATTTTTTGAGGTATATTGTTTTAAACCCTATTTATAAATAATTTAGTAATTTTGGTTTGAATAGGTTAGATTAATTGGTATTAGATGATGATATAGTTTATTAGTTGATTTGAAGATAAAATTAAAACCCTAATTTAGAAAATTAGTTGATTATTGATTTGAAATAGATGATTATTGTATATTAGTTGATGATAATAGTGTGTTAGTTGATTTGGGTATGTTAGTAAGTGGTTTGATTGTTTAATTTGTAACTAAAAATTAGGGTTGATTTAAAATTCAAAAATTAGTATTATTGATTAATATGCTTGTTGATAAGTTTACGCGAATGTTTGTTATAGTGGATAACGATGTATGTTACAGTTTACGTGAAAATTAGTGTATAATTATTGATTAATATGCTCCTAAGTAGGTACGGGTAAACATAAGTAATATTATTTAATTAATTAGTACGTGTTAATTAGAACTATTGGTGCTTAGTATAAAATTAGTTTATTTTAATTTGCTATTATTAGTGCTAATTTCTAATTTAGCTTACAAAATATGTAAATTAAAATTTTATTAGTTAAAAGAGTTTCAAAATACATTATAGGGCGTATAATTTAGTTAATAAAACATTAAGAAATATTATACTTAAAGCGATTTTGTAAAAAGTTTAAGAAATGAAGATAACAACAACGAATATTGTACTAAAATCGATTTTGTAAAAAGTTAAGTAACGAATATAACAACAACAAATATTCCACTGAAATCGATTTTGTAAAAAAATCAAGAAATAAATATGAAAACAATAAATATTGTACTCAAATTGATTTTCCAAAAAGTTAAGAAATGAATATGAGAAGAACAAATACTGTACTCAAATCGATTTTCTTTAAACTTAAGAAACGAACATAACAACAAGAAATATGCCACTGAAATCGATTTTCCAATAAGTCAACAAATGAATATAACAACAACAAAAAATGTACTCAAATCGATTTTCTAAAAAGCTATGAAATTTATATACAAGAACAAATATTGTACTAAAATCGATTATCTAAAAAAAATTGAAATGAATATAATATTGATTTGAAAATAAGCATTAAGTATTATTATAACAAATACCACAACCACAAATTAAAGTCTTTAGTCTCAAAAGGTTTTATTTTATTTTAGAAAATACAACAACAAAAATACTCCACTTGGATGCAAAGTTATGCTTAGAAGAGAAGTGAAGTGAAGTGCTGTCGAAATTAGACAGAAGTGCGGTGTGTGAAGCTTTTAGTTCTAAAAGGTTTTACTTTATTTTTGAAAATAAAACAGCAACAATATATCACTTGGGTGAGAAGTTGTGCATAGAATAGAAGTGAAGTGAAGTGTTATCGAAATTACTAACCTATTTTTTTAAATTAGGAACAATATTCGATTATTTTATCGACCGTACATGGATGCATGAAGTCAGAACTAGAATGAAAGGTTCGGTGAAAGAACATTTTTACAATGGTGTACACGAATTTATTAGATTCACAATATCTAATAATCGAAATAACGAAGAACTTCATTGCCCTTTTAGTAAGTGTCAACATTTGAAGCATTGGAAACCAGATACAGTTAAAGTACATTTGTATAAATTTGGATTTGTGCCAAATTATTATTTATGGGACCGTCATGGAGAACTTGTTGCACTAACATCAGATCCTATTGCGTCAGAGGTCGATGTTGTTATGACGAATTCAATAAAAGGTATGGTGGAAGATGCATCACGATCAATGTTCCCTACCGTTTAAGTTGACGATGAAGATGTCAATGTCGAAGAAGAACCGAATGTGGGAGCAAAAAATTTATGATTTATTGGATGCCGCTAAGAGACCGTTTTGGGATGGTTGTAAAAGTGGAACCGAATTATTAGTAACCGCTGAATACATCACTATGAAATCAAAATTCAACTTTATAGAAGCTGGATTTACAGCAGTTGTACAAGCTGCAAAACGGCATATGGCACCCAATAATCTGATGTGCGATAGTCATTATAAAGTGAAAACACTTATGTCGGCTTTCGGTCTGCCTTACCAAAAGATAGATACATGTATAAAAGGTTAAACGTTGTATTGAAAAGATGACATTAATCTTCGGAACTGCAAAATATGTAATGAGAAAAGATATCAACCAAGAAAAAAGAAAGGAAGTTCCATACAAGAGAATTCATTATTTACCAATTACCCATAGACTTCAAAGGTTATATGTGTCTTCAGTCACGACATGTCATATGCGATAGCACAACGTGAGAAAACAGGCAGAGGGAACTTTGACACATCCATTTGATAGAGAAGCATGGAAACATTTCAATAAGACGTATCTCACATTTGTTGCAGAGAGCCGTAACGTCAGACTTGGTTTATTTACGGATGGGTTTTCGCCATTCTCTTAGTTTGGTAGCAAATATTCATCTTGGCCTGTTATCGTTACTCCTTATAATTTACTTCCGAGGATGTGTACGAAAATTCTATACATGTTCCTCACTATTGTCGTCCATGGCCCTGATGATCTGACACAAGGAATCGATGTTTATCTACAACCATTAATCGAAGAGCTGAAAACATTGTGGCTTGAAGGTGTTGAAACATCCGACATTTCAAAAAAAAGGAATTTTCATATATTCGTTTCTTTGTTATGGACTATTAGTGATTTTCCTGCATATGAGATGCTTTCATGTTGGAGTACAACCGGTCGTCTAGCCTGTCCTTATTGCATTGAAGAAACACGATCATTTTCTTTACGGTATGGAAGGAAAATTTCATGGTTTGATTGTCATCGGTGTTTTCTCCATCCCAATCATACTTTTAGAAGAGATAAAAAAACTTTAAAGCTAACAGAGAAGAGAGTATGCAACCACTAAAGATTTGGTCAAGCGAATAAATATATGAAATTGTAAAGGACTACTCGAAGATACATGAACTAGAATATAGACTAAAATTCCAGGTAAATCGGACATTCATAATTGGTGCAAACAAAGTATATCTTGGGAGTTACCTTATTGGAAAGATCTCCTACTTCGACATAATATCGACGTGATGCACAACAGAAAAAACATGATTGATAATGTGTTTAATACAATTATGAATGTTAAAGGGAAAATAAAGGACGATCTAAATTCAAGACTAGATATAGCACACTTTTGTAAACGTCTCGAACTTCATATGGAGCCCAATGATAATAAAAAACCAAAAGCATACTATGAGCTAGACAACAAGCAAATAAAACTCATGCTAAAATGGGTGGAAGGACTAAAATGCCCTGATAGGATGTATTTTAATCTCTGTAGATGTGTTGACTTTAAAAACAATAAATTGAGTAGGATGAAAAGTTAAGATTGTCATATCATGATGGAATATTTGTTACCAGTGGTTTCAAAGAACCGTTGCCCATAAAAGTGTGGATTGTTATAATAGAATTAAGTCTGTTTTACAAACAGCTTTGTTCGACAATGCTAAAAATTGACCGTATACGTAAACTTGAAGTAGAAATCCCTATACTGCTATGCAAACTGGAGAAAATATTTCCACCAGGTTTCTTTAATGTAATAGAGCATTTACCTGTTCATCTTCCATTCGAAGCTCTTCTTCGTGGTCCTGTGCCATATGGATGGATGTATCCATTTGAGAGGTAATAGTAAATATCCGTAAAATTGTTGTTAGTTTAAAATTCAGATTTAAGTAAGTGCATTTAAATTGAATTAATTTTGTAATAGGTACTTGAATCATCCGAAGAAGAAAATTTGACAGAAAGCACGAGTTGAAGGTTCAATTTGCAAATCATATCTTGAAGAAGAAGCTTCATTCTTTTTCTCTTATTACTTCAGTGACCATGTAAACTTATCATTTGTAAGTGGTCCTCGTAATGATGCAGCCGTTGAAGAAGATTATTCTCAGACAATGTTGTCTATTTTTAGACAACATAGCCGACCTATTGGAAAATATGTGGACGTATGGTTAGACGATAGAGATCAATATGTAGCACACACATATATTCTTCTTAATTGTGCTGAAGTTGCACCATTTGTTAGGTAATAATAAATTCATATTTATTTCAACGATACTTACATTTTAATCATAATGTAACATATAGTACATACATATTCGCAGTATTTACGAATCACAACATCCATCTGGCGATCTCAGTAAGGAATTTTCTAAATGGTTTTCTAACTACGTTTATGATCCAATAAACATCATCGTTGATGAAGAATTACAACATCTTGCACTCGGACCAAAAAGAAATGTCAAGACTTATCCAATATTCTTCATCAGTGGATTTAAATTTAAAGCCAAGGATTATGGTGCTGAAAAATTAACATATAACAGTGGTGTATTTGTCAAAGGTAGTGATGATCCAGATGAGCATATAAAAGAATTTTATGGCGTCTTAATACAGGTTTTAGAATTGACATATTATGTACAACCTGCAGAAAAAGTTTTTTTTTATTCAAGTGCAATTGGTTCAGTAATATTCCTGGTTCTAGAATCAACGTGCACAAAGATTATAAACTTATAGAAATAAAGCACACCTCACATTACTATAAGTATGATCCTTTCGTATTGGCCAAGCAAGCATTACAAGTTTATTTTGCTCTGTATCCATCCTTAAAAAGAGATAAAGCAGATTGGTGTGCTGTTTTTAAAACAAAGACAAGATTTATGTTTGATGGAATTAATATTCCAGAAGAAGCAGTGTATCAAACGAATCTTGAGCCAAATGATGAAATAATAATAGGTGATGATATTGATTTGGGTTTGTTAAATTATGAATCAAATATTTTAATAGAAGCATTTGAGAGTACAGAAGAAACGATATAGAGTACGAGACCGAGACTGAATCAGAAGACGACGAAGACTGAAAATTTTGAATTTTTGTATCAGTTGTTGTATAATGTATATTCTGAGTTTCAGCTGTTATCAATAATGATGACTATGTTGTGAGTTATGTCTTATTGTTTTTTTAAATTATGTATGTATACTCAGGAGATCTTGTCTCATTTATGACGTTTTAGTGCAAGTTTTATGTGATGATGATTAATCAAACATGTTTTGTAATAACGAACTGATATTTTTATTATTATATGAAATGATATGTTTGTAACAGATATGCATAGGAGACACTCTAGCAGATCTCGGCCTTCTCCTTCCGCTGGTGCGGGTGCCTGATGTGTACGTATTTGTGCATATTTTTACCACCATATTTAATCTATTTAAATTAAATAAATGATCCTATCGGGTATTTTAACTTGTTTAAACCAAAAATTCAAATTATTTCAAATCGTCACATATTCATCTTCATCCAAGGGCAAAATGGTCATTTTTGTGCATATATTAATTTTCTAAAATTTAATTGAAAATTTCTATGATGTTTTGTAGGAATTTAAATTCAAATACAAGTGGCTTCATGAAGATATGCATGCACAAAAGGAAACAAAGCAAATGAAGATGAAAATAATTCAAACTCATGAACATGGAGGACCCCACCTACCCACTTACCTTGATTTTCAATTAGGAGCTAATGCACATGCTAAAAGGCCATTAAAGCTTCATATACATTTAAGTAGGGGATTAAGACATGCCAATGATTACTTGGTGGCCACACTACCTCAAGGGTATTTTGGGCATTCCCCAAAAAAATGAATTAGGATTTCTAACTTGTATAAATACCTCATATCTTCATGTAACCCTCCTCTTCCTCTTAGTTAGTTTTGAGCTTAGAAATAAAAGAAAGCTTCTCTTTTCTTTTCATGGCTACTTAGCCATTTCTTTCATGTAATTTATTTTTTTATGCAACTTTAATACATTGTTCTTTCCTTTTCTTGTTTACTTCCTTTCAAGCAAGTAGTGTAGTTTGATTTTAATGCAAGTAGATTAGTTTTTTTCTTTCATTGTGCTCTCCTTTTACTTCTTGTTTATTCCATGTTGCAAGCTACATTTGTTGATTTGATAACAAATATGAGAGCCTAATCCTTCAATTTAGGGGTAATGAAGCTCTCTAGTATGTAGATGCAACATTTTGATATTATGCTCTCTTTTTGTGCTTCATGGAAAAATGATGTTTATGTAATTTTGTGTTTAGTATTGAGTTTGACAGCTTATGTTGTTCAAAATAAATATGCTATGCTTAGTCATATGAATCAAAAATTGCCTCTTCATCTATATATGATTATGACAAAGAAGTGAATGTTTAAATCAAAATTTGATGGCCTATATTTCTAAACAATGGTTAATAGGCCATGCTTAAAATAGATTTCATTTTCAACTTTGTTGTCATTTTCATGAGAGTTAGTAAGTGGTTTAAGGGCTGTGTTATAGTTTGATGGCTTAAGTTGAGCTAATTAATAGCACAAATAAGCCCTACTTATGATAAACACATCACTTAAATTCAGTAATGACCAAAAAAGAGAGATCATAATTTCATTTTTGTTGAACTATGTGATCTAGAGAGTGAATTTATCTCTAAATTATTTTTCTACTCTCATATTTTTTATCACTTTCTTTTTGTCATTTTTCTTACATTTTCTAGCTAATCACTTTCAACTTTGGTTAGTTTGATTGAATATAGATTTAAAATCAACAATTCCCTACGGATCGACCCGTACTCGCCATGTACTAACTTTTGTACGCCGTGCGCTTGCAGTAATTTTTATTTCAAAAACTTTCGGTGATTTTCTAACTCAATAGAAAATTTGCCGTTAAATAGTGCCAGCGGCACAACGTCGGATTTACGTCCGATGGCAGAGGTAGTTCCGAAGAGTGCAGGGTAAGTATCAAATTTATTACATGTTTACTATTTAAAATTTATTAAATTCGCACATCTTATTTTATACAGGGGGTTTGAGGTCTAGCCAAGCGACTTTATTTTGCAAGTGTCGAGGAAGGCATTCATGAGCCAGATGTCAAGATGCTAGGCTTACTGGGATGACATTCCCGATCACATTAAGAATGCCATATTCGCCGACTTGATGGTAAGTTCTATATTATTTATTATTACAAACTAATGTTCGTCATCGCAGGTTAGATATGAAGCGGAGAAAGCTCGAGTGGCGCAGTCCACTGGCCGTGAGTTGACCTTAGAGGAGGAGGATCGTATTTGGGATGCTCTCATTGACCCACCTACTCGAAATAGGTGTTCTGGTTATGGAAATCAGGAGGTAAACTGCTTCATTAACTAATATATAAATTATATTTAATCCTGAAGCATAAATTATAACTTCCAATCAAATAATTTACAGGCGATGATGACCCAGAGGGCTTATAGGAGATCTCAGGCCGAGGAGGAGATAGCTCAGTTGAAGCAGCATATGGTAGAATTCAATGATTGGCAGAAGTGAAGCAACCCTCTCTAACTTGCCATTCTATTTGAAGGGCTCAATTTGGTTTATGCTAAATTCAGGGTTACTTACTTTCAAGACCAACTATTTTTTTTCTTCTTTTTGTATATTTATTTATTTTTCCCAATATCCAATCTGTTCAATATAGAAATATTGATATACTTCTTTGTAAAACTATTTGTATGTACATGTAAAAATACAAATCATTTTAATTCTAATATCAGAGTTTTTTTTTCTTTTAGAATAACTCAATTTATTTTAAACTAAAACAATTATGTTTCAGCCATAGTAAAAGGATTGGGAAAGGCCCTCTCCTATTTGAATCTTTTTGCAAATCTACTGGCCAATTCCTGTTTGATTACTTGTGTTTAACCTTTGTATATTTAATAGAACATGAGAGTTACCTCATAACATTTAAACTTTTGCAAAATTACTTTTCAAATAGCCAAACAGAGGTTGTGCATGCTTCTGTGTATCTGTGTGCACAAAGACATGTACAACTGCCATTTTCTTTTTTCTTTTTTTTTTTTGAATTTGTAGATGGATTAGTTTGGTCAAGTTAGACCCTTATACTGTCTTACTACTACTTGCTAGCTTGCTCATACATTTAAGCATCAAACTTATACAAATCTGGGTTCCTACTTGTCTTTGTCTTCAAATTTCTTGTCTATATGTTTGTTCTCATTTTATAGTATTTACAGTTAATTTGTAAATGAGTTTTAACCTCTAAAGTAGACTACTACATATGTGTATATTACTAGTTCCCATATGCCTTAGTTCTACTACTAACTTTATTATTCAATTCTTGAAAATTGCATGCTTACAGATTATGATATAAAGCTAAATACTTTAATCTTTTTCTACTGAGAATATTTCCATCACACACTAATCTTTTGAAACCATTCATTACTTCACAATCAAGGTTTAGCACATTGCAAATATCAGTACATAGAAATCCTTCAGCTAAAACAAACATAAGAGACATTCCTCTACAAAAGTCCTAGATTAGTTAATTAGCAATTTCTCTTTAGCATTATACTTCTGCTCCTTAATATTTAGCTTCCTCCTTTCAGACACCACATGGCCTGCTCCACAATGCAAGTGAAGCACCCATTTGATGCAAGCAACAAACAGGTCAGACTGAAGTCTGGTGTAAGTAAAATCAATTGACAATGCATGAAGACTAATCAAATAGGTTCCGTATTACCTTTCTATTTTCAGAAGTTAAGTGTTTCACTTAAGTTGTTAAACTACTTTCTCATGCTCAAATTTCTAAGGGTTGTAACAGTGGTAAGTTTTGTGTACTGTTAACATCATCAGGTGTGCATTCTTAGGCTAATTGGTTAACAGAAACTTTTAACCCAGAAAATCATAATAGCCATCATAATTTCACACAGGCATACACAAACATGAACAAACAACATCCATAACATTAAGCTAAAGTACCAGTATTGAGTTTGCATGTCAGGACTCCCACTACTTCTAGCATATTTACTCTTGCATGTATGTTCATTTCCTGCCATTTTAAGGTCCAGTATTACATTCATGGTTGCACTGGTGCACACAGCCTGGAACTACTACCTGGTTTCCAGTGCACTACTGTAACGATCCGGATTTTCGCATTCGAAAATCGGCACCCGTACTTTACATCGTACTCGAATGTCATAGATTCGACCGTTCAAATCCGATTCGCCGGAGCTTATAACAACATTAAGTAAATAACACAGCGGAATAAAAAGAATAATACAGATATACAACATCTGATACAATATCCAGATACAATGATGATACAATGAATATCTATATACATCAGAGATATGATACAACAAATAGTAGCGGAAAAGAAAATAGATAACACCAACAGCGGATAGAATGTCTCCAATAGAATGCTCCAAGATAAGCAACGTCAGTCCATGAACTCCAAGAACTGAACTAGCTCCAGATAATCTACTCAACCTGAATAGCTGAAAAACCCAACTCTAGACTGCCCATGTGGAAAATAGTGGGCACCCAGAGTTTAGGAAGGGAACAATAAACTCTGGATCAGTCATGGGACTGGTGTGAGCAACAAAAACAGTTTATCTTTAAAAACAAATAGCAAAAGAATTTTAAACATTGAAATCCGCAATGCTTTTCGAAAATGAAACTACCATAAGACCTCCCGCCACACACACAATGCAAACGCAGAATTGGAGGAGATTTCTTCTTATGATAGTCAAAGATGCTTACTACGCAAAAATCAAATTCTTTTTGATATTATTATTAGTGCATAGTGTAGAAAACATTTCGAAAGTACAATATAAATCTTAGCCAGCATACGTACCATTATAGTATGCTTGCTATAGCTGCCATATTAGATGGCAGGTTCTACAACTAAAACCGTACAAGTCACGTATTGGAGTTGGATTTCCAACAAATGGTCAGGCCAAGGAACTTCCTATGCCACGATGGGTACGTCCCTGGAATAGACGACCCGAGAAATAACCTAACATTACGGTTAGATCTCTGCCAACACAAGGCCGGGTTACCTCTGCAAAAATAGGTAACTACTGACACGCGTATGTCATCCCCCGATCGTAACCGATCTTCCCGAGGATCCCCGATTTCCAACAAACCACATAATAATAATGGAGCAACCACATAGGTTAAGTATATGGGCTCCATACCATGATACCACCTCTATCCAGAAGGAATGACATACAGTAAGGGGCGCTACTCCCTAGAACCCTGCTGCATCTTTCCTGTTTTGACCATTTCCGGGGTGTGAGGTCCGACGAAGTCTCGTCCACAAAGCTACGCTTTGTCAGAAAGCCATGCTTCGGGTCAAACAAATGATCAACCTATGATCACAAAGATATAAGATCAAACAAATGATCATATCGCAAATGATCAAACACTGATCATCACACAACAACACTCAGCATGCCACATTACCAAATTGGGATATATCGCTGATAAATTTCAACTACATAACCTCTGAGCTCGTACGTCTCAGAGAAGGGTGTTAAGCTAAGAGAATAAATTCTCCGCCACCAAACAGAAATGTATTTGAAAGAAATCAGCTTTATATCTCAAAGTGTAATGTCAGACATGTAACCATACAAGTCTGTTCCGGGTTTGAACAGAACCGAAGGCACTTCTCACGAAGCCCTTGCAATTCCGGATAACTCTCAATCACGTCCGGACTCCCGTCACAAAAGAGTGATATAAATCTCTATACCGGTGCGACTAAGTGCAGAGACATTCGACAGGTTGTCCTTTCATTTTCGAAAAATATCCGGTCTTCAACACCGGTCTTCAAATGCTATCCATATACGACGTATCACTATTCGGAATGGGTTATATGACACAATTGTCTTTTCCCGGCTAACCCGAATAGTGAGCGCAATATTCAAAAACAAATGGATAATGGGATTTCAATTAAGTCACAACTTATTACCCAAACTTTCTTTTCAAATGGTTTAACAAATTACCATTTTAATCTTTTAAACAAAAAGATTCAATTCACAAAGTTCACTTATTTCACAAAGATTCATTCATAGATTTTCCAAATCAATTTCCCTTTCAATTTGATTAATTCGTTAAATCTTTAAATCAAAGATTTACTAATAGCTTTCAAAACAATTTCATTTCGAATGGTTTAAATAAATCATCATTTTAAATCTGTTAAAAACAAACAGATTTAATTCATAGCTTTCAAAAAGAATTCATTCATAACTTGGAAAATCATTTTTCAATTCACTTGAAATTCCTTTAATTTAAACTGGAATTTCTTTTCTTATCCAAAAGCTTTTATCATTCGAAAACAACAGTTTTCAATTTGGAAATCTGATTCATTCATACGAGTTGAAATCCTTGGGTTAAATTCAAATTCCCAACTTATACTTTTAAAATGGTTTAGATTCATACAAACACATTTATATCATCTTTTATCAAATCGTAGATTTAATTTCAAACTTGAATTCAAATTTAAATCTAATTATTTAAATTTTCAAAAACTCGGTTAAGTTATTCAAAATAACTTTTATCTTTGAAATTCCATTTCAAAAGCTTTTTATTTTAAACCCAAATTTCCGATTTCAAAATCAATTGAAATTAAAATTTCAATTTCAAAAATATCAAATTTAAATTATCTGTGACTTAACCGATTTCCACGTGAAATCCATATTTGTGTGTGTAAAAGTGTGGTCTAGGGGTTTTACATAGTAGTGCAACATCATACAATCATCACAGATCAAAATACAAAAATATAGTTGATAAGCGATATGGACTATAACGCTTATCATTCATTCACAGATCGCAGATACATATCACAGATAAGTAAATTACAGATCACAACATAAATCATGATGTATCACAAAGCATCATAATTAGGGATATCAAACAATCAAATAGTCCAATAGAATCCAAATATCCATAAATAAGGTCAATTTATTTATCTGATTAATTTAAATCAGATTTATTATTTATGAATAAATCACAAATCCTGGTTAATTAACATTAATTAATTACAATCATTTTGATTTATTATTCTTTATTCATTTATTCATTAACCCTAAATTTTTGAATTAATTATCCCCGTAAATTTCACTAAGTAAATTCACTTATCCAATTATTTTCTTAAGTTAATTAAACAAATTAAATTAACTCTAATTAATCAAAATATCCAAAATCAACTACAATAAGTGATTAATCCTTAATTACTTTCATTAAGTAATTTCATTTAAACTTCACTATTTATTATTATTACATAAATTAATCCAATTAATTATTAGATATAAATCACATTAATTTATTATAATAATAATCAAGTTAATGACCTTTATTAACATTTATTTAATTATTCTCCCAAAATAATTAACTTACCTTAATCATTATTAGTTATAGGTTCGATTAACCATTAAAATTCATTAATTAATTAAAGTCTAATCTATAGTTCTCAAATTCATATTAATTACTTAACTCATTATTTAAACATTAATTAATACATTTAAACTTATAATTACTAATTTAATTGATATAAATTATCAATTATCTATTCTGATTTACCTTAATGGTTAATGAATATAAATCTTAAGTCTTCATTTCTTAAAGTAAATTTATTCTTATTATTAATTAAATTTTCACTTTCGAACATGTTCAAAAACATTTATTTCAAAATCTGGAAGTTAATCTATTCAGTTAAATTTTGATTCCATTTTAAAATCATCAGTTAAAAATTGAAATGTGTACAGGTTAAAAACTCTAGAAGCAAAACTACCCGAGACCTTCACATTTTACTTCGAGTGAAACCCCTCCCTGCTTTGAGTAAAATGCACGAACGACTCGAGTACTTCACGCAATCTCCTCTGACTTCTTCCCAAGAAACAACACACACACACCAGCGTGCTTGTGCACTTGCACAGCTCCGATCTTCTCCTCCAGTCGACGTCGCCTCGTCGAGCAAGTCGATCATCATCTACGACTCAATCCCTGACCACCTGAACTTCGTCCATCAATGCAAATCGAATTCGAGCTCGATTACCACCTGGAAACGAACAGTGAAACAACACCCGCCTGGAAACCTCCTCGTGCTCGACACTCCGACCACCGGAAGCTACCCAAACCCGGCCGTAGCCTCGTCGACACTTCCGCTACCTTCCCTCGAAATCGCGTGGCACTCGATCTACGAACGGCGATGAACGAGGCGAAACAACAGACCCCACTAAATTAGGTCACCAGATTTCGAACGCCTCCTGCCACCACCATGGTCATTGGCTAACCATCATGACATTTTCCCTTACTCCCTGATCACTCCTCCACTTCCAGCCCAATTTCCGACCATCACCAACCCATGGATCACCCGATACAACCCAATCTTCAGTTCCCGTTCAACTCAAAAGAACAAGCCCAAAACTCAATTAAAAATTGTGATTCTTCTTCTAAAAATCATGGTTTTCGATTACGTTTTAGATCATATATCTGAAACAAGAAAATAAGAAGTTTGGTTTTTTACTCCTTTTAAGTTTGTTCTGATGTTTTGGGTTTCCAGAGACCATTTTAAGTTGTTTTAATCTTTAATGAAATTTTAAACTTAGTTTATAATGATACAAACAACTTTTGTTTGAATCTTAAGTTCATCCATCAATTAGAACGAGAGTAATTAATTTTTTTGAAAACCAACAGTTTGGGTTTTTGAACAAAGAACAGAACAACAGCCTGCATATTTCATTTCCTATCTTCCCATATATATATACAGATAATTATATATGCACACATACATATCTTAGATATACTTTCACAGATTCAACCTTTATATTTTAAAGAAAAATGTTCTCACTTGGATTAGTGAAAGAACAGTGGAGTTCGAAGCCAAAAATATACAAACCAGACATGCATACATACAGATATTCAAAATACTGAGTTATCATTTATATATGCATAAACAAGTATCATCAATCACAGAACTTCATAAGCAAGCAATCATTTATTACTTAGTTTTAAATAATAAAAAATGTTACTCACTGTGATTTAGGAAGAGAAGAACAGAGCAGCCTATATATATTTGAAAACAGGCTTGAAGTCTTCTCTCTGCCTTTACTTCTCTTGTTGAATTTATTTAAGTAGATCTTGTTTGAGTTGAGATTTTTGTTTTAAATTTCTGAGATGCAATTTCAGAGGTTACTCAGTTATAGATCGAACTGAGATGAAAATGAAGAGGTTGACATATACAAGAAGCTACAAGTGATGTTTGTTGTACAGGGTAATAAATGCTTGTACAATAATAAGCATGGCTAAAGATACAGTTGTGGCATGCCTTAATGCTGTTGTACAAACAAATATATAAACATATTTGTTTTCCTTCAATTCGGCTGAGATGGTTTTCTATAGGGTGGCTAAAGATCCAAGCATTTATTGCTTTGTAAAATCTACACATATACCATACTTGAAGATATTTTATTTCTTTTGCTTTTAAAATGGTGGCTGCCTTGTCTACTTATTTACAGGCTGAGAATTTGTTTCATTTGTTTTATTCTAATGTTTGTTTGTTTGTTATTTTACTTTGTTTTGTTTACTTTGCATATTTATTTACAACTTTGTTTCATATTGTAAGTGTTGTTTCTTTTCTTATGGCTTAATAATATAAGTAGATTTCTATTTTAATTTATTTGTTTAACTTACATTTATGTCTTTGTATTATTTTATAAACTCAATTATTTATTTTACTCTAATTTTATCCAAAAATTTATTTAATTACTCAGTTTAATTCAAAAATTCATTTAATTATTAATTTAAATAAATTTAAATTTCGGGGTCGTTACAAACTTCCCCCCTTAAAAGAATTTCGTCCTCGAAATTCGCAGGCACGAAAACAACGAAGAGATAGACAGATTCGATCTCCTATAATTCCTCAAACGCAAGATACGGATTCCAAACTCAAGTCGGAATATTCAAAGTATATATCAATTTGTCCCTCTTCAGACTTTGATCAACTCAAGAAATTATAATAGAATTTCAAATTTGGTTCGTTTTATCGATACAATTCAATTTATCCTTCATATTCTGTTTATCAATTTAACTCAATTTAAATTTCCAAATTATTTAAAATTTTCAACTTCGAATTCATTATTAAATTTCAATTTCCCAAAACATATTCATCAAGGTTTAAATCAAAAAGCTGATAAGAAATCGATGAATATACGAAGTAAGATCTTCTACAACGATTTGTAGGGCCACCATTACACCGAAACTACTTCTTGTAGCTGATACGAAGCAATCAAAAGGATTTTGGAAACGAATCAAAGAAGATTGATAAGAAAGTTGTTTCCACTGTTGCAGGGTATTGACCATTTATAGTCGTATTCCCTTGTTCCCTATCTCATCTTCTTCTTGTACTCATACTCACTATCAGTGGATAGCAAGAGAATTTACTGAGACATTCAGACGGATATCTGAGAGATTACTCATTCTAGAGTTTACTTCACTCTATCTCTAATGAGCTACTTAATGTGTTATACTCTTGAGCTAAAGTTCAACCTTAGCTCTGATACCACTTGTAACGATCCGGATTTTCGCGTTCGAAAATCGGCACCCGTACTTTACATCGTACTCGAATGTCATAGATTCGACCGTTCAAATCCGATTCGCCGGAGCTTATAACAACATTAAGTAAATAACACAGCGGAATAAAAAGAATAATACAGATATACAACATCTGATACAATATCCAGATACAATGATGATACAATGAATATCTATATACATCAGAGATATGATACAACAAATAGCAGCGGAAAAGAAAATAGATAACACCAACAGCGGATAGAATGTCTCCAATAGAATGCTCCAAGATAAGCAACGTCAGTCCATGAACTCCAAGAACTGAACTAGCTCCAGATAATCTACTCAACCTGAATAGCTGAAAAACCCAACTCTAAACTGCCCGTGTGGAAAATAGTGGGCACCCAGAGTTTAGGAAGGGAACAATAAACTCCGGATCAGTCATGGGACTGGTGTGAGCAAGAAAAATAGTTTATCTTTAAAAACAAATAGCAAAAGAATTTTAAACATTGAAATCCGCAATGCTTTTCGAAAATGAAACTACCATAAGACCTCCCGCCACACACACAATGCAAACGCAGAATTGGAGGAGATTTCTTCTTATGATAGTCAAAGATGCTTACTACGCAAAAATCAAATTCTTTTTGATATTATTATTAGTGCATAGTGTAGAAAACATTTCGAAAGTACAATATAAATCTTAGCCAGCATACGTACCATTATAGTATGCTTGCTATAGCTGCCATATTAGATGGCAGGTTCTACAACTAAAACCGTACAAGTCACGTATTGGAGTTTGGATTTCCAACAAATGGTCAGGCCAAGGAACTTCCTATGCCACGATGGGTACGTCCCTGGAATAGACGACCCGAGAAATAACCTAACATTACGGTTAGATCTCTACCAACACAAGGCCGGGTTACCTCTGCAAAAATAGGTAACTACTGACACGCGTATGTCATCCCCCGATCGTAACCGATCTTCCCGAGGATCCCCGATTTCCAACAAACCACATAATAATAATGCAGCAACCACATAGGTTAAGTATCTGGACTCCATACCATGATACCACCTCTATCCAGAAGGAATGACATACACTAAGGGGCGCTACTCCCTAGAACCTTGCTGCATCTTTCCTGTTTTGACCATTTCCGGGGTGTGAGGTCCGACGAAGTCTCGTCCACAAAGGTACGCTTTGTCACAAAGCCATGTTTCGGGTCAAACAAATGATCAACCTATGATCACAAAGATATAAGATCAAACAAATGATCATATCGCAAATGATCAAACACTGATCATCACACAACAACACTCAGCATGCCACATTACCAAATTGGGATACATCGCTGATAAATTTCAACTACATAACCTCTGAGCTCGTACGTCTCAGAGAAGGGTGTTAAGCTAAGAGAATAAATTCTCCGCCACCAAACAGAAATGTATTTGAAAGAAATCAGCTTTATATCTCAAAGTGTAATGTCAGACATGTAACCATACAAGTCTATTCCGGGTTCGAACAGAACCGAAGGCACTTCTCACGAAGCCCTTGCAATTCCGGATAACTCTCAATCACGTCCGGACTTCCCGTCACAAAAGAGTGATATAAATCTCTATACCGGCGCGACTCAGTGCAGAGACATTCGACAGGTTGTCCTTTCATTTTCGAAAAATATCCGGTCTTCAACACCAGTCTTCAAATGCTATCCATACACGACGTATCACTATTCAGAATGGGTTATATGACACAATTGTCTTTTCCCGGCTAACCCGAATAGTGAGCGCAATATTCAAAAACAAATGGATAATGGGATTTCAATTAAGTCACAACTTATTACCCAAACTTTCTTTTCAAATGGTTTAACAAATTACCATTTTAATCTTTTAAACAAAAAGATTCAATTCACAAAGTTCACTTAATTTCACAAAGATTCATTCATAGATTTTCCAAATCAATTTCCCTTTCAATTTGATTAATTCGTTAAATCTTTAAATCAAAGATTTACTAATAGCTTTCAAAACAATTTCATTTCGAATGGTTTAAATAAATCATCATTTTAAATCTGTTAAAAACAAACAGATTTAATTCATAGCTTTCAAAAAGAATTCATTCATAACTTGGAAAATCATTTTTCAATTCACTTGAAATTCCTTTAATTTAAACTGGAATTTCTTTTCTTATCCAAAAGCTTTTATCATTCGAAAACAACAGTTTTCAATTTGGAAATCTGATTCATTCATACGAGTTGAAATCCTTGGGTTAAATTCAAATTCCCAACTTATACTTTTAAAATGGTTTAGATTCATACAAACACATTTATATCATCTTTTATCAAATCATAGATTTAATTTCAAACTTGAATTCAAATTTAAATCTAATTATTTAAATTTTCAAAAACTCGGTTAAGTTATTCAAAATAACTTTTATCTTTGAAATTCCATTTCAAAAGCTTTTTATTTTAAACCCAAATTTTTGATTTCAAAATCAATTGAAATTAAAATTTCAATTTCAAAAACATCAAATTTAAATTATCTATGACTTAACCGATTTCCACGTGAAATCCATATTTGTGTGTGTAAAAGTGTGGTCTAGGGGTTTTACATAGTAGTGCAACATCATACAATCATCGCAGATCAAAATACAAAAATATAGTTGATAAGCGATATGGACTATAACGCTTATCATTCATTCACAGATCACAGATACATATCACAGATAAGTAAATTACAGATCACAACATAAATCATGATGTATCACAAAGCATCATAATTAGGGATATCAAACAATCAAATAGTCCAATAGAATCCAAATATCCATAAATAAGGTCAATTTATTTATCTGATTAATTTAAATCAGATTTATTATTTATGAATAAATCACAAATCCTGGTTAATTAACATTAATTAATTACAATCATTTTGATTTATTATTCTTTATTCATTTATTCATTAACCCTAAATTTTTGAATTAATTATCCCCGTAAATTTCACTAAGTAAATTCACTTATCCAATTATTTTCTTAAGTTAATTAAACAAATTAAATTAACTCTAATTAATCAAAATATCCAAAATCAACTACAATAAGTGATTAATCCTTAATTACTTTCATTAAGTAATTTCATTTAAACTTCACTATTTATTATTATTACATAAATTAATCCAATTAATTATTAGATATAAATCACATTAATTTATTATAATAATAATCAAGTTAATGACCTTTATTAACATTTATTTAATTATTCTCCCAAAATAATTAACTTACCTTAATCATTATTAGTTATAGGTTCGATTAACCATTAAAATTCATTAATTAATTAAAGTCTAATCTATAGTTCTCAATTTCATATTAATTACTTAACTCATTATTTAAACTTTAATTAATACATTTAAACTTATAATTACTAATTTAATTGATATAAATTATCAATTATCTATTCTGATTTACCTTAATGGTTAATGAATATAAATCTTAAGTCTTCATTTCTTAAAGTAAATTTATTCTTATTATTAATTAAATTTTCACTTTCGAACATGTTCAAAAACATTTATTTCAAAATCTGGAAGTTAAACTTCTATTCAGTTAAATTTTGATTCCATTTTAAAATCATCAGTTAAAAATTGAAATCTGTACAGGTTAAAAACTCTAGAAGCAAAACTACCCGAGACCTTCACATTTTACTTCGAGTGAAACCCCTCCCTGCTTTGAGTAAAATGCACGAACGACTCGAGTACTTCACGCAATCTCCTCTGACTTCTTCCCAGGAAACAACATACACACCAGCGTGCTTGTGCACGTGCACAGCTCCGATCTTCTCCTCCAGTCGACGTCGCCTCGTCGAGCAAGTCGACCATCACCTACGACTCAATCCCTGACCACCTGAACTTCCTCCATCAACGCAAATCGAATTCGAGCTCGATTACCACCTGGAAACGAACAGTGAAACAACACCCGCCTGGAAACCTCCTCGTGCTCGACACTCCGACCACCGGAAGCTACCCAAACCCGGCCGTAGCCTCGTCGACACTTCCGCTACCTTCCCTCGAAATCGCGTGGCACTCGATCTACGAACGGCGATGAACGAGGCGAAACAACAGACCCCACTAAATTAGGTCACCAGATTTCGAACGCCTCCTGCCGCCACCATGGTCATTGGCCGACCATCACGACATTTTCCCTTACTCCCTGATCACTCCTCCACTTCCAGCCCAATTTCCGACCATCACCAACCCATGGATCACCCGATACAACCCAATCTTCAGTTCCCGTTCAACTCAAAAGAACAAGCCCAAAACTCAATTAAAAATTGTGATTCTTCTTCTAAAAATCATGGTTTTCGATTACGTTTTAGATCATATATCTGAAACAAGAAAATAAGAAGTTTGGTTTTTTACTCCTTTTAAGTTTGTTCTGATGTTTTGGGTTTCCAGAGACCATTTTAAGTTGTTTTAATCTTTAATGAAATTTTAAACTTAGTTTATAATGATACAAACAACTTTTGTTTGAATCTTAAGTTCATCCACCAATTAGAACGAGAGTAATTAATTTTTTTGAAAACCAACAGTTTGGGTTTTTGAACAGAGAACAGAACAACAGCCTGCATATTTCATTTCCTATCTTCCCATATATATACAGATAATTATATATGCACACATACATATCTTAGATATACTTTCACAGATTCAACCTTTATATTTTAAAGAAAAATGTTCTCACTTGGATTAGTGAAAGAACAGTGGAGTTCAAAGCCAAAAATATACAAACCAGACATGCATACATACAGATATTCAAAATACTGAGTTATCATTTATATATGCATAAACAAGTATCATCAATCACAGAACTTCATAAGCAAGCAATCATTTATTACTTAGTTTTAAATAATAAAAAATGTTACTCACTGTGATTTAGGAAGAGAAGAACAGAGCAGCCTATATATATTTGAAAACAGGCTTGAAGTCTTCTCTCTGCCTTTACTTCTCTTGTTGAATTTATTTAAGTAGATGTTGTTTGAGTTGAGATTTTTGTTTTAAATTTCTGAGATGCAATTTCAGAGGTTACTTAGTTATAGATCGAACTGAGATGAAAATGAAGAGGTTGACATATACAAGAAGCTACAAGTGATATTTGTTGTACAGGGTAATAAATGCTTGTACAATAATAAGCATGGCTAAAGATACAGTTGTGGCATGCCTTAATGCTGTTGTACAAACAAATATATAAACATATTTGTTTTCCTTCAATTCGGCTGAGATGGTTTTCTATAGGGTGGCTAAAGATCCAAGCATTTATTGCTTTGTAAAATCTACACATATACCATACTTGAAGATATTTTATTTCTTTTGCTTTTAAAATGGTGGCTGCCTTGTCTACTTATTTACAGGCTGAGAATTTGTTTCATTTGTTTTATTCTAATGTTTGTTTGTTTGTTATTTTACTTTGTTTTGTTTACTTTGCATATTTATTTACAACTTTGTTTCATATTGTAAGTGTTGTTTCTTTTCTTATGGCTTAATAATATAAGTAGATTTCTATTTTAATTTATTTTTTTAACTTACATTTATTTCTTTGTATTATTTTATAAACTCAATTATTTATTTTACTCTAATTTTATCCAAAAATTTATTTAATTACTCGGTTTAATTCAAAAATTCATTTAATTATTAGTTTAAATAAATTTAAATTTCGGGGTCGTTACAACTACAAGCTATTTGGGCATAAACATGCCATGTGCAAACTCACACTCCAACCTTGATGTAAGTCAACCACTATGTCATACCCACTTCCCTCATACCCTGATAGAGGTGACCCACATCCTTAGTTTAATTACTAAGTTCTTTCATATGACCCAATATTATCTATGCAGTGTCATGCCCAAAACTGTTGTATACCTAACCAATATGTGCTAGCAGTTTTCATACATCCATCAATCATTCACCCATTCATACATTCAACAATTAATCAGGCACACTTGTATATTATCTCAAGTCAGTTTCATTCAGAGATATATCCTTAGCTAAAGCATAGATCTGAGCATTTTAGGAAGTGAAATGCCATTGTGGTTCCCCAGTAATAAGGTTCTTACAGTCATCCTACACAATAAAGTGTTTTCACTTATTACTTAACCTTATTTCCAGAGAACAATCAATGATGGATTAAGACTCAGCACATGGAAATTCCATTGCACCCTAACCCACATTTTCAGTTGCAAGACATAAGCCAGAGGACCCCTTCCTCTTACTGCCTTGCACCTTACTTTTCTCATTAATTTATGCTTTAACTAAAAACATTTCTCAAGTTCATAATCATATAAATAAATCAGTTATTATACCATCATTAAATTTATCATGTATAAACAAGCATAGGTTAAGTGACAACAAGGCAATACAAGTCACATAATCTCAGAAACAACAGAAAATTGTTAAACTAAAATGCAAGCAAAGCATCAAACAGAAATTAAAATAACTAAAGGTTAAATGGCTGCATTTCATAGGTCTTAATGCCTTGTCAAGTGAGGGTTTACTCACCAAAGTTCTTCTTCCCAAATCTTGGTTCAGGTCTGCCATTGATTTTCTAAACTGCTGCCTATTTTTTTTCTATATTTTGTTTTCTGGTTCTAACATGTAACCGTAGGAGATAATGATGTATATAAGGGAGTTACTAGGGTTTTAAGGTTAGTTAACTAATTTATTTTCATCAGAAATCCCATCACCATTTCTGGTTTCACCCATAGTTCACCCTCTCCACTTTCCTTTTCCCACCATTTCTCCCTTTTCCCTTGTCTTAACCACTTTTGGCAAAATTTCTCCACACATTATACGCATGAATTTGGCTCGGGCATTGTTTGTCTTTTCTGGTTTTAATCATGCATATAAACTTATGTGTCTAACTAAATTTGTGTGTGTGTCAATCAATTATTTTGCACAACTTACATTCATGCATTTTCTACCCATACATGCAGCTATGCTCATTTTAATTTATGGGAATTAGGACTAAAACTGCCTATGATACTTATGCATTATAATTAGGTTAATATAGCTACACTAATAGGTCATGCACTCATTTACTTTGCATTTACCTACAGGGTCTTTACTCACTAATTTACCTTGCTCAGGTAGTATGCTGGAACAGTGTGCACATGCACAAGGACATGCATACTTATTTACACACAATTGTTTTTCAGAGAAAAAGAAAAATTTTGTTTTCAAATAACTAGCTTTCTTTTACAAAATATTTGAATTATATATATATGCTTAAACTATGGGCTGTCACATACACCCCTCCTTTAAGAAATTGTGTCCCACAATTTAACACTTCTTCCCATGTTTGTCATGTGTTAAAACTAATCGGGCACAAACATTCTTAACTCAACCAAAGCATACATCAAGCAAGCACATTCAACACTGAATGTTATATTTAACTAGGTAAATTCAAGCATGAATAATAGACTACCTCTACTCTAATTGTCAGTTGCAAATAGTTGAGGGTACTGGACTTTTATCTTGTCCTCAACCTCCCATGTGCAATCAGTAGGGTCTAGACTCCACTACACCATTACCAGTTTAATAGTTTTGTTCCTCAATTTCTTATCTTCTTTAGCTACAATGCCCACTGGCTTCTTCTCATACACCAAGTCTGGTCTGACTTCCACTTTGTTTTATGACTGAATCACTGATGCTTCATCATGTACACATTTTCTCAATTGTGATACATGAAATACATTGTGTATTCCACTCATTTCTTCTGGCAACTTCAACTTGTAAGCCATCTTTCCTATTCTTGCAATGATTTCATATGGTCCTATATATCTTGGGGTTAGCTTCCCTGCCTTGCCAAATCTCAACACCTTCCTCATAGGTGAAACTTTCAAGTACACACAATCTCCTAATTCAAATTCAAGTGGCTTCCTTCTCCTATCTGCATATGATTTCATTCTATCATGTGCTGCCTTCATTCTCTGTCTGATCAGTGTGATCTTATCATTTGTCTCTTTCACATGATCTGGTCCTAACATCACCTTATCACCTACCTCTAGCCAGCAAGCAGGTGACAAACAAGGCCTCCCATATAGAGCTTCATAGGGTGCCATCCCTATACTACTCCGGTAGCTGTTATTGTAAGCAAATTCTGCTAAATGAAGGTAGTCTTCCCAATTACCACCATGATCAAGTACATAAGTTCTAAGTAGATCCTCCAAGAATTTATTAACCACTTCTGTTTGACCATCAGTTTGGGGTGGTAGGCTGTGCTCAAGCACAACTCAACCCCCATTGCCTGTTGAAAGCTACTCCAGAACTTTGATGTGAATATGGTGTCTCTGTCACTAATGATAGTGGTTAGAACTCCATGTAGTTTCACTATTTCTTTCATGAAAACTTGTGCCAATTTTGGTGCATTTCTACCACTCTTCACTGGTATGAAGTGTGATGATTTAGTCAATCTATCTACCACCACCCAAATACTGTCATTACCTCTCTTTAATCTTGGCAAGCCATCAATGAAATCCATTGATATGCTTTCCCATTTCCACCTTGGAACTTCCAGAGGTTGCAACAGTCCACTGGGTCTTTGGTACTCAGCCTTGACTTGTTGGCAAGTCATGCATTTTGCCACATATTCACCCACACTCCTCTTCATTCCTTTCCACCAATAGCTCCTCTTTAGATCATGATACATTTTAGTACCACCTGGATGTATGGTGTACTTAGACTTGTGATGGACATCCATGATCTTTCTTTGTAGTGCTTCTGTGTTAGGTACACACAGTCTTCCCTTGTAGCTTAAAAATCCTTTTTCATCCAATTCAAACTTGTCAAGCTTTGAACCATTCCTTAAAAATTCCTTCTTCTCTCTTAGGGATGCATCCATGCCTTGAGACTGGTTCACTTCTTCCACTAAGTCTGATTTTATTGTGATGAGGCTCAGCTTGCCATAGTGCTCCATGTCCTCATCTAACACCATAGTTTGCTCTCCCATGCTCCCCACTTCTACATCAGTTAGTGTTAATAGCATTTTAAACTCCTCTATCATCAATGTAGCCAACTTGGCATGTTGCCTACTCAATGCATCTGCCACTCAATTTGCTTTCCCTAGTGTGTACATAATGTCCAAATCATAGGCATCAAGGAATTCCACCCACCTATGTTGTCTCATGTTCAAATCTTTTTGAAAAAACAAGTATTTCAAAGCTTGGTGGTCAGTATAAAGCTCAAACTTTGCTCCTAATAGGTAGTGTCTCCAAAGCTTTAATGCATACACCACAGCTGCCAATTCCAAGTCATGTGTTGCATACTTGGTCTCACTTGGTTTCAGTTGCCTTGATGCATAGGCTATTACTCTACCATCTTGCATAAGAACAGCTCCTATACCTGACCCACATGCATCAGTGTACACTACTAGATTATCATTGTCTTCTGGAATTTTCAGCACTGGTGCTTCCATCAATGCCTTCTTCAATTGGTTGTATGCCCCTTCACACCTCTCAGTCCATAGGAAAGGCTGGTCTTTCCTTGTTAGCTTAGTTAATGGGGTTGCTTTTTTAGCAAAGTCTTTTATAAATCTTCTGTAGTAACCATCCATGCCCATGAATGATCTTATCTCAGTAACACTGCTTGGTTTCTTCCATGCTTGCACTGCCATGACCTTACTAGGGTCTACTGAAATTCCTTCTTGAGAAATTATATGGCCTAAGAATTTTTCTTCCAGAAAGAACACTTTGCAAACTTGGCTTTAAGGCCTTGTTGCCTTAGTCTACTTAGTACCATGTGCAGATGTTTCTCATGTTCATTAGCTGATTTAGAGTATATTAATATATCATCAATGAAAATCAGTACGAATTTATCTAAATAATCTCTAAAAATCCTATTCATTAAATCCACAAAATAGGATGGTGCATTGGTCAAACCAAATGGCATTACTAAGTATTCATACAAGCCATACCTGGTATTGAAAGCTGTATACTTGATACTTTCTTCTTCCACTTTCATTTGATGGAAACCAGATGCTAAGTCAAGTCTGGAAAATACCTTAGCACCATTTAATTGATCAAAAAGATCATCAATTCTAGGTAGAGGGTATTTGTTTTTGATGGTGACTGAGTTTAGTTCCCTATAGTCTATGCACATTCTCAAGGAACCATTATGCTTCTTAAAAAATACTACTGGTGATCTCCAATTTGAACTGCTAGGCCTAATGAAGCCTTTTTGTTCTAATTCTTCTAATTGTTTCTTCAACTCAATCAGTTCCATAGGACCCATTTTGTTTGGTTTCTTAATGACAGGGCTTGTTCCTGGCTTAAGTCTTATTTGAAATTCTACTGGTCTATTATGAGGAATGCCATTCACTTCACCAAACACATCAGTGTATTGGTTAACTATGGGTATCTTCTCTAGGCTTGATTCAACCTCACCACTGTTCAAGTTGAACATCCTACCCATACCCCTATCTTTGGCTGCCTCATACATGACCAAAACTCTTTTGCCATCAGGAAGTTGTGATGAGATTGTGGAATTTTCCAAGTTAATGATAGCACAAAAACCCTTTAACCAATCCATTCCCAGTATAATATCCAACTTAGGGTAAT
Organism: Allium fistulosum; assembly: GCA_030737815.1. Lineage (NCBI taxonomy): Eukaryota > Viridiplantae > Streptophyta > Magnoliopsida > Asparagales > Amaryllidaceae > Allium > Allium fistulosum. The sequence goes on from CM060902.1 coordinate 425,817,705, forward strand.
TCAACACATATAGTTCTGAAGTAAAGGTGTGAACACCCATACATAATTCTACTTGCATGCATTTCATATTTGTAATGCAGGAACTACCTATAGGACTATTAACATGCAATGGCTTATCAAAAAAAACACATGTTAACCTTAGTTTCTGAACTATGTCACATGAAATAAAAGAGTGTGTAGCTCTTGTCTCATAAATAACTGATATGGGTATGTCTTTAATGAATAATATACCTTCCACTTGGCTAGGTGCTTCCATGGCCTTGCCCTTCCCTTCAAGTACAACCACCCTTGCCATTTCTGGACACTACCTTTTCATGTGCCCCTCTTTACCATAGTTGTAACAGATCACTTTAGGTTTCTTATTGTCAGAGCTTGCCACCTTAATTCCTTCTTTGTTCATTGCTTCTCCCTTCTTCTTCTCATATGGGTGTGCTCTATTCTTCCCTTTCTTGTTATTCCTGAAATTCTTAAATTTTTCTCTGGCATTGTCATGCTGCTCAAATGACAATGTCAAGTCCATAACTTGATCAAAGGTTCTGTCTTTGTATGGTAACATGGCTCTACTCAATCCAGCATTTAATCCCTGAATGTACCTTGCATTCCTTGAAACTTCATCTGGGATTAGTGCTGCCCATACTTGGACAACCCCTCAAATTTCTGAGTGTATTCAGTGACACTCATAGATCCTTGCCTCAACTTGATAAACTCCTCAAGTAATGAAGCTTTTGCCGACGCTGGGACAAATCTGGCTTCTAACATTTCTTTGAACTGATTCCATGTGATCTCTTGCTCTTACCTGCCTGCAATGATCACTTCCCACCAATCCAAAGCAAGGCCTTTTAGTTGTCTTGAAGCTATTTGCCTTCTTCTCTAGTCATTAACCTGCATATATGCAAAGATCCTCTCCACTGTTCTTAACCATGTCTGGACACCCATGACATTTTCTGTGCCATCAAAGCTACTGCCTCCTAGGTGTGTATATGTTTTAAGCAATTTGGACAGATCTTCATGTGGATTATCTACCCTAGGTGCCATTCCATCCCTCAGTATTCTAACAAAATCTTGCATGTTAATCATTGGGGGACCAGCAACCACTCTAGTTGCTTGTTCAGTACTATCAGAGGATTGGTCATTTTCCCTTTCTCCAGCAGCCTGGGGATTGATTCTAGCGGCTCTGGATCTCTATTGAACATTTCTAATGTAGTTAGTTCTAATTCCTATTCACTACTTTACTTTTAAAACTAGCAGTGAACTCATTCATTCATAATAAGTAAAGCAACCAAAGCAAACATCAAACAATGCAAACAATGCACACAGATTCAATCAAGTATTTGTTTTGGCTATGTATTTAATAACATAGCTCTGATACCAACTGAAGCAACCCTCTCTAACTTGCCATTCTATTTGAAGGGATCAATTTGGTTTATGCTAAATTCAGGGTTACTTACTTCCAAGACCAACTATTTTTTTTTCTTCTTTTTGTATATTTATTTATTTTTCCCAATATCCAATCTGTTCAATATAGAAATATTGATATACTTCTTTGTAAAACTATTTGTATGTACATGTAAACATACAAATCATTTTAATTCTAATATTAGAGTTTTTTTTTTCTTTTAGAATAACTCAATTTATTTTAAACTAAAACAACTATGTTTCAGCCACAGTAAAAGGATTGGGAAAGGCCCTCTCCTATTTGAATCTTTTTGCAAATCTACTGGCCAATTCCTGTTTGTTTACTTGTGTTTAACCTTTGTATATTTAATAGAATATGAGAGTTACCTCATAACGTTTAAACTTTTGCAAAATTGCTTTTCAAATAGCCAAACAGAGGTTGTGCATGCTTCTGTGTATCTGTGTGCACAAAGACATGTACAACTGCCATTTTCTTTTTTCTTTTTTTGAATTTGTAGATGGATTAGTTTGGTCAAGTTAGACCCTTATACTGTCTTACTACTACTTGTTAGCTTTCTCATACATTTAAGCATCAAACTTATACAAATCTGGGTTCCTACTTGTCTTTGTCTTCAAATTTCTTGTCTATATGTTTGTTCTCATTTTATAGTATTTACAGTTAATTTGTAAATGAGTTTTAACCTCTAAAGTAGACTACTACATATGTGTATATTACTAGTTCCCATATGCCTCAGTTCTACTACTAACTTTATTATTCAATTCTTGAAAATTGCATGCTTACAGATTATGATATAAAGCTAAATACTTTAATCTTTTTCTACTGAGAATATTTCCATCACACACTAATCTTTTGAAACCATTCATTACATCACAATCAAGGTTTAGCACACTGCAAATATCAGTACATAGAAATCCTTCAGCTAAAACAAACATAAGAGACATTCATCTACAAAAGCCCTAGCTTAGTTAATTAGCAATTTCTCTTTAGCATCATACTTCTGCTCCTTAATATTTAGCTTCCTCCTTTCAGACACCACATGGCCTGCTCCATAATGCAAGTGAAGCACCCATTTGATGCAAGCAACAAACAGGTCAGACTGAAGTCTGGTGTAAGTAAAATCAATTGACAATGCATGAAGACTAATCAAATAGGTTCCGTATTACCTTTCTGTTTTCAGAAGTTAAGTGTTTCACTTAAGTTGTTAAACTACTTTCTCATGCTCAAATTTCTAAGTGTTGTAACAGTGGTAAGTTTTGTGTACTATTAACATCATCAGGTGTGCATTCTTAGGCTAATTGGTTAACAGAAACTTTTAACCCAGAAAATCATAATAGCCATCATAATTTCACACAGGCATACACAAACATGAACAAACAACATCCATAACATTAAGCTAAAGTACCAGTATTGAGTCTGCATGTCAGGACTCCCACTACTTCTAGCATATTTACTCTTGCATGTATGTTCATTTCCTGCCATTTTAAGGTCCAGTATTACATTCATGGTTGCACTGGTGCACACTGCCTGGAACTACTACCTGGTTTCCAGTGCACTACAAGCTATTTGGGCATAAACATGCCATGTGCAAACTCACACCCCAACCTTGATGTAAGTCAACCACTTCTCATACCCACTTCCCTCATACCCAACCTGATAGAGGTGACCCACATCCTTAGTTTAATTACTAAGTTCTTTCATATGACCCAATATTATCTATGCAGTGTCATGCCCAAAACTGTTGTATACCTAACCAATATGTGCTAGCAGTTTTCATACATCCATCAATCATTCACCCATTCATACATTCAACAATTAATCAGGCACACTTGTATATTATCTCAAGTCAGTTTCATTCAGAGATATATCCTTAGCTAAAGCATAGATCTGAGCATTTTAGGAAGTGAAATCCCACTGTGGTTTCCCAGTAATAAGGTTCTTACAGTCATCCTACACACTAAAGTGTGTTCACTTATTACTTAACCATATTTCCAGAGAACAATCAATGATGGATTAAGACTCAGCACATGGAAATTCTGTAATGCCCCAGAAATTCATGGAATCTTATTTTGGTTGAATTTTGAAAATATATGAATCTATTTATATAGGAATGTATGGAGTTAATTGTGTGCAAGTGTGTGTGCATGTGTGCACGTGCACACTGATATGGCACAAAGAAGAACTCCAAATTTCTTGAAATTAAAACAAGAATTAAAAAGCATTATAAACATGATTTTGTAATGAAAATTATTAAACCAAATATGGATATTTGATTTCTGGAATTATATGAATTATTTTAGAAAATAAAACAAAGCAAGTTTTGTTTTGAATCAGTAAACAGGTTTGACTTAATATAAACCCAGGATAAACTAGATAAGGATTTGAAATATGTATGCACATATATGTGCATATCTTTCTAAAATTAAGAAGGAGTTAAATAAGCCTAGATAAGATATGTATGCATATGTACATTTCTATAAGTACTGAAAGTATTGAAAAGAAATAAGCAAGGGAAAGTATAACACTAAAATAGAAAAAGACATATTGCAAGCAAAATAATTGCTTTAGGCAGAAAATAGAAAGGAGGATTTTTAGAAAATAAACAAGTGACAATGTCACACAATTATCATGACTTAAGAAGAATATAATATATTCTGGAAAAGTAAAAGGGGAGGTAAGTATCACATATGGCCGGGGTATCAAGGGTGAAAATAAGCAAATCTGAAATGCAAAATGCATGAGTATTGGCCAGGGTAGGAATGAGATTTTACATTTGTAAAACCCTAGAAAACCTCTCTTATAAATCCAAGTATGAACCAGAAAAATCATTCTCTACCCAAGACATTTAAGAAAACAAAGAAGAAAAATATTTGCAAGCAGGAAGGCAAGTTTTAAAAGGTTTTCTTTTCTGGATTAAGCAAGAGAAGCATTTTCTGTGAGTAATCTCACTAAACCCATGGCATTAAGTCCTGTTATGAGGCAGCCAAGTTTATGTTATTTTTCTACATATTTCTGATTTTATTACTATGGTTTTAATGGATGCTTTAATGGGTGTTCATGAATGCTTTTGATTGCTTTGATAGTTGAGTATTCTACTCTGTTTGGTTACACCCAGAAATGTTAAAGTGTGAAATCATGAAAGTAGATAGAGAATACTTGTAACTGGTTTAGATATGGCATGAAAAATATAGAAATCAAAATGTATATGAGTTGCATTACACTTGTGTAAGTGCTGAGGCTCAAATGAAAGATTCAAGGTTGCAAATGGAAATATCCAAAAGTGCTGAACCCTTGATCAAAAAGAAAACCCATGAGCCAGAAATCTTGTTTAAGATAGATCTTTAATTTAGTTCAAACATGGTTGCTTGTGAAACAATAATAACCCACATGCCCAGTCTCTATTCACAGTTGCAAATATTCTTGTATTTTCTTTAAACCAGAATATTTGAAAATATGATTTCCTCTGGATATGAATGTTAGCTTGTTTTTGAATTATGTTTGTAAGTTTTATGTATTGCTTCATGTAAACTGTGATTTAATCACCTAGCTATCTCATGATAGCATCAAACATGAACACTTAGTAAATAAACTAAGGATAGTAAGCCAAGATGACTGCTGGAATGCTTGTTGTATTTAAAGTATGCAAGTTGGCACATGGCTTGTTTAAGCCCTGAGATATTTGTGCAATATTGTGAATTATTTTATTGCAATGTGTCCCCGTGATTCCTTTGTGGCAGATGAGGCTAGGAAGAAATTTGGTAAATGCAACCTTAAATTGATAAAGTAGGAACTTGAGTTATTCCTAAGTTGGTTGGACTGGAGCTATGATAGTTCCTGAGTATCTCTGTTTGACATGTATGTTTGCATAGTTGAAAGTGTGTACATAATTAGTTTTAATACTGATCATATATGCATAATATTTCAGAAACAAGTCAGGCAAAATAATTAAAGAGATTATGCCAACCCATACAAAATGCTTATGTTTCAGTTATTTACTTAATATCATGGAATTTTTGATATTGCTCATACCAGATCATGTATCTGACCCTTGTTTGCTTATGGCATCTAGGGTGTCTCATTTAAATGGGGCAGCCTCTAATGCTCTTTCAGGGAATGCCGGGTTCTAAATAGGAAGCTGCTATGGCTAATGAGAATGATTGGATAAGCATGCTAGATAGAATTAAATAAGAGCCTAGAATGATTTATTTGCATGCAATCTTGGAAGTTTTTATAGTTCTGCTTTAGTTTTTATATAATGATCTTGTATGTTTGTATTCTATTTAGTAGTTTCAATTGAATCTGGTAATGTATTAAGGTTGGGAAAAACCCAAAGACTTAGTTGAATCTATGCGAGAAAATATATTTGAGTATTATGGTAGAAATCTGTAGATCATATATGCCTATATTTGAGAAATGGATATATATATATATATTGTATTAGTTAATTTTGAGTGACTTAAAAGCTTTAAGTTTGAAGATTAAAAATCTGAGTTTAGCTAGAAGTAATATTTCAAGAATTTTGTGACTATATACAGAAGTGTTTTGATAAAAGAAACAATATATATTTGTGCACTGTATAAAGCTGTGTACATGTTTCAAGGGATTTTTCAAGTATCTTGTATCTGAAATTACATTGCAATAGCCGGGCACTAATGTTTTGATGACGTAGTCATAAGGTTAACCCACTTCAAAAGGAGTGAGGTCTGGGTTGATCAAGATGACCAGAGTTTTTGAGTTTAAAGGAAGAAAATGCATTTTGAAAAATCTGAAGCTTTCTTTGCAAATGCATGTACAAAGACATTTTCAAATACTTGAGCAATTCACTTTTATTTTGAGTAGCTTTCTTAGTTCAGAGAGTACAATACATCTGGCATGCACACATATTACTTAAACACTACTCTTGTCAAATGACCATAAAATCTGGATTTTCTAAATCCAGAAAAGCAACCTTTAAAATAGGATTAAAGCTGAGGTAACTCAGGGATTAAGAATGGATTTAATTCAGAGAAACGGAACTATATAAATTGTGAATGAATCACTCAACTGGCTTTGTTATAAGTAAAGGAATTTGTGATAAAAACACTCTTGTTGAAAATGATAAATGTGTATATCATTTTCCTTTCTGGCTTTGATCAAATATCAAATAATTAAACCAAAATTATGATGGCTTTGCTAAGTCAAACTAACAGACAATCACCATAAGAATGATCAAAATTAATAGGTATAAATTATATATGATCATGGGAATTCACTCCCATGACTCAATTATCAAACAAAGGAAAAAGAGCTATGTACTGGTTGACTAGAAATTCAAATTCAATCAGGATGCACTCTTGCTTACCAACACTATGATCCAAGCAAGAGGGTCACATACATCTTCACATGTATGTGAATATATTTATTATTGAACTGATATAAATATATTAGTAGAAAATTAGGATCCTGGATAATTTAATGGAAAGGCTAAATGACTCTAGGAAGTTTATTAATGTAAAAAAAAAATCCTAGTAAAAATCAGGTAAAAATAAATAGGGTCATTTCATTTGGTATCAAAGCTATGTTAAAACTATACATAGCTAAGAATGATTGTATTGATTGATTGAAGTACTATAACCATATGTACGTACTGATTGTTTGTTTGAGTAAAATAATAATTCAGATAGAAAAATATAGCAAAGAAAAAAATACTCATGATAAACTAACCCTATCTACCCATACTCTAGTTATCCAATCATGGTAGGAAGAGGATCTCATCACAATGCAGGATCAAGTGCACCACAAATGCTTGATATGCAAGACTTTATGAGGGCTTTGAGGGATGGAGTAGGGCAGAGACTTGAGAACCCACATGAGGAACTTTCAAAACTATTAAAGACTTATACCAATTTGGGAGGCAAGAGCTTTGAAGGGACTGAAAATGTAATGGAAATTCAAGCATGGTTGAGAACACTGGACAGAATTTTCAATGACATGCAATTGGATGATCAAAGGAAGAGGCAAGTGGCCTCAAGACAACTGAAAGGTGTGGCTTTAAGCTGGTGGGAGGTAGTCATAGCTGGGAGAATTGAGAATGAAATCACTTGGAATCAATTCAAGGAGATGTTGGAAGCTAGATTTGTTCCAGCATCAGCCAAAACTCTATTGCTTGAAGAATTCATCAGACTTAGGCAGGGAATCTTTAATGTGACTGAGTATACTCATAGGTTTGAGGGCTTGTCTAAGTATGGAGCCATGCTTGTGGCTGATGAGGCATCAAAGAATGATAGGTATATTAAGGGTTTAAACCCAGGGCTTAGTAGGGCTATGTTGCCATATGCAGATAAAACCTTTGATCAAGTCATTGATCTGGCCTTAAAGTTTGAGCAACATGACAAGGAGAGGGAGAAGTATAGGAGTTTTAAGAACAACAACAATAAGAAAAATAAGGGAAGATATCACCCCTATGACAAAAAGAAGGAGGAGACAGAAAGCAAGAAAACCAATGATACTAAGACCACTGATACAAAGAGGAATATAGTGTGTCATCGTTGAGGAAAAGAAGGACATATCAAACCAAGATGCCCAGAATTGAAGGGAGGAGCTTTCAAGTGCTACCTATGTGGTAAGGAGGGACATATCAAGAGAAATTGCCCTGAGTATAAACAGCAAGGGAAGCTAGCAAGTTTGGAGAGCAAAAGCAAATCCACAGTAGAAGCTATTGCAGAAAACCATGGTCAAGTGGAAGGTACCTTTTTTATTTGTACCCTACCCATATCAGTAGTGTATGATACAGGGGCAACACATTCTCTGATTTCCCATGAATTAGTTGCATTGCTTAAATTAAATTGCATACTGGTTGAAACCCCTTTGTTAGTGCAAAGCCCATTAGGAAGTTCTAGTGTTTTAAACATGATTTGTGTGGATGTGGGATTAAACATAGGAGGAAATGTTTTTATTTCCAATTTATATGTTTTAAATTACCCAAATATAGGTGTTATATTGGGTGTAGACTGGTTAAGGCAATACAAAGCCATAATTAATTTAGACTCATCCACCATATCATTACAAAATTCTAGAGGCCAAAGAATCACAACTTTGTGTGAAGTAGCCAAAGAAAGGAAATTATATCATTTGATTGACTTAAATAAGGATTCCAGTGAGCCTTCTATTGAAGAAATCCCTATAATTAACAAATACTTGGATGTGTTTTGAGAAGTTGAGGGTGTTCCACACCACAGACCAGTGGAATTTCAGATTAGTCTCATACCAGGAGCAAGTCCAATTATTAAGAAACCCACCAGGATGGGGCCAAGTGAGTTGAAGGAGTTGAAGAAACAGTTAGAAGAATTGGAAAGCAAAGGATTTATAAGACCAAGTAATTCATGCTGGGGTGCTCCAGTAGTGTTTGTAAGGAAACATGATGGTACTTTAAGGATGTGCATAGATTACAGGGAGCTAAACAAAGTCACTATCAAAAACTAGTACCCCTTACCTAGAATTGATGATCTTTTTGATCAACTTAGTGGAGCAAAAATATTTTCTAGGTTAGACTTGGCATCTGGATTCCACCAGATGAAGGTTGAGAACTCAAGTGTTAAGTATACAGCCTTTAACACTAGGTGTGGTTTATATGAGTTTCTTGTCATGCCATTTGGGTTGACAAATGCCCCATCATACTTTGTAGACTTGATGAATAGGATATTCAGGGATTATTTAGACAAGTTTGTGTTGATTTTTATTGATGATATTTTGATTTATTCTAAAACAGTAGAGGAACATGAAAATCACTTACACCTTGTTTTATCTAGATTAAGAGAAAAAGATTTAAAAGCAAAATTTTCTAAGTGTGCATTTTGGAAAGAAGAAGTGCATTTCCTTGGGCATGTTATATCTGCCAAAGGCATTTTAGTGAACCCCAATAAAATTGTGGCAATCCAAGCATGGAAAAAGCCAAGCACAGTAGGAGAAGTTATGTCATTTATGGGAATGTCAGGGTATTATAGAAGATTTATAAAAGATTTTTCTAAGATGTCATCACCTCTTACCAACCTAACTAGAAAGAACCAACCCTTTATATGGACTGAGAAATGTGAACAAGCGTATAGTAAAATCAAGGAGGCCTTAGCCAATGCACCAGTGTTGAGAGTACCAGAAGGAAATGAGGATTTGATTGTTTATACTGATGCAAGTGGTTCCAGGCTAGGAGCTGTATTGATGCAGCAAGATCAAGTTATAGCCTAATCCTATGCATCAAGACAATTGAAGCCTTGTATGGCAAACCATGTTTGTCACCAATATGTTGGGTTGAAGCAGGAGAAAAGGCTGTCTTAGGGCCTGAATATGTTAAAGAGACTACAGAGAAAATTGGACTTGTGAGGAGAAGAATGGCAACAACTCAAGATAGGCAAAAGAAGTTTGCAGATGTAAGGAGGAAGCAGGTAGAATATGAAGTTGGTGATTATGTTTTCATCAAAGTTTCACCCATGAAAAAGGTGTTGAGGTTTGGCAAGCAGGGAAAACTTACCCCAAGATATGTTGGACCTTACAAGATTTTGGAAAGAGTAGGTTCATTAGCATACAAGTTGGAGCTATCAGAAGAGATGAGTGCAATGCACAATGTATTTCATGTATCACAACTTAGGAGATGGGTGCATGATAAAGATGAAATTCTAGAGAAACCCACTCAAGTTCAAATAAATCCTGATTTGGTCTATAAGAAAGAACCAATGGGGATTTTAGCTAAAGAGGAAAAGAAGTTGAGGAGAAAAACTCTGAAATTGGTAAAGGTTCAATGGAGCCTAGACCCTAATGATTGTACATGGGAGTTAGAGGATAAGATAAAGATGGATTACCCTAAGATTTTTGCAGTGGAAGGTAAAATCTAAATTCCTAAAAGGTTTAATAAGTATGGTTGTTTTGACTGAATTGTTTGCTTGTGCAATGTTTGATAGATTTTATAAAAATCTGGAAATGTTTAAAGTAAAAATGAGAAAATTGTGAGGACATAATTCCTAAAACGGTGGGGTAATTGTAATGCCCCAGAAATTCATGGAATCTTATTTTGGTTGAATTTTGAAAATATATGAATCTATTTGTATAGGAATGTATGGAGTTAATTGTGTGCAAGTGTGTGTGCATGTGTGCACGTGCACACTGATATGGCATAAAGAAGAACTCCAAATTTCCTGAAATTAAAACAAGAATTAAAAAGCATTATAAACATGATTTTGTAATGAAAATTATTAAACCAAATATGGATATTTGATTTCTGGAATTATATGAATTATTTTAGAAAATAAAACAAAGCAAGATTTGTTTTGAATCAGTAAACAGGTTTGACTTAATATAAACCCAGGATAAACTAGATAAGGATTTGAAATATGTATGCACATATATATGCATGTCTTTCTGAAATTAAGAAGGAGTTAAATAAGCCTAGATAAGATATGTATGCATATGTACATTTCTATAAGTACTGAAAGTATTGAAAAGAAATAAGCAAGGGAAAGTATAACACTAAAATAGCAAAAGACATATTGCAAGCAAAACAATTGCTTTAGGCAGAAAATAGAAAGGAGGATTTTTAGAAAATAAACAAGTGACAATGTCACACAATTATCATGACTTAAGAAGAATATAATATATTCTTGAAAAGTAAAAGTGGAGGTAAGTATCACATATGGCCGGGGTATCAAGGGTGAAAATAAGCAAATCTGAAATGCAAAATGCATGAGTATTGGCCAGGGTAGGAATGAGATTTTACATTTGTAAAACCCTAGAAAAACTCTCTTATAAATCCAAGTATGAACCAGAAAAATCATTCTCTACCCAAGACATTTAAGAAAACAAAGAAGAAAAATATTTGCAAGCAGGAAGGCAAGTTTTAAAAGGTTTTCTTTTCTGGATTAAGCAAGAGAAGCATTTTCTGTGAGTAATCTCACTAAACCCATGGCATTAAGTCCTGTTATGAGGCAGCCAAGTTTATGTTATTTTTCTACATATTTCTAATTTTATTACTATGGTTTTAATGGATGCTTTAATGGGTGTTCATGAATGCTTTTGATTGCTTTGATAGTTGAGTATTCTACTCTGTTTGGTTACCCCCAGAAATGTTAAAGTGTGAAATCATGAAAGTAAATAGAGAATACTTGTAACTGGTTTAGATATGGCATGAAAAATATAGAAATCAAGATGTATATGAGTTGCATTACACTTGTGTAAGTGCTGAGGCTCAAATGAAAGATTCAAGGTTGCAAATGGAAATATCCAAAAGTGCTGAACCCTTGATCAAAAAGAAAACCCATGAGCCAGAAATCTTGTTTAAGCTAGATCTTGAATTTAGTTCAAACATGGTTGCTTGTGAAACAATAATAACCCACATGCCCAGTCTCTATTCACAGTTGCAAATATTCTTGTATTTTCTTTAAACCAGAATATTTGAATCTTGTATTTTCTTTAAACCAGAATATTTGAAAATATGATTTCCTCTGGATATGAATGTTAGCTTGTTTTTGAATTATGTTTGTAAGTTTTATGTATTGCTTCATGTACACTGTGATTTAATCACCTAGCTATCTCATGATAGGATCAAACATGAACACTTAGTAAATAAACTAAGGATAGTAAGCCAAGAAGACTGCTGGAATGCTTGTTGTATTTAAAGTATGCAAGTTGGCACATGGCTTGTTTAAACCCTGAGATCTTTGTGCAATATTGTGAATTATTTTATTGCAATGTGTCCCCGTGATTCCTTTGTGGCAGATTAGGCTAGGAAGAAATTTGGTAAATGCAACCTTAAATTGATAAAGTAGGAACTTGAGTTATTCCTAGGTTGGTTAGACTGGAGCTATGATAGTTCCTGAGTATCTCTGTTTGACATGTATGTTTGCATAGTTGAAAGTGTGTACATAATTAGTTTTAATACTGATCATATATGCATAATATTTCAGAAACAAGTCAGGCAAAATAATTAAAGAGATTATGCCAACCCATACAAAATGCTTATGTTTCAGTTATTTACTTAATATCATGGAATTTTTGATATTGCTCATACCAGATCATGTATCTGACCCTTGTTTGCTTATGGCATCTGGGGTGTCTCATTTAAATGGTGCAGCCTCTAATGCTCTTTCAGGGAATGCCGGATTCTACATAGGAAGCTGCTATGGCTAATGAGAATGATTGGATAAGCATGCTAGATAGAATTAAATAAGAGCCTAGAATAATTTATTTGCATGCAATCTTGGAAGTTTTTATAGTTCTGCTTTAGTTGTTATATAATGATCTTGTATGTTTGGATTCTATTTAGTAGTTTCAATTGAATCTGGTAATGTATTAAGGTTGGGAAAAACCCAAAGACTTAGTTGAATCTATGCAAGAAAATATATTTGAGTATTATGGTAGAAATCTGTAGATCATATATGCCTATATTTGAGAAATGGATATATATATATATATTGTATTAGTTAATTTTGAGTGACTTAAAAGCTTTAATTTTGAAGATTAAAAATCTGAGTTTAGCTAGAAGTAATATTTCAAGAATTTTGTGACTATATACAGAAGTGTTTTGATAAAAGAAACAATATATATTTGTGCACTGTATAAAGCTGTGTACATGTTTCAAGGGATTTTTCAAGTATCTTGTATCTGAATTTACATTGCAATAGCCGGGCACTAATGTTTTGATGACGTAGTCATAAGGTTAACCCACTTCAAAAGGAGTGAGGTCTGGGTTGATCAAGATGACCAGAGTTTTTGAGTTTAAAGGAAGAAAATGCATTTTGAAAAATCTGAAGCTTTCTTTGCAAATGCATGTACAAAGACATTTTCAAATACTTGAGCAATTCACTTTTATTTTGAGTAGCTTTCTTAGTTCAGTGAGTACAATACATCCGGCATGCACACATATTACTTAAACACTACTCTTGTCAAATGACCATAAAATCTGGATTTTCTAAATCCAGAAAAGCAACCTTTAAAATAGGATTAAAGCTGAGGTAACTCAGGGATTAAGAATGGATTTAATTCAGAGAAACACAACTATATATATTGTGAATGAATCACTCAACTGGCTTTGTTATAAGTAAAGGAATTTGTGATAAAAACACTCGTGTTGAAAATGATAAATGTGTATATCATTTTCCTTTCTGGCTTTGATCAAATATCAAATAATTAAACCAAAATTATGATGGCTTTGCTAAGTCAAACTAACAGACAATCACCATAAGAATGATCAAAATTAATAGGTATAAATTATATATGATTATGGGAATTCACTCCCATGACTCAATTATCAAACAAAGGAAAAAGAGCTATGTACTGGTTGACTAGAAATTCAAATTCAATCAGGATGCACTCTTGCTTACCAACACTCTGATCCAAGCAAGAGGGTCACATACATCTTCACATGTATGTGAATATATTTATTAATGAACTAATATAAATATATTAGTAGAAAATTAGGATCTTGGATAATTTAATGGAAAGGCTAAATGACTCTAGGAAGTTTATTAATGTAAAAAAAAATCCTAGTAAAAATCAGGTAAAAATAAATAGGGTCATTTCAAATTCCATTGCACCCTAACCCACATTTTCAGTTGCAAGACATAAGTCAGAGGACCCCTTCCTCTTACTGCCTTGCACCTTACTTTTCTCATTAATTTATGCTTTAACTAAAAACATTTCTCAAGTTCATAATCATATAAATAAATCAGTTATTATACCATCATTAAATTTATCATGTATAAACAAGCATAGGTTAAGTGACAACAAGGCAATACAAGTCACATAATCTCAGAAACAACAGAAAATTGTTAAACTAAAATGCAAGCAAAGCATCAAACGGAAATTAAAATAACTAAAGGTTAAATAGCTACCTTTCATAGGTCTTAATGCCTTGTCAAGTGAGGGTTTACTCACCAAAGTTCTCCTTCCCAAATCTTGGTTCAGGTCTGCCATTGATTTTCTAAACCGCTGCCTATTTTTTTTTTCTATATTTTGTTTTCTGGTTCTAACATGTAACCGTAGGAGATAATGATGTATATAAGGGAGTTACTAGGGAGGTTAGTTAAGTAATTTATTTTCATCAGAAATCCCATCACCATTTCTGGTTTCACCCATAGTTCACCCTCTCCACTTTCCTTTTCCCACCATTTCTCCCTTTTCCCTTATCTTAACCACTTTTGGCAAAATTTCTCCACACATTATATGCATGACTTTGGCTCGGGCATTGTTTGTCTTTTCTGGTTTTAATCATGCATATAAACTTATGTGTCTAACTAAATTTGTGTGTGTGTCAATCAATTATTTTGCACAACTTACATTCATGCATTTTCTACCCATACATGTAGCTATGCTCATTTTGATTTGTGGGAATTAGGACTAAAACTGCCTATGATACTTATGCATTATAATTAGGTTAATATAGCTACACTAATAGGTCATGCACTCATTTACTTTGCATTTACCTACAGGGTCTTTACTCACTAATTTACCTTGCTCAAGTAGTATGCTAGAACAGTGTGCACATGCACAAGGGCATGCATACTTATTTACACACAATTGTTTTTCAGAGAAAAAGAAAAATTTTGTTTTCAACTAACTAGCTTTCTTTTACAAAATATTTGAATTATATATATATATGCTTAAACTATGGGCTGTCACAGGATAGGCGGAGGACTGGCGCAGCTGCTAGATGAGTGGATTGCGGCATTTTAGTAGAGTACGAGAGGATGCCTGGTGAGGATGGGTCGGGAGATGATAACGATGAGGATGAGTAGGTACAGATTTTTTGACTTTTTTTTATCGTTGTGTAATTATTGACATGTGTTGATGGAGTTGATACTTTATTGATGGTTGTGTACTGTGATGATTGTGGATTTGATGAACATGAGTATTTGTGTAGATATGGTTGTGTTAGTTGATGGAATATTGATTTTAGTTGATGAAAGTTTATGTAAATATTGATATTTGCATTGTGTTTTTAATTATTTGTGATATGTATGAGATTATACGTTGCATGTGATGTTACTGGTTGTGATATTGAGTTTATATGTCTTGGGAATGAAGTGAGATTGAGATATGACGTTTATTGTGTGGTTGGAAGGCTTAAAAGTAGCTCTATGGAAAATTGCAGGACCCAGGTTTGAGTCGGCTAGCGACGGCCAAATTGTTCAGATTAGCGACGGCTAGCAACGGCTTTCTGGTTCCAGACTTGTGTCGTTTAGCGGCGGCCAATTTTCCCAGGTTTTCGATGTTAACCGACGCGAATATGGCAATGAAGCCGTCACTATTTTGCTTGCGTCGTGTGATTTTGCTGCGGCTTTTAGCGATGGCTAGCAACGGCTAACGACGACCGTCGATGGCTAATGGCAGTCGCTAAACGAAGCCATTCTTATAGTGGATTTTTCTTATGTACTTATGTTCAAAAATGAAAAAAGACCAATTTTACCTCTATTTAATTATATAGAACAGCTTAAGGTCTAATGGTAATTATATGTTGATAAACACAATAATTGTTCGCAAAATAAATGAAAGACCGAAGTAATAGTCTTCAAAAAAAGAAAAATCAAATGAAAATGAATTTTGATACAAAATGCAAGGAACAATAAATAGTTCTACTTTACATATAATAATTTTTCAAAATAGCCGAATATTCTAAGATATTTATGTTTTAATAAATCCAATAAACTCTTGCAAAATAAATGAAGAAAACCATAATAGAAAGCATACTAATCAAAACAAAAAAAAGAGAAAAATAGAGTTTGATCCGAAAAATTGGATCAGAGACTAAAGTCGTTAACATTTGGAACAACCGAATAATATTTTCCTTTGCTTCAAACATGCATGTAGACGTAATAACCGAAACAATACAAATATTAACATAATTCAAACCGAAATAATGTAGCACCATAAAAATTTACTTGTAAATACACATGAAAGTACCAATTTTAAGGAATTACTTGTGGAAATAATTATAATGAATTAGATGATTATAGTTTTATTCTATAACATAATAGTATTAAAGAGATCTAATATGTAACTAATTTTCTCATTGAAACGAACTACAAATAAAATAGAATTTATTGTAATTGATTTTTTTAACTACTTTGAATTCAATATGGTCAATGAATGGGAATATTATTTGATATTATCTGATCTATTTTAAAATAGTTTGATTATAAACATTACAAATAATTACATCTTCAATGTATAGTTATGAATGAACATTTCCATTTCCATAAAAATTAAAAACACTATGAGATAAACAAAACTTCATAAAAATCTTAGATAATTTCCTCATCATTTTGTAATATCACTAGGTGGAAACCATGAATGTGAGTTATTGTGAACATTTCATAGGATTTAAACAACACAAGATAAAAATATATAAAATGTAGAGTGGTTATGATGGATAATACCAAAATTTACCAAAGTAAGTTCAAGTGACCAAGACTACAAAAAAAATTAAAAAAAAGAGCAAGTTTGCAATATACGTAGTTAAAACTAAACTTGTACATAATTTTAAGTTGCCTATTAAAGATATTTAAAAATGCTGCTTGTGCATTTATATTTTTTCCCTAGACTATTTTATGACAAATTATTTTTTATCTTTTCTTTTAATAGGTACAAATTTTTTCTCACAATCTGATTTTTCTTATACTCATGTTTGAGAATGTAAAAAGACCAACTTTACCTCTATTTAATTACATAGAACAACTTAAGTTCTATTGGTATTTATATGTTAATAAACAAAATAAATGAAAGACCAAAGTCATAATCTTCAACAAAAACAAAAATCAAATGACAATGGATTTTGATAAAAAATGCAAGGAATAAAAAATAGTTCTACTTTATCTATAATGCTATAATATTTGTATAATTATAAGAGTGAATATGTTAAAAATGTGATACAATGTTTTTTATGTTTTTGTTCAGTCCCACATCGTGGGATAAGTTCAATCACAAGCTCCAGAGTCTATATTAAATGAGCCTATGTAATGAAAATGAATGTACCAATCTCTAATAAATAAAGTTTCTAATCCCTCTTTCTCTAATGGCTTCTCATCTTTACATAGTTTAGAACACGTTATCAGCATGATCTATAGATCAAAAATATAGATATAAAGTTGTGATAATTTAGATTATCAGATCCATCCTTTTTCATGTAGATCTATCACTTCCTCTTATTCAATTAATGAAATCAGATATTACTTTTGAGATTACTTATTTAACATTTATTCTAATTGAAATAAATATTGTTTATCCTTTCAAAATTTGTATTTGATCAATAATTCATTTTGAATCAATTCAAAATTTCCAACAAGTGGTATTAGTGCTGCCACTCATCATTGATTTCATTTAGAATTTTAATTTTAATATTTGAGTAAGTTTTGAATGGACTTTGTTTATAAGTCAGTGAATTTATGTAATATCTTACTTAAATTACAGATCTATTTGATCTATGTATGAGGAATTTTTTTGTGATAATTTTGGATTTGGTCTAGTATCAAAGTTGTTTTAACTAAATTAAAAGACTAAAAACTATTTTGATGTTCAACAATGATTTAAATGATCTGTATATGGTTGATGTAATAAAATAAATTTTGAAATGATCTTATATTTTGGGAAATAATCTTGGTTCCTTAAATTTCAGAAATAACTTACGTTGATTTGAAAATCAAAATGTTTGTTTTAATATATTTGGTAAAGAATTATGGAGTTAATTCTCTTATGAGGGAAATAATTTGGATCTGAGATATATAGTTGCTGTTATTTATGTTTATGAATGATATAAATAGATCTACATAATTTAGAACCATTTATGCAAGTGAATATAAAATTTTGATCTATAATTATATTAGTTTACTCAATTTTTGATTAAGCATACTATATAAGAGGTATTTTGGTTATTTAAGAAATATTTTTTTAGCAAAGCTAGCGAGGTTGACGGGCCCCTACTAGAAGTTATTGCAAGACACAAAAAGACATAGAATAAGCTCTATGTCAACAAACATACAATGAATCCGCACAGCAAGAAACAAAAATACAAACTAAAAAAAATGGAAGGCAAGAAATTAAAACACAGATCCCACCTACAACCATGCACCAAGCAGAGAAGCAAAGGGGGAGTTACATAGCTTCAAACCACTCACAATCTCTTTCATTAAAATATTCCATAACACTACATGATTGCGAGATTTATTTTCAAAGCATCTTAAGTTTCTCTCTTTCCAAACAAGATGAATATATTTCTTTAGGTAGTAAAACAATATTCCCTTTTCTCTTACCCACCACTTAGTAGCCTTATGAATTACTTCCCATTCTACAATGGAAACCATAGAAACATCATATCTACCAATGTTGGCCATCGGCCTCTCCTAAATGTGAAACCGATCAGATCATTCAAAGAAGATATGGTGCACAGTTTCAGTAACTGCATTGCAGAAGGGACACATGTGGTCAGCTAACACTACATACTCAAGGAAAAGTCCTTTGTCATCAATGCATTGTTATACACTTCCATAACAACAAATTTTTAGTGGTTGTTGAATGTTTATTCCAAATGGCCTTATACCATGAACAAATAGGCATACTTTTAACTCTAGAAAGTAGCTGGTGCACATGCTTGATAGAGTGAGCCTTACCATCCTAGAGCAACTCATCAGTTTCAGGATATGTGTTGTGATACGCACTCTTACTTGCCCAGTACTCTCTTAAATATTGGTTACTAGTATAAGGAAGGGAAAACTTACTATCAAATATGAAGTCAATGTCCTTTGCATTCATGTTAATTCCAGACTGGTGTTTTTGCTGTTGTGGTATCACCGCAGATAGGATAATTCCATCACTCATCCAAGGATCATGCCAAAATGATTTATTGCTATGAGCAGAGAGGGTGAACTTGAAAAAAGGCAGAAAAACTTTCCTCAACTCAAGGATTTTCCTCCAAATCCAACTGCAATATTGGGGAACATCCATAGACCAAAATCACTTCCTCCCAATGTTATGCTTCATGGTCCATTCAGCCCACGGACTCTTCTTGTTAGTTAGCAAGGAATTGAAATGGTGACTTATTGCAGCTTTATTCCATAAGTCAATACTTAAAATCCCTAGCCCACCTCTTGATCTTGGCTTCTCAAATTTTGAGAATGAGCATGGAATAGCTTTCCTATTATGAATGATCCCAATCCAGAAAAATCTTAACATTGCACTTCTGACCATCTTGAGAAGCTTTTGAGGGAGAATGAATGTTCTGGCCTAGTAAACCATCAAGGAGAAGCTAATTGACTTAACCAAAACTAATCTCCCAGCTTGGGAAAGGAATTTGTTGGCCCAGTTAGCCATCACTCCAGTTATCTTGTTGTAAAGCGGGAGACAGTTAGCATTTGTGACCCTAGAAGAGCATAGCGGTAAGCCAAGATAGTTCATGTCACCTTGCATTGGTAGAAATCTAGTTAAAGCAGTAAGCTCATTTGCATCAGCTTGGGGTATACTAGTGAATTTAATGTAAGACTTGGCAGGGTTAAGCTTCAGTCCAGTGATATTATGAAATGATGCAAGGGTGCTTTTAATACAAGATATAGATGTGGTGTTAGGTCTTGTAAAAATCATTATGTCATCAACAAAGAGAAGAGACAAAATTTTGGATTGCTTACACTTTGGATGGTACCTGATCTCCTTGTTAAGGAATTTTGCATTGACATTCTTGTTAGAACTTCCATAACTAATATGAACAAATAAGAAGACAACGGGTCCCCCTGCCTTATTCCCTGCTTGCTTTTGAAGTAACCAGAAGCCTTTCCATTATACTTGACTGAGAAGGATGGGGTTGAGATGCAAACATATATCCAGGCAACAAATGGCTTAGGAAATCCCATTAGAGCCATAATTCTGACAATAGCTTTCCAATACACACTATCATAAGCTTTCCTTAAATCAAGCTTCATCATAGCACTTGCAGTTGATTGCACCCAACTATAACCCTTTAATAGTTCATGACCAAGCATTACGTTGTCAAGGATATTCCTATTTGGTAGAAAAGCAGCCTGATTCAGAGACACTAGTTCAGGCAGGACAGTGAGAAGCCTAGTAGCAATTATTTTGGAAATGCATTTATACATTACATTACAACATGAAATGGGTCTGAAGGAGTTGACAGATTTAGGGGGGTTTTCTTTGGGGATTAGGAACAGATTTGTGGCATTCACCTCTCCAAGCAGGTTAAATTTAGAAAAGAAATACTGAACAGCCCTACAAAAATCAGTGCACACTACCACTACTAAAAAGGCTTCGAATAGCGGTCGGCGTTTGAGACGGCCGGCGACGACTAAAAAATGCGGCCGTCGCTAGCCGTCGCTATACGCAGTATACAGGTTTCTTCCCGCAAGCAAAATTTTCATTTCCTTTCCCCCCAAATTAAACCCCCCTTCCCCCAATCCGCCGCCCCGCCCTCCGACGCCTCCAAATCACCCAAATTCGCCCAGGTATACTTCTAATCTCTATTTTGAATGTAAATTTGATGTTTTTTAGGTTTAGTTTAAACCCTAATTAAATTAGGATTTGTTGTTAAATTAGGATTTGTTGTTAAATTAGGTATTAGTAGTGTTGTTAAATTAGGTATTAGTAATGTTGTATGTTGATTTGGTAGATTAATTAGTTTATTATCATGAAGTTAAATTAGGTATTAGATTAATTAGTTTATCATGAAGTTGAATAAATGGTTGATGTAGATAATTAGTATTGGCGATTAACATGGTTAGTTGTGTTTGGTGAAAAATTAGTGTATATTAATGATTAACTTGGTTATTTATAAATTTACATGAAAGTATTTCATAGTTTATAAAATTGATAAATTACAAATTTAAGTTGTTAAGTGAATTTAAATTGACAAATTTTTATTTAATAATTAGTTTTTTATTGTTTTCTAATTATCTATTTGATAATTATATTTTGTTGTTTTCTAATTATCTTCATTGATAATTCTTCTATTTATCTTGTTGATTTAGCGATGGCTAGCGACGGCCATTTTAATAATTTTAGCGATGGCTAGCAACGGACAAAATGCAAAAGGTTGTATATATTGTACAAAAATAAAGTTTATACAAAAAATTAAAAAATGAATATGAGAACATTAAAAATTCTGCAAATATCTATTTTTTTTAAAAAAATTAGGAAATGACTTTAAAAACAACTGCTGATATTGTACTAAAATTGATTTTGTAAAGAAATTAAGAAATGAATATAACAACAACAAATATTCCGCTAAAATCTATGTCGTAAAAAAATAAAGAAATGAATATTGAACTAAAAGTGTTAATTGAATGTTGAACTAAAATTTAAATATACAAATTTATGAAATAAAATTTAAATAGTTGAAACATTGTCAAAATTTGAAAAGAACAACAATATTTGATAAAATTTAAAGAAATTTTTTTATCCCTTAGATTGGCTTTGGCCCCATCTGGCAAGTGTTGTATATGATCGTTATATGGATGTTCGTTTTGGTAACGGAACATACATTTATATTCATTTGATACAATATTTGTCGGATTTGTCCCTGTATTGGATAAGTTACAAACACAATAAAGTAATTACATATTATAAATCATTTCATTTTAAACGGTTACATAATTTCGACAGCACTTCCTTTACGTTCCCTGTGTACACGCATTTGTGTACGATACAGGGAATAGAAGGGAAGTGCTGCCGAAATTTTGTTGAACCGTTTAATCTGAAATGATTTATAAAATGTAATTACATTATTGTGTTTGTAATGGGAAGTAGGATGAGTGACCACCGAAGTAAAAACCAAAATACTAAAAAATAAAAAAATAAATTGAAGTTTTTATTTGAAATTTCTGCAACGATGAATTGTTTACAATGGAGAATGGTTGAAAATTAATGATTTAAATTGTCTAACAAACATTTTCAAATCAGGAAAATGTTCAATTATTTTCTCGACCGTACTTGGATGTATGAAGACAGAACTGGAAAGAAGGGATCAATAAAGCAACATTTCTACAACGGTGTACACGAATTTATTAGATTTGCTAAATCTAATAACCGAAACAACACAGAAATTCGTTGCCCGTGTAGTAAGTGCCAACATTTGAAGCATTGGAAACCAGATATAGTTGAAGTACATTTGTATCAATATGGTTTCGTGCCTGATTATTATTTTTGGGATCGTCATGGAGAACTTGTTGAACCTACACCTAATACTGAAGTGTTAGAGAACGGTAATATGATGACGAATCCGATAGAAAACATGGTGGATGATGCAGCACGATCAATGTTTCCTACAACTGAAGCTGTTGATGAAGACGAAAATGTCGAAGAAGAACCGACTGCGGGAGCTAAAAAAATATACGATTTGTTGGATTCTGCTAAGAGGCCGTTGTGGGACGGATGTAAAAGCGGAACCGAACTTTCAGTAACCGCCGAATACATAACTATGAAATCAAAATTCAACCTTACGGAAGCTGCATTTACTGCAGTTGTACAAGCTGCAAAACGACACATGCCACCCAATAATCTGATGTGCGATAGTCAATATAAAGTAAAACAATTGATGTCCGCTTTCAGTCTACCGTACGAGAAGATAGATGCATGTGTGAAAGGTTGCATGTTGTATTGGAAAGACGACGTTGACCTCAGAAAATGCAAAATATGTAACGAAGAAAGATACAAACCAAGAAAGAAGAAAGGGAAAGAAGTCCCATACAAGAGAATGCATTATTTACCCATCACTCCCAGACTTCAAAGATTATATGCATCTTCTGCCACGGCCTGTCATATGCGATGGCATAGTGTGAGAACAGCGGAAAAAGGAACTTTGATACATCCATCCGACGGAGAAGCATGGAAACATTTCGATAAGACTTATCCCGCATTTTCTGCGGAAAGCCATAATGTCAGACTTGGTTTATGTACAAATGGATTTTCACCATTTTCACAGTTTGGTAGTAAATATTCATCCTGGCCAATTATCGTTACTCCGTATAATTTACCTCCATGGATGTGTATGAAGACACCATATATGTTTCTCACCACTGTCGTTTCCGGCCCTCATGATCCAACCCAAGGAATTGATGTTTATTTACAACCATTGATCGAAGAGTTGAAGAAACTGTAGAATGAAGGAGTCGAAACTTACGATGTATCAAGGAATTTTTTTTCCGTATGTTCGCTTCTTTGTTATGGACTATTAATGGTTTTCCTGCATACGGGATGCTTTCTGGTTGGAGTACGACCGGTCGTCTAGCATGCCCTTATTGTATGGAAGAAACACGAGCATTTTTGTTACGATATGGGAAGAAAGTTTCGTGGTTTGATTGTCATCGGTGTTTTCTTCATCCCAATCATACTTTTAGAAGAGATAAGAAAATTTTCATAGCTAACAGAGAAGAGAATTTGAAACTACCCAAGGTTTGGTCAGGCGAGGAAATATACGAAATTGTAAGGGACTATCCAAAGATACATGAAACTGGAGTCCAGACTGAAATCCCAGGAAAGTCAGACATTCATAATTGGTGCAAACAAAGTATATTTTGGGAGTTACCATATTGGAAAGATCACTTACTCCGACATAATATTGACGTGATGCATAACGAAAAGAACGTGTTTGATAATCTGTTTAATACAATTTTGAATGTAAATGGAAAAACCAAGGACGATTTGAATTCAAGGCTTGATATAGCAAACTTTTGTAAGCGCCCGGAACTTCATATGAAGCCTAATGACAATAAAAAACCGAAAGCATGCTATGAGCTAGGCAACAAGCAAGTAAAACTCATGCTAAAGTGGGTGGAAGAATTAAGATTTCCTGATGGGATTTCTTCCAATCTTCGTAGATGTGTTGACTTCAAAAATAGTAAACTGAGTGGGATGAAAAGTCACGATTGTCATATCATGATGGAATATTTACTACCCGTGGCTTTCAAAGAACTGTTGCCCGTAAAAGTATGGAACGTTATAACAGAGTTATGTTTGTTTTATAAACAGCTTTGTTCGACAACATTAAAGGTGGATCGTATACGTAAACTTGAAGTAGAAATACCCTTACTGCTATGCAAACTGGAGAAAATACTTCCGCCTGGTTTCTTTAACGTAATGGAGCATTTACCTATTCATCTTCCATCCGAAGCACTTCTTCGAGGTCCTGTGCAATATGGATGGATGTATCCGTTTGAGAGGTAAAACATGTGCAATGTTCATGTCAATTTCAAATTCAAATTTGTATATCTAAATATGTAATAAATATCTTAATAGGTACTTGAATCACCCGAAGAAGAAGATTCGACAAAAAGCCCGAGATGAGGGTTCGATATGCAAATCGTATCTTGAAGAAGAAGCCTCATTTTTTTTCTCTCACTACTTCAAGGACGATGTGAACTTATCGTTTGTAACTGTTCCTCGAAATGAGGAAGTCGTTGAACAAAATTCTTTTCAAACAATGTTATCTGTTTTTAGACAACATGGTACACCTGGTGGAAAATGTGTGGAAATATGGTTGGACGATAGAGACCACCATGTAGCACACACGTATGTTCTTTTAAATTGTGTCGAAGTCGTACCATTTGTCAGGTAATAATTAATTCACTTGTAATTTACTTTTACGTACATAATAATTATAACACATATTACATATATGCAGTATCTACGAATCACAGTATCCATCTGGCGATCTCAGTAAAGAATTTGCCAAATGGTCTTTGAACTATGTTTATGAGCCAAGAAACTGTGTCGTTGATGAAGGCTTAAGACATCTTTCGATTGGACCGAAAAGAAATGTGAAGACTTATCCAATATTCTTCGTCAATGGGTTTAAGTTCAACACGAAAGATTACGGGGCTGAAAAATTAACATATAACAGCGAGGTATTTGTCAAAGGCAGTGATGATCCAGATGAGCATTTAAAAGATTTTTACGACGTCTTAACACAGATTCTAGAGTTGACATATTATGTTGAACCTTTAGAAAAGGTTTTTTATTTAAGTGTAATTGGTTCAGTAACGTTCCTGGTTCCGGAATCAACGTGCATAAAGAGTATAAACTTATTGAAATAAGGCATACATCACACTACTATAAGTATGATCCTTTTGTATTAGCCAAGCAAGCGTTACAAGTTTATTTTGCTCCGTATCCATCTTTGAAAAGATATAAAGCGGATTGGTCTGCTGTTTTCAAAACAAAACCAAGGTTTACGTTTGATGGAAATAATATTCCAGATGAAGCAGCATATCAAGCCGATCTTGAACCAAATACAGAAATAATAATAACTGATGATATTGATGTAGGGCCTTTGAATGATGAATCGAACGTCTTATTTGATGCATTCGAAAGTACCGAAGAAAATGAGATAGAATACAAGACTGAGTCTGAATCACAAATGATGAAGACTGATCGTTCTGTGATGATCATTTAGTAAATTTTTATCCATGTTTTGTACTAGTAAATTTTTATAATTGTTTTGTGAAAGTGATTGAAACATGCTAAGTCAATTTCTATTATTTTTCTGTGATGATCATTTATTTAATTTTTATCCATGTTTTGTACTAGTAAATTTTTATAATTGTTTCTGTGAAAGTGATTGAAACATGCTATGTAGTAGTGAATTTCTATAATTGTTCTGTGATGATATTGTTTTTCTATAGTAGATATGTCTGGCAGGAGACGAAGTATGACAAGCACGCCATCCCCATCTCCCGGTGCAGGTGGTAGTGGCACTGCACCGGACTTACGTCCGATGGCAGAATTTGTTTCGAAAAGTGCCGGGTAAGTATCAATTTTATTTAAAGTGTAAGTTTTAAAATCCACTAAACATGTATATCATAACTTTTGCAAGGGCTTTGAGGTGGAGCCATCAGATTATATTCTACAGGTTTCGAGGAAGGCTTTTCAGAGCCGGATGGATGGTTGTTGGCCTCGCTGGGACGACATCCCCCCTCATGTCAAGAACGCAATACAAGCCGATTTACTTGTAAGTAGTAGTTTGAATTTTAGTTGTAAATTAATATAATCTATATAACTTAAAATAATTTCAATTTACAGGCTGCAGTCCACGTTGACCCTAACCACATGGACGTTTTCTTAAATCACTGGAATAAAAGAACGAGGAAAAATTATAGGGATACATTTTCCAAGGCTAAGAATTCAGGCAAAAAGCCGAACTGGATGGGTGATGGTGTATGGACTGATCTTCTTCGGCTTTGGGACACTCCGGCAGCAAAAGTAAGTAATATATGTTTGATTTGTTATTTAAATCTAATATAAATCTCGCAAGATATATACGTGATAATTTATCTTAATTGTAGGAATTATCTACGCGGAACCGGGCTAACAGGAATAAAAATCCTGCATTGCACCGTGGTGGCTCCAAATCCTTCCAGGAGCATAAGAGAGAGCTGGTAATTAAATTTATAAACTATGTTTATATTTTATTAAAATATTTTATAATCAGATTAGCAATAATATTTATATATTTTCAGGCTGCGAGATACAACCGCGAGCCCACTATGGCCGAGTTGTTCATGGTGACGCATGCCGTGGAGAGGACTGATGAAGAAGGCAATGTTTCGTACGAGTGGACGGATGACAAATCCCAATCCGTAATGGTAAACTTATTTATTGTTAATAACAATATTTTGTCTTATTTTATTTTCAAAAACTTGAAATTCGGTTTTTATCGTGTAAACAATTGTTTGTAATCGCAGGAGAGGTACGAA
Source organism: Allium fistulosum (assembly GCA_030737815.1). Classification (NCBI taxonomy): domain Eukaryota; kingdom Viridiplantae; phylum Streptophyta; class Magnoliopsida; order Asparagales; family Amaryllidaceae; genus Allium; species Allium fistulosum. Next base: position 425,844,825 of record CM060902.1, read on the forward strand.
GCTGAGCGGGCTCGGGTAGCACAGTCCACCGGTCAGGAAGAGCTTACGCTAGAGGAGGCGAACAATATCTGGGATGCTATTATTGACCCGCCTTCTTGGACCAATGTGCGGTATAGATATGGAAATCTGGAGGTAAATTTTGACATCTACTAATATATAAATTTTCACATGCATATGAATAGTTAAATAATTTTAATAATATTATATATATATATACTAATATATAAATAATTATGAACTATTTTACAGGCGATGAGATCACAGAGTGCATACAGGAGGTCCCAGCAAGAAGAGGAGATTGCTCAGTTGAAGAAAACAGTGGATGAAATAAATGATTGGAGGAAGAGTTTCTTTGAGCAACAGCTGGATGAGCGGATTGCAGGTTATTTGCAACAGCATGGGAGGATGCCTGGACAGGATGGCAGCGATGGCGAGGAATAGGTATGCTTGTTTTGCTCATGTTACAGTTTGGCATATACACATTTTGGTTGGTTTGGTGTATATATATTTCGGGATATTATGTACATATTTTGATGGTTTGTAGTTGTGGTTGGAAAACTATGTACACATTTTGGTTGGGAAACTATGTACATATTTTGATGACTTGTATTGGTTGACATGATATGTATTGTTGTTGGGATTGTATATGATTTTGTTTGGTTTTGTTGGATTTTATATTGTTTGAATGTATAGTGATGTTATATGATGGATATATGATGGTTATAGTTGATGAATATAGTGTATAGTGGATGTGATGATGGTATTTGATGGTTATTATTTGAAGTGTATATGGGCTGTGCAAGTGCATAGAATTATACCCAGTATAGCGACAGCTAGCGACGGCCTGTTTGTTTCAGATTAGCGACGGCTAGCGACGGCTAAAGTGCAAAAGTTTTGTGTCGCGTAGCGACGGCTAGTGACGCCAATTGGTAGTTGGAAAATTTCCACGTGGCACATTTGCAGTCGCGAGCCGTCGCTATTTTGGTGACGGAGCCGTTGCTAAAGCCGTCGCGATACTATTGGGCGACGAGGTAAATAGCGACGGCATTTAACGTCGGCTAGCAACGGCTAGCGACGGCCGGCGACGGCTAAAAGCCGTCGTTATCAGGTGCCGTTCTTGTAGTGTACCTCCCAACTGTGAATGAAGAACACAACATTAAAGCCATCTGGTTCTCCACTAGACTTCTTGTTCATTGAGAAAAGAGTTCTTTTAATCTCATCCTCAGAAATATGGGTGGTCAACTGGGTAGCATGTTGTGGTTAGAGAGTAGGAAGCTCAATATTATCAAGTATAGTAAGGTCAGGCTCAAAATTGGTGGAGTTACCTAACAGTTTAGTGAAATATTGAACCAAAGCATTATCAACCCCCAGAGGAGTTGAATGAAGGCTCCCATTATCATTAAGTATGCAATTTATTTGTTCCTTGGCCTGCTTAGATTTAATTGCGGCATGGAAATATGCAGTGTTGCTGTCTCCTTCAGTTAATCATTTATAATTAAGCCGCTGGTTCTTCATCAAGCTTTCCATCTTGAGAGCATCGGAAAGTGCAAGAAATAGGCAGCTTTCATCAGTAGCAGCTTGATCATCAGTAGGGTTGTTATGCATTTTTTTTGAGCTTCTTCCTGCTGCTTTCTGATTGTTGTGGATCTAAGACAACCCTTCCCAAAGTTTCCTTGAGCCCATAGCCTAAGAGCTTTTTTAACCTGCTTCATCTTCCTGCAAAAAACATACATAGGGTTCCCATGGAAAATGTTAGACCGGGCTTCATTTATAATATTATTATACTCATGTTCATTGAACCAAGTGTTATAAAATCTAAAACTTCTTTTCTCATCAACAGTTGGGGGTCCATTTGAAAGAATTATACTAGAGTGATCAGACAATATGGTAAGGGGAAGGAATGCAGATAAAGAGGACCATATTGACAAGGCTTTGAAATTGCAGAAGGAGTGATCAATGGTTGAAAGAGTTCTATTGCCACAATTGCTCCTATTGTTCCAAGAGCACTTGGCACCAGATTTATTGATTGATAGGAGATTTTAATTCTCAATAGCAATATTTAATGGTTGTATGTCTCTAGCTATCAATGTTATCCCACCATGCTTGTCATCAAGGTTTAAGCAGCAATTAAAATCCCCAACAACAAGCCATGGATGAGTTTCTTGCCTGAAGGCAGGGAGTAGTTGAAGTAAAGACTGTCTTGTTGTTAAAGAGTTACACGCAAAGACAATTGTTAGATAGAAGGAGACTTTAGAAGGAATGAGGTAGGCATAAAAGTGAATGAGCCGTGGGGTAGACATGATGGGTTGAAGTGAGTACACATTTGGGTTATGGATAACCATAATTCTCCCATAGGAAGCTTCTTGAAGATTATTATGTAAGAACCACTCACTGTTAATGTATTTACTTGCAGACATGGTGAGAGAATAGTTTAGCTTTGTTTCTAGAACTGCAAATAACTCAAGCTTATGAGTTTTGATAAGAAGTTTTACTTGATCAAGCTTAGTTGTGCAATGGGCAACTCTGATATTCCACACTGCCAATTGGTGTGTCATCATAAATTATAGGGATACATGGATAGTTTCTTTCATACTCCTTGGTGTTGGAGATCCTCTAGTTAGCCGTTCAGCTATCATGTTATTTTCAGTAGTAACATTTTTACTCGGTTTTTGTGGTAGGTTACATTCAGTAGTTTCATTGTGAAGGTCAGAAATTTCAGAGACAGGCAGGCTTTGTTGAGAGGTCCAGCCTGGCAATTTACCCATGAATTCATAGGGAGGTGGAGGGTTGCCTGACAGAGCAGCGTGGGATGAACTTGAAGGAGCAGAAATGGTTGAGCTTGGATTTACATTTTGTGAAGTGGAAAAGGATTGAGTTTGAATGGGGAGAGAAATAGATTGGGCAAGAAGGTCAAGATCATTGTTAAGTTTTGAATTATGGTTTGAGTCACTGGAAATAGGTAATTTTGCATGGGGATAAAGTATGTTTGGGATTACTAGTGTGGAGGTTAGATGATTGCTTTTTGGCATGCACAGTGGTATTGTGCACATGCACACTTTTATTAGTTACAATTTGAACTGCATTCACACCTTTTGGTTTCAGCATGTTGAATTGCATGCACACCATATTTTGCTTCAGCACATTCTTCTGCATGCACTTCAATATTGCTGGTTTCAACAGAACTCACAATTGTTTTGCCTTTCTCATTACTATCATTGCAGAACACATGTGAAGCCCCACCTCTATGCTCATAATAACAAAGAGTATTAAAAGAAATACTTTCTATTATTACGAAGAATAAGGCTGGATAGGAGCGGCCATCCGTAGTTGGCCTTACGCTAATATTGGTTACCTCGATAGGAGTGGTATATACTTTTCATTTCTCATCTTATTTATTTACTCCCATCGACATACCCAATTATCAGTATAAAACAAACTACGATGGTTCATAATAGTTTAGGATATTAGATATAATAATAACACAGATAATATAAATGCGGAACACAGATAAAACAAAAGTCTCATATATATATATAACTGATGTTAGTTACAATATAGTTGACACAATACATATGATACAACTACAACTGTCGACTCTGGAAGTTATATATACAAGTACATTATCAACTAATATACATGAATACATATCATCCTACACAATGACACGACTTCTCCAAAACGACGAAAACTAGTTCGGAATATATAAAAAGTCTTCATAGCCCAACAGCAACTCAAAGCAGGAAATCTACAACCTGAAATAACTCGGGTCTGACCCGAGTATTAAATTCAAAAGAAAATAATACACGGGTCAGTCTAATTCAAACTCAGTTATTAGTGCATAGAAGCAATAATAATCAAACATCAAATAGACGACAGTTACAGAAATCTCGTATATCCGCCTTCTCGAAAAGAGAATCGGATAACGACAGATATAACACTGAACAGTGTTAAACAACAAATCAGCAATCCAAATCAATTTAAACAATTGAAATGTCAATTTAAAAATAACAATGCTGATTGGCTACAGTACACGCTAACGTGTACTGCCTCGCCAATACAGTCTATGAAATACTCAGAAGATCAATGAATCCCAAAAGCCAACGGATCCAACTCAAATCAAAATGAACCATTTCAAAATACAACTTCAAAATATTGAATTGAACCAACGAAACAATTTAACAATCGAAATATCAACTAAATCTGTCAATCCTGCTAGGGCTGCAGTACACGCACGTGTGTACTGCCTCGCCACTACAAAACAACTCAAAACAATACTATACAAGATCAGAGGCAACAAGTGAAACAAGTTCAACGTGTCACAAAGCAAGGCACAGTGAATTAGCAAACTGAAGGTGAGAGCACCAAGGATAAGGCACTACAACACTCAACAGAAAAAGACGCAGATCAGCCTCATTAGAAAATAAAGTCACCAGTGAAGCAAAATGACCAAATGAAAATGGATACAAAGCATCAATGCAATGTATCAGATTCGAGAACAAAGGCAGTGCAGCAGCATAAAGCTTCAACTAAGAGAATACGAAATATGTACCCAAGTGATGGTGAAATATGTACCCAAGTGATGGTACATATAAACTGCACATGGCAAATGAAACTGAGGTACAACGGTGAAACAGGACAGTACAAGGCTCCATAAACATCAGACTCGAATACAAAGTAATGCTACTGGCGACAATGGAATGCAACTGACAACAATTTAGACTACCCAGTTACTTAACAATGTAACTGGCAACAATGCCAAAGGAGTAACATGTACAAGGCACAAAGTCAAAGTGGGTACATGAACTACAAGCTACAGATGGAAACTTCCAAAATGCCAGACTCAAAACAGAGACAAGTACAACCAAAATCCAAGTTTATATGCAAATAATTAGTGCAGTGATAAAAATGAAGTGGTATGCAATGGTGAACAACACAGTGAAGCAAGCAGGACCAGTGCAACTAAAAAGGGCAACTGGAAACAACAAGATTGCAAGCTACAACTTCAAGTAAAACCAATACATAACGAAATAGCAAACTGCTTCAAATGATATAAGTTAAAAACTGCAAGTCCAAATCAACACAAAAACTCTCAATTCAAAATGACATGATCATCACAGACCAGTGCCAACAGACACAATGGAACACAAGTGCAACTTGAGTTAAAAGCTATGAAGTTCAGACATAAACAAGCTATATGAAGACTACTTGAAATATGTCAATCAGACTACGAGATGAGTGCCCGTAAAAATGTGCAACTCGAATATAAATGCCAACAATGACCAGACTCAAGTAAAGTGTATCCAGTCAGAAGCTATGTCAATTAAAGTCGAAGAAAAGTCAGACATCCCTGGGTTTACTTAAAGCCGTGAATGAACAGATTCAAAACCGAGAAACAACATCAAGTATGCTCGAGTCTAAGTGCAACAATATGGAAGTAGTGTGACAAACAGTAAAACAACATTGTTCCAAAGTCATGAGAATAAAACAGAGGACAACTAGTTTCCTTTTTAGCAAAGATAGAATGCATCAGGCACCCTGTATAGCCATAGCAGTTCCGATCTACTCAATGACAATTTCATGAAGACAACATGTAAACAGCAGTGACAAAAAGGCTACTGCCAACAAGTTCGAATGATTCCACAGCCAAACAAATGCAATTGTACATGTATGCATATATATATGTACACACATACATGTCAATATCAAATGAAACAATACCAATCAAAGCAGGGACCGTGCCGAAGTCACAAGGCCGAAAGCATAATATCAACACAGTTATAACCAGTCGTGGCCAACCTCAAAGTGAACAAAGAAGTCAAGTTTCAAAACTTGGCCAAAGCATCAAAATATCGCATAAACAAAGTCGAGCAAAATAACATTGTCAAACTCGATTTCGAAAATCAAAAATGCTGTGAGTGACCCAAAATCGAACCAACAAGAAATTGCAGACAACTACAAAATCAACATCGTTCAAATGAGATCAAAGGACCGAAGTCAGGTGAAACTGAAGTGACCACAAAAACCAACGGTGCCAGAAAACCCAAACAAACAAGGAGTCGAACTATAACACAGTTTAAAATCGCATAAAAACAGAGAAACCGACTACATTCAAAAGATTGACTTGAATTAGATGTGAGTGATGGACACTCACCTTTGCTCGGTCGAGCTTGTAGCCGATGCTCCAGAAAATCGAAAGCCCAATTTGTCGAAGAAGAACGAGCATCAGAAGCCACGACATCTCGAAGAGACGAATGCCGCCACCATTTTTTCTTCGTTTAGACTAGGGTTCTCTTTAGGGTTTTGAACGAACGAAAACAAATTTGAATGAGGGTCGGGTTGCCAATCGAAATAAAAGGAGGGATGGGTGAAAATAATTTTCATGGTAACAAAGAAAAAAACGTGGGCCAATCCAATTTTTAGCCCACATAATACCCTAACAAATATTTAAACGGATAATCAAAAGAATTATCATTGATCTCAACTCACAAAAGAAATTAGCTAGCGACAGTAATTGTTTAATGACGATAGTAAATTTTCACAAAAGCTCGGGTTGTTACAACACAATTTCACCCTCTTCCACCAATTCAACACTTGCATCCACCACCACCTCATCACACAAATCCTCATTATCGTCAACAAGAATAGAAAATTTGTTACTTGTCACAACTAACTCATTAGCATGCAGAGGTACTTCTGTTTTATCAATTTTGCTGTTAGCCTCACCACTATTTTGCATTTCACTTTTATTACTGTTAGTAGTATTCATTGCATCTTTCTTTGTTTTACATTTATTTCCCTTAACCCTTTGCCAACCTCTTTTCTTATTTACCATTTTCTCTTATTTATCTTTTTCATTATCAAATTTCTCTTTGTCTCTTGTCTCAATTCTCATCTCTCTATCATCATTTACTTCTTCCTTTTTCCCTCTCATACAGTTATCCTTATGATGTCCAAATTCTTTACAAGATGTACAAATTGCTGGCTTCCATTGGTAGCTAACTTCAACAATTTGAACACCACCATCCAACAATCTGATAGGAAATTCTTCAATCAACTCTTTTTCAGGAGTCACTTCAACCATACATTTAGCATACCCTATTCTTTGCATTTTCTTAGTGGACTCATCCAAGCACAATAATTTTCCAATTCTTGAAGATAACCAGTTGATGCCAAGGCGGGACCACGCAAACAACGGTATGTTCGAGAGTCTTAACCAGACAGGGACTGATGTAATTGTGCTGCAACTGTTTCTGATCATTAGATCCTAGAGTTTAACAATGAAAAGCTTCTTCCCGATGATTAATGGGTCAGATTCAATTATATTCCTTCTACCCTCCTCAGAAGATAGATTGAATAGGAACAAGAAACCATCATATTTTACCGTGATAGCTCCTTTGAGCTTCCAAACTTTTTTCAGATGCAAGATAACAGTCGTATAGCAATAGGGTTTATCAAGAAAGAATCCCATAGAATACTCACCCCAAACCACATTTCCGGCTTGAATTACTTCAGGAGGAGGTATCAGAACTTCACCAGCTAAAACAATAGGGATATCATAAGGAATGTACATGCCAACATTCCTTGGCTTTGACTTGAAGAGGGAGTTCCATTTGGGTACTGCCACGGTAGAGGCAGAGAGATTGGGAAGCAAAGCAGAAGAATGTAATGATCCGCTATTTTGGACCATTCGCATCCGCACATGTCGAACTTGAATGATTCAAAATACCGAATTGTTATTTATATTTGGCAAAACTGAGCATATATAGTAAATAAATAAAACATAGATCACAGACACAAAGTAATAAATGCAGCGGAAGCAAAAGATAGTAATTCATGAAGCTACTATATACATATCAAAGTTAAATAAGGTACAATAGATGTCTCGAATACAATAATCAAATACAATATCAGAATACATCACTGGAATCAACTGAATATCTGAAAGCTGGATAGATAGCTGGATCTCCAAGCGAAGCTCCAACTCCAAAGGTGAGTCTCGAATACTGGTACACTCAGTCTGACCCGAGCGTAAAGAAAAACACAAAACACTCGAGTCAGGATTAACATTCTTATATCAATAAATCCAACTCAAGTGAAATAGCAATTAAAATGCAAGTAACTCAAAGGATGTTTGGAATAACCATCCTTTAAGGATCCGTTAAACTATCTACTATGTAGTAGTGTACGGTAAGTAGATAATGCCTATCAGTAATATAAAATATCAAAATAGTGTTAAGGCGTTACCATTATCCCCCTTAACACATTTTATATAAGCGTTATAGTCTATACAGCACTGTAAACTCCACTGTAAACTGGTGGGCTATCAGGGAGTACTCCATAGGTATAACACAAAACAAATCATAGTGGTCGCGTATATAGGGATACAAGTATGACAAGGCACATGAGGCAATACCCAAGGTAGTGAAACTACCGTTTTCCTGATCCGGACCGGTGAGAACGCATCGCCGCAGCGATCGCAACACCGCGAAACAACACTCCCAAATCAAGGGTGCACCAATCGACAACAAGTAATGAGTAGTTTTCGAAGAAGTGTGTTCGCTCGAGCTAGCTAACCCCCATTTGGCCTGGCACGGCTCCTGTTTTAGTCATTTCCAATTTGACACAAGTGTCAAGGCTATCCATTATCGTTCTCTTTCTTCAGTCATCACGTACATCATTCCAACCACTTCATTCTGGATCACACTCCGCGTATAGTTATTAAAGTGGTTTTCAGTTTAGACAGTGAGTATGTCCCTAACCGATTCCGGTCTCTTTAATAACTTCCGTGATTATTACACCGATTGGCGTTTGTATCTTTCAAAAACCAAATCAATTACAATTTCAATTAAAATTTGTAAATCAACATTTCATTCGCCTTTCTAAAACAATTTCCATAATTTACGTTACAAAACTTTCAAATTACCATTTCAAAATCTTATAATTCACTTTCAAATTTTATTTAAACAATTCAAATATTGATTCAAGTTCGTATATAAGTTTCATTCAGAAATCATTTAAATTAATTTAATTTAACATTCAAATCAATTTAAATTCATTGATCGATTTCATTCAATATTCGTGAAGTTAATTTATTATTCCAAACAATTTCTATTTAATTTTCAATTCACTAAATCAATTACTTAAATTCAACTTCATTATATCAAACTTCAAATTTAATTGAATTAGATTCGTCAAATCAATTCTTTAAATTACAAGTCTTTCATTAATTTTAATAAATCACATTTTTATTTCTTGTTAAAGAAAAATTCCAATTCACTTATTAATTTACTTAGTTACCATTTCAAAACTCAATTAATAAAGAAACATAATTTCACTTATTCAAGAAATTCAATTTCACTTATCAAAGAATTCAATTTATTTAATTATTAAATAATTTCAAAACCTTATTCTTAAATAATTTCAAAACTTAATTATTAAATAATTTCAAAACTTAATTCAATCATTTCTTAATTTAAACAATGTTCTTTCATCAATTACATTGTTAATATTTTGATTCGGATTATTAAATATCAACATTTTTCCTTTCAAAAATTCAAATTCTAACTATATTTCAAAACCTTATTATTTATTCAAAAAAAATCTTTATTTTATTTTCAAATCAAATTATTGACCAATCGGGTTTTATTTAATTCTCTATCCTTAGTCAAGTTCATTTTTGGATATTTATCATTTCAACCAGATTCCAATTCAATTCAAAAATCAAAGCATAGCAAAGGGAACTTGAAGTGTGATAACTGGGATGGTGTCAAAGTAAATAAACAAGCAATAACAATAATCAATATCAATCCAATAATCAATTCAAATAATCCCGAAATAACCGTATTAATTCACATTGTTATTTGTGCAAATTAATATAATTATTTCTAGATTCTACACTATCATTTCATGTAGATTAAAGATTATTACATTAATATTTAAACGGTTCTTCACTTGATATCTACTATCAAATTTCATACTACATCGATTTAAACAACATACATTTAAATGGTTCAAGGTGTATTTTACCAAATTTCTACATGTCAATTAATTCAACATTTAAAGAGTCATATTATGCAAATGTCATCTAATCAAATTTAACATATATCAAATTTAACTATCCTACGTCAATTTCAATTTCAAATTATTTATTATTTACTACATTAACAATTTGACGTCCCATGTCAACAATCAAACAATCAACCATTTAACAACCAAACTGGATTATTGTGACGCCCCACCTCTATACCCACACTAGCCAAAAACACTAAGGTGTAATGCTGTCAACTAGCATGGAGAATAAGGCTGTTGAGGAGCGACCTTCCATGTAACTTCTTTGTGCGAGCCTCGATATGTCAGATAGTATAGCATGAACTTCATTTGTGGAGGAAATCCGACATACCGATACAAACTCAAAGCTATCACAAGGTGGCTATATAAAATCTTCGGAAACAAACATAGAAATAAACATAACATAAATCAGTCACAGACATTCATATCACAAAGGCGGAAAAAGATATGAATATATATATGACACATGAGAGTGTACATCAAAGTAGTGGTCAGAAAGATCCACGATAAAACAAAAGAATAGCAACACGTGCTATACAAAAGAATAAGTACACAACATAGTGTCTATATCACAAATGTGTACATCCAAAAACTACTAATCTATGTAGTAAGCCAAAAGTCAGAATAATCCTGAAGAGAAGTCAAGCAGAAGAACTTGTAACATCTCGGTCTGAACCGAGTATTATTTATAAGAAAATAATAAACGGATCAGTCTAGCTATAAATATCAGATGATAAGGTATATATACATAACATGACATGAACATGTAATAACAGAAAAAGGCATACTACTATAAGTATGTAAATGATAATCAACAAGAGATTAATCAATATCACAAGAATCTTCTCAAAGATCCAAACCCACAAAAGGGTAATGACACACAAATTCACCAATGCACAAAAATTGATAAAACATATCAATAAAAACCACGAAAATTGGTGAAACACAAATTCCAGAAATCAACACACAAAATCCAGGACAAATTCCAGAAATTAACACACGAAATCTAGAACTCATAAGAAGGGGGAAGGCCTGTCACACGAACAAGAAGCTATCTCATGGAAGCTATCCATATAATTTTTCGAACACACGAATGGCCCGAAGACCTTTGACACACGAACGGCCCGAAGATCATGGGGTGCTACCCCATATATGTGATGGCGAAACATCACACAAGCGGGGTCTAGTCTCCCTCGCAGACAAAGAGACATCGCTCAGTCGCTAGTCTAAATCACAAAAATGATCATCATGATCATCTAAAAGTGTCAACCACACCAAGCTAGTAAATATACGAGTTTAGCTTCATGTCCCGTAACCACTTGCTTAACTTAAATATTTACGAACAAGCTGTAGATCTTCACTAGAAAATTGTCACAAAAGGGTTCAATCGAACAAGTCCAAGAGCTAACCGATGAAGTGAACGCGAGCATTTCATACCACTCGTTTTACTAAGTCGTTTAATTCGATTTCTCATCCGAGTGAAGCAAAGGCTTGTATATACTAGTAGATTGGAAAACGGTTTGAGAAAATGAGCATTATATTTGAAAAGTGTTAAAATCATTTGGAAGAAAGGGTTTTTGATATTTACTGCTAGTATTAAAGCCTTCATGTTTTTGAAGTGACAAACCACCAAAACGATTGCTGAAAACAAATCAAATCACAAAAGTTCACATTCAAAGACGTGAATGAAATCCAAGGAAATCAGTTCCAAAACCAACAAAGTGGAAGTAGGAAGTGCGGCCAGACTTGTAGAGCGACCTAACCAATTGCAGGTCGAACGAGCTATGAATAAAAAGGCGAGCGACCTAACTGGTAGATGTAATGACCCAAGATTTTAGGAATTTATTCTGAAAAATATAAATAAATTTAAAATGATTCTTAAATAAATTTTGAAGGAGGAATTGATATAGCTTGATAGTGTATCAGTGTGTGTACATGTGTGCACAGGAAATGCACATGAATATAGGCTAAAACCCTGAACTCCAAGAATACATACATATTGATGTGTATGGAAATATACATATATATATATATATGTAGATTAAATTCTTAAAAGTAGTATGCATGAGTAAATGTATATATGAATGCTACTGAATATTTTTGAGTGTACATGTGCATGTGTGTGTCAGTATAGAATGATGTATGAATATATAGGAGGGTGTACTAATTATTTCAGTAAGACTTATATAAATATATATGTGTTAATAAAATACTAGAGTTTAAACTAGTGAAATAAAATATACAGACATATTTTAATATAAGCAGAAATAAAAAGAATGAAGATATAAAAAGGAATAATCCTCTTATAAATAAATGAAGGAGGTACATACCATTTGCATGAAAGCTAAAAATAGAAAAAAATAAGATAAAACAGGGAAGTGCTTGGTATAGGCAGAATTAGAAAAGAGTATTTAATAAATAACAAAAATCAAGTCACATTTTTAGCATGATTGTAGACAAGGGGAAAAGTATTTTCTGAAAAGCAAATTTCTGAAAAAATGTGTAACCACTTTTCTCTTCACCCAAATTAAGCCGGGAAGGGTAAAACTTTGGGTTTAAAATGCAGATAACATGATTTTTCTGGTGGGCAAAAATGGCCTTAGCCAATACCCAAAACCCTAAGAGAGACCCTGTATATATATACATGTATATGCAGCAGCCTCCTCTCCTCCTCAGAAAAGAATTTTGAAAAAAAAAAAGACAAAAATTGTGTTTGAACCAACCAGCATAGTACTCGAACTCGTGACCTCTTGTGTATAAGTTAGGCGCGTTTCCATTACGCCTAGATGTTGCTTGTGTTCACATAGGATCCACTTTCTTTTATACTGAATTTGTTACTATTCAGACTTTAACACAAACATCTATATTAAAAGCTTGCTTTCCACTGATTATTACTTGATCACTTCTTAGTTAGGATAAACAGACTAAAGTATATGTTTCCAGTGGATTGTTTGGTCAAAAAAAAAATCAGCAATCCAATATCCTCTTGTTTTCCAGAACTCTGATTCAAACAAGAGAGGCATATACATCCTCACATGTATGTGCTTATCTTTGTGAATGTACTAATATTTATATTGGTTGATTATTGTGATCCTGGATATATTTGGTTTATTGGAGAAAGATATTGACCCTGAGAATTATAATTGCAATGGATGATATATATATATATATATATATATCCTCTTTACCTTAAAAAAAATCCTTATGGAATTAGAGTAGAAATAGGAGGGTCATTTCAGTTGGTATCAGAGCTATGTTATTCAACATAGTAGAAGTAAGGATCAAGTTCTTAGATAGAAATAAAATTTAAAGGAACTAAATATATATATATAACAATGTGTTCAGTATGAAAAAAAAACCACTGAAACAACCAAATTACCAATCAAACTAACCAGCTATGTAAATTATTATTAGCAAACTATGGTTGGGAGACCACCAAATCAGGGAGCAGGATCTTCCCATGCACCACCAATGGTCAATTTGCAAGACTTGGTGAGAGCATTTAGGGATGGGGCAGGACAAAGGCAAGAAAATCCCTATGAGGAACTCTCAAAATTACTTAAGACATATACTCATTTAGGAGGCAAAAGCTTTGAAGGGACAGAGAATATCATGGAAATTCAAACATGGTTGAGAACATTGGAAAGAATTTTCAATGACATGCAACTTGATGATCAAAGAAAGAGGCAAGTGGCTTCAAGACAGCTAAAAGGAGTAGCTTTAGGCTGGTGGGAAGTAATCATTGCAGGAAGGAATGAGAATGAAATCACTTGGAATCAATTCAAAGAGATGTTGGAAGCAAGGTTTGTACCAGCATCAGCAAAGACTACCTTGCTAGAAGAATTCATTAGACTTAGACAAGGAACCATGACTGTCACAGAATACACTCAAAAGTTTGAGGGGCTTTCCACATATGGAGCAATGCTTGTGGCAGATGAGGCATCCAAAAATGATAGGTACATAAAAGGCCTGAACCCAGGACTTAGCAGAGCCATGTTACCCTATGCAGACAAGACTTTTGACCATGTGATAGACTTAGCTTTGAGGTTGGAGCAGCATGACAAGGAAAGGGAGAAGTTCAGAAATTTTAAGAGCAATAATATCAAGAAAGGTAAGGGGAGGTATCACCCTTATGATAAGAAGAAAGAAGAGGCTAGTAACAAAAGCACTGGAGATGTCAAAGCTAAGGAAAACAAGAAGAAAATTGTGTGCCATCAGTGTGGAAAGGAAGGGCATATCAAACCAAGATGTCCAGAATTGAAAGGAGGAGCTTTCAAATGCTATCTATGTGGGAAAGAGGGGCATATGAAGAGGAATTGTCCTGAGTATAAACAGCAAGGCAAATTGGCAAATTTGGAAGGAAAAGGCAAAGCCACAGTGGAGAGTAACACTGTAAACCATAGCCAAGTGGAAGGTACATTACTTATTTGTACCATACCCATAACAGTAGTATATGATACTGGGGCAACTCACTCTTTAATTTCTTATGAATTGGTTAAAATGCTAAAACTGAATTGCATATTGGTTGAAACCCTATTGCATATACATAGTCCATTGGGGAGTTCTAGTGTTTTAAATATGATTTGTGTGGATGTGGAATTAAACATAGGAGGAAATATTTTTATTTCCAATTTATATGTTTTGAATTACCCAAATATAGGTGTTATATTGGGGGTAGACTGGTTAAGGCAATTTAAAGCCATAATTAATTTAGACTCATCCACCATATCATTGCAAAATTCTAGAGGCCAGAGAATCACAGTTTTATGTGAGGTAGCTAAGGAAGGAAAACTATATCATTTAGTTGACTCAGAAAAAGATTTCAGTGAACTAACCATTGAAGAAATTCCCATAGTCAATGAATATTTGGATGTGTTTGGTGAGGTCAAGGGTATTCCACACCATAGACCAGTAGAATTCCAGATCAATCTAGTTCCAGGAGCAAGCCCAGTGATTAAAAAGCCAACTAGAATGGGGCCAAATGAACCAAAAGAATTAAAGAAACAGTTAGAAGAATTGGAAGAAAAGGGTTTTATAAGACCAAGTAATTCTTGCTGGGGAGCACCAGTGGTATTTGTTAAGAAGCAAGATGGCTCCTTAAGACTCTGCATAGATTATAGAGAATTAAACAAAGTAACTATTAAAAATAAATACCCATTGCCAAGAATAGATGATCTTTTTGATCAATTAGCAGGGGCAAAAGTATTTTCTAGACTAGACTTAGCATCTGGTTTTCATCAAATGAAGGTGGAAGAATCAAGCATCAAGTACACTGCCTTTAACACTAGGTATGGGTTGTATGAATTTTTGGTTATGCCATTTGGCTTGACCAATGCACCATCTTACTTTGTAGATTTAATGAACAGAACCTTTAGAGATTGTTTAGACAAGTTTGTGCTTATTTTTATAGATGACATTTTGATTTATTCCAAGACAGTGGAAGAACATAAGCATCATTTGCACCTGGTTTTGTCTAGATTAAGGGAAAAAGATTTAAAGGCAAAATTTTCAAAATGTGTGTTTTGGAAAGAGGAAGTACATTTTCTTGGCCATGTTATATCTGCCAAAGGAATTTCTGTGAACCCCAATAAAGTAGTGGCTATTCAAGCATGGAAGAGGCCAAGCACTGTGAGTGAAGTGAGGTCATTTATGGGGATGGCAGGGTATTATAGGAGGTTTATAAAAGATTTTTCAAAAATTTCTACACCACTCACTAACCTAACCAGGAAGAACCAAGCTTTTGTTTGGTCAGAAAAATGTGAAAAGTCTTTTGAACAGTTGAAGGAGGCATTGGTGAATGCTCCAATTCTAAAGGTACCACATGGAAATGAAGAATTAGTGGTATACACTGATGCTAGTGGATTTGGCTTGGGTGCAGTGTTGATGCAACAAGGCCAAGTCATTGCATATGCATCCAGACAACTTAAACCCCATGAAGTAAGGTATGCCACACATGATCTCGAATTAGCAGCTGTGATATATGCTTTAAAACTTTGGAGACATTATTTGTTAGGCACTAAGTTTGAACTTTACACTGACCACAAGTCTCTAAAATATTTGTTTTCACAAAAAGATTTGAACATGAGGCAACATAGATGGGTGGAGTTCTTAGCTGCCTATGACTTTGACATACTTTATACACCAGGTAAAGCAAACAAAGTTGCAGATGCTCTAAGTAGACAGCATGCTAAATTGGCTATGATGATGATAGAAGAATTTAAAAACTTATTTTTGCTAACTGAGTTAGAGATTGGGGAGAATGGTTGTGTGCACATTAATGAGCAGATGCATGGTGCACAAGAAGATAAAGGGAAGTTAAGCTTAATGACACTTCAACCAGATTTAATTCTGAAGGTAGGAAAAATGCAAGAACAAGATGCTCACTTATTAGAGAAGAGAATGCTCCTCTCAAGAGGGGAGGAAGTAATGAATCACCACATTGATAAAGATGGTTATATGAGATACCAGAATAGGATGTGTGTACCAGAGGACATAGAATTGAAGAAGGAGATATTGAATGAATATCACAGAAGTAAATACTCCATACACCCAGGTAACACAAAAATGTATCAAAATTTGAAAAGAGACTTCTGGTGGAAGGGGATGAAATCTGATATAGCTAAGTACATTGCCAAATGTATGACTTGCCAACAAGTCAAGGCTGAAACTCAAAGACCATCAGGGTTGATGCAACCTCTTAGTGTACCACAGTGGAAGTGGTAAGACATATCTATGGATTTCATAGATGGACTGCCTAGATCTAAGAGAGGTAATACAAGTATATGGGTGATAGTTGATAGGCTAACCAAGGTAGCACACTTCATCCCAGTCAAGTCAGAAAGAACAGCACCAAAACTAGCTCAAATTTTTATAAAAGAAGTGGTAAAGTTACATGGCATTGCCAAAACCATTGTGAGTGATAGGGATACCATCTTCACCTCAAAATTCTGGAGAAGCTTTCAAGAAGCAATGGGAAGTGAACTATGTTTAAGTACTGCCTACCATCCTCAATCAGATGGGCAGACTGAGGTGGTAAACAAAGTTTTGGAGGACATGTTGAGGGCATGTATACTGGATTTTGGCGGCAACTGGGAAGATTATCTTCATCTAGTTGAATTTACATACAACAACAGCTACCAAAGCACCATAGGAATGGCTCCATTTGAAGCCTTATATGGTAAACCCTGTTTGTCACCTGTTTGCTGGGTAGAGGCAGGAGAAAGGTCTATTTTAGGACCTGAGTACATACAAGAAACCAAGGAGAAAATTGAGTTGGTAAGAAGAAGAATGACAGCAGCTCAAGATAGGCAAAAGAAATTTGCAGACATGAGAAGGAGGCAGGTAGAATATGAGGTGGGAAATTTTGTTTTCATCAAAATCTCACCCATGAAAAATGTGCTGAGGTTTGGAAAACAAGGCAAATTAACCCCAAGATATATTGGACCATACAAAATTCTGGAGAGAATTGGTCCCTTGGCATATAAGTTGGAATTACCAGAAAACATGCAAGGTATACATGATGTTTTTCATGTATCACAATTGAGAAGATGGGTCCATGACAAGGCAGAAATTCTTGAAACCCCAACCCAAGTGCAGATAAATCCTAATTTGATTTATGAAAAGGATCCAGTGGGAATTTTGGCAAAAGATGTGAAGAAGTTGAGGAATAAATCTCTGAAACTTGTGAAGGTACAGTGGAGTCTTGATCCTAGTGATTGCACATGGGAATTAGAAGACAAAGTTAGGATGAATTATCCTAAGCTATTTTCAAATTAAGGTAATTCTGATTTTTGATTGTTTTCTTTATTTTGGATGAATATATTTTTAGTTAGTATAGAACTAAGAATCTATTTGGTAGAGAATATACTTGTTCTCTGAATTAAGTTTAAAATTTATTTTAAGCTTAGGAAAATTGTGGGACATAATTTCTAAAAGGAAGGGTGTATGTAATGACCCAAGATTTTAGGAATTTATTCTGAAAAATATAAATAAATTTAAAATGATTCTTAAATAAATTTTGAAGGAGGAATTGATATAGCTTGATAGTGTATCAGTGTGTGTACATGTGTGCACAGGAAATGCACATGAATATAAGCTAAAACCCTGAACTCCAAGAATACATACATATTGATGTGTATGGAAATATACATATATATATATATATATATATATATATGTAGATTAAATTCTTAAAAGTAGTATGCATGAGTAAATGTATATATGAATGCTACTGAATATTTTTGAGTGTACATGTGCATGTGTGTGTCAGTATAGAATGATGTATGAATATATAGGAGGGTGTACTAATTATTTCAGTAAGACTTATATAAATATATATGTGTTAATAAAATACTAGAGTTTAAACTAGTGAAATAAAATATACAGACATATTTTAATATAAGCAGAAATAAAAAGAATGAAGATATAAAAAGGAATAATCCTCTTATAAATAAATGAAGGAGGTACATACCATTTGCATGAAAGCTAAAAATAGAAAAAAATAAGATAAAACAGGGAAGTGCTTGGTATAGGCAGAATTAGAAAAGAGTATTTAATAAATAACAAAAATCAAGTCACATTTTTAGCATGATTGTAGACAAGGGGAAAAGTATTTTCTGAAAAGCAAATTTCTGAAAAAATGTGTAACCACTTTTCTCTTCACCCAAATTAAGCCGGGAAGGGTAAAACTTTGGGTTTAAAATGCAGATAACATGATTTTTCTGATGGGCAAAAATGGCCTTATCCAATACCCAAAACCCTAAGAGAGACCCTGTATATATATACATGTATATGCAGCAGCCTCCTCTCCTCCTCAGAAAAGAATTTTGAAAAAAAAAAGACAAAAATTGTGTTTGAACCAACCAGCATAGTACTCGAACTCGTGACCTCTTGTGTATAAGTTAGGCGCGTTTCCATTACGCCTAGATGTTGCTTGTGTTCACATAGGATCCACTTTCTTTTATACTGA
This sequence comes from Allium fistulosum, assembly GCA_030737815.1. Lineage (NCBI taxonomy): Eukaryota > Viridiplantae > Streptophyta > Magnoliopsida > Asparagales > Amaryllidaceae > Allium > Allium fistulosum. The sequence continues at coordinate 425,863,861 of CM060902.1, forward strand.
ATTTGTTACTATTCAGACTTTAACACAAACATCTATATTAAAAGCTTGCTTTCCACTGATTATTACTTGATCACTTCTTAGTTAGGATAAACAGACTAAAGTATATGTTTCCAGTGGATTGTTTGGTCAAAAAAAAAATCAGCAATCCAATATCCTCTTGTTTTCCAGAACTCCGATTCAAACAAGAGAGGCATATACATCCTCACATGTATGTGCTTATCTTTGTGAATGTACTGATATATTTATATTGGTTGATTATTGTGATCCTGGATATATTTGGTTTATTGGAGAAAGATATTGACCCTGAGAATTATAATTGCAATGGATGATATATCTATATATATATATATATCCTCTTTACCTTAAAAAAAAATCCTTATGGAATTAGAGTAGAAATAGGAGGGTCATTTCAGTAGAGTGGTCCAGCGACCTAACAGGTTGCGACTTAATAAGGTATCAGGGTCGAGCGACTTAAGGGTGTAAGGCCGAGCGACCTAACGTCCCAAGCAAAGTCAAGCGACCTAAAAGAGTGGTCGAAAAGCCAAAGTGGTACGACCTAAGGTGGAGCGACCTAGAGGTCAGCGACCTAAAGCATAATAAGGTCTAACGACCTAAAGGATAGGGTCGAGCGACCTAAGCATGGTGCGACCAAAGGGGTACGCGACCTAAGGGAACGTGACCTAAGTGTAAAAAGGGTCGAGCGACTTAATGTCTTCATCAAGACCGAGCGACCTAATGTTACGCGACCTAAAGGCTTGCGACCTAAAGACTCGCGACCTAAATGACACAAGGACGAGCGACCTAATGGTATGCGACCCAAAGGCACGCGACCTAAATACTCGCGACCTATATGAGACATGGGCCAACGACCTAGCGAGGTAAATGAAGCAGGGCGACCTACGACCTAAGTGCAGAGCGACTTACGACCTAAGTGCCGAGCGACCTACGACCTAAGTGCCGAGCGACCTAAGGCAAGGCCGACCTAAAAGCGAATGAGCTAAATGCATAGGGGCATCTTCTCCGAGCCAGAACGACCTAAGCCCAGTAATTTTGCCAAAAATGCTACAAATCGGAGTTTTTCACCAATTCAATCCAAATCGAATGCAAATGAACATGCTAAAGTGATAGGGAATCATTCCCAACAACCCAATGACAGTTATAGGCAAGAGGTAAGATTAAAAATCTCACCTTTTCACTAAAATGGATGAAGATGAAGCTTGAAAGCAAGGAGAAGCAATCCAAAGCTTGAATCCAATATCTTCTACTTGAATTTGGAGTTGAATGTTGGATTTGCAATTGAATTTGAGTTTGGAGTTTTAATTTCCCATTCCCTCCACCATTTTTGTAGAAGCTTTGATGTTTCAAAAATGAAGAATGAAGTGGTGAAGAGGAGGAAGGGGTTAGGCTGAGATAACAAGTGGTTCAGCCCCAAACTAAAGATCCAAAGCAAAAAGTGACGAAAATTCCGCTATCCCCAAACATATCGATGTTTATACTTAAAAGATTGCAAACGACGTTTTGAACTCAATAGAAGTGGTCTCGAGTCCTAATTTGTCCGTATGCAAAAAGTAGCTTTTCAGACTAAAATCCGACTAACGATAAAATATTTAAATAAAATAATTAAATATAAAATCGACAAATATGCGGGTTGTTACAGACTCCCCTCCTTGAAGAAATTGCGTCCTCGCAATATATAAGACGGAAAACAAAAGTAACAACCATAAAAGCATATTAACACAAAAGAAATTTGAAATAGAAGTTCACTTGAAAGAGCATATGAAAGTAAGTCCGGATGTGTTCGCTCGATGAATTCTCTAGTTTCCCAAGAGCAATCCTTAGGATTGGAGGACCATTGAACTTTAACAAGCGGAACATCTTTATTTCGAAGTCGTTTAACCTCCGAAGCAATAATTCGAATAGGATGCTGCTCATAAGTTAAATTAGGCGAAATTTCAATCTCTTCCACAACACCGGGCTCAAGAATAGAATCAGAATCCCGAAGGCATTTCCGTAATTGAGAAACGTGAAACACGTCATGCATGGCAGAAAACTGAGCCGATAATGAAAGGCGATAATCCATGGAACCAATACGTTCAGTGATAGAAAATGGTCCAATATATCGAGGCGCTAACTTTCCCGATCGATTGAAACGTACAACACCTTTCATAGGTGAAACACTAATAAATACAAGATCTCCCACAGAAAATTCTAATTTTCTCCTTCGGTTATCGGCATAGGATTTTTGTCTTCTCTGGGCTTCTTTCATCCTGTGTCGAATAAGTTCAATCTTTTCTGTGGAATCTCGAATAAAATCTGGACTTAAGACCAGCTTCTCACCGGCCTCAAGCCAACAAGAAGGAGATCGACATGGCCTTCCATAGAGTGCCTCGAAAGGTGCTATACCAATACTAGCCTGGAAGCTGTTATTATAGGAAAATTCAACAAGTGAAATATGATCTTCCCAACTTCCACCGAAATCAAGCACACAAGCACGAAGAAGATCTTCAAGTGTTTGATTCACACGCTCAGTTTGTCCATCGGACTGGGGGTGATAAGCGGTTCTAAAATTAAGCTTCGTTCCCAAAGATTTTTGAAGACTCTTCCAGAATCCACTAGTAAATAATGGATCATGATCACTAACAATGGAAGTAGGGACTCCATGTAATTTAACAATTTCTTTGATAAAGAGTTTGTCCAGAAGAGGAACGGTTCGGTTCGACCGAACGGGAATAAAATGGGCGGATTTAGTAAGTCTATCAACGATCACCCATAAGCTATCATGACCCGAACGAGAACGGGGAAGGCCATCAATAAAATCCATGGAAATTTGATCCCACTTCCAAACTGGAATTTCCAATGGTTGCAATAACCCACCAGGCCTTTGATGTCCAGCCTTAACAAGTTGGCAAGTCATGCAACCCTTAACAAAGTTAGCGATATCAGATTTCATTCCCTCCCAGTAATAAAGTCGCTTCATATCTGCGTACATTTTACTGCTACCAGGATGAATAGAATACTTGGAACGATGAGAATCTTCTAGAATATCTCTACGAAGATCACTAATATTTGGTATGATCAGTCTACCAAATTTCCGAATGCCGCCATGAAAATCAATATCGAAGTCTTTCAAACCTTAAATATCGGTTTTATCCTTAAGATTTTGGCCAAGTGAAGGCAATTCAGGATTTAGCTGTTGAGTTTCAAGAATGCGGTCCAAAAGAGAAGGACGAGCCTCAAGGCTACATAAAACAAGAGATGAACATAAATCGGAGACATGATCTCGAATTTCACAAGTGGATATAACCACGAGATCCCTCCATTCGGATATCATCATGGAAACAACCGCTTGTTGCTTGCGACTAAGTGCATCGGCAACACGATTTCCCTTTCCGGGAGTATAAAGGATATCAAGGTCGTACGAGGCAAGGAACTCGAGCCAACGCTGTTGACGCAAATTAAGTTCCTTTTGAGAAAATAAATATTTCAAAGACTTATGATCAGTATAAAGTATAAATTTCTCTCCCAAAAGATAGTGTCGCCAAATTCGAAGGGCAAAAATGATAGCTGCGAGTTCTAAATCATGCGTGGCATATCTAGTCTCAGCCGGCTTCAATTGCCAGAAGCATAAGCAATAACACGTTCTTTCTGCATAAGAACGGCACCCAAACCAACGCGACTAGCATTGGTATAAACGACAAAATCTTGATTCCCTTCGGGAATAATAAGAATAGGAGCATCAGAAAGGAGTTCTTTTAATTTCTGAAAAGAAGTTTCACATTTGTCCGACCAAATGTATTTAACACCTTTCTTTGTTAAGCCAGTAAGAGGCACGACAATCTTAGAAAAGTCTTTTATGAAACGGCGGTAATAACCAGCCAATCCGAGAAAGCTACGGATTTCAGTCACGCTCTCCGGTCTTTTCCAATTTTGAATCGCTTCGATATTTGAAGGATCCACTGATATTCCAGATTCGGAAATAATATGACTGAGAAACTTCACACTAGATTGCCAAAAGTGGCATTTAGAAAATTTTGCTTTCAATTGATTGCTCCTAAGAGTTTCCAATACAATCCGAAGATGCTTTTCATGTTCCTCCTCGGTTTTAGAATACACAAGAATATCATCAATAAAGATGAGAACAAACCGATCGAGGAAATCTTTGAAAACTCGATTCATAAGGTCAACGAAATAAGCCGGAGCATTCGTTAAACCAAATGGCATAACTAGCCATTCATAAGATCCATAACGTGTACGGAACGAAGTCAGAGGAATACTATCCTCTGCAATACGAAGCTGATGGAAACCGGTAGCCAAGTCCAATTGTGAAAAGACTCTAGCACCACTAAGCTGATCGAATAAATCATCAATCCGAGGCAAAGGATATTTATTCTTAATAGTTAGATCATTAAGCTTGCGATAGTCGACGCAAAGCCTAAGTGTACCATCGGACTAATTTACGAAAATAGCTGAAGCTCCCCAAGGCGAGGAACTAGAGCGAATAAGTTGCTTCGTCTCCAACTCGGATAATTGTTTGCGCATCTCTTCATTCTCCTTATTAGACATGCGATAAGGAGGACGAGTAATAGGTTGAGCTCCAAGTATAAGATTAATTTTGAACTCAATTGCTCTCTTAGGTGGTCGTCCTAAAATGGGCTCAAAGATGTCGGGAAATTCACGAACGACGCGAATAAGAGAAATGACATCTTCCTCATCATCATTATCATTATCACGAGGATTTAAAGAATATAAAGATGCAACCAAAGCGGAATCCGAATCTTTAAGAACAATAGAAATCCGATTAACAGATTGCGGATGACGGAGATAAATAGTCTGCTCAGGACATAGGATATGAGCTTCATAACGATTAAGCCAATCCATACCCAAAATCATTCCAAAGCCTAAGTAACGCATGACATGCAAATCGGCTAGGAAAGAAAAATCACACAAAATAATCTCTACGTCGTTACAAAGTAAACTAAGAGTTGCGGATCCACCAACTGGATTCGCAATTCTTAAAGAAGTCATTAAAGCAACAACACTTAAAGAAAAAGTACCGACAAGTTCCTTTGATGTAAAAGAATGGGATGCACCCGTATCAAAGAGAACTCTAATAGGTTGATCATGAAATATAATAATGCCATCAAGGACAGAATGAGACATACCTTGACTGCGAGATGTGTTGCCAGGGGCTTGAGCAACGTTTAACTTTCCCTCCATCTTGCTTGGAAGCTTAGGGCATAGATGCATATAGTGATCCGGACTTTTACAGTAGCGACAAGAACGGGGCTTTGAACACTTGTTCGCAAAATGACCCCTAGCTCCACAGTTGTAGCATTTCCCATCACTAGAGGGAAAAGTCTTTGCAGCAGGAGTTGCTTGCTTACCCTTTTTGTTGGGATAAGGACCTTTGAATTTGTTTGGCCTCTTCTTGTTGTTGAAGTTTGGTTTGGAAGCCACCACTTCAACATCACTGCCCTTATCAGCTTCTTCAAGACGAAGAGCGATATCAATAAGTTGGTCGAAAGAAACTTCTAACTTTAGAAGTAATGGCTTCTTAAGATTCTTATTTAGGCCATAGACGAACCTCTGGTTCTTCTTCAATGGGGTGTTGATGTATTCAACCCCATATTTGGACAGTGACTCGAAGGATGCGACATAATCTGTCATAGAGGATTCACCTTGAACAAGGTCTATAAAACGTCGAGCCAATGTCACCTTCTCCGCTTCTGGTACGAATTTCAACTCGAAGCGTTCCCGGAATTGCTCCCAGGTGAGATCTGCTTCGTTAATTTCAGAAATAAGAAGTTCGTACCAATCCAATGCTCTCTCTTGGAGCATACTGGATGCCACCTGAACACGGTGAAGATCGACAAGATTCATGCGAGAAAAGATTCGATCGCATGTTCTTAACCAAGCCTGGACCTCGATAATAGTTTCGGAACCTTTGAATGGTTTCCCACCCAAGTTGGTATAATCGTTGCACAAGCGTGCAAATCCAGACTTAGGATGAGTTGACTCCTGAGTAGGACCGGCTGCCTGAGCATTCTTTACTAAATCAAGAAGCTGTTGAGCAGTCATAAAAACTCCATCCTGGGGAGTGACAGTAGATGGTCCAGCTCTGGGACAACCTAGTCTAGACATTCTCTTCATTAAGGAAGAGAAAAGAAGAAAAAGTTATTCTCCAAATAAATATCAAGTAAGTCTTGATAGATAAAACAAGGATTCGTAGAAGGAAATATGATAAATCGGTACGAAGACTCGAATTAAATCCTAAGGCACAACTCCTAAGTTGGACTTAGGACGATGAACCTTGTTAAGTTATTCTACATTGTTCCGAAGTTTGGCTCTGATACCAAGCTTTGACGCCCCACCTCTATACCCACGCTAGCCAAGAACACTACGGTGTAATGCTGTTAACTAGCATGGAGAATAAGGCTGTTGAGGAGCGACCTTCCATGTAACTTCTTTGTGCGAGCACCGATATGTCAGATAGTATAGCATGAACTTCATTGTGGAGGAAATCCGACATACCGATACAAACTCAAAGCTATCACACGGTGGCTATATAAAATCTTCGGAAACAAACATAGAAATAAACATAACATAAATCAGTCACAGAAATCCATATCACAAAGGCGGAAAAAGATATGAATATATATATATATATATATATATATATATATATATATGACACATGAGAGTGTACATCAAAGTAGTGGTGAGAAAGATCCACGATAAAACAAAAGAATAGCAACACGTGCTATACAAAAGAATAAGTACACAACATAGTGTCTATATCACAAATGTGTACATCTAAAAACTACTAATCTATGTAGTAAGCCAAAAGTCAGAATAATCCTGAAGAGAAGTCAAGCAGAAGCACCTATAACATCTCGGTCTGACCCGAGTATTATTTATAAGAAAATAATAAATGGATCAGTCTAGCTATAAATATCAGATGATAAGGTATATAATACATAACATGACATGAACATGTGATAACAGAAAAGGGCATACTACTATAAGTATGTAAATGATAATCAACAAGAGATTAATCAATATCACAAGAATCTTCTCAAAGATCCAAACCCACAAAAGGGTAATGACACACAAATTCACCAATGCACAAAAATTGATAAAACATATCAATAAAAACCACGAAAATTGGTGAAGCAAAAATTCCAGAAATCAACACACGAAATCCAGGACAAATTCCAGAAATCAACACACGAAATCCAGAAATCATAAGAAGGGGGAAGGCCTGTCACACGAACGAGAAGCTATCTCATGGAAGCTATCCATATAATTTTTCGAACACACGAATGGCCCGAAGACCTTTGACACACGAACGGCCCGAAGACCATGGGGTGCTACCCCATATATGTGATGGCGAAACATCACACAAGCGGGGTCTAGTCTCCCTCGCAGACAAAGAGACATTGCTCAGTCGCTAGTCTAAATCACAAAAATGATCATCATGATCATCGAAAAGTGTCAACCACACCAAGCTAGTAAATATATGAGTTTAGCTTCATGTCCCATAACCACTTGCTTAACTTAAATATTTACGAACAAGCTGTAGATCTTCACTAGAAAATTGTCACAAAAGGGTTCAATCGAACAAGTCCAAGAGCTAACCGACGAAGTGAACGCGAGCGTTTCATACCACTCATTTTACTAAGTCGTTTAATTTGATTTCTCATCCGAGTGAAGCAAAGGCTTGTATATACTAGTAGATTGGAAAACGGTTTGAGAAAACGAGCATTATATTTGAAAAGTGTTAAAATCATTTGGAAGAAAGGGTTTTTGATATTTACTGCTAGTATTAAAGCCTTCATGTTTTTGAAGTGACAAACCACCAAAACGATTGCTGAAAACAAATCAAATCACAAAAGTTCACATTCGAAGACGTGAATGAAATCCAAGGAAATCAGTTCCAAAACCATCAAAGTGGAAGTAGGAAGTGCGACCAGACTTGCAGAGCGACCTAACCAAATGCAGGTCGAACGACCTACAAATAAAAAGGCGAGCGACCTAACTGGTAGAGTGGTCCAGCGACCTAACAGGTTGCGACTTAATAAGGTATCAGGGTCGAGCGACCTAAGGGTGTAAGGCCGAGCGACCTAACGTCCCAAGCAAAGTCAAGCGACCTAAAAGAGTGGTCGAAAAGCCAAAGTGGTACGACCTAAGGTGGAGCGACCTAGAGGTCAGCGACCTAAAGCATAATATGGTCTAACGACCTAAAGGATAGGGTCAAGCGACCTAAGCATGGTGCGACCAAAGGGGTATGCGACCTAAGGGAACGCGACCTAAGTGTAAAAAGGGTCGAGCGACTTAATGTCTTCATCAAGACCAAGCGACCTAATGGTACGCGACCTAAAGGCTTGCGACCTAAATACTCGCGACCTAAATGAGACAACGAGGAGCGACCTAATGGTACGCGACCCAAAGGCACGCGACCTAAATACTCGCGACCTATATGAGACATGGGCCAACGACCTAGCGAGGTAAATGAAGCAGGGCGACCTACGACCTAAGTGCCGAGCGACCTACGACCTAAGTGCTGAGCGACCTAAGGCAAGGCCGACCTAAAAGCGAACAAGCTAAATGCACAGGGGCGTCTTCTCCGAGCCAGAACGACCTAAGCCCAGTAATTTTGCCAAAAATGCTACAAATCGGAGTTTTTCACCAATTCAATCCAAATCGAATGCAAATGAACATGCTAAAGTGATAGGGAATCATTCCCAACAACCCAATGACAGTTATAGGCAAGTGGTGAGATTAAAAATCTCACCTTTTCACTAAAATGGATGAAGATGAAGCTTGAAAGCAAGGAGAAGCAATCCAAAGCTTGAATCCAATATCTTCTACTTGAATTTGGAGTTGAATGTTGGATTTGCAATTGAATTTGAGTTTGGAGTTTTAATTTCCCATTCCCTCCACCATTTTTGTAGAAGCTTTGATGTTTCAAAAATGAAGAATGAAGTGGTGAAGAGGAGGAAGGGGTTAGGCTGAGATAACAAGTGGTTCAGCCCCAAACTAAAGATCCAAAGCAAAAAGTGACGAAAATTCCGATATCCCCAAATATATCGATGTTTATACTTAAAAGATTGCAAACGACGTTTTGAACTCAATGGAAGTGGTCTCGAGTCCTAATTTGTCCGTATGCAAAAAGTAGCTTTTCGGACTAAAATCCGACTAACAATAAAATATTTAAATAAAATAATTAAATATAAAATCGACAAATATGCGGGTTGTTACAATTATCATTGTATATATAACAGATAATGGTGCCAGATGTCACATGTGAACTAATACAGGTAATAGCATATATAACAGTGTAAATAACTAACAGCAGCATATTTCAATTGTCGTTTCAATTGAAATCAAATTTAATAAATAAAAGAATATTAATCGTGAGTGATTGCTCACCTTTCGAGGCTAGAGAAGAAACGAGAATCAAATGAGTTATGAATCCAAGCATGAATTTCATAGCAAAGCAAGGTTGGCACAAATTCGACGAGCAAAGCTGATAAATGGGAATTGATGAGAACAAATCAGAATCAGCAACGAAGAGTATAATATATATTATCATTATATTCTTTCAAAATCAATGTTTAGATCAAAACGCATATTTTAAAAAATAATATATATATATATATATGAAAATTCAAAATCTATGTATATAAAGATCAAATTACATATATATAAAGAAAATCTATAGGCATTTTGAAATCAAAGCACCTATATATATAATGTATAATAAGAAGCATATATAGGCAGACATATGTTTGAGCTGAAGGAAATACATGCAGTTTAATAGTACATATATGCAGGCACACTATATAACCACAGCTATATACCTTTATATTATATATACGCATCTACTTTTAACGCATACAATACTTCCTTAAAATCTAGTATACTGTAACATACACATACACTATAACAAACATATCTTTATATATTTATACATGTTTTTTTTAAAGTACTAGTTATAAACACATTATATATCATAAATAAAAATCCAATATATAAAATAAAAACAACAGCCTTTATACATACACACACATATATATATATATATATATATATATACTGACTGTTTTAACTTATATAACTAACAGGTTAAAATTTTATGCAAGCACGTGTACTTTATAAACTTTAAACATGTATAGCTAATATATATGCAATAGCTCATAAACACTTTGAACACATAGTACTTTGAATCATACACTTAAAACTTGCATAAATAAAATACTTTTATACTATAATATTGAAAACGAGATCTTATATATATTTGCATAATTTAAACTGTAAAAGTAAAATATAAACAAAACGGACAAAACAAAAAAAAATGAAAGCTTACATATATCTTCCATACCTACAAAAACATATAAGAACGTTATAAAAAATCAAATTCAAAGTTACAGCTCAAAGCCTATATACCATATGTACTATACATATATATAACTTATACACTTTAAACCACTTTTTATATATATACCTGACACTAATATATACTATAACTTATGTATGGAAATAGCGACAACAGTATATAAATAGCAAATGAAAAACACATACAATAAATATGCAGACTGCACACGAATACTAGATAGATAATATATATATTTAAACTATGATATAAATGCACTAATATATACGTACAAGGTGGATAGGGCTTGAAACTTCAACTATCTGAAGCTGCAGGAGGAGGCCGAGTGAATACAAGTGGAGATGCGGGTGGTTGACAGCGGCTACGGGAGGATGCTCATGGAGGGCTGGTCTTGGTCGTGGCGAGAGGAGGCTATGGGAAGGCGGAGGAAAAATGATGGCGGTGGTTCGGGTTTCAGGGATGGTGGGGACCGTTGTCAGAGAGGTGGAATTTTGCTGGCGGTGAGAAGGCAGAGGGTATGGGAGGTCGATGGTTGGGATGTTTTGATGGTGGAAGTGGGAAAAAATAGGAATGGTGGTTCATAGGGGTTTGAAAAAAATGCATGTTTCAGGTATCAAATTGATAAACATAAATTTTTCTTTCCTTTAGATATGACAGAGCACAAAGAAACAAGAAGAGGAAGGTAAGGAACAGGTAAGAGGTAGAATGCATGAAGAATGAGCTGGCACAAATGTTGGGAACAACAAAATAAGAAATGAAATAGCAAATCATTTAAAAGGGTGAGAATATCAACAGTTAGACATCGGTTACCGGGAAAGAATAAAAGCTGATGTCTATTCGATTTATACAGTGGAAACTGAATTATCACAACAAAACAAAACGACGGACCGTTACGGTTAACTATTTCGCGTGCCTCACCGTGTATAGAACACCGAAACCTAGAATTGAATATACCGCAGAGATTAGCACGACGAGACGATCAAAACAGTATACAGATATCGCGGTACGATTGAATTATAAAAATTCGAATTTTCTACTGGTGGAAAATGCAGCAAAAACGCAGAAAAATAAGATCGACGGAGCTAAAGATGTCCGAATTTGGAAAAATGAAAAATGACGTTTGCTCAGAAGATGGTTTAGAATTTTTCTATGTAAAAATATTTAGGTTCCGAAAACATTTTATTTTCATCGCTTTTTAACTGATTAAATTGAAGTAAATTTACGCGCGAAATAAACCTTCATATTTTCGGACGAAAATTTAACAGTTGCTATGTTTAACTAGACACATTCCAAATATCAAATTTATATTTCAAAATTTTATCATTTATAATTTCGCAAAATTTCAATTAATAACGTTATTAAAACCAGTTAAATTTACGGGTCGTTACACTCTCCCCCACTCAAAACTTTTCGTCCCCGAAAAGGAACGAGGTAGGAGAATAGAAACAACCAGAAAGAAAAACAGATTTGAAATACAAAATAACAATTAATTTAAACCATATAAATTCAAATTTAAATTAATTGATATTCAATAATTGATTTAATCCATTTGATTTCACTAAAATCAATCTCAACTATTTCTAAATTCATTATCTTATTATCCAATTATCTTCAATTTACAATTTCTAAAACCATAAATTTGAATAGTCTTTTATTATAATCATATTTTTTTTTCAGCAATTTAAATTCTTCTTTATTCCAAATTATTGTTAAATTTATTCTACTTAATATATCTAATCACATATATTTAACCCATATAAATTAATTTAAACCATAAAAGTTTCGATTTAAATTAATTTATATTTACTAATTGCTTTTAAATTCAAGGTATTTTCATAAGTTGATCAAATTTCAATTTATTAATTCTTTCAAAACAAATTTATTTCATTATTAACTGAGTTTTACTTACTATCCTATCTAACTCTATTAACATCTTTATAATCAAAATTTAGTGTATAACATTTATTGTAAACACTCAAATTTTATTTATAAAGACATTTTTTATTGTACATTATCCAATTACATTTTAACTTCTGAATATTTTAGGAAAGTTATATTGAAATGAAATTGAGTACTATACAAATAATATTTTCAAATTCAATTATTTCAAGTTTAAACATTTATCCAAAATTTAGCTTTATTTATAATTGGAAACATCCTTTAACATAATTTTAAGAATTAAATTTCCGATTAGCTTCAAACAATTTAGAGATAATTATATACATACAATATATCCAAGTCAAATCTAAATCAAATACTTGTATATATATTTTAAATCATGTCATACTTTAGAAATTTCAAATCAAATTCATTTCAAACAAAAGTATAGCAAGCCACTGATGGTCTCTCCACTTCGAAACTTGTAAATGAATGACGATGATGCGGCCGTCATCACCGAAATTAATTTCCAGCGACAAAAGAGAAGAGCTCAAATTTAATCATTTAAAATTTCTTTGAAAACCATTTCAATTCGAAAATATTTTAAATAATATACATTTTAAACTTTAAAAACCATAGTTTGAAATTATCGGAAATTAAATTCTTAAATTCTAATTTAAATTCACTTCAAATTCCAAATCAAATTATAACTAAGTTTTATAAATTCATTTATTTATATTATGCAATAGTCAATGGTTTACAAAACAATAAACGAAAATCAAATATTATCATTTCTGACAACAAATTCATTAACAATTTAATTTCAGAAAACTTATATTTATATATAATATAATCATACAAAACTATTTGTTTACCAAATTTGAAAAAAATATTGTGTCAGTTGTTGAGTCAAGATTTTTATATAGTTTTGATTTCTGACAAAGGGATAAACCGTGATCGACAAAAAGAAGTCATTCATTGAGACACAACGAGCTTCATATGTTAGAGGTTGATTTTGGTATGTTAGTAGTATTAGTTATGTTAAAATCTATCCTCAAAATAATCATGCATCTCAAAAGAATCGGTGTATAAGCGTTTTGAATGACATTGCACATTCACTGTGCAATTTAACAGGGACCGGTCGACCGGTCCAAAACCAGGCGGTCGACCGTTCCTGTGTAAATTGCACAATGAACGTGCACACATGCACATAACGTCTATATATTTGAAATTTTGTCTACTGGTCATTTTTGACCTGTCGACCGTTTTTAAACAGAAAGCAACCTTTCCGAAAAGACACTTCCTTCTTCAATGGTTGCTTCTCTTACCTTTCATCAATGATCACATCTGTAAATGGCTACTCTTCACAAAGAGTTACAACCATTTATTTTCTATATAAACATATCTAAATCATTGATTGAAATACAACAATTCTTTGCTTTAAAATTCTGATCTTAAATTCTAAATACTCTTGCATTCTAAAAAGCTCTCTACTTCAAATTGCTTATTGAATCATTGAAATTATTTCATATCTTTTGATTCAAATAAGTAATATACTTCCTTCAATCTTCACAAACATCATTCACATATTTTGAGGATAAGATTATAGGAAGGGTGTACTACAAGTGACAAATCCGTGTTGTCAAGAGCACAAGTTGTCAACAACAATTGTATTTGTTTTTGTTGAAGTCCTCGGTGTTGTAAGAGGCACGAAATCCCGTTCGGCTGTTCGGGTGTTATAAACCTGTTCCTCCGGGTGAAGCGAGGTAGTTGGTAGTGAAATCCAGATAGAAGTCTGGGACTGGACGTAGGACGGGAGGTCCGAACCAGTATAAAAATCCCTGGTGTGATTTTACTGTTTACTGCATTTACTATTTTATATCTGTGAATTGCTATATAGTTAGTTTATTGAATATTTACTTATATAGCAATTGTAAATAACATTCCGCATATATTAGTCCATATTACACGATCCGTAATCAGTGTGCACAAGCATACACACTTTCATTTGGTATCAGAGCAAGGTTATCATATAACCGTAACACCGTTATTTGATATATTCTTGTAATATGGCAAATAACGCAAGTACTAGCTCTAGCACTTACACGGAAGGTCAATCAACACAAAGACCTCCATTCTTTAATGGTCTCAACTATAGCTATTGGGCTACACGTATGTCATTTTTCATGCAATCAAATAGTTATGATGCTTGGAATGCTACTCAAAAAGAAATAGTAAATCCAACAACTGAATATTCAGAATGGACAACGGCTGAGAAAACGGCAGCAGCCGTAAATGCAAAGGCAATAAATATGTTGTTTTGTGCATTAGACCAAAATGAATATAACCGTGTTAGTATCTGCACTACTGCATATCAAATTTGGCAAACGCTGAAAACCACTCATGAAGGTACTAACAAGGTTAAACAAGCCAAAATAGCCATGCTGAAGAGTCAGTTTCAAAATTTCAAAATGAAACCAAATGAAACAATCAATGATATGTATTCAAGGTTTCAAACTATTCATCATGCACTTATCGGATTAGGGCAAAAATATTCAGATTTTGATGTTGTTTCAACAGTCCTACATTCTCTGACTAGTGAATGGGAAGGAAAAGTATTAGCAATTGAAGAAGCTAATGACCTTTCCATCATGAAGCCAGATGAATTGATAGGAAATTTAATGTCCTATGAAGCAAATTTGCAGGCTAGAAAAGAACAGAAAGAAGAGAAGAAAAATGTAGCATTTCATGCTGAGAAAGATGAAAATGAATCAAATTCTGAAGATGAAGATTTGGCATTCATTGCAAAAGGATTCAAAAAATTCCTAAAATATCGAAAAGCCAGTCGCTACAACAAGAGGAAACCTGGATCAAGCAAACCATCTTCATCAACTATAGAATGTTTCAACTGTCACAAAAAGGGGCACATGCAGAAGGATTGTCCAGAACAGAAGAAGAAGTCAGAAAATGATAAATTCAAACATAAGAAGGACAAGTCAAAGAAACGAGCCTTCTCAGTAACATGGGATGATTCAGACTCATCCTCATCTGAAAGTGAAAGTGATCAGGAGAATGAACAAGCTAATGTTTGTTTTATGGCAACAGAAGATGAGGTACAAATTCCTACATTTGATGAATTACTTGATATAAATTCTGAATTGATAGTCAAATATAAAGACATAAAACGTCAATTAAAAGTAGCCAAAGCAGATTTGAGTAGAGCAGAGTTTGAACGAGATATGTTAAAAGACGAGAAGAAAATATTAGAAGAAGAACTTGAAAAACTTCAAGAATCATCATCTAATGTTGACTCTCAATTATCTCTTTTGAGTCAAGAAGTTGAAACTCAAAAAGAGAAAAATGATGCTCTCACTATTGAAAATCATGAGCTTAAGGCAAAAGTCAAAAATCTGGACCTAGAAAAGGCGAGCTTACAAACTAAGTTAGATGACATAACTCAAAATGTTTCTAACTTTAACAAAGGTCGAGAAAATTTGACAAAAATCATTGAAAGTTCACAATCTGTTTCAAATAAACAAGGTTTGGGATATAGGAAACAAGAAACCAAGAAACATCTTGGTAATGGAAGGAAAAATAAAGTACAAAATACTGGAGCTATGAAAAATCTTAGTTTATTATATTCCAAACCAAAATCAGTTGTGAAATTTCAGAAGAAAGTTGTCAAGACTATCAAAATATGGGTTCCTAAAACAAATAACAATTTGATTAGGAATAAATATATTCAGAATTTCATGAATACTGTACATCTTAATACTAATTATATATATAAAGGGGATACCGGACCCGTATGGGTTTGGACTCCTAAGACCTAACTCTTAGGACCCCATAAAAAGTGGGTACCATGGACTTAATTTTATTTTTTGCAGGTCCCACTTAAGAAAAGAGGAGAGTGGATATTGGACAGTGGTTGCTCGAAGCACATGACTGGAGACAAGAGCTTACTAACAAATATTACATACTCAGATGGTGGCTCCGTCACTTTTGGAGATAATTCAAAAGGCTATATCATCGGCAAAGGCGATGTGAGCAATTGCGGTACATCTAACTTACCTCTTATTACAAATGTCAAGCTAGTTAGAAATTTAAAACACAATTTACTTAGTATCAGTCAATTATGTGACAAGGGTTTTACAATTTCTTTTTCAAACAATAAGTGTAGTATTCTAGATAAAGATCATAATTTAATTTTCGAAGGTTATAGAGACAAAAATATATATATTCTGAATATGAATATTAATCATAACTCAGATATGTGTCTTATAGCTAATGATAATGATCCATGGCTATGGCACAAACGCTTCTGTCATATAAACTTCAGAACTATTGACAAGCTAGCTAAAAACAATCTAGTTAGAGGATTACCCAAAATGAGTTTTAAGGTTAACAATATCTGTGATGCATGTCAATTAGGAAAATTAACCAAATCATCTTTTAAATCCAAGAAAGTCATATCAACACTACAACCACTTGAGTTACTACATATGGATTTATTCGGACCAACACAAGTTCAGTCGATAAATCATAATCGATATGTATTTGTAATAGTTGATGACTATTCTCGGTATACATGGTCTATTTTCCTGAAAAACAAGAGTGACACTCTTGAACATTTTAAATCTTTCGTCAAAAGAATTCAAAAATCGAAAGGGCTAAAAGTTAAAAACATAAGGAGTGATCATGGTGGTGAATTCGAAAATAACGAATTTGAACATTTTTGTACAAAGAAAGGTATTAACCACAATTTTTCGTTTCCTAGAACTCCACAACAAAACGGAGTTGTAGAACGAAAAAATCGAACATTACAAGAATGTGCAAGAACGTTATTAAATGGATCTACTTTACCAAAACATTTCTGGGCAGAAGCCGTCGCCACTGCGTGTTATGTTTTGAATCGTGTGTCCATTCGACCACTCACCAAGAATACATCTTATGAATTATTTAACGAAAGGAAGCCAAATATATCTTACTTCAAAGTATTTGGTTCAAAATGTTTCATTTTAAATACGAAAGACCAACTCGGGAAGTTTGATCCGAAAGCTGATGAAGGTATATTTGTCGGTTATTCGGAAAGAAGCAAGGCATATCGTATTTTTAATAAATGAACCAAAACTATTGAGGAATCTATTCATGGTTCCTTCGATGAAATCTTTCAGCCCTCTCAACCAAAATCTGATGATGACGAAACTATACTTTCTGACACTCCTATCATCACAAATTATGACTCTGACTCTGAAAATATTGTTGAAAATACTTCTCAACAACATCCAGCTTGTGAAATACGTTCCCCTCCAAGATTATTGAGACACCATCCGGTTCAAAATGTAATTGGGGAGGTTGACTCACAAGTAAGAACTAGGAGTCAATTACATCAAATGGGACATGTTGCGTTTCTATCAAATATCGAACCTAAGAATCCTAAAGAAGCAGCTACCGACGAATATTGGATCATTGCCATGCAAGAAGAACTAAATCAGTTCGTGCGCAATGACGTCTGGGTTCTTGTTCCAAGACCAACTGATCAGTCAGTGATTGGTACTAAATGGGTCTATAAAAATAAGGCTGATGAACAAGGGAATATCACCAGAAATAAAGCAAGGTTAGTAGCACAGGGATATAATCAGGAAGAAGGTATCGATTATGAAGAAACTTTTGCACCAGTTGCTCGACTAGAAGCTATTAGAATCCTTTTATCTTTTGCTTGTCACCATAATTTCAAACTTTATCAGATGGATGTCAAAAGTGCATTTCTTAATGGATTTATCAAAGAGAATGTATATGTCGAACAACCTCCTTTGTTTGTACATGAAAAATATCCTGATCATGTGTTCAAACTAAAGAAAGCTCTTTATGGTTTAAAACAAGCACCTCGTGCTTGGTATGAACGATTACGTAGCTATCTTATTGACTCAGGGTTTCAAATAGGCAGAGTCGATCAAACCTTGTTTATCAAACATTCTCAAAAGGATATTCTAGTTATTCAGATATATGTAGACGACATTATCTTTGGTTCAACAAATGATAAACTTTGTAAGGAATTTGCAAGTATTATGACCAAAGAATTCGAAATGTCTCATATGGGAGAACTGTCATACTTTCTTGGACTTCAAATCAAACAACTTCCGAATGGTATTTTTATTAATCAAGAAAAATACTGCGGAAATCTTATCAAGCGCTTCGGATTAGAAAATACATCTGGTAAACCAACTCCTATGAGTACAACTACACATCTTGAAAAAGATGATAATGGTAAGAGTGTTGACCAGAAATTATATCGAAGCATGATTGGTTCTCTTCTTTATCTTTCAGCTAGTCGTCCAGATATAATGATGAGTGTTTGTCTATGTGCTCGTTTTCAAGCAAATCCAAAGGAATCGCATTTACGAGCAGTGAAGCGTATAATTCGTTATCTTAATAATACAAAAGATTTCGGTCTTTTTTATCCAACAGAATGTCCATTCGAATTAGTTTCATATAGTGATGCTGATTTTGGAGGTTCTCGAACGGATAGAAAGAGTACAAGTGGTACGTGCCATTTCATTGGAAAATCACTTGTCTCTTGGTTTAGTAAGAAACAGAATTGTGTTTCACTATCAACATGTGAAGCCGAATATATATCAGCGGCTCTCGCTTGTACTCAAGTATTATATATGCAACAAACACTTCAAGATTTTGATATTCATATATCAAATTCTATTATATACTGTGATAACACGAGTGCTATAAATCTTTCTAAAAATCCAGTGAATCATTCTAGAACCAAGCACATTGATATCCGTCATCATTTCCTTAGAGATAACATTGAAAAAGGAAATATATGTCTTGAATATGTCCAAACTGAAAATCAATTAGCGGACATTTTTACTAAACCCTTGCTCGAATCTAGTTTTATTAAATTACGAAGAGAGCTTGGTTTAATTTCTTTAAAAGACCTTGTCTAATAATTACTGATGTTAAACTTTTAAGTTCTTTCGTTTGATTTTTTTTATAGCTATTTTAAGCTTTTTTAAATTTGAGTCTCTGATTATTTTACACCATCAAATTCCTCTTTTCACTCTTAATCATAAGCTTATATATGAGAACTGTCTATATAAGCTGTCAAAAACATTCGTTTTATTCATCTTCCCTTAACTACTCATAAATACAAAATTTTCTATGGCACATATTTGTGATGAGTGTGCTCAAAAAACTCACATTTCCATTACAAGTTCTGAATCAGAAGAATATCTTTCTCCTGAAACACCAAAATATAAACCAAAGTGCCATCATCAATGCTCTCGTACACCTGGAAGTACGCCTAAATCAAAAAAGGCAAAGAAAGTGCTATTCTATTCTCCTCAAACCAAAGAGAAGATCGATGAAATTCATCACTATCAAAAACATCAAATAGATCTTCAACGTCAGCTTCATTATGGACAACAACAGCTTCATCATGAACAACAGCAGACTTCGGCACGATTATCTTTTTTAGAAAGAATGGCATTCTTCTTCTGTGGATCAAACAAACGAGATGTTCATGAGCCAATGCCAAATGCACCTTCATCTTCTAGAACCCCAAACTCATGGGACAGAAACTATGCTCAGAATGAAGGGGCAACTGAAAAGTGGTCATCTTGGAAGGCTCGCATTGATGATATTAACGAAGATTCAACCGATCTTCCTTCTCCCACTCTTCATTAATTTTATTTTATTTTTTTATATATTGTATTGTTTTTTATTTTATTTTGTAATCACTCTTTTAAAAACATTTAAATATTATAATAAGAGTGATATAAAATTTATAAGTCAAAATATATTAAAAACAGGCTGAACTGTGATACAGAACAGCACCGGTCGACAAGGAATAATGGACCGGTCGACCGTTTTGCTCTCTGGATAAAAACGGTCGACCGCCCCATTTTCGCCGGTCGACCGGTAACGTATATACTATTTTTTTTTATATCTTCCGTTCATTTTTTTCCCTATCTCTCTTTTTACTTCATAACCAGTCTTCTTCCCCAAACCAAAGAAACCCTACATTCCCTTATTAAATTTCTTTCTTCAAACTTATCCCTAATGGCTCCTCAACAAAAGAAATTTAAGCAAGCTTCTACCTCAGAGACACAACCCATTGATCTCTCTATCAAGAAATGGCTTGTGGATCCAATTTCACTCAAAAGGTGGAATGAAATGAAAGATTTTACTATCCATCCGGGTTCGTTTGTTAAATTCTCAGATTTCTCTAGTTATCGTATTTTAGATTTAGCAAAGGATGCCGACATTGAAAACCTAATTGACTATGATCAAAACAATGTGGAAATTAACCATGTCATGATCAAGTTATTCTATGCTAATCTAAATATAGAGAAAAACAAACCCGCAAATCCCAATTATTGTCTTTGGTCTGTTGTATGTGGCAAAGAAGTGTTTATCTCATGTGATAGGATGGCAAGTGTTCTTGGTTCTAGGTTTATTGGTGAAAAATTCTCTAATGACTTTTGCAATATTCATGTCCGTAATCAAATTAGTCATCAATTTACTGAAGATGACAAGGATAGCACTAAGTCTATTGGCTTACGGCCGTCTGCAAGAATTCTTCATCATACTCTTATGCACTCCCTTTTCCCAAGAATTGGAAATTTTGATGCCGTCTATAAAGAAAATTCCAAGGCATTATACGCAATTTATGGGGGTATTCGTATAAACTGGATTGGTATGATCTTTAATGAGATCTTGAAAGTAAATGATAGCTCTAGACAGAAGAGGAGGAGGGTGAGACAGAGTCAGATTGAATTATCTCTTTATCTATTATTATGAGAAAATTATGAATTTAGTTCTTGCTTTAAGACTTTATCTGGCACTTGTACTAAATAGTGTCACGTTTAAATTCGTTCTAGACTCTTTGGTACTATCATATTATGTGACTCTTAACTCTTGATCTATGGTAGTAGTTTTATTTTGCTTATACTCTGGATTATATAATTTATATCCTCTATTTCTATACTCCTTTTTGTCGATGACAAAGGGGGAGAAAATTGTGCTAACAGTATATATGCAGGAAAATATAGAGTTACAGGTACAATCTCAGGGGGAGATCATATACAGGGGGAGATTCATAACTATGTTGTCATCAATCAAAAAGGGGGAGAATGTTGAGTCAAGATTTTTATATAGTTTTGATTTCTGACAAAGGGATAAACCGTGATCGACAAAAAGAAGTCATTCATTGAGACACAACGAGCTTCATATGTTAGAGGTTGATTTTGGTATGTTAGTAGTATTAGTTATGTTAAAATCTATCCTCAAAATAATCATGCATCTCAAAAGAATCGGTGTATAAGCGTTTTGAATGACATTGCACATTCACTGTGCAATTTAACAGGGACCGGTCGACCGGTCCAAAACCAGGCGGTCGACCGTTCCTGTGTAAATTGCACAATGAACGTGCACACATGCACATAACGTCTATATATTTGAAATTTTGTCTACTGGTCATTTTTGACCTGTCGACCATTTTTAAACAGAAAGCAACCTTTCCGAAAAGACACTTCCTTCTTCAATGGTTGCTTCTCTTACCTTTCATCAATGATCACATCTGTAAATGGCTACTCTTCACAAAGAGTTACAACCATTTATTTTCTATATAAACATATCTAAATCATTGATTGAAATACAACAATTCTTTGCTTTAAAATTCTGATCTTAAATTCTAAATACTCTTGCATTCTAAAAAGCTCTCTACTTCAAATTGCCTATTGAATCATTGAAATTATTTCATATCTTTTGATTCAAATAAGTAATATACTTCCTTCAATCTTCACAAACATCATTCACATATTTTGAGGATAAGATTATAGGAAGGGTGTACTACAAGTGACAAATCCGTGTTGTCAAGAGCACAAGTTGTCAACAACAATTGTATTTGTTTTTGTTGAAGTCCTCGGTGTTGTAAGAGGCACGAAATCACGTTCGGCTGTTCGGGTGTTATAAACCTGTTCCTCCGGGTGAAGCGAGGTAGTTGGTAGTGAAATCCAGATAGAAGTCTGGGACTGGACGTAGGACGGGAGGTCCGAACCAGTATAAAAATCCCTGGTGTGATTTTACTGTTTACTGCATTTACTATTTTATATCTGTGAATTGCTATATAGTTAGTTTATTGAATATTTACTTATATAGCAATTGTAAATAACATTCCACATATATTAGTCCATATTACACGATCCGTAATCAGTGTGCACAAGCATACACACTTTCATCAGTTTGTTCTGTTCAAGTGTTTTGGAAATCCTATCGATAGCGTTGATCAGACGAATCGATCGAAAACCCAAATCAACATCAATAACTCAAACAACACAATATATTTTAAAACATTTTAAATATTAATTTACAAATACACTTCCTCGCTCGACGATACAAGAATGGATTCAAAGCAAGGATAGAGATTCAAATTTTGATGGATTCAAACCAAAGAGAATTCTGATTCGAAGACAAATTCGAAAGAAAAGATAAGATGATTCAATAACAGAATCGGGAGATGGGTAAGTTCATTTAATTTACGGGCAACCTTAACCGGATTGACCGTGACTTCACGAATAAGACAGATGCAGAATTCATAGGTAAATCGACGTTCGATCACCAAAGATATAATCAGGGCATACAAGAGATAGTAGCATCTAAACCGAGGATATAGGAATCTACGGTGAATCGATGCCAATTGTAAAGGAGTTTCACCCATTTACAAACAATTCGAAGATTGGCGAGACCACCGATTCATTATAAAGATCATTCGGAGTGGAGTTATGGGATACTCCAGAATTGAAAGAAGACGAATAGTGAGGGACACGAATGAATTTTTGAAACCGCGGGGAACGTTCCAAAATTCAAAGGAATTGAGTCAAAAGGAAGTGATTCAAACCCGAATGAAAGTGATTCTATAAATACATTTACCCTATATGCTAAGTTCTGCCTAGAGCTACCAAAGCTCTGATACCAAGTGTAACGACACGCTATTTTGGACCATTCGCATCCACAAATGTCGAACTTGAATGATTCAAAATACCGAATTGTTAATTATATTTGGCAAAACTGAGCATATACAGTAAATAAATAAAACACAGATCACAGACACAGAGTAATAAATGCAGCGGAAGCAAAAGATAGTTGTAACGACCCGATATTTTCAACCATTCGCATCCATTATAAGTGTATAGGTAGACACTCATGCCGGAATTAAATTGCTCAAAATACCGCGTTGTAAATAAAAATTTGGCAAATCTCAGAATATGCAGTAAATAAATATAATCACAGATCACAGACACAGAGTAAAATAATGCAGCGGAAGTAAAAGAAATAGTAGTTCATGAAGCTACTATATAAATATATCAGAGTTATATAAGATATAACAGAAGAAATAGAATACAACAAAAGTCTCAATATGATAACCAAGTACAAGCTGAGTAGAACAACGAAATTGAAATAGATAGGACATGACAAGCAGATAATCTCCAGCGATTCAAATCTCCAAGAGAGTGGAAATCCAAATCTGTGAATAACTCAGGCTGACCCGAGCGTAAAGCAAAACACAAAACACTCGAGTCAGGACAATATATACTTATATAATATAAACCAACTCAAGTGAACTGTAATAAGGTACAAGTAACTTAGAAGATGCTTGGGACCGCCCATCCTCTAAGGGTCCGTTAAACTATTTACTATATAGTAATATACGCTATATACAGTAGTGTCTAATCAGTAAAGTATAATCATATAGAAAATAGCGTTAAGGGGATGGAGAACCTTAACGCGGTCGGATCTTAAAATCATAATCGTAGTAAAGCTCGATATGGTAGGTGACACGGCACGCAAGGCAATGCCATGGTAGATATACCAATTACACACACGGACTGATGGATACGCATAGCAGCCACTACCGTTCCACCTCGAACAACACTCCCAAATCGGAGGATGGCCATCTAATCAATCACAAGTAAGAGTTTAATATCGAAGAAATGTGTCCGAGAAGAGGTGCTACCTCACTGGTCCGAGATCGCTCCTGTTTTAGCCACCTTATGCCAACTCACGGGAGTTGGGTCCACGTAACATACCTTAAGAATGTCACCACCATCCTACTTCATTCTGGAACCTCCACCGCGTACACGGTTGTCAAAGTGGTTTTTGGTATCGATAGAGAGTATGTCCATATCCGATCCCGGTCTCTTTGCCAACCAATCTTTATTATAACCCGTGGTTATAACTTTTAAAAACAATACTTTACTTCAAAATAAGATATCATTTCAAAATCATGTCTTTATCAAAATAAAGATTTATCATTTCCAAATCATTTCAATATTCCAAAATATCGTATCCTTTCAAACTTATTTTCAAATCATTTCAATATACCAAAATATCATATCTTTTCAACTTCATTTCAAATCATTTTAATATATCAAAATATCATATCTTACAAACTTCATTTCAAATCATTTTAATATATCAAAATATCATATCTTTGATAGTTATACTTCGAAATCAAAATCATTTTTATTTCAAAACTATGTTCATTTCAAAACAACATCATTTCCATTTCAAACATATATTCACCTTTCAAATAGTCTATACTTTCAAAGTTATAATTCTTTTGAAACTAAAACATTTGAAATCATTATACTTTGAAAATCACAACATTTCGAAAACATATATTTGAAATCATCTTTTAATTCTACATATTTACAAATTTATTAAATTAAACCCAAATTCCAAAATTTAATTTAAATTTAATTCAAACCATCATTTTCAACTCAAATTCAGTTTACTAACAAACCATTTCAAATCTTATAATTTTAAATAGAGGTTTAATTAACAAAATACAATATTCAATCTTTAGTATATTTCAAAGCTTAAATATCCCACATTTCATAAATTCAAAATCATTTATATACATTTCAAAATATCAAAATATTATTCAAAACATCATTCATTTATATTTCATTTAAATACCATTTGAATCCATTCATTTTATTAAATTTAAATACCATTTTAAACTCACATTAAAATCAAATTCTTCCATTTAAAACCATTTAAATGTCTCTTCATTATCTTTAGAAATTTAACATTTAATTTCCAAAATTATATCATTTTCCAAAGATTATTTTTCATTAAAATTTATTAAAACAACAAAAATACAGTTTTCGTAGCACTTACAAAATGCTACGTAAAGTTATAGTTTAAAATAGTTCATTTAACAAAACGACAGCACTTAAATGCTGTAATATATTTCCATTAAATTTAAAATAAACTTAAATGTTAAGTTTAACCACTACAGCACTTACAAAGTACTATAATAGCCTTTATTTCAAATTAACCTTTTTAGTTCATTTAAACAACTACAGCATTTGCAAAATGCTGTAATATCTTTTACATACATTTCAAAAATGTTGTCAAATCAAATTCAGAGTTTAATTACCTTTTCACAAATTTAACTAAATTTCAAATTTTATTTAATTAACTTAAACTTTTAATTAAAACTAAATTTCACATTTCCAAGTCAAGTTATATTTTAAAAGATCACTTTTAAACATTCATTTATTTAACCACTTAAATTCATAGAAAAATCAATAATACTTTAATAAATCATTTAAATTCAAATTAAATCAAATTATCATAATTACCATTTTCCAAATATAATTAAATTTCCATTTTATTTATATAACTTAAATATCATTTTTAACCAAAATTCCAAATTTCCAAACTTGAGTTATATTTCAAAAAAATCCAGTTAAACCATTCATTTAATACATTTTTAACACATAGAAAAATCATAATTTCTTTAATTCAAAATATTTCAAAATATGTTTAAATCAAATTTCATAAATTTATATTTTTAAAATACTTAAAAATATCCAAAACACCTTATAAAATAACCACGGGCCTGTATATAGTTTTCTAGCATAGGTCAAGTGATACGGATATGTATCATTTCAATCCGTAGTTTAAAAAGAAAAATCCGGGTTCTATCATTTCAAACCCGCAATCCCAAGTTAAAATAAATTAAATAAAAACCATTCAGGCCTATCATTTCAGCCCATAACAATTTTTCCCTATTCTAAAGTCCGTTCGGGTATGTATCATTTCAACCCATAGTGATTCTAGTCTACGGGGAACTTGCAATGGTGATAACTGATATAAATAACAGAATAACATTAAATAACAGTAACATATGATATAACAGGTGTAATAACAGGTGTGAACATCATATGATAATAATATAGGCATATATAACATGATAATATATTTCTACAGATTCACAGGGTGTCAATTTACTAGTTATATAGGTACATATTGTCTGGTGAGAATAACTCACTTGTTTAAGCTGGAGATGATGACCAAACACACAACACAGAATCTTTGAAGGCACGACAACATGAATATGATTTGAGAGTGGAGAGCCAAATATAATTGCCTTGTATAAATATAAACAAAACAAGACAATGTATACATAAATATGTAACACAAAACAATATCGAAATGACTTAAAATAAAAAAAACAACAAAGGGAAAAGTGATTCGACCTTTCTTTAACCATTCAAGAGCTTGACCAAGGGGATCTTTTGCTCAGCCATAGCTGGACATAATCTCAGTTTATGGCATCAAAATAGCATGGCAACAAGGAGATGATGATGGTAGGAGTTACATATCAATAAGACAAAGGGTCAAGGCAAAATAAGTGGAGTTTTGGTGCATTTTTGGCTCATCCAAAGGCAAGTGGGGCTCGGCCCTTGCATGGTACAGGTCTGGACAGTGGAGGGTGATGGTGCAGCAGCAGCCAAAGGTCATGTAGCAAGTGGTGGTGGGGGCTAAGGGGGTGGCCAAAGCAAGATATGGAGGGTAGGTGATGATATGTGTGGTCTAGGCAATGTTTTGTGGAGTTTTGTGGTGATGGCTTCAAGTGGAAGGTCATGGCCTGTCTTGGTCAGAGGGAAGGGAGTGTTTGCTGTAGTAGATGGAGGAGGTGATGATGGGGATGAAGGTGGTAGAGGCTAGGCCAAGCAAACATGTGAAGAGATCAAGCAAAATCATTGAAAGAAAAGAGGAAAAGTGAAGAGAAGAAGTAGAGAATGGAAGCCATTGGCAAATTTTTCTTAGCCGTGAGTTTTAGCAGATGAGAACTGAAATTTTGAGAAGTTTTTCACGTGAATAAGAGAGAGGTACAGCTGAAGGAAGTATAAGGAACGGCCAAAATAACTGATGTATTGATTGAAAAAGAAACGGTGAAACGACTTTACGTTTCTTAGCTTTTAAAACCTTCCATACTTCCTTTTCTTTTAAATCAAATAAAATGAAATAAAATTCAGCAAGTACATCTAAAAACCGAAAAAAAGTGAAATAAAATAAAAATATATAATTAAATTTAAAGAAAATATAAAAAGAATTAAGGAAATTGCTTAAAAATAGTAAACTAGTCTAGAAAATTTGAAATTGAATAGAATAAATTTTAGAAAATTCATATGAGCTTGTAATATATTTTTAAACATAAATAATAACATAAAATAAAAATATATTCACAAAATAAATATTAAAAATTTAATTTACATATAATTTTTAAATGGAGAAAATAGCAGAAAATAGGAAAATAGCCTTTAAAAATAGGAAATCATAATAGTAAATTTTGGAAAATTCTATTATTATTTTTAAAAATATTTAGATATGAAAATATACATAAATTAACATATTGACACATATTAAAATAAATAATAAGAAATAAAATATGATTTATAAAATTTAAAATAGGCAAAATTGCACAATAAAACAAATTATACTAAAAATTGAAATGTACATAACTTTTACATTTTAACTCCGTTTTAAACTAAACGAAAAGCAGTATTCATGTTATTAAATCTATTTTCATAATAAAAGATAAAATTTAAAATTTCAAATATTTAAAATTTAAATTTAAAAATCAAAGTTTGACTATTGACCAAAAATTCACATTTTCTGGAAATATTTAATTTAGTCATATTTGGAATTCTAATCCACATCAAAATAAAAGTTTATACTTAAAATAACAAAAATTTATTCTTTTTCATAAATAAAGCTTTTAAATCTGGAAATCAATTTAAAAATAATTGTAAAATACAGGGTTGTTACAATAGTAGTTCATGAAGCTACTATATACATATCAGAGTTAAATAAGGTACAACAGATGTCTCGAATACAATAATCAAATACAATATCAGAATACATCACTGGAATCAACTGAATATCTGAAAGCTGGATAGATAGCTGGATCTCCAAGCGAAGCTCCAACTCCAAAGGTGAGTCTCGAATACTGGTACACTCAGTCTGACACGAGCGTAAAGCAAAACACAAAACACTCGAGTCAGGATTAACATTCTTATATCAATAAATCCAACTCAACTGAAATAGCAATTGAAACACATTTTATATAAGCGTTATAGTCTATACAGCACTGTAAACTCCACCGTAAACTGGTGGTGTGACGCCCCACCTCTATGCTCATAATAACAAAGAGTATTGAAAGAAATACTGTCTATTATTACGAAGAATAAGGCTGGATAGGAGCGGCCATCCGTAGTTGGCCTTACACTAATATTGGTTACCTCGATAGGAGTGGTATATACTTTTCATTTATCATCTTATTTATTTACTCCCATCGACATACCCAATTATCAGTATAAAACAAACTACGATGGTTCATAATAGTTTAGGACATTAGATATAACAATAACACAGATAATATAAATGCGGAACACAGATAAAAACAAAAGTCTCATATATATATAACTGATGTCAGTTATAACATAGTTGACACGATACATATGATACAACTACAACTGTCAACTCTAGAAGTTATATATACAAGTACATTATCGACTAATATACATGAATACATATCGTTCTATACAATGACACGACTACTACAAAATGACACTAACACTTCAGAAGATGTGAAAAGTCTTCATATCCTGAACAGCAACTCAAAGAAGAAAATCTACAACCTGAAATAACTCGGGTCTGACCCGAGTATTACATTCAAAAGAAAATAATACACGGGTCAGTCTAATTCAAACTCAGTTATTAATGCACAGAAGCAGTAACAATCAAATATCAAATAGACGACAGTCACAGAAATCTCGTATATCCAACTTCTCGATAAGAGAATCGGATAACGACAGATATAACACTAAACAGTGTTAAACAACAAATCAGCAATCCAAATCAATTTAAACAATTGAAATATCAATTTCAAAACAACAATGCTGATTGGCTGCAGTACACGCTAACGTGTACTGCCTCGCCAATACAGTCTATGAAATACTCAGAAGATCAATGAATCCAAAAGCCAACGGATACAACTCAAATCAAAATGAACCATTTCAAAATACAACTTCAAAGTATCGAATTATCAACTAAATCTGTCAATTCTGCTAGGGCTGCAGTACACGCACGCGTGTACTGCCTCGCCACTACAAACAACTCAAAACAATACTAAACAAGATCAGAGGCAACAAGTGAAACAAGTTCAACATGTCACAGAGCAAGGCACAGTGAAATAGCAAACTGAAGGTGAGAGCACCAGGAATATGGCACTACAACACTCAATAGAAAAAGACGCAGATCAGCCTCATTAGAAAATAAGATCACCAGTGAAGCACGATGACCAAATGCAATTGGATACAAAGCATCAATGCAATGTATCAGATTCGAGTAGAAAGGCACAGACTCGAGTGGAAGTGAATTAATTGACACAAATCAATGTCAACAACATGAACTGGACAGTGTACCAAGGATGAGGCAACAGAGGAATAATTAAAACAATGAACCAGCCTGCAAACTGAACCAACAAAGGCCAAAGCTCATGGAAAATGGATCAGGGGTACAACGGTGAAACAGGACGGTACAAGGCTCCAAAAACATCTGACTCGAATACAAAGTAATGCCAACTGTCTCGAGGAATGCTACAAGTCGATGCAAAACTGCAAATTCAGACAGTCATGACTGAAGAAGAACCAAAGCCACCGTGAAATGCTCAAAGGCAAATACATGAACGAAGACTGGTGCCACTCAATTCAGCGAAACCAGAAGTGAAACTAACAAACCAACCAACTATCAATAAAAGAGTGCAGACACGAACTGCAACAAGGCTCAATTGAACTCGACCAGTGAACAAGACTACACATTCAAGTGCAGTGAAGACCAACAGCAACATGCACAAAGGACACGAACACATGCAAATGAAACTGTAACGAACTGAGCAGTATGATGGTGAGGGCACCATAGATATGGCACCACAGCACACAATATTTAAAGGTCAATGCCAAGAGTTTACCAAAATCAAACAAGACAGGGTGACCTATGGTCGAAATTGAACAAGTGCTACAGGTTACTACATATCAAGTATGCAAACCAAAGTTGCAGTAAAACGACACTAGAAAATGCTCAAATGTCTGCATAATAAAAATGCGAACAAAAAGTTGCAATGAACAACAAAATGAAACTGCCACTACCCCAAGGATACAAGGGTAAACTGCAACGAATACTGCAGCCACTACACGATCATAAAGGCACAGAGGTTACAAGAAATCAAACAATATACGCATATACAAAACGTATGTACGTACGCACCTATATGGTAAGACTCGAGCATGCAAGTGCAGACTACAAAATGACCAAGTATAACTGCAACAACAAAAGACCACTGACTCGAGTACACTAGTGCAACAGGGATCAAAGATCTGGTGGTACGAGTGAAACAGTGAAGCCAACGTTAGATATTCATTACCAACAGTAAAGCTAAAACTCAGAGATGAACAACAATGTCATCGATGATGCTTCAAGTAAAGACCGAAGTCATAGCATAAAAGCCAACCCAGAATAAGGTCGCAGAGCTTACAAATTAAAAGGAGAAGCCAGAATATCGTCACCGAACAGATGATCAGAGAAAAATGTTACAGTCAACATAAAAATCACTTGCCAGAAATTCGAAACAAATGAACCCCAAAAACCATCATCACAGCAAATAAAGTCGAACGATATAAGCACAGTGGGAATTCTCATAACAACATCGCTTATCAACATCGAACGAAAACCAATGGCCAAGATAGTCAATATTGAATCAAAATCGAATTTCAGAAGCACCATAACGAGAATGAATTAGATGTGAGAATTACTCACCTCTTTCTCACGAGCTCGACTAAAGAAGAAGCGGTCGAAAGCATCTCCGAGGCGAGCTTCTCAAAAGCAAGGCGACCAAGTTGAAATCGAGCATTCGTGAATAGCTTCGATGCAGACGGTTGAAGTCGAAATCGACAGAAGTTCAAATGGGGGCGAACGAAACTGACGAGCTTTCCCTAATTTTGAAAAGAGGGACGAAGGCGAGCCACCATTTTTTTTTCTTTGTTTGGTTAGGGTTATTGAACGAGAAAATGAATTGGGTCCGGTTTAATTGAATCTCGGCATCAAAATAAAGCAAGGGATGGGCTCCATTTCAAAAGCCCATCAACACTAACCAATCTTTTATTAAAGAATTTTACAACTTAAAAAGAATTTCAATTCGATCAAAATTGCTGATAGAAATTTGTTATCAACTTCAATCGTCTAGTGACGATAACAAACTTTTACAAAAAGGATTCCGATTCGATTAAAATCTACATTAGCAATTAACAATGATTTAATCGTCATTTATAAACTGACGCGAAAAACCGGGTTGTTACAGACTCCCCTCCTTAAAGAAATTGCGTCCACGCAATCATAGGGAATAAATGGATAAAAGGTAACAACCAAAAGAGCATGGCAATGTCGAATGTATAAGCAAAGCAAGTGTTAGCGGGGAAGTGTTAGATAAGAAATC
The DNA here is from genome assembly GCA_030737815.1 of Allium fistulosum. NCBI lineage: Eukaryota > Viridiplantae > Streptophyta > Magnoliopsida > Asparagales > Amaryllidaceae > Allium > Allium fistulosum. Next base: position 425,895,999 of record CM060902.1, read on the forward strand.
AAAAGGTTCGACTGTTTCAAATCAAAAGAATCAACATCGTGGGAATCATGGATCAAAATCAGACGACTAACAAAAGCAAGAACAATCGAGTTCCAGCAACTAAAAGAGAAGGAAAAACAGAGCAGAAATCCCATACAGAGCACGAATTGAATGTGAGTAAATCAAATTACTCACCTGAATTGCCAGAGAAAAAGACGAAGCTCAAATCTCAAAAATCGCAAATATTCAATCATCAAAAACGATAATCAAATTTCTCAAATCAACAAATATTCAATTATCACAAACGATAATCAAATTTAAAATTCAACAAATATTCGATTATCAAAAACGATGATCAAATTTCTCAAATCAACAAATATTCGATTATCACAAATGATAATCAAATTTAAAATTCAACAAATATTCGATTATCAAAAACGATAATCAAATTTCTCAAATCAACAAATATTCGATTATCACAAACGATAATCAAATTTAAAATTCAACAAATATTCGATTATCAAAAACGATAATCAAATTTCTCAAATCAACAAATATTTAATTATCAAAAGCGATAATTAAATCTCAAATCAGCAAATATTTAATTATCAAAAGCGATAATTAAATCTCAAATCAACAATTATTTAATTATCAAAAGCGATAATTAAATCTCAAATCAACAAATATTTAATTATCAAAAGCGATAATTAAATCTCAAATCAACAAATATTTAATTATCAAAAGCGATAATTAAATCTCAAATCAGCAAATATTTAATTATCAAAAGCGATAATTAAATCTCAAATCAGCAAATATTAATCCTCGTACCATTCGGGGAATTGAAACAATAACATACGACTAATATTTTTAGCTATTATTAATACGGGAAATAGAACATATTTTCTAAGAAAAGATTGAGTTACTAATATTAAACCTCTTATTGCTTGAGTAAATAGAAAGCTATCCCAAGCCTCTGATATTGCTATTCGTTCATTTAATTATCAAAAGCGATAATTAAATTTCAAATCAACAAATATTTAATTATGAAAAGCGATAATTAAATCTCAAATCAACAAATATTTAATTATCAAAAGCGATAATTAAATCTCAAATCAGCAAATATTTAATTATCAAAAGCGATAATTAAATTTCAAATCAACAAATATTTAATTATCAAAAGCGATAATTAAAAGCAACAAATATCTGATTATCAAAAACGATAATCAGAACTCATATCAACAAATATCTAATTATCACAAGCGATAATTAGAAACAACAAATATCCGATTATCAAAAACGATAATCAGAACTCATATCAACAAATATCTAATTATCACAAGCGATAATTAGAAACAACAAATATCCGATTATCAAAAACGATAATCAGAACTCATATCAACAAATATCCAATTACCTGCAGATAATTGGAAACAACAAATATCTAGAAATCAATTAAGAAGACTAGAAAATCAGCATAAAAGCTTGGATCGATCCCATCAGATGGCGAGTTTTTAATTCGCCGCACGTGCATCTCAGAGTGGCCATAGCCTACCAAGTACTCAACATAATTTTGGCGCCCATCAGATTGACCCGAAGGTCCGCAGAGTGACCCGAAGGTCTAGTACTGGTATTTGACCCGAAGGTCCGCAGAGTGGCCCGAAAGCCCAACAAATGACCCGAAGGTCCAACAAATGACCCGAAGGTCCTCATAGTGGCTCGAAAGCACACGAAAGCATCAAAATGTTTCAATTAACGAGTCCAGAATTAACCAAAATAGCAAACGCACATGTCCCATAACCACGAGTTTTACTAAATTGTTTAATTCTCTTCATCGTTTCCTTGAAAGTGTAAAATCATCAAAACGACAGATATTTCAATTAACGAGTCCGGAATTAACCGAAATAGTAAAAGTGTGGTTCCATACTCCGCACTTTTGCTAAATCGTTTAAATCACTTCATCATTTCCTTGAAAGTGCAAAATTGTGTATTTTGTAAAAATACACTTTACATTCTCAAACGGACAAGTCCGGAATTAAGCGAATCAGTAAAAGAAAGGAGTCATAGTCCTCGATTTTGCTGAAACGTTTAAATCGCTTCCTCATTCTTTTAAAATCGCAAACTGTAAAATTTTTGAAAACAATTTTATTTATTTTGTAAAAATAACAATTCGCATTCTCAACTGAACAAGTCCGGAGTTAAGCGAAACAGTAAAAGAAAGGGGTCATAATCCTCGATTTTGCTGAATCGTTTAAGTCGCTTTCTCATTCTTTTGAAATCGCAAACTGTAAAATTTTATAAAACAATTTTCATTTTAAAACGATTTTCCAATCACGTGATTAAAACAGCAAATCAGTAACAATTTCGGTAAGGAAATCGTACTTCTCAAAATACCGTAAAAACGGTTACACATCAGTATCGCGGAATAACCGCTTGAAAATCCACTTTTAAAATTTGACGGTTACTGAAGCCAAAGCGACAGAAATTTTAAAACGTCAAAATCACATCAAAACAATTTACGTCAAAATGTAATATCAGAGAATTTTCATTCATCAAAATGCCACAAAACACCGTGCTTCAAAAATCTAGCATTGGTGTAAAAATCCCATTATAAAAATAACGGCAACAAAATACGTTTCATAACCTAGCATCGGTTCAACGTAAAATAAAGGCAGTAACGTGCAATTCATTTGCACGCACATTGCAATGTAATCAAGGAAATCATTAGAGTGTATCTTCAATGAAGACAACTCAAAACAGCAAAAGCTAATCAATAGATGATTAGTACAAAAGAAAGCCAGCGGAAATTTCAACAAAAATCACATATCTGCAATTTCTTCGAATCCTCAATTCGGATTCGAAATTCTCAAAGAAACAAAATAATTACAGCTATGTAAACAACAAATGAAATTCATATCAATTTCGTATTTTGATTTTTAAATCAAAAAGATTATCAGTTGTACTCAGTAAAGACAGTTTTACTGTTTCCGCTGCGCACTCTGATAAACAGAAAACAAATCAATCAAATCATCAGAACACAATTTCACTATTATTTTTAAATAAAGTTATTTAAAAATTTCATTCTAATTTCAAAACTTTAGTTTTGACTCAAGCACAAATAAAACATCGACCAATAGTTGTAACATATGTTCCATCTAAGTTATGTTTTATATTATGTCCAAAAACCTCGCTCTGATACCAACTGTGACGCCCCACCTCTATGCTCATAATAACAAAGAGTATTGAAAGAAATACTGTCTATTATTACGAAGAATAAGGCTGGATAGGAGCGGCCATCCGTAGTTGGCCTTACACTAATATTGGTTACCTCGATAGGAGTGGTATATACTTTTCATTTATCATCTTATTTATTTACTCCCATCGACATACCCAATTATCAGTATAAAACAAACTACGATGGTTCATAATAGTTTAGGACATTAGATATAACAATAACACAGATAATATAAATGCGGAACACAGATAAAAACAAAAGTCTCATATATATATAACTGATGTCAGTTATAACATAGTTGACACGATACATATGATACAACTACAACTGTCAACTCTAGAAGTTATATATACAAGTACATTATCGACTAATATACATGAATACATATCGTTCTATACAATGACACGACTACTACAAAATGACACTGACACTTCAGAAGATGTGAAAAGTCTTCATATCCTGAACAGCAACTCAAAGAAGAAAATCTACAACCTGAAATAACTTGGGTCTGACCCGAGTATTACATTCAAAAGAAAATAATACACGGGTCAGTCTAATTCAAACTCAGTTATTAATGCACAGAAGCAGTAACAATCAAATATCAAATAGACGACAGTCACAGAAATCTCGTATATCCAACTTCTCGATAAGAGAATCGGATAACGACAGATATAACACTAAACAGTGTTAAACAACAAATCAGCAATCCAAATCAATTTAAACAATTGAAATATCAATTTCAAAACAACAATGCTGATTGGCTGCAGTACACGCTAACGTGTACTGCCTCGCCAATACAGTCTATGAAATACTCAGAAGATCAATGAATCCAAAAGCCAACGGATACAACTCAAATCAAAATGAACCATTTCAAAATACAACTTCAAAGTATCGAATTATCAACTAAATCTGTCAATTCTGCTAGGGCTGCAGTACACGCACGCGTGTACTGCCTCGCCACTACAAACAACTCAAAACAATACTAAACAAGATCAGAGGCAACAAGTGAAACAAGTTCAACATGTCACAGAGCAAGGCACAGTGAAATAGCAAACTGAAGGTGAGAGCACTAGGAATATGGCACTACAACACTCAATAGAAAAAGACGCAGATCAGCCTCATTAGAAAATAAGATCACCAGTGAAGCACGATGACCAAATGCAATTGGATACAAAGCATCAATGCAATGTATCAGATTCGAGTAGAAAGGCACAGACTCGAGTGGAAGTGAATTAATTGACACAAATCAATGTCAACAACATGAACTGGACAGTGTACCAAGGATGAGGCAACAGAGGAATAATTAAAACAATGAACCAGCCTGCAAACTGAACCAACAAAGGCCAAAGCTCATGGCAAATGGATCAGGGGTACAACGGTGAAACAGGACGGTACAAGGCTCCAAAAACATCTGACTCGAATACAAAGTAATGCCAACTGTCTCGAGGAATGCTACAAGTCGATGCAAAACTGCAAATTCAGACAGTCATGACTGAAGAAGAACCAAAGCCACCGTGAAATGCTCAAAGGCAAATACATTAACGAAGACTGGTGCCACTCAATTCAGCGAAACCAGAAGTGAAACTAACAAACCAACCAACTATCAATAAAAGAGTGCAGACACGAACTGCAACAAGGCTCAATTGAACTCGACCAGTGAACAAGACTACACATTCAAGTGCAGTGAAGACCAACAGCAACATGCACAAAGGACACGAACACATGCAAATGAAACTGTAACGAACTGAGCAGTATGATGGTGAGGGCACCATAGATATGGCACCACAGCACACAATATTTAAAGGTCAATGCCAAGAGTTTACCAAAATCAAACAAGACAGGGTGACCTATGGTCGAAATTGAACAAGTGCTACAGGTTACTACATATCAAGTATGCAAACCAAAGTTGCAGTAAAACGACACTAGAAAATGCTCAAATGTCTGCATAATAAAAATGCGAACAAAAAGTTGCAATGAACAACAAAATGAAACTGCCACTACCCCAAGGATACAAGGGTAAACTGCAACGAATACTGCAGCCACTACACGATCATAAAGGCACAGAGGTTACAAGAAATCAAACAATATACGCATATACAAAACGTATGTACGTACGCACCTATATGGTAAGACTCGAGCATGCAAGTGCAGACTACAAAATGACCAAGTATAACTGCAACAACAAAAGACCACTGACTCGAGTACACTAGTGCAACAGGGATCAAAGATCAGGTGGTACAAGTGAAACAGTGAAGCCAACGTTAGATATTCATTACCAACAGTAAAGCTAAAACTCAGAGATGAACAACAATGTCATCGATGATGCTTCAAGTAAAGACCGAAGTCATAGCATAAAAGCCAACCCAGAATAAGGTCGCAGAGCTTACAAATTAAAAGGAGAAGCCAGAATATCGTCACCGAACAGATGATCAGAGAAAAATGTTACAGTCAACATAAAAATCACTTGCCAGAAATTCGAAACAAATGAACCCCAAAAACCATCATCACAGCAAATAAAGTCGAACGATATAAGCACAGTGGGAATTCTCATAACAACATCGCTTATCAACATCGAACGAAAACCAATGGCCAAGATAGTCAATATTGAATCAAAATCGAATTTCAGAAGCACCATAACGAGAATGAATTAGATGTGAGAATTACTCACCTCTTTCTCACGAGCTCGACTAAAGAAGAAGCGGTCGAAAGCATCTCCGAGGCGAGCTTCTCAAAAGCAAGGCGACCAAGTTGAAATCGAGCATTCGTGAATAGCTTCGATGCAGACGGTTGAAGTCGAAATCGACAGAAGTTCAAATGGGGACGAACGAAACTGACGAGCTTGCCCTAATTTTGAAAAGAGGGACGAAGGCGAGCCACCATTTTTTTTCTTTGTTTGGTTAGAGTTATTGAACGAGAAAATGAATTGGGTCCGGTTTAATTGAATCTCGGCATCAAAATAAAGCAAGGGATGGGCTCCATTTCAAAAGCCCATCAACACTAACCAATCTTTTATTAAAGAATTTTACAACTTAAAAAGAATTTCAATTCGATCAAAATTGCTGATAGAAATTTGTTATCAACTTCAATCGTCTAGTGACGATAACAAACTTTTACAAAAAGGATTCCGATTCGATTAAAATCTACATTAGCAATTAACAATGATTTAATCGTCATTTATAAACTGACGCGAAAAACCGGGTTGTTACAGGTGGGCTATCAGGGAGTACTCCATAGGTATAACACAAAACAAATCGTAGTGGTCGCGTATATAGGGATACAAGTATGACAAGGCACATGAGGCAATACCCAAGGTAGTGAAACAACCGTTTGCCTGATCCGGACTGGTGAGAATGCATCGCCGCAGCGATCGCAACACCGCGAAACAACACTCCCAAATCAAGGGTGCACCAATCGACAACAAGTAATGAGTAGTTTTCGAAGAAGTGTGTTCGCTCGAGGTAGCTAACCCCCATTTGGCCCGGCACGGCTGCTGTTTTAGTCATTTCCAATTTGACACAAGTGTCAAGGCTATCCATTATCGTTCTCTTTCTTCAGTCATCACGTACATCATTCCAACCACTTCATTCTGGATCACACTCGGCGTATAGTTATTAAAGTGGTTTTCGGTTTAGACAGTGAGTATGTCCCTAACCGATTCCGGTCTCTTTAATAACTTCCGTGATTATTACACCGATTGGTCGTTTGTATCTTTCAAAAACCAAATTAATTAAAATTTCAATTAAAATTTGTAAATCAACATTTCATTCGCCTTTCTAAAACAATTTCCATAATTTACGTTACAAAACTTTCAAATTACCATTTCAAAATCTTATAATTCACTTTCAAATTTTTATTTAAACAATTCAAATATTGATTCAAGTTCGTATATAAGTTTCATTCAGAAATCATTTAAATTAATTTAATTTAACATTCAAATCAATTTAAATTCATTGATCGATTTCATTCAATATTCGTGAAGTTAATTTATCATTCCAAACAATTTCTATTTAATTTTCAATTCACTAAATCAATTACTTAAATTCAACTTCATTATATCAAACTTCAAATTTAATTGAATTAGATTCGTCAAATCAATTCTTTAAATTACAAGTCTTTCATTAATTTTAATAAATCACATTTTTATTTCTTGTTAAAGAAAAATTCCAATTCACTTATTAATTTACTTAGTTACCATTTCAAAACTCAATTAATAAAGAAACATAATTTCACTTATTCAAGAAATTCAATTTCACTTATCAAAGAATTCAATTTATTTAATTATTAAATAATTTCAAAACTTAATTCTTAAATAATTTCAAAACTTAATTATTAAATAATTTCAAAACTTAATTCAATCATATCTTAATTTAAACAATGTTCTTTCATCAATTACATTGTTAATATTTTGATTCGGATTATTAAATATAAACATTTTTCCTTTCAAAAATTCAAATTCTAACTATATTTCAAAACCTTATTATTTATTCAAAAAAAAATCTTTATTTTATTTTCAAATCAAATTATTGACCAATCGGGTTTTATTTAATTCTCTATCCTAAGTCAAGTTCATTTTTGGGTATTTATCATTTCAACCCGATTCCAATTCAATTCAAAAATCAAAGCATAGCAAAGGAAACTTGCAGTGTGATAACTGGGATGGTGTCAAAGTAACTAAAAAAGCAATAACAACAATCAATATCAATCCAATAATCAATTCAAATAATCCCGAAATAACCGTATTAATTCACATTGTTATTTGTGCAAATTAATATAATTATTTCTAGAATCTACACTATCATTTCATGTAGATTAAAGATTATTACATTAATATTTAAACGGTTCTTCACTTGATATCTACTATCAAATTTCATACTACATCGATTTAAACAACATACATTTAAATGGTTCAAGGTGTATTTTACTAAATTTCTACATGTCAATTAATTCAACATTTAAAGGGTCATATTATGCAAATGTCATCTAATCAAATTTAACATATATCAAATTTAACTATCCTACGTCAATTTCAATTTCAAATTATTTATTATTTACTACATTAACAATTTGAAGTCCCATGTCAACAATCAAACAATCAACCATTTAACAACCAAACTAGATTATCATTGTATATATAACAGATAATGGTGTCAGATGTCACATGTGAACTGATACAGGTAATAGCATATAACAGTGTAAATAACTAACATCAGCATATTGCAATTGTCGTTTCAATTGAAATCAAATTTAATAAATAAAAGAACATTAATCATGAGTGATTGCTCACCTTTCGAGGCTAGAGAAGAAACGAGAATCAAATGAGTTGCGAATCCAAGCACGAATTTCAAAGCAAAGCAAGGTTGGCACAAATTCGACGAGCAGAGCTGATAAATGGGAATCGATGAGAACAAATCAGAATCAGCAACGAAGAGTATAATATATATTATCATTATATTCTTTCAAAATCAATGTTTAGATCAAAACACATATTTTTAAGAATAATATATATATATATATATGAAAAATCAAAATCTATGTATATAAAGATCAAATTACATATATATAAAGAAAATCTATAGGCATTTTGAAATCAAAGCACCTATATATATAATGTATAATAAGAAGCATATATAGGCAGACATATGTTTGAGCTGAAGGAAATACATGCAGTTTAATAGTACATATATGTAGGCACACTATATAACCACAGCTATATACCTTTATATTATATATACGCATCTACTTTTAACGCATACAATACTTCCTTAAAATCTAGTATACTGTAACATACACATACACTGTAACAAACATATCTTTATATATTTATATATGTTTTTTTTGAAGTACTAGTTATAAACACATTATATATCATAAATAAAAATCCAATATATAAAATAAAAACAACAGCCTTTGTACATTCACACACACATATATATATACTGACTGTTTTAACTTATATAACTAACAGGTTAAAATTTTATGCAAGCACGTGTACTTTATAAACTCTAAACATGTATAGCTAATATATATGCAATAGATCATAAACACTTTGAACACACAGTACTTTGAATCATACACTTAAAGCTTGCATAAATAAAATACTTTTATACTATAATATTGAAAACGAGATCTTATATATATTTGCATAATTTAAACTGTAAAAGTAAAATATAAACAAAACGGACAAAACAAAAAAAATGAAAGCTTACATATATCTTCCATACCTACAAAAACATATAAGAACGTTATAAAAAATCAAATTCAAAGTTACAGCTCAAAGCCTATATACCATATGTACTACATATATATATAACTTATACACTTTAAACCACTTTTTATATATATACCTGACACTAATATATACTATAACTTATGTATGGAAATAGCGACAACAGTATATAAATAGCAAATGAAAAACACATACAATAAATATGCAGACTGCACACGAATACTAGATAGATTATATATATATATAAACTATGATATAAATGCACTAATATATACGTACAAGGTGGATAGGGCTGGAAACTTCAACTATCTGAAGCTGCAGGAGGAGCTTGAGTGAGTACAAGTGGAGATGCGGGTGGTTGACAGCGGCTACGGGCGGATGCTCATGGAGGGCTGGTCTTGGTCGTGGCAAGAGGAGGCTATGGGAAGGCGGAGGAAAAATGATGGCGGTGGTTCGGGTTTCAGGGCTGGCGGGGACCGTTGTCAAAGAGGTGGAATTTTGCTGGCGGTGAGAAGGCGGAGGGTATGAGAGGTCGATGGTTGGGATGTTTTGATGGTGGAAGTGGGAAAAAAGAGGAATGGTGGTTCACAGGGGTTTGAATAAAAATGCATGTTTCAGGTATCAAATTTATAAACATAAATTTTTCTTTCCTTTAGAAATGACAGAACACAAAGAAACAAGAAGAGGAAGGTAAGGAGCAGGTAAGAGGTAGAATGCGTGAAGAATGAGCTGGCACAAATGTTGGGAACAACAAAATAAGAAATGAAACAGCAAATCATTTAAAATGGTGAGAATATCAACAGTTAGACATCGGTTACCGGGAAAGAATAAAAGCTGATGTCTATTCGATTTATACAGTGGAAACTGAATTATCACAACAAAACAAAAAGACGGACCGTTACGGTTAACCGTTTCGCGTGCCTCACCGCATATAGAACACCGAAACCTAGAATTGAATATACCGCAGAGATCAGCATGACGAGACGATCAAAACAGTATACAGATATCGCGGTACGATTGAATTATAAAAATTCGAATTTTCTACTGGTGGAAAATGCAGCAAAAACGCAGAAAAATAAGATCGACGGAGCTAAAGAAGTCCGAATTTGGAAAAACGAAAAATAACGTTTGCTCAGAAGATGGTTTAGAATTTTTCTATGTAAAAATATTTAGGTTCCGAAAACATTTTATTTTCATCGCTTTTTAACTGATTAAATTGAAGTAAATTCACGCGCGAAATAAACTTTCATATTTTCGGACGAAAATTTAACAGTTGCTATGTTTAACTAGACGCATTTCAAATATAAAATTTATATTTCAAACTTTTATGGTTTAAAATTTCGCAAAATTTCAATTAATAACGTTATTAAAACCAGTTAAATTTACGGGTCGTTACAAAGAAGGTGAAGGATTATAAGTAATTGAGGGAGTGACAAGAGGAGGAGGAAGGACAGAAGGAGGGGATCGAGAGGCAGGCGGGACCAATTTTGGAGGGACAGACACAGAAGAAGGAGATGGGACAGGTTGAGGCGGGAAGTTTAAAGAAGGAATAGAGATGGGACAAGGAGCGGCCGGACAATATTTCTCATACAGTTATTTAAGAAATATTGATTGTTGAGAAATAAAATTTCTCTTTAAGGTGCTCATTTTGATTTTGTAATTGAGTAATATAGTAGCTAGATCTGAGGTGAAGTTTTATTACTTTAAGTAATGTTTTTCAATTGATTCATATTTGTAAAAAAATCATTTTGTTATGACAAAATTTTATATTCTAGATCGCGTAACGATTAATAGCATTCATTTTTATCATAAATGCATTAAATAAGGTCGTTATGGTAATAAATAAAATTACCTTGTTATCATTAATGCACTAAATGCATTGGTCTCAGTGAATCAAATGATGTTGTATTTTTATGTTTGGAATAAGAATAAGCGTATGGTTTATTATTTGATGTATTTATTTTGGCAAACAATGTTTGATATAATGGAAGAAATAAGTTTGAACAACAACCTAAAGTTGTGCAAATAAATTTTTGAATCAGAAGTTGTATAATTCAAAGTCCGAGACCTGAAGTATTGAATTATGAAAATATTTGTTGGTAAATTCTATGGACTTGAAATCTTATTAATTTTTTTAATTAATCAAAATGTATAAGCTTCTAAACAAAAATTTAGCACAAAATTTGAATACCTGAAGCTCATCACAAATGAATGAACTTAAAGTAATTCATGAATTAGAAACCCAAAGCTTTCTTGAAACTCCATGACATGATAAGATGTACTTTTGGAAAAAGTTAAAAGAGATAAACACATCATTGTATAAGATTATGATAGTGCATTAAAGAGATTTCAAAAATCACCAAATAAGTTATATCTTACTTACATCTTTACATTTACATATTATATTGACCAAATATCTTGAAGATATTGCGATGTATGACATTTCAAACATCCCCCGGATTGAAAAGTAATTATTAATTTAGTCTTGGAAAGGGACGTTCATTATTTATAAAGTATGAATTTAAATGACATATCAGTTCATATTTCTCATATTTCATTTTAGTTTATATGTTGTAGTTAGTCTAAAATGTTTTCCTCCATTATACACTTCCAATTATGTAAAAGTATACATAGTCAATTTATAGGTCTTGTGCAATGTAAAGTTTCATTTCATTTTAATATGTGTAGCTTCGATTTAATTATTCTCCCTATTGCTTTCTCATTGATATATCTAATTATAGATTTGATTTCTACTAACCGCATTATGTTATAAAACCCGAAGTTTTGATAAATTATTTTCGGGTGTGTTTGTCAAACTATTTAATTGAAGAAATACAATTTAATATTCTCCAGAAGAGATAACCTATATACCATACTCTTGAAGAAATGTTTTAGGGTTTTATTTATATATTTATATTGCAAAATCCAAACATCCCAAAAGGGATGTTAATGAATTTTTTTATATGCAATTCCTTGAAAAGAAATGTAGTATCCCCTGAAGGGACATCATATAAAAGTTTATAAGTAGTGGCAATAATTTGTCAAAAGAGGTATTGTATACCAATACTACACTTCAGAAGTAGTGATTTTATCTCTCACATCTAGCTTTTATTTAATGCATTTAATATTGTTACGGTATTTAAAATTTGATATGAAATTTCAAATGTATTTACAACAAAAATCCCCCGTAGGGATATTTTATGCTACTTTGAAAGTAGTAATTATGTCATTTATGTTGGAAAAGAGATTGAATATTGATGACATTCTAAAAGTAGTGCATATAAAGTATCTTTAGAAGAGATATGTACAGAAGTGTGTTTATAAAATATCCCTATAAGTGATATAATATCCTTATATAGCACTATAAAAGCATTTCCTATGAAACATTTTCAAATATGATATAGCACTTTAAGAAGTGATGTGGCAAGAAATAACTCAAAGAATTTGTTAACCAAAATAGAACCAGAAGAAGTGGGTGCACAATAAATTTACAAAATTCAATCTACCATTGTTATGGACCAGTAGCTCCATTAGAAAAATTTAAGAGTAAATAGTGATCTGTGATCTATTACTTTTCAAAAATATACCATGAATTAAATATCATATGCATAACTATTCTTGAAGAAATATCAATAGATATCCTTCTGAAGAGATAATCTATATGTCATATCATAATTTTCACAAAAATTAAAATACGGTCTTCAAGAGATCTTTATGTGTAATAAATATAATTTCATATTTCAATAACATTTCAAGTGCCTAGAAGATACTCTTATTTCTATTGTAAATAATTTCTTCTATTGAACTCTCCAGAAGAGATGTCAATATCTAATTCAAACCATGTATTATTCTCTAATAAATATTATAAATAATGTTCAAAAGAGATACTTGAAATATAATTGAAGAATAAACCATAACAACTCGAAGTTGTATACATAATTTATTTGAACAAGATTCAACATGGTTTGGATTGAAAACCATTGAGTTATATTTGAATTATTAATTCAAAGGACATTGTTCTTTTGCACATTTGAACAAAAATATGTGAAAAGTCTGAATTATATTATATATCCGCGTAGATTCATACACTGAATGGGACAAAAATGAACATAAAGTTTGAAGTTTGATAATGGAAATAAACAAGAAGTTATATGAAATATCACAAATTTTAATATCAAACTAGAAGTTTGATAACCATTACATAGAAAAGTTTGACTTCGATAATAAACTATGTAACGACCCGTATTTTTAACTATTTTAAATTATAGAATTTGATATGATTATTGAATGAAAATGGTTAGAGATAAAATTTATTGACTTATTATTGTAATTTATCAGATAACTAAATTGTTTAAATTTAATATTGGAATTATTTAAATAGTGGAATCTTTAATTTATGTGAATCAAAATGGTATTGGAAATTGATTTAAATTTTATTTAAATATATGAATGAAGATCGTTTACTTTTAAAATTTAATTTAAAAGCGAATAATTAGAAATTGGAAATTTTATATTATAATTAACGAGTAAAAATAGCCATTTTGGCCACTGCCTCGGATTTCGACGAAACCAGTTTCATTGGATCCGTAATAGTGAATTATTGTAGGATTTCAAGTTTTGTAACGTTCGGACTTGACTTTTGACCGTGCGAGCTTGAAACGCGTAGAAATTCATTTTAGAATTTAATTAAAAAAATTCGATTTGAAAAGCTATCTTCCACATACTATCGAATTGGCATCCGAAACCAGCTCTATTGTGTTCGGAATGGGGGTAAAACATTATAAACGCCAAACGGCACGCTTCGTTTGGAGTTCATGATTTTGCGGACCAATCGAATCATATATTTTCTTATTATTTTAATATAATATTAATAAATATCTCAACGCCTCACACATTTTCAACCGTACCTACTTCTTCCCCTTCTTATTCAAATCGAGCAGATCGACAGTTATAAAAAAAACCTAGATCGAATCCAAAAAAAAGAAATCAAAATCTCAAATGAAAAAAAAGGGTCGCGATCGATAAATTAGAAGCTAGAGATTGGGTTTGCTCGACATGGAATGGCGGAGGAGTGGAAGCGCTCGTGCGCGCAAAGAAGGATAGGGTTGGTTGTGTTGATGTCGTGGGAATTAGGGCTGAATCGATGGTGGCGGCGGCGCTGATAGCCGGATGCGGCGGTGTTTAAGGGTGGCGCGGTGGGAGTTTGAGCGATATTGATCATTTATGTGTGTGTGTGTGTGTGTCTATATATATAAAGTTTAACACGAATTAAGGAGGAAAGTCGCGACCTTGAGCATGAAGAGGAGGGGGAAGTCTGTAGTTGCGTGAGCGAGAGATGTAACGACCCTAGATTTTAATTTAATTTAAATTAATGATTTATTGAATTTTTGAATTAAATTCAGTAATTAAATAAATTTTTGGATAAAAATTTGTAAATTTAATTAGAAAATTAGAGCGAGTTTCCCCGAACCCAAATTTCTTGGAATAAATCATTTATACGTGATATAAGAGTAAATTTGAAAATAATAAATATATAGATATATATTTTGACTTGAGTTTAAATCGTAAATAAATGATTGATAATAAATATATAAATTAGGAATAGAAGATAAATTTGACAAATTCAAATAAATAAATATATATATATATTAAAGATGAACTATAAAACTAAAAGTAACACTTAAATATAAACAAAACTAGTAGCCACCATTGTAAAACAAATATAACTACATATATAAAAACAAATTGCAAAAGTCGGTATAAGGTAAATAAAGGAAAGAAAGAAACACTTTCACATATGAACACTTGAAAACAAAGCAAAAGAAGACAGTAAAGTATATTCGTGTACAAGCAAAGAAAATATAGTCAAGTAGGTATAAATTGAAATGTAAACATGTGAACCTGGAAATTAAATCAAGCAAGTGTAGACAAGATAAAAAGAGAGAATAAAAGCAAAACAAAATAAAAATATATTCAAGTAGAGAGTAGAACATATTAAACAAATTCTCAGCCAACAAAATAGACCAAGCAAAGTAAGTAAAAATATTTGTCCAAAAAAAGAAATACAACATATCCTGTCAGCCGAAGTAAAGGAAGAAAGGAATATGTAAGGTTGTACAAACCCATGACTAAAAACACTGCAGCCATACCTTTAACATTACCCTATGCAAAGTAATATATCAACCTGTAACTCGTTTCCATTTTTACATCATCTTCCCTTCCATCAGTTTGATTATTTTAAAAACTGAGAAAAAATTTGAAATGAGCTTCAGCTCAAAAACTAAAAGAAGAGAAAAAAAAGAAAAATTTAATCAAAACAAAGTAAACAAGCTTCTGTTTAAATTCAAACCTGGAAGTTCAATTTCAAAATCAAATTTGAAAGCTAGTAGATCAACTTCAAAACCAAGCAAGAAGAGTTTAGCTTGAAAATTTCTCAGCCAGTTTCAAACTTTAGCATCTCTGTTCTTCTTCTCTCAGGTGAGTAAACATCTATTTAAAATCCTAAGTAATAACTGTTTTGTTGCTTGTTAAATTTCTAAAATGAAATGATTTATGTTTGCTGTGCTAAATGCTTGAAGTGAACTCATGAAGTATGTTGAAAATATGTATGCATATTTGTTTTTAATCTGAATATATGTATATATGAATGATTGAAACCAAGGTACACGTGTGATTAATTTGTGTATATCTCTGTTCTTCAAGATACAGGTTTTAAATTTGATAAAAGAAAAATTCAAATCTTCCCGTCTGTTCACTGTTAAGTTTAGGATTTCAAACAAGATAGTTTAGCTTAAACACAATCTAGGATTTAAAAATAAATTCAAGTGTTTTAAGTTTGAATATCCTCTGAAATCAAGAAATACAGTGGAAATTCTAATATCATGTTAAAAGTCAAATGATATAATTGGCTGATTCAATTATATAAATGGAATCGTCTCAGGAAAACATGATTTTTAAAAAGGAAATTTCAATTTTTAATGTTGTATCGAGAGTGCAGTTCAAAGATGAACGGCAAGTGGTTTTCGGCCAATTTCCGGCGACGCAGTGACGTAGGGGTATTGGGGTTGGTCGAGAAGGTGGAGGAGCTTACCACGGTGACAGGAAAAATGTGGTGATGGTCGACTCATGACCATGGTAGCGGCAGAAGGCATTCGAAGTCTGGTGACCTAGTTTGGGAAGGGCTGATGTTTTCGAGACGTTCTACGCCGATGATGGATCGAGTTCGTCCAGTTTTGATGGAGTTGATGTTCTTGGGTGTGGCGACTCGGTGGTGGGGTTGGCAATGGTTAATGGCGACGAGATGGTCGGCGGCGATGGAGTTTATGGGTTCGAGTTGCTGTTGTTTGGCTCGGTTGGGTCGAATTTTGATTCGAGCGAGTATTCTTCAATCTGGGTTCATATTGTTACTCACGTGTGATCGAGAGATCATCGGCGATGGTTGCGATGACCAACGGCGGTAGGAGGCAGTGGGACACGTGCACAAGTGAGTGTGTGTGTGCACTGGAATGTGGAGTTGGGGAAGGCGAGAGAAACTCGGGTTTGAGGTCACGTTTCCATCGTGTACGACTCGAAGAAGAAGAAGGGTTTTGGTATTGCAGTGAGGCTTGCTCGTGTGTTTTGATGGTCGACTCGCGTAGGTTCAGCGTTTGACTCGGGGAATTCAGCAGTTTTCTCGAGTATACCTTCGGGAACGTGGATGTTAGCTTTCCAGTTTTTAACTTAAACATAAATATAAGTTCCTTTTCATTTAAATCAAATCAAGTCTTTATAAAATGAATGTTTTAAATAACTAATTTATGAGTTGTATGTTTTATGTTACTTAACGTATTGAAAGGAACTCTTAAGTTAATTTAAACTTAATTTAGAAATATATTTAAGTAATGAGTAAAATGACAAAATGTTTAAAGTTTATGTTAATAATGGTTAAGGAATTAATAAAAGATAATGGTTATCTTATAGTAATTGAGTTAATTAAGTTATAAAAGCAATTAAGGGAAAATCAATTAATGAAAGTAGTTAATGGATAATTACTCAATGAAATTAATTAAGGGAGAATAAATTAAGGGATAATTAATTTAAATAAGTAATTAAAGGTAATCAATTACTTGAAGATAACTACTTTATTAAAGGTAATTAAATGATTTAAATTGATCAGTTTAATGATTAAAGAATAATTAATCAAAATAATTTGTAAATTATTAAAATAAATTTAACCAGGATTAGTAATTTATTCATAAGAAATTTATCTGATTTAAATTTATCAGATAATAAATTTGACCTTACTTATGAATGTTTGAATTCTATTGAATGTCAAATTGTTTGATATCCCTGATTCGTGATATTTTATGATACCTCCTGATTTATGTTGTGATCTGTAATTTACTTATCTGTGATATATATCTGTGATCTGTGAATGAAAAAAATAAGCGTTATACTTTATATCACTTATCAACTATATCTCTGTATTTTCATCTTTGATGATTCTATGATGTTGCACTATTGTGTGTGAAACCCCTGGACTACACAATACACACACAAATATGGATTCACGAGGAAATTGGTTAAGTCACAGAAAATTTAAAATTGATGTTTTTGAAATTGAAATTTTAATTTCAATTGATTTTGAAATTGGAAATTTGAGTTTAAAGTAAAAGCTTCTGAAATAGAATTTCAAAGATAAAAGTTATTTTGAATAACTTAACCGAGTTTTGAAAATTTAAATAATTAGATTTAAATTTGAATTCAAGTTTGAAATTGAATCCTATGATTTGAAACTAGGGATTAAAAATGTTATAAATGTGTTTATATGAAGTTAAACCATTTAAAAGTATAATTTTGAGAATTTGAATTTAACCCAAGGATTTCAACTCGTATGAATGAATCAGATTTTCCGAAATGAAAACTGTTTGTTTTCAAATGATAAAAGCTTTCATATATATATAAGGAATGAAATTCCAGTTTAATTAAAGGAAATTCAAGATCGAATTGAAAAATGGTTTTTCCAAGTTATAAATGAATTCTTTTTTTGAAAACTATGAATTGAATCTGTCTATTTTTAACAGATTTAAAATGATGTTTGTTTAACCATTTGAAATGGAATTGTTTTGAAAGCTATCAGTTAAATGTTTGATTCAAAGATTTAACGAGTTAAACTGAAATGGAAATTGATTTGGAAAATCTATGAATGAATCTTTGTGAAATTAAGTGAACTTTGTGAATTTAATCTTTTTGTTTAAAAAGATTTAAATGGTAACTTGTTCAAACCATTTGAAGAAAGATTTTTGGGTAATAAGTTGTGACTTAATTGAAATCCCAATATCCATATGTTTTGAATATAGCGCTCACTATTCGGGTTAGCCGGGAAAGGACCATTGGGTCGTATAACCCATTCCGAATATGTGATTCGTCGTATATGGATGGCATTTGAAGACTGGTGTTGAAGACCGGATATTTTTCGAAAATGAAAGGACAACCTGTCGAATGTCTCTGCACCGAGTTGCTCCGGTATAGAGATTTATATCACTCTTTTTGTGACGGGAAGTCCGGACGTGATTGGAAATTACCC
Source organism: Allium fistulosum (assembly GCA_030737815.1). Classification (NCBI taxonomy): domain Eukaryota; kingdom Viridiplantae; phylum Streptophyta; class Magnoliopsida; order Asparagales; family Amaryllidaceae; genus Allium; species Allium fistulosum. The sequence continues at coordinate 425,915,001 of CM060902.1, forward strand.
GGAATTGCAAGGGCTTCGTAAGAAGTGCCTTCGGTTCTGTTCGATCCCAGAACAGACTTGTATGGTTACATGTCTGATATTACACTTTGAGATATAAAGCCGATTTATTTCAAATACATTTCTGTTGGTGGCGGAGAATTTATTCTCTTAGCTTAACACCCTTCTCTGAGACGTACGAGCTCAGAGGTTATGTAGTTGAAATTTATCAGCGATATATCCCAATTTGGTAATGTGGCATGCTGAGTGTTGTTGTGTGATGATCAGTGTTTGATCATTTGTGATATGATCATTTGTTTGATCATTTATCTTTGTGATCATAGGTTGATCATCTGTTGACCCAAAGCGTGGCTTTTTGAAAAAGCGTAGCTTTGTGGACGAGACTTCGTCGAGCCTCACAACCCGGTAATGGTCGAAACAGGAATTGTGCGGCAAGGTTTTCAGGGGTAGCTCCCCTAGGGTATGACCATTCCTTCTGGAAAAGGGTAGTATCATGGTATGGAGCCCAGATACTTACTCATGTGGACACACTTTATTTATGACGTGTGATGTTGGATTAGAGGTACCTCGGTTAAAGGTCTCAAAGGACCGGGGGTGGCATATCTGAGGTTTCTTTTATCCCTTGGGAAAAGGGGTTGCCGGCCTTGTTTGGCAGAGAACGGTGTGGTTCTCGGAGCGTCCCACCAGAGGCGTTTCTTTCATGGAATAGGAAGTTCCTTAGCCTGACCATTTGTTGGAAATCCATCTTCCAAATACGAACTTTGTACGGTTTTAGTTGTATTACCTGCCATGGAATGTGGTGGTAACCTGCTATTGAACATGGTAGCTATAGTAGGCATAAGTGCGAAATGTCTATGCTGGCTAAGATTTATATTCTACTTTCGAAATTGTTTTCTGCACTATGAACTAGTAATAATATCAAATGATTTGATTTTGCGTAGTAAGCATCTTTGACTATCATAAGAAGAAATCTCCTCCAATTCTGCGTTTGCATTGTGTGTGTGGCGGGAGGTCTTATGGTAGTCTCATTTTCCAAAAAGCATTTCGAATTGACTTTAAATTCTCTTGCTATTTGTTTTAAAGATAAACTGTTTTGTTGCTCACACCAGTCCCATGACTGATCCGGAGTTTATTGTTCCTTTCCTAAACTCTGGGTGCTCATAATTTCCTACACGAGCAGTCTAGAGTTGGGGTTTTCAGATATTCAGGTTTAGTAGATTTTCTGGAGTTGGTTCAGTCTTTGGATCAGACTGCACTTGCTTATCTTTGTGCCTCGTTATTGGGAGTTCGAGCTATTTCTGGATCGTGCTTTGGAGATGAAGATTATCCGCTGCTGATGTTATCTATTTTTCTTTCTGCTGCAATTTATTGTATCATATCTCTGATGTATATAGATATTCATTGTATCATCATTGTATCTGGATATTGTATCAGATGTTGTATATCTATATTCTTTTTATTCCGCTGTGATATTTACTTAACTGTGTTATAAGCTCCGGCGACTTGGATTTGAACGCTCGAATCTACGACATTCGAGTACGATGTAAAGTATGGATGTCGATTTTCGAACGCGAAAAATCCGTATCGTTACATTTGGTATCAGAGCTAAGGTTGAACTTTAGCTCAGGAGTATAACACGTTAAGTAGCTCATTAGAGATAGAGTGAAGTAAACTCTAGAATGAGTAATTCTCAGATATCCGTCTGAACGCCTCAGTAAATTCTCTTGCTATCCACTGATAGTAAGTATGAGTGCAAGAAGAGGATGAGATAGGGGACGAGGGAATACGACTATAAATGGTCAATACTCTGTAACAACAAGGAAGCAATCTTTTCTCTATCAATCTCTTTTGTTCAACATCTTTTCTCAATTCTTCGATAGTTTCTGGTAGATCCAGGAAGATTCGATACATCAATAAGGGACAATAAACTCCGGAAGGACCAAAATTGTTGTTTGGATGTATTGGTTGCCTTGTTTGTTTTGGTTGCTATGGTTGATAGATACTTAGTTCTGAACTAAAAGCTTTGAAATTGTATCCATATGTCTATCTATCTTTGGGTCCCGATATGTTCTACGAATGGTTAGTTATCCCTTCGGACTAACCGATGTCACTGCATATTTCGTAAATCTGGATAACCCGAGTATTTTGTGAAGTGTTAAACAGATTCGTTCTTGTATTTGTTATTGATATTCTCATTTGGTAAGCCAAATGTAGAACAGATATTCAGTTTAGTTAGATGAAACATTCTTCATATGTCTATCTCTGTGTTGCTTTCGTGCCTGCGAATTTCGAGGACGAAATTCTTTTAAGGGGGGAAATTTGTAACGACCCTAGATTTTAATTTAATTTAAATTAATGATTTATTGAATTTTTGAATTAAATTGAGTAATTAAATAAATTTTTGGATAAAAATTTGTAAATTTAATTAGAAAATTAGAGCGAGTTTCCCCGAACCAAAATTTCTTGGAATAAATCATTTATACGTGATATAAGAGTGAATTTGAAAATAATAAATATATAGATATATATTTTGACTTGAGTTTAAATCGTAAATAAATGATTGATAATAAATATATAAATTAGGAATAGAAGATAAATTTGACAAATTCAAATAAATATATATATATATAAAAGATGAACTATAAAACTAAAAGTAACACTTAAATATAAACAAAACTAGCAGCCACCATTGTAAAACAAATATAACTACATATATACAAACAAATTGCAAAAGTCAGTACAAGGTAAATAAAGGAAAGAAAGAAACACTTTCACATATGAACACTTGAAAACAAAGCAAAAGAAGACAGTAAAGTATATTCGTGTACAAGCAAAGAAAATATAGTCAAGTAGGTATAAATTGAAATGTAAACATGTGAACCTGGAAATTAAATCAAGCAAGTGTAGACAAGATAAAAAGAGAGAATAAAAGCAAAACAAAATAAAAATATATTCAAGTAGAGAGTAGAACATATTAAACAAATTCTCAGCCAACAAAATAGACTAAGCAAAGTAAGTAAAAATATTTGTCCAAAAAAAGAAATACAACATATCCTGTCAGCCGAAGTAAAGGAAGAAAGGAATATGTAAGGTTGTACAAACCCATGACTAAAAACACTGCAGCCATACCTTTAACATTACCCTATGCAAAGTAATATATCAACCTGTAACTCGTTTCCATTTTTACATCATCTTCCCTTCCATCAGTTTGATTATTTTAAAAACTGAGAAAAAATTTGAAATGAGCTTCAGCTCAAAAACTAAAAGAAGAGAAAAAAAAAGAAAAATTTAATCAAAACAAAGTAAACAAGCTTCTGTTTAAATTCAAACCTAGAAGTTCAAGTTCAAAATCAAATTTGAAAGCTAGTAGATCAACTTCAAAACCAAGCAAGAAGAGTTTAGCTTGAAAATTTCTCAGCCAGTTTCAAAATTTAGCATCTCTGTTCTTCTTCTCTCAGGTGAGTAAACATCTATTTAAAATCCTAAGTAATAACTGTTTTGTTGCTTGTTAAATTTCTAAAATGAAATGATTTATGTTTGTTGTGCTAAATGCTTGAAGTGAACTCATGAAGTATGTTGAAAATATGTATGCATATTTGTTTTTAATCTGAATATATGTATATATGAATGATTGAAACCAAGGTACACGTGTGATTAATTTGTGTATATCTCTGTTCTTCAAGATACAGAGTTTAAATTTGATAAAAGAAAAATTCAAATCTTCCCGTCTGTTCACTGTTAAGTTTAGGATTTCAAACAAGATAGTTTAGCTTAAACACAATCTAGGATTTAAAAATAAATTAAAGTGTTTTAAGTTTGAATATCCTCTGAAATCAAGAAATACAGTGGAAATTCTAATATCATGTTAAAAGTCAAATGATATAATTGGCTGATTCAATTATATAAATGGAATCGTCTCAGGAAAACATGATTTTTAAAAAGGAAATTACAATTTTTAATGTTGTATCGAGAGTGCAGTTCAAAGATGAACGACAAGTGGTTTTCGGCCAATTTCCGGCGACGCAGTGACGTAGGGGTATTGGGGTTGGTCGAGAAGGTGGAGGAGCTTACCACGGTGACAGGAAAAATGTGGTGATGGTCGACTCATGACCATGGTAGCGGCAGAAGGCATTCGAAGTCTGGTGACCTAGTTTGGGAAGGGCTGATGTTTTCGAGACGTTCTACGCCGATGATGGATCGAGTTCGTCCAGTTTTGATGGAGTTGATGTTCTTGGGTGTGGCGACTCGGTGGTGGGGTTGGCAATGGTTAATGGCGACGAGATGGTCGGCGGCGATGGAGTTTATGGGTTCGAGTTGCTATTGTTTGGCTCGGTTGGGTCGAATTTTGATTCGAGCGAGTATTCTTCAATCTGGGTTCATATTGTTACTCACGTGTGATCGAGAGATCATCGGCGATGGTTGCGATGACCAACGGCGGCAGGAGGCAGTGGGACACGTGCACAAGTGAGTGTGTGTGTGCACTGGAATGTGGAGTTGGGGAAGGCGAGAGAAACTCGGGTTTGAGGTCACGTTTCCATCGTGTACGACTCGAAGAAGAAGAAGGGTTTTGGTATTGCAGTGAGGCTTGCTCGTGTGTTTTGATGGTCGACTCGCGTAGGTTCAGCGTTTGACTCGGGGAATTCAGCAGTTTTCTCGAGTATACCTTCGGGAACGTGGATGTTAGCTTTCCAGTTTTTAACTTAAACATAAATATAAGTTCCTTTTCATTTAAATCAAATCAAGTCTTTATAAAATGAATGTTTTAAATAACTAATTTATGAGTTGTATGTTTTATGTTACTTAACGTATTGAAAGGAACTCTTAAGTTAATTTAAACTTAATTTAGAAATATATTTAAGTAATGAGTAAAAGGACAAAATGTTTAAAGTTTATGTTAATAATGGTTAAGGAATTAATAAAAGATAATGGTTATCTTATAGTAATTGAGTTAATTAAGTTATAAAAGCAATTAAGGGAAAATCAATTAATGAAAGTAGTTAATGGATAATTACTCAATGAAATTAATTAAGGGAGAATAAATTAAGGGATAATTAATTTAAATAAGTAATTAAAGGTAATCCATTACTTGAAGATAACTACTTAATTAAAGGTAATTAAATGATTTAAATTGATCAGTTTAATGATTAAAGAATAATTAATCAAAATAATTTGTAAATTATTAAAATAAATTTAACCAGGATTAGTAATTTATTCATAAGAAATTTATCTGATTTAAATTTATCAGATAATAAATTTGACCTTACTTATGAATGTTTGAATTCTATTGAATGTCAAATTGTTTGATATCCCTGATTCGTGATATTTTATGATACCTCCTGATTTATGTTGTGATCTGTAATTTACTTATCTGTGATATATATCTGTGATCTGTGAATGAAAAAAATAAGCGTTATACTTTATATCGCTTATCAACTATATCTCTGTATTTTCATCTGTGATGATTCTATGATGTTGCACTATTGTGTGTGAAACCCCTGGACTACACCATACACACACAAATATGGATTCACGAGGAAATTGGTTAAGTCACAGAAAATTTAAAATTGATGTTTTTGAAATTGAAATTTTAATTTCAATTGATTTTGAAATTGGAAATTTGAGTTTAAAGTAAAAGCTTTTGAAATAGAATTTCAAAGATAAAAGTTATTTTGAATAACTTAACCGAGTTTTGAAAATTTAAATAATGAGATTTAAATTTGAATTCAAGTTTGAAATTGAATCCTATGATTTGAAACTAGGGATTAAAAATGTTATAAATGTGTTTATATGAAGTTAAACCATTTAAAAGTATAATTTTGAGAATTTGAATTTAACCCAAGGATTTCAACTCGTATGAATGAATCAGATTTTCCGAAATGAAAACTGTTTGTTTTCAAATGATAAAAGCTTTCATATATATAAGGAATGAAATTCCAGTTTAATTAAAGGAAATTCAAGATCGAATTGAAAAATGGTTTTTCCAAGTTATAAATGAATTCTTTTTTTGAAAACTATGAATTGAATCTGTCTATTTTTAACAGATTTAAAATGATGTTTGTTTAAACCATTTGAAATGGAATTGTTTTGAAAGCTATCAGTTAAATCTTTGATTCAAAGATTTAACGAGTTAAACTGAAATGGAAATTGATTTGGAAAATCTATGAATGAATCTTTGTGAAATTAAGTGAACTTTGTGAATTTAATCATTTTGTTTAAAAAGATTTAAATGGTAACTTGTTTAAACCATTTGAAGAAAGATTTTTGGGTAATAAGTTGTGACTTAATTGAAATCCCAATATCCATATGTTTTGAATATTGCGCTCACTATTCGGGTTAGCCGGGAAAGGACCTTTGGGTCGTATAACCCATTCCGAATATGTGATTCGTCGTATATGGATGACATTTGAAGACCGATGTTGAAGATCGGATATTTTTCGAAAATGAAAGGACAACCTGTCGAATGTCTCTGCACCGAGTTGCTCCGGTATAGAGATTTATATCACTCTTTTTGTGACGGGAAGTCCGGACGTGATTGGAAATTACCCGGAATTGCAAGGGCTTCGTAAGAAGTGCGTTCGGTTCTGTTCGATCCCGAAACAGACTTGTATGGTTACATGTCTGACATTACACTTTGAGATATAAAGCCGATTTCTTTCAAATACATTTCTGCTGGTGGCGGAGAATTTATTCTCTTAGCTTAACACCCTTCTCTGAGACGTACGAGCTCAGAGGTTATGTAGTTGAAATTTATCAGCGATATATCCCAATTTGGTAATGTGGCATGCTGAGTGTTGCTGTGTGATGATCAGTGTTTGATCATTTGTGATATGATCATCTGTTTGATCATTTATCTTTGTGATCATAGGTTGATCATCTGTTGACCCAAAGCGTGGCTTTTTGAAAAAGCGTAGCTTTGTGGACGAGACTTCGTCGAGCCTCACAACCCGGTAATGGTCGAAACAGGAATTGTGCGGCAAGGTTTTCAGGGGTAGCTCCCCTAGGGTATGACCATTCCTTTTGGAAAAGGGTAGTATCATGGTATGGAGCCCAGATACTTACTCATGTGGACACACTTTATTTATGACGTGTGATGTTGGATTAGAGGTACCTCGGTTAAAGGTCCCAAAGGACCGGGGGTGGCATATCTGAGGTTTCTTTTATCCCTTGGGAAAAGGGGTTGCCGGCCTTGTTTGGCAGAGAACGGTGTGGTTCTCGGAGCGTCCCGCCAGAGGCGTTTCTTTCGTGGAATAGGAAGTTCCTTAGCCTGACCATTTGTTGGAAATCCATCTTCCAAATACGAACTTTGTACGGTTTTAGTTGTATTACCTGCCATGGAATGTGGTGTTAACCTGCTATTGAACATGGTAGCTATAGTAGGCATAAGTGCGAAATGTCTATGCTGGCTAAGATTTATATTCTACTTTCGAAATTGTTTTCTGCACTATGCACTAGTAATAATATCAAATGATTTGATTTTGCGTAGTAAGCATCTTTGACTATCATAAGAAGAAATCTCCTCCAATTCTGCGTTTGCATTGTGTGTGTGGCGGGAGGTCTTATGGTAGTCTCATTTTTCAAAAAGCATTTCGAATTAACTTTAAATTCTCTTGCTATTTGTTTTAAAGATAAACTGTTTTGTTGCTCACACCAGTCCCATGACTGATCCGGAGTTTATTGTTCCTTTCCTAAACTCTGGGTGCTCATAATTTCCTACACGAGCAGTCTAGAGTTGGGGTTTTCAGATATTCAGGTTTAGTAGATTTTCTGGAGTTGGTTCAGTCTTTGGATCAGACTGCACTTGCTTATCTTTGTGCCTCGTTATTGGGAGTTCGAGCTATTTCTGGATCGTGCTTTGGAGATGAAGATTATCCGCTGCTGATGTTATCTATTTTTCTTTCCGCTGCAATTTATTGTATCATATCTCTGATGTATATAGATATTCATTGTATCATCATTGTATCTGGATATTGTATCAGATGTTGTATATCTATATTCTTTTTATTCCGCTGTGATATTTACTTAACTGTGTTATAAGCTCCGGCGACTCGGATTTGAACGCTCGAATCTACGACATTCGAGTACGATGTAAAGTATGGATGTCGATTTTTGAACGCGAAAATCTAGGACGTTACAAGAGAGATGATGAAGAAGGGGTGAGCTTTGCTTTTTATTATTTATTTTATTTTATTATTAGTTGAAAATTTTAATTATCGTTATACTAGTTTACTAATAACTTTTTCTTATGATATCCGATTCGATCGAACGAGTAACACTGGATTCGTATCAACGACAGCTTCAGCTTGGAATCAGAGTGAGGTGTATTTGAAGCTTAAATTTATTTCAGTTTTAAATGAAAGGTGAGTGTTTTTTACGCTCACGTTTGACTATTATATTTTATGCTAGTAAAATTTATATCATGAAGTAATTTAAATTTATTGATGGTTGTTGGATAAATTTAAATTGACATTTAATTGACATCTAAATTTATTGATAGAATTTAAATTGATAGTTAAAAGTGAATTAGAATTTAACTGCTAGTAAAACCCCCAATTTATCGGTAATTGGTTGATTTGTTGTGATTATTGACTGTTTGGATGATGAATGGTGATGGATGAAATTTGATTGATATTTTGGATGTTTATTTATGTTTAATATATTCTGTTATCGTCCTATATGTTGTTTACAGTGTATAAAACTGTAAATCGAATTATTTCGAATAAATTAAGAAATAGGTTGAAATGATATATACCTATGGCATTTATTTTGGATTGAAATGATATATATCCATCACTGGAATTAAATTGAAATAATTGATTCACTTGGCCGTAGGATCGAAAATTATATACGGACACTGCATTGGTTAATTAAATGATTTTAAAATTTTGATTTGAAATTGTTTAAATGATTTGGGTTTAAGAAATAAAAAAAATCGAATCTATGGAAATCGAATTATTTTCGAATTGGAACTCGGAATGTTGAAATTTAAATTTGAAATAGAAATTGTTTAATTAATCGAGTTGAGATTCTAAGTATAATCGAAATATGATGTGAATTTCAGAAATTGATTTGTTTTAAAGCATTGGACTTTTATTCAAACTTTGAATATTGCTAAGTAAAAGTGATATAAAACGATATTGCGAAATTGAGCTCGGAATTCAATTAGTTTTAAAGATTTGGATTTTTTAATTGAATATTGGAAGAAAATTTGACTTAAGTATTTTTGAATCAATATTTTGGAAATCGAACTCGAAATTGATATGAATCGAAATGGTTTAAATTTGGAATTGGAATTGAAATTAATTTGGAATTAAAGTAAAATTTTCCTTGAAATCAGAATTGAACCAATTAAATCGAAATGGAAATTGATTTGAATTGGAAAATTTGGAATTGAATTACTTTGACTTTGATTTTTTTTTAAATAAATTATTTTAGTATAACTATTTAAAATCTATCTTCTTTAAATATTCATATTATTTGATTTTCCAAACTATTTTTCTATATAAACCATTTTTAATACTCAAACTGTTTTCCATTAAATTATTTTAACTATTTAATTATATTAAAAATATTTTCTTAAAATTCAAACTGGTAAAAAGGGTGGAATGTTTATATTTAAAATACCTTGGATTTAAATACGGTTTGGTTTAAAGTGAAGTTATAACCTAAATTTTAATTCGAATCAAGTTTCGAAGTGTAATCAATATATCGAATTGAATTAACATTTCAAAGTAAAATATGATTTTTGAAGTGAATATGATGATTCCGAAATGGATTCTTTTTAAATAAATATGATATTTTGTTATCAAATATGAATTGTTTTCGAAATATAAAAGAACCAATCGGTGTGTAAAATGACGTTTGGTTGCTGAAGAGATCGAGGCCTCTTATTGGCATATTCTCTGTCAATATTGGAACCACGTTGACAATAGTGTACGCAGTGGATGATATCCAGAATGTAGTGGTTGAATTGGCGACGTTTACTGGAATGAAGTAAGAGAACAATGATGGATAGCTTTGACACTCGTGTCATAATTAAAATGACTAAAACAAAAGCCTATGTCTGGCCAATGAGGTTAGCTACCTCTAGTGACGTTGATCCCTTGTATTACTATTGTGATTTCGTATTCGATGGGTGCACCTTTGTCGTTTGGATTAATTGTCGCGGTCGTCCACGGATGGGTTACGACCAGCCAGTAAGGGTAAACTGATAGAATCCTACCTTGGGCATTGCCTCACATGCCTTGTCATATTTATCCCTATACGAGCCCATTACCACTTTGGTTTTGAACCTATAAAATGTGTTAAGGGGGATAATGTAAAGCCTTAACGCTATTTTGATATTTATTTTACTGATAGACATTATCTATTATAGTGTATACTATTATATATAAATAGTTTAACGGATCCTTAGGAGATGGAAAATCCCGTAACATCTCTTAAGTTATTGCACTCATATTTGCGAAATTGATTTGACTTACATAAGAGTATTTTAGTCCTGACTCGAATGTTTTGTCATTTCATTACGCTCGGGTCAGTCCTGAGTTTTTCCAATGTATTGAAGATTAGAAGCGCTGGAGGACGAAGACGAAGTTGGTATATTATTACTATTGTTATTTCCTTTTTCATGATATCATGTATATTGATCACTTATCCGTGATGTGTATATATATAACTTTGATAAATGTGTATTGATTATAATCAAATGTATAGTAAACAACTTGATGAATTGTTATTTGATTATTATATTTTATCGTTTCCGCCGTGAGATTCTGTGTTTGTTTTCTTCTTCTTTTCTTATTTTTCTTATTTAACCCCATTGATTATCTACGTTCCGAATTGTTTAAGTTCAACATGTGTGGATTATTGTCGATTTAAACCTTCTAAAATATGGGTTGTCACAGTTGGTATCAGAGCCAGGTTTAGCGATAACCTTGGCTTTGTGGGGTTTGACTCATTAAAGATAGGGTAGTAATACCCTAAAATGAGTCTGTTAAGTGTATATATATGAAAGAGCGAACTTATTTTTGTTATAAAATTTTTTATATTGTGTTTACTTATCCGTTGAGTTGTTTATGAATTCTGATCGGTGCGTGGGATGCCATGTTGTCGATAGGAATTTCTAAACACTTAAACGAGGCAAGTCGACATAATATTGTTTTAAAAATCGGGTAAATGAAATAATTTTACCTATATTATATTATTATATATCTAATTATTATTAATGAAGTTGTTTGGAGATGATAGTATTTAGTTATCATCGATTATTGGTTGAATTAAAATAAAACGAATACCTTGTGAATATTTTTTATGAAGCATTTGATAATTAAATCGAATTGAAATCTAATTATAATAAGAACTGTTTGAAATAAAAAATTTGTAAATTAACGAACTATTTTCATAATGAAGTAATGAAATTGTATGAGAAAACTTAAATATAGCTTATAAATAGAAGTGATTTTAAAAATTGAGAATTTTAGAATTTAAAATCCTTTTGTTTTCAAAGCCTTAAAAATTAATGATAGTATTATTTGAAAGTGTTTTGACTAGAAATATATTTTTAAAGGTTTTTTGAAAGAAATAAAAGCATTGAATTCATTTAGTAACTGGGAAATAATTCTGGGGATGACTACGGCATCGACAGTATTCATTTCTGAGTTTCTGAGTGGGAATTGCTACCAAAAGAAATTTATTTTCGATTAAAATAAGTTTTGATTTTGGAAAAAATTCTAAGTATTATTTAATAAGTATATGAAAATAGTTTTGAACTTATAATTGAAAATAGCATAGAAAACAAATAAACCTATAACTTATAAAATTTGAATAGGAAAGTAAAATCTAATTTAAAATGGTTAAATTTTTGGTTAAGCAAACAAAAGAAAATTTTGGATTTGAGATACGAAATAAAATAATTGACTTAAGAAATGTTAAATAAATCGAGTTGGTGAAATGAAGTAAATAAAATATAGTTTAACTCATGAAAGCTTAAATAGAAAAATATTAATTGTATTTGAAATAAATTAAATAAAATGAGAAATGGATTAAAATGAAATGAAGTTTAACTAAATATTAAATAAATTGAATTGGATTTGAGTGGAACTAGATGAATTAGTAAAGAAAATAAATTCCGCTTAAGCTATAAAATGAATTAATAAAAACGAATATGAACTTGAATTTTTTAAAATGAAATGTAATTTAAGTTGTGAAATAAATTAAATAAAGATAAGCGAGTGTCTGAATTCTATCCAGATTTTGTATGTTTAATGTTTAAACCTTTCTTTTTCCATATATAGTACGGTTAAACATGATATTGTAGTGTCTGCACCTGAAATTAATGCAAGATAGAGGAAATCCTTTTGTGTGTAAGATGTGCATTTATGGTATATAGAGTTTAACACCTAAACTAGCTAATTAAAACTGGTCCAGCAAATTTGAAATTTAGAAAATATTAATTGTTGAATGATGGGTGATAGGAGATTTTTTTTTCTGGTAAGAAACTGTTTTGGTGATTTTTTTTTCTGTTAAAAGGTGATATGAATTATGGATGCTCTAAAAGAAAAAAAATTCTATGCAGTTAGTTCTATGTTAACATCTTGTTGTATTATCTTCTTTGGAATTGCATGTGGTGCCTTATGTTGCTGCACGCCACATCTGTAGAATCATGCCGTTGGATAAATACAATTTTATTAATCTTTTTCCTTGTATCCATTCTATTCGATTATCTTCATTCACATGGATGGCCAAATGGATAATAAAACGCTTATGCGGAGTTATGCCCAACACAAGAAAATAAAATCGAAAACAGAAACTAGAACAAATTTGATTAAAAACCAATCCTTAACTTTGCCTATTTCTGAAATAGTTATGGTGCAATTCAAATCAAAATTGTAATATTGCAAACTTGCATTTCAATTCAAATTGTGCACAAATTAGTACCTCAGCTTAGATTTTGAAAACCAAAGTCACAGGTCATAATTTTTGAAATTGCAACCTAGCTATTCTTGGTTCTGGTCATTAGTTTAAGCATTGAAGCGATTGCAAAGGAAATTGATTTTTAAGTGAAATCCACAAATCACAACATAAACATGGTATCTGATCTTTTTGTATGCCCAGTGTTGTAATTTTTGTTTTAATATTAATCTAATTTAGTTTAGAATTAGTTGATCATTTTTGGTTATCCTAAATACAATTCTGAAACACTAATTTAAATCATCAATACAAAAAAAAGTTTCATAACGTATAGATTGATAAATATTAATGATACGAAAAGAGAAAATATATGAAATGTGGTATGGAATCAAATTACTTAAGCGTAATTAATTATATGAATTACTAAAAATGAAATAATGGAAGTGAAAAAAAATCAATGTAACTATAAACGAATGTAAATTAATAGAATGTGAATTCATTAATGTTGATAAGTGCATGCAAATCAGTTGGAAGTAAATAAATTGAATGAAAAATCAATTGAACGTGAATCTAATTGAATAAAAGTTGGTTGAATGCAAATAAATTGAAATGAATCAATTAAAATGTTAATGAAATGAATGTTAATAAGAAATGAAGGGTATAAATTAAAAATTGACATTGGATAATGTAAATTCACATGATTATGAATTAATTGGATTAATTTGATGGATATTGATGGTTGGATTGTTTCTTTTGTTGCAAACCATTGTTATTACTGTTTTGATTGGATATGATTGTTGCATGTTGTGTATTTGTGCTTGTATTTATTGTTTGGATTCAAAACCCATGTTATATGCTTATATTAGAGTTATACATGCTTCTATATCTTTATATGCAACTAATATCTTAAATTGAGTTAAGATAGGTACATACGAAGATTGTTTGGGCGTATACGAGGATTTATATGCTTTTGCTTGCTTAATACGAAGGAACTCGCTCGTATTATTAATAATAAGGTACGTATCTCGGATTACATACCACGATTTTATATTTTTGCCCTTCAGGATGCCTCATCATTGAGATGAGATGTATATTTGATATATATTGGTTATATTTGTGTTATATTTTATATTGTAAAATTTTTCCGATCAAGCCACGGAAAGGAGACTCTGTCGAAATTTTCCATAAATCCGGGAGTTAGAAATTTTTTGAAGTTCTAAATTTTTATAACCTGTTTTGATAACTAACTTGTAAATTCCGTAAGCCGATCGGAGTAGCGTATTAGAAGCATAGAAATAATTTTGCAGATAAGATTTTAAATGTTTTATAAGTTGATAGGTTTGAATAAAATATTGTATGTTAAATTCTGTACTTAACGCCTTTTCGGGGACGAAAAGTTTTGAGTTAGGGAGTATGTAACGACCCGTATTTTTAACTATTTTAAATTATAGAATTTGATATGATTATTGAATGAAAATGGTTAGAGATAAAATTTAATGACATATTATTGTAATTTATCAGTCAATTAAATTGTTTAAATTAATATTGGAATTATTTAAATAGTGGAATCTTTGATTTATGTGAATGAAAATGGTATTGAAAATTGATTTAAATTTTATTTAAATATGAATGAATATCGTTTACTTTTAAAATTTAATTTAAAAGTGAATAATTAGAAATTGGAAATTTTATATTATAATTAACGAGTAAAAATAGCCATTTTGGCCACTGGCTCGGATTTTGATGAAACAAGTTTCATTTGATCCGTAATAGTGAATTTTTGTAGGATTTCAAGTTTCGTAGCATTCGGACTTGTCATTTGACCGTGCGACCTTGAAACGCGTAGAAATTCATTTTAGAATTTAATTAAAATAATTCGATTTGAAAAGCTATCTTCCACATACGATCGAATTGGCTTCCGAAACTAGTTTCATTATGTTTGGAATGGGGTAAAAGATTAAAAATGCTAGGCAGCACGCTTCGTTCGGATTTCGTGATTTCCCGGGCCTATCGAATCATATATTTTCTTATTATTTTAATATAATATTAATAAATATCTGAACACCTCACACGTTTTCAACCGTACCTACTTCTTCCCCTTCTTATTCAAATCGAGAAGATCGACAGTTATAAAAAAACCTAGATCGAATCCAAAAAAAAGAAATCAAAATCTCAAATGAAAAAAAGGGTCGCGATCGATAAATTAGAAGCTAGAGATTAGGTTTGCTCGACATGGAATGGCGGAGGAGTGGAAGCGCTCGTGCGCGCAAAGAAGGATAGGGTTGGTTGTATCGATGTCGTGGGAATTAGGGCTGAATCGATGGTGGCGGCGGCGCTGATAGCCTGATGCGGCGGTGTTTAAGGGTGGCGCAGTGGGAGTTTGAGTGATATTGATTATTTGTGTGTGTGTATATATATATATATATATATAAAGTTTAACACGAATTAAGGAGGAAAGTCGCGACCTTGAGCATGAAGAGGAGGGGGAAGTCTGTAGTTGCGTGTGCGAGAGAGATGATGAAGAAGAGGTGAGCTTTGCTTTTTATTATTTATTTTATTTTATTATTAGTTAAAAATTTTAATTATCGTTATACTAGTTTACTAATAACTTTTTCATATGATATCCGATTCGATCGAACGAGTAACACTGGATTCGTATCAACGACAGCTTCAGCTTGGAATCAAAGTGAGATATATTTGAAGCTTAAATTTATTTCAGTTTTAAATGAAAGGTGAGTGTTTTTTACGCTCACGTTTGACTATTATATTTTATGCTAGTAAAATTTATATCATGAAGTAATTTAAATTTATTGATGGTTGTTGGATAAATTTAAATTGACATTTAATTGACATCTAAATTTATTAATAGAATTTAAATTGATAGTTAAAATTGAATTAGAATTTAACTGCTAGTAAAACTGTAATATCCCGGAAATTTGGGGCAATATCAATTTAATAATCTGTTTAAATAATTAAATTGATTTGTTAATCTTTGATAAAAATATTTGAATTGGTTTAAAAATCTAATTAAATGAATATTTAATTAGTGAATTTTATCCTTTAAAAAACTAATAAAATGATTTCTATTTATAATGTGTGTATATATATATATATATGTATATATTGTAAATAGATAAGCTTGGATTTGAAATTTAAATAATAAATGAAATCTTGTTTTAAATTTCTAATGTATATTTTTTTATAGTTTGGAAATTATGATTTATTTAATATTAAGTTTTCAAAGCTATTTAAACAAATAACTATATGATTTTTAAATAAGATTAATAATAAGGTTTATTTTATTTTCTTTTTAAATATTGCTTAATAAATAGGATTTAAGAGTGTATATATATATATATAAGTTTTGAAATTCAAAGATAAATATTTTAAATAGTTTTGGATTTTAAAATATACGTATAAACTTTTATTTATAAATATAATTAGTTTTGAAAGTAATTTATAAATAGATAAGCATTTAAATAAATAAAGAAAAGGCTTTTTTATTTACATTTAAAATAAATAAGTATTACTTAAAAGACAAGTGTAAATTCCTAAGGCTTTGTTTTAACAAGTGTTAACTAATTAACAACTCAAATGACAAATGTCAAGTTGTAGATTTTTGTTTTTCTTTTATTTTGAATAAATCATTTCCACTTATATATGCATCTACTTCTTATCTACATTTCCTTTATTTTCTTTTTCAAAACTAAGAAAACATTCAGCTGTAAAGTTAATAGCTGAAGGTAAATTCTCCTCTCAATAACAATCTGACAATCATTCCTCTCAACCAAAATCTGAAATCAATATACTCCTCAAACCAAAATCTGTAATAAATCCTCTAAAATGCTTCTTCATCAAATCTGCAATTCATTCTCATCGTCTAAAATCTGGAATCTAAAACAAAGCCTGTTTTCTTTTCAAGTCTGGAATCTAAGCAACCTGTCTACATTCTTCTAAAACCTGGAAGCCAACATGCATGTAGTTTAATCAAGTTTAAAGCTTCTATAACTCAAGTTTTTAAATCAAAAGGGCATGCAAGTTTACAGTTTTCAAAAGCAAGGCAATTCCAGTTTTAAAATTCAAAAGCAGTTCAAGGATAGGCTCTGTTTCAATACATATAAGGTGAGTAACTTTTAAACTTAAAATAAAATATGGTTGCATGTTAAATCACTGTGACATATATATGTATTGATGTATGAATATACAAGTGCATTTTTATTCTGTTTGTATATATGGATGTATTGTATGCATGTATGAACATGAACTATGTTCTTGTTTGTTTACCCAGACTCAGAATTCTATTTGAAAATCCTTACCACTTGATTTAGTTTTTATTAGGACTTAATTTATAAATAAGAATGGTTTGATTTATCATATACTAAGGTTTAAAAATTTTAGTTAAGTCAAATTTAAGGTCTGAATGTCTCTGTAACCAAAACAACAGTATATGTTATATAAAAGTGAAAATTTAAACCTTGTAATTTATAAATTCAGGTACATGAATTGAAAACATAAACTATAACATGATTTTTAGTATTGGAATCATAATTTATAGTTTAGAAATAAGGGTGCAGTTCTGTATTTAACTAAAAATGGATTTTTGGGTAATACTGTTGATCTCTTTGGTTTGAAATGTTGAATTTTTCAATAGTGAAGGTGGAATGATCGAGGATGCAAGAAAAATTTTTAGAACTTGAATTAAAGCATCGAAGAAGTAATAATTTAGGATTTAAATTTCTAAACCTAGTTCTGATCAGGTTTTGAATTCGATCATTTCTGACTTTATGGTTGTTCGAGTGCTTTGTGGCTTTGGGAAAGCGTGGCTGGGACCATGACGAGGTTGTGGCCAAGGTTTCAACTCAAACGATGATCGGAGGGGGAAGATCTGGCCGTTGACAGGTTTGGGGTTTTGGAGGAGTTCGCTGTTTCCAGTTTTGTGATTGAGATTGCTCGATTTCGATTGTTAAGGTTATTCGAGTTTCTGGTGTTCATGATCGTGTGAGATGGTCGTGGTTGATATGTCAGCGATGGCATGGGTGGTCGGAGGCAATCGAGTCGCCTGTGCATGTGCACACGAGATATCGGCAATGGTTTTCGTATTTGAAGTTTGGGAAGATGAAGTCTGGGTTTGGCTCGAAGTTTTAGCGTGAGAGACTCGAAGCAGAGAGGGTTTCGACTCGGAGCAATTTAGTTAAGGCTCGGGTAGATTTTTGTTTACAGGTTTTAAACCTGACAGTGTTTTAAATTTAAATTTAGTTTAAAATTTTAAAGCAGGATTTAAAATAAAAGTTTTAATAAAAGTTTAAAGTATGGATTCAATTTAAATTTGTATCCTAGTTAAAATAAATGAGTTTATTAAATTAAAATGTTTAAGCAAATTTAAAATGTTTAAAGAAGATTTGAATTTTAAATGAGTGGGTTTAAAATCTTATAAATTTCTTTTATAAATGTTAAGTGTTTCTTTAACATTTGGTTTTAAGAAGATTTTGTAAATTTGATTTAAATTTGGTTAAAGTTAAATTTGTAATTTATTTTAAATCTTTAATTTAAAATAAATTAAAAGAAAGATTTGAAAGTAAAAATGTTTTAAAGTCTTTTGTTAATAATAATTAAAATTGTTATAAAGGATTAATACTTTAATTTAGAGATTAATAAAGGTTTAATGGTTTAGGATTTATTAAATTAATAAAGTAATTAAAGAATAATTTAATAATTTATTTAATTAATGATTTGGTGTTTAATTAAATAATTAGAAATTATAAGTTAATTAATTAGGGGTTAATTAATTTGGGATTAAGGATCATTTAATTAAATAAATAAGGATTATTAATAAATGATTAAGAATTAATTAATCAAGTGATTAAAGATTAATTTGGCAATTAATTTAGTAATTAGAAATTAATTAATTTGTAATTAAGAATTTATTAAGTGGTAATTAATAAATAGTTTATTAAAGATTAATTACTTAAAGAAAGTAATTAAAGAATGGTTAATAATTAATGAGGGATTATTAATTGAGGATTATTAGATAATTAATTAATATGATTAATTTTGATAATCAATTAGATTAATTAATTTATATGAAATTGGTTAAGTATAATTACTTAATTAAAGTAATTAAAGTAATTAATTACTTAAGGTAATTAATTGGATAAATTTGATAAGTTTAATTTATTAATTAAATTAAGATAATCACTTGGTGATTGATAAGTAATTACTTAAATGTAATTAGTGAAGTGTAATTACTTAGGAAAGTAATTAAAGTTAATTAGTGGATGTAATTAACTAAAGAAGATTTTAATAATAAAAGTAATTTTAGTTTAATTACTTTGTATAATTAATCAGGGGATTAATTAAAGGATAATTAATTAAGGAGTAATTAATTTATGAAGTGTAGTAATTAAGAGTAGTTAATTACTAAATGAGATTAATCAAAGGTGATTAATAAATGTGACTAATTAATTATTAATTTAAATAAGATAATTAATTAAGAATAATTAAGGATCATTAATTAATATAATTAATGATGTAATTAAGAATTGATTAATTAAGATTAATTAATAAATAATAAGTGATTAAAGTAATTAATTAATTGTAATTAATTAAGGATTAATGTAATTAAGTATGGTTAATTAATTAATGAAGTAATTTAAGATTAATTACTGAAATGGTTTAAGATAATTAATTTGTGAAATTAATTAGGGATTAATTACTTAAAGTAATTAAAGTATAATTAATCAGGAATGATTAATTAAGATGGATATTTAGAGTAATGATTAATTAATTGGTTTAATTAATAATTAAGTAAGCAGGATTTATAGAATGAAGTAATTAGTTTAATTCACTTTAAATTAATTAGAGATGGTATAAATCATTTCTTATGGATGGATGAATAATATTGA
Organism: Allium fistulosum; assembly: GCA_030737815.1. Taxonomy (NCBI): domain Eukaryota; kingdom Viridiplantae; phylum Streptophyta; class Magnoliopsida; order Asparagales; family Amaryllidaceae; genus Allium; species Allium fistulosum. Next base: position 425,934,806 of record CM060902.1, read on the forward strand.
ATGCTTTGCATTGGTTGATATCTCTGATGAGATATATACTGATATGTGATATGGATGTTTTGGTTGAATTGAAATGATAATGTGAATTATCTGTTTGTGATGATAATATGGATTATCTATTGTGAATTATCTATCTTTGTGTATATAGATAAGAATTGAATTGTTTTAACCTTAAAACAACTTGGCCCTTAAAAGATACGTTTTGGATTTCGATGAGACCGGGATCGGGTTTCCGTATACCGGGATTCCAGGTCTGGAGACCCGAATACCACATCGATCCAAATTTACGATAGGTCGTGAATCTCAAGTGAAGATGAAGATTCAGAGTGCAAGGGTTATTGTCGTTAACTCTGAGGGTGATTCCAAAACGAGTGTAACGAGATAATGCCTTCGGTTTCGTTCGAACCCGGAACGAACTTGTATGGATTGAATGCTTTCAGCACATCGTCAGGCGGACGATGAGCATTCTAAGTGATATGTTCTGATTAAAGGTAATCGTAACCTCAAGCCTCATCAACCGGGAATGGCTAAAACAGGGGAGGTGCAGCAAGGTTTCGTGGGTAGCACCCACTGAGAGCAAGATAGATCCCTGTCTAGAGGTCCCTTTATTTTATTCGGCTTAGTGTGTGGTTGGTCGCGCCAACTACGGGATTGTCTTGTTCGGAATTATCCAGTAAGGGATGGTTCCGGCTTTGTGTTGCAGGGGAGCGGGCGTACTCCTCGGTACGGTGATCTAGGCCACGTACTGTGACGGGCGGTACCCCAGTAGCCCTGCCATTGTATGGAATCCAAACTCCAATAAGTGCCGTACGTATTAGTTGTGCCCAACTATGTTGGAATGTGAGATGTAAGCATTTCAGCTATTTCTGTATTTTACTTGAAAACCCTAGACCCTATTATAATAAAATCAGATTTCCTATCAAATGTTTTGGTTAGCGTAAGGTAAAAACTTACCCATGTTTATTTGTGGGGAGTCTTACGTGATACCTTTTCTTTCTAAAGGTTTTGAAGTTAAGCAAGTTTAACCTGTTACTCACACCAGACCCATGTCTGACCCAAGTGTTTATTTCTGTTTTATAAACTCTTGGGTACTCAAATTTTTACGAGTAGCCAAGGGATTCAGGTTTAGCTTTGACTAATATTCTGGAGGAGCAATGGAGCAGGAGGCTTCGGCGTTCGTAGATATAGTATTTCGCTGTGTTGATATCTGTGATAGTGTCTTGTCTTGTATTTGAGTTGTAATGTCTAGACAGATGATTATAACTGTCTAGTAAGTGATGTATATGCTGTGTAACTCTGTAAATTGTTGTATACTATGTAATAGTTTATGTTATTAATATAATTTATTCGTTCCGCTGTGAGATCGTTGTTGTTGTTTCTTTCTTTCTTCTCTTCTTTTCTATTTTCTACCCCTTTCTTTCTTATTAACGATGCGACTTTCTGTGGAGAGAAAGTCTTGGTCGTTACAGTGGTATCAGAGCATAGGTTGAGCGAATGCCTAAGCTTTTGGTTAAGTGAATATCAGAACACTAGGTTGAGTGAATACCTAGGTTCGGAAGGATTGTTCATTAGAGATAGGATCTGTAGCAACCTGTTGAGTCTGAGTATATATATTCGAGAGTGCGTATTTGTTAGTTATATAAAATGGTTTTATATTGTGTTAATTGATCGGTTGAGTGGTATATGGATTCTGGTCAATACGAGTAGCTAACGTTATTGATAGGGATCTCTAAACACTTGACCAGGCCAACGGACACAATATTGTTTTAAAAAGGTAAATGAAATAATTTTACCCAGATATAATTTCTATATAAAAAAGTATCATTTTAAATGTATATGGTATTTGTAATGATTGGTTGAGATGATAACAATTTATCATCTAGGAGTCTGAGTGTTGAGATTGGAAGAGTATCTGTCGAGACTGTAAACCTAATACCGTCTCGAGTGAACTTTACAGTTGTGTAAGGATTTCACAATCTCTGAAGGAAACCTATTAAGGTTCGGAGTTCATCTTAGGAGTTGGATGAGTAGAGTTGGATCTGTCGGAGAACAGAAGCGAGTGATGGTATCTCAGGTAATAGTAGCTGTGTGATGAGACGCAGTGAATATGGATGTTCCCGAAGATGTTTTCTTTGGAACAAGTTGTGGAAGTGTGTCTGCTTCGGTGTTGTGGCTGAGTTCAGCATGGTGATTCTGTTTGGTTTGAAGTTCGAGTTTCTCGAAAAGCTTTGGTAAGGAAGTCTTTGGCATCTGTGGCAGCGGTGCGACTCGGAGTGTTCTATGTTGGCAGAAAGTTTTTGGCTAACCATTTTTCTGAAGGTGTAGTTCAGAAGCAGCAGAGTGGATCCATTTCTTCGATAGATTGGATAGTTAAGTATAAGTTGTTCTGATTGGTAAAGAGAGAACAGTTTTCTTTGCAGTTAGGCTGGGTTGGTCGCAAAAGTGACTTGCGATAGTTTGAGTATTCTCTTGAGTTATCTGAGATTTTCTGGGATGTGTTGTCCAGTTTGTGCTTGTATTCTTCATCATCATTTTCATTCTACTCCAGATCAGAGTGGTGCAGCAGAAGCAGTTTGGGAGTGCATCTCTAGGAGAAGTAAGTTTGGAATCTACTGATGTTTGTGAAGTAGAGTTGTGTTTTGGAGTATGAGTTGATCTTGAAGGGAATCATTTTGTTGAGTTATTTTTGGTCTTGTTTGTTTCGAAGAGCATCAGCAAAGGTTGAGCTGATCAGGAAGGATTTGTAGGAAGCCGAGATCGTCTGAAGGATTTTGAGGATAAGAGGCGGAGGAATTTGGAATTCGAAGTTGGAGACTTCGTTATTGTTGAAGTTTTCTCTGGTAAAAGGGAGCTATAAGATTGGGTAAGTCTGGGAAGTCAGCTCCGAGTTGTTTTGGATCTTTTCTGTGATCTAATTTGGATAAGTACTTTGATACACAAGGTTGAATTGTCAGTTTGGATAACTGGAATTCAATGTATTTTACGTATCTCTGAGGGAGTACGTGTTTGATCTATCTCTGGTTTTGGAACCAGCAGTTCTGGAAGATTTGGTTGTTGAGTCAGTGTAACAACCCGGGTTTTTCATACAAGAAAAACCGGACCATTTTAGTTAAGAAGAAGAGGTAGAAGAAGAAAAATAGAAAACAACAGCAGAATCTCACATACGCAGCGGAATAAAATATAATATATATCAACAGATCTTTACACAAATCAAACTGTATCTGTATATATATATATATACATCCAAATACATCATCAGAATACATCACATCAATATCATACAACTGAATACTCAGCGGAAAAATAATAGCAAGTACGAGAGTACGTATCGTCATCCAGCTCGTCTCCTGAGCTCCACATCATCATATCCTGTAACCTATAATACTCGGTCTGACCCGAGCATCATATAAAACAATACCCGAGTCAGTCTGGAATACCAGCGTGAGAAAATCACACTCAATTGATTATTAAAGTTTCAAAACCCTTTGAAAACAAAAGCATCTCGTAAGACCACGCCACAAATAAACATGTCGGGTTTTTACCTTACGATAGCTAAACACTTTATATCAAAATCCTCTGATATTATAATAGTGTCTACAGAAAGTAAAATATAATCTAGCTGAAATGCTTGCATCTCACATTTCAACAATAGTTGGGCACAATCAAAACCGTACAAGGCACGTAGGAAGAATGGATTTTCAACGAATGACTAGGCACTGGGGTACCACCTATCACAGTACATGGCCTAGATCACCGTACCGAGGAGTACGCCCGCTCCCCTGCAACACAAGGCCGGAACCATCCCTTACTGGATGATCCCGAATAAAATCACCCCACGGTTGGGATCAGCAACCGCACCACTAAGCCGAAATAAAAAGGGACATCTAGACAGGGATGACTTTACCCTCCAGTGGGAGCTACCCACGAAGCCTTGCTGCATAACCCCTGATTTTCAGTCATTTCCGGTTGATGAGGTTCGAGGCTAAACGATACCTTTTCAGAACATATCCCTTAGAATGCCCATCGTCCGCTGACGATGTTTCGCAAGCATTCGTCCATACAAGTCCGTCCTGGGTTTGAACGGAACCGAAGGCAATATTCCTACTACATCCATTTTGGAAATATCCTCAGGATTAGTAGCGACTAGCCCTTGCACTTCACAGCTCCAATCTTCGACTCCGAACACGTTACACGAAACGTACAAACCGGATCGAAGTGGTATTCGAGTCTCCAGACCTAGAATCCCGGTATACGGAAACTCGATCCCGGTCTCTTCGAAACGATCAGCGCATTGGCCAATATTGATAGTCGGTTATTTAACTATCAATTCACATCCATAGCAACCATCACACAATAAATAATTTCCCACATTATTTATTTACCCAAATATCTTTCCAAGATATATTTCTATTTTCAAACTCCTTTTGAAAACAATTTCAAACAGTTTCCGCTTACGGAATACATTTCCCAAATAATTATTTCTCTGAAACACCAAGTACAAAACACTTAGATTTTAAAATAATCTTAAAACACTTTACTATAAATATACTTAAAAATATTGAAATTAAAAAAAACTACTTTAATACCTTAACAAAATATATACTTAAGAAATATTTAAAATGAAACCACTTTACAAATATAAACTAAATTTCTCTTTTTAAAATATAATACCAAATCACTTTTATATAATTACTACAATAATAATCTTTGAAAAATACTTACTTTAAAGTTTAAACATTTAGAAATAATAGATTCTCTAAAATATGCTTTTTAAACCATATTAAAACTTTTAACTTATATTTAAAATTGCTTTGGAAAAACATACTTGGCTATCCAGATAAATACACTTCTCTTCACATTTTTTTTTAATAATAAATCAACATTTATTTTTAAACCAATTCATATTCCTTTTATAAATTCCCACCTTGAATTTATATTCAAATATCCACTATATTTTATTTTACTTTATAAACCCAGTTCATATCTCCAAAATCTCACTTCTCTTTTAAAATTCCAATTTTAAACAACTAAATCAATTTCCAATTGATTTTCCAATTTACTTTACTTTACTTTGAAATAAATTTCCTTTACTACTTCATTTATTTCAAAATACATTAACTTTTAGATTTATTCCTTTATTTGAGTTAAAACCCTTTTTAACTGAAAATACCAATTTTAAACTTCCAAAATTCCTTCTTTAGCCTTTAATTAGATTTAATCCTTACATTCAAAATAAATCCTTTATTCTTTAAATTTAATATCACTTTAGTTTAAAGTTAATATTTCCCTTGTTATTTCGAAATTCCCTTATTCCAATTCACTTGAATTATTTACTTAAAATTTACTCTTTTATTTCTTTCAAAATCCAATTCAATGTATTTTGATAACTCCTTTTATTGAAATATTCAATCCAACCATATCATCCAATATTTCAATCATCAATAAAATCATCACAGGATATCAATATTCATAGAACAGAATATCAAATAATCTAAATAATTTTGAGGAATCCAGTTGGATCCCTCCAACCTGTTTCCCTGCATCCACAGACGTTAGCACAATACCAATTCCACTTCAAAGTGGAATATCGCGGTATATGGGTTTTATAAAATCATCCGCTATTATGCGGCGCATAGGGTCTCATCCGCTATATAAATGCGGGAATATCAACAACTCAAATATATACATATGCCAATATGTATATATTGCTATATACTACTATATATATAATATAGCATATTCAATCAATGCAATCATCCAATCAATTATTTAAATTTAACCATTAAATTTAAAATAAAATTCAACTGAGTGAGATTAACTCACCTTTATTTCTTTATTAGCATCCATTTGCAATCCAGCTTGCTTCTTTTCAGATGTGGACCTTGAAAAATAATTTATGTGATTTATTAATATTCGAACTAATCGTGAAATCAATTACCGTTTAATAAAGTTAACTTTGCACAAGAATTAAATTTTGACTAATGATTTAATTTTAAACTAATCTTCCTGTAATAACCCATATCTTAATTACTAAGTACTTTAATAAGCTAACAAATTAGTCTTTTAAATATATTATTTAAAAGTGTGACTGTATTTCTTTTTCTTTCCTCTCTTTTTTTTTTTAAACTATCTATATATTATAAAATCCTAATCTATCTAAAATGCATTAAAAATTCTTATTATCATATAAATTTTCAAAACTCTTGATTTGTTTTACTGTTTACATCTGTTAAAAATTTAAAATAAGGCAAACATGAATTTCATTTCCTTCTTAAATTAAACAAGGGATGAAATGTTAAAATCTATGAATTAAACAGATCTGCCCAAAATTACAAATCCTATACCTTACTGGACGATGCGAACCAGGCCTCGAGCCTTCCTCGCCAAACTGCCCAGTCTCCAATTGCGCCCGCGAGACCCCTACTTCCACTGCCGAGGGCTACCACATCACCATCCATATTGATTGACTTCGCTGCCTTATCGAAAACCCCAACCCTCGACTGTCGTACGAAGCTATGCCCTAGCTCTCGCGAAACCCCACACAGCCCGATCCTTCCACTGGATCGTCGAACTGCCCTCCACGCGAGCCAGTCGCTCCACGAAATCGAGTCACCGAAGACACACGCGCCTCCTATGTTGAATCGTGAGCCTCCAATTCACCAACAACCCATCACAACCACGGTCGCTTCTCCCTAACGAGATGAACTCGATATTGAACGCTAATCATTTTTCGAAACCCTAGCTGAACCCAGACAGTTTGGACGATTCGAAGCTTCAACTCGTACTAGAGACGACGAGCTCGGCCTCGAGAATGAATTGAGAGGAAATGGGAAGGATTCGATTAAAGAAATTTTAGGGAAATCATTTTTTTTTTATTAGATGTTTCGGCTGAGGTTTATATTTCATTCTTTTGGCTTTCGAAGTAAGCCTCTGAGGAAAGAAAAGAAGGGTACACGATGAAGTAGAAAGTAGGTCGGTTGTGATGTTATTAAAAGAGGGAACATGATTTGGAAGGAAGGCTGCGTGCCATCATTAGGCTGCAACAGTGATTCTGGAAAGAACGAAAAAGCTCTCCGATGTGAACGAAAAGGAAAACAGCTTGACTAATCAATATATATATTTTATTGATTTCGATATAAATCCAACGCGTTTATATATCGTACACTTACATAACAACTCCAATCACTACGAAAATTGAAATCCGGTAATAATACAATATTACGGACCCAATAGAACTGGTTTCGTCGAATTCCGAGACTGTGCCTCGGACGGCTATTTTTAAATTCAATTTCAACGATATATTTTTAAAACTGAACAAAACTCTTTAAAATTCCATTTTAAAAGTTCTATCATCTTCAGTATTAACAATATAAATTTTCTGAACCTTTGAACTATTTTTAACAGGCTTAAAATCAAGATTCAATATTTTACCCAATCCCGATAATTAAATTTAATAATTAATTATCCAAATAAATACTGTATATTTGAAATTAAAGTTAAAATTTAACCTTCGGATATTTAAAATAAATTAAATATTCACATTTCAAATATACAAAAATTCCGGATCGTCACATTCCTCCCCCCTTAAAAGAATTTCGTCCCCGAAATTACCAGTTAAGAGAAATGATTCGATACCCGTTCTTTTTCCCAATCCAAATAGTTTTAACAACTTTCCATAACAATCTTTTATTAATGATACACTAATCATCTTTTAACTTCCCAAACTTATTCATAAGTTCAACCCATACCACCTACTTATCCATTCAAATTTAAATTTGAATTCAATTTTGAATTATCAAAATTTTCTCAAAATTTTTCTAACTCCCTAAATTTCCAAAAAATTTCGCCAGCGTCTCCTTTGCGCGGCTAGCTCGGTACTACTACAAAATGGCTCTACGGCCTCCCAATCTCAAAAAGAAAACAAAAAGCCAAGTGGCTGGATCAAAAACCCAATCAAATTTCATATAGAAATTCAAATACATACCTTTTTGTCGGGCCATTAAATTTTATCTTCTAAAATCAAAAATCCCAATTTATTCATTGCTTTTATACACCTGTATATCCTATTAAGCAATAATATCCACTCACAGTTCCAAAGTCATTTTATCGACTTCTTTACAAATTTCCAATATTTGTTTTACTTAAGCCCGTACGATGCACATATATCATCCGTACGCAATATCATATTCGATCGCTCAATCGATCACACAATTCCACTTCCGAACTAGTATCGTCCACCCGACTTCCTAGTGCGGACTCAGATCTGGTTTCTTGATCAGAAACCGTCATTCTCCTTGCATAGCCACAAACTATGATAGAGAATATCCAGAATCAATCAACAATCCATATCCAGGTTCGTCGTTGAAAATCGAGTGAAAAATTCCAACTCGGATCGATATATCTATCTCGAAATTCTGTGTTCGACATCTGGACCAAATAGCTATGCGAATAAAATAATATACGTACACCTTACGTAATTAGCCTAATTGATTATTAGTTATATCAATTCTCCTTTATTCACATTCCTTTTTATTTGTTATCCCCTTATTCACAACTATTCAATTTCACAACTTCAGTTTTAGTCTTCATTCAACTATTCACTTAGTATATATATTTTTTCATTCCAAAATTACTAAGTATATTTCCAATACAAATTTTCTTAAGAATTTCATTCTTCAATTCTTAAGTTCATATAAATTTTTCTTATATTCATTTGCTACTTCACCACTGAAGTGTATATTTTCAAATTGAACTCTCATTTCATATGAATTCCAACTTATTTCAATTTACTACTTCATTTTCAAATTTTTTTTTTTCTTAAATTCAATTCATCTCCAACTTCCAAAAATTGAATTTTATTTAGCTTGAAAACAATCCAAGTTAATTCATTCAATAACTATTTCTCAACTTATTTAAACCATTCTTCTGTTGAGTTCAGTTTCCATTCAATATTTACTTAAGTCAATAACTTAAGTTTATTTTTCATTTAAAAATTAAGATTGCTCATCTTAGTCATTTCCATTTGATAATTACAATTTCATTTCTATTCATAAGTTTTAACTTACTTACTTAAGATCTAGGACTATTCATTTAAGTCCATTTCCATCTTCATATCAAATTTCAAATTATTACACTTAAGAACTTAAGAATATGAATTTCTTTACACAATTATAAGCATTTTACATTACCTTTATATCCAATTCAATTCGACTTCAACTTACTTATATTTAATTCAATTCCAATTCTCAATTTTTATTTAACTTATCTTAAGTTAAATTCAAATATATTTTTATTCACCTTCATATACTTGAATTAAATTTTAATTCTAGGATACAATTTTATACAAGTTTTACAATTCATTCACCTTCAAGTTCTCTAACTCTTTTATCTACCAGCTTATATTACTCATTGAGTTAATTTCATCTCATAATTAAATCCCAGAATTTAACTTTCATTCCTTTCTTATTTCAATCAACTTCATTCTATACTTTATGTTGTTGATTCATTTAAATTTCCACATTTAAATTTTAAATAGAATTTCCATAATCCAATTGCCCGATTTTATTTCAAAACCATTTTGAATCCATAAATAACTCACACATCTGATATATCACATCAAATCCAAATTTCCAAAACAATCTGCTTTTATCAAACAATTTTCCCTTTGAATTTCAAAACCAACCCAGTTCACAATCATTTCCAATTTAAAACAGTTTGGTAGCAATTTCTCTTTGGAAACTCGAAAATATACATCGATGATGCTGCAGTCATCACCGAAATTATTTTCCAGCGACCAAAAGAGAATTTAATGCTTTTATCACTCTAAACATTTCAAACATTTTTAAATCCCAAATCCCACCAGATTTCAATTCAATTTCAAAAATATTCATGAAATAATATCACCATTATTTCCCCAAAACCTTTAAAAACTATTTTTAAATCCAAAGGAATTTAAACCTTTCCCAAAACTTCAAATTCAAAATCCATTAAATTTTATATCCAAACATTACTTGGAATTCTATCACAATTTATTTCAAGTTATAAGTCACATTTACAATTTACATTTACAAATTTCATTTGTATATGGAGTTTATTTCCATTTATAAACTACATTCTCAAATTCCACTTATTATATAAATTATTTCTCAACTTTGGTTATAATTCAATTACTTGTTCAATTTCTACACAATAGTGGTAATAATTTAATATTATCACTTCCTAACAACCAAGCAACCAAATACTATAATAATTTACAAAGTTATTCCTTTATATACAAAAAAAATAATTTGGGCAAAATTATTTCATTCACCCTATTTAAAACAATACTGTGTCGAACTGTTCTATTCAAGTGTTTAGAAACCCCTTCGATACAGTTGTCCAGACTGTGCCGACGAAGGTTCATATGCCACTCAATAAATCAACCAACACAATATAAAACCATTTTATATTCACTAACAAATACGCGCTCATATCTATTAGTACTCTCAAAATTCCCACCAGAGCCAAGGTTATCGCCAGCCTAAGCTCTGATACCATTGTAACAACCCGGGTTTTTCATACAAGAAAAACCGGACCATTTTAGTTAAGAAGAAGAGGTAGAAGAAGAAAAATAGAAAACAACAGCAGAATCTCACATACGCAGCGGAATAAAATATAATATATATCAACAGATCTTTACACAAATCAAACTGTATCTGTATATATATATATACATCCAAATACATCATCAGAATACATCACATCAATATCATACAACTGAATACTCAGCGGAAAAATAATAGCAAGTACGAGAGTACGTATCGTCATCCAGCTCGTCTCCTGAGCTCCACATCATCATATCCTGTAACCTATAATACTCGGTCTGACCCGAGCATCATATAAAACAATACCCGAGTCAGTCTGGAATACCAGCGTGAGAAAATCACACTCAATTGATTATTAAAGTTTCAAAACCCTTTGAAAACAAAAGCATCTCGTAAGACCACGCCACAAATAAACATGTCGGGTTTTTACCTTACGATAGCTAAACACTTTATATCAAAATCCTCTGATATTATAATAGTGTCTACAGAAAGTAAAATATAATCTAGCTGAAATGCTTGCATCTCACATTTCAACAATAGTTGGGCACAATCAAAACCGTACAAGGCACGTAGGAAGAATGGATTTTCAACGAATGACTAGGCACTGGGGTACCACCTATCACAGTACATGGCCTAGATCACCGTACCGAGGAGTACGCCCGCTCCCCTGCAACACAAGGCCGGAACCATCCCTTACTGGATGATCCCGAATAAAATCACCCCACGGTTGGGATCAGCAACCGCACCACTAAGCCGAAATAAAAAGGGACATCTAGACAGGGATGACTTTACCCTCCAGTGGGAGCTACCCACGAAGCCTTGCTGCATAACCCCTGATTTTCAGTCATTTCCGGTTGATGAGGTTCGAGGCTAAACGATACCTTTTCAGAACATATCCCTTAGAATGCCCATCGTCCGCTGACGATGTTTCGCAAGCATTCGTCCATACAAGTCCGTCCTGGGTTTGAACGGAACCGAAGGCACTATTCCTACTACATCCATTTTGGAAATATCCTCAGGATTAGTAGCGACTAGCCCTTGCACTTCACAGCTCCAATCTTCGACTCCGAACACGTTACACGAAACGTACAAACCGGATCGAAGTGGTATTCGAGTCTCCAGACCTAGAATCCCGGTATACGGAAACTCGATCCCGGTCTCTTCGAAACGATCAGCGCATTGGCCAATATTGATAGTCGGTTATTTAACTATCAATTCACATCCATAGCAACCATCACACAATAAATAATTTCCCACATTATTTATTTACCCAAATATCTTTCCAAGATATATTTCTATTTTCAAACTCCTTTTGAAAACAATTTCAAACAGTTTCCGCTTACGGAATACATTTCCCAAATAATTATTTCTCTGAAACACCAAGTACAAAACACTTAGATTTTAAAATAATCTTAAAACACTTTACTATAAATATACTTAAAAATATTGAAATTAAAAAAAACTACTTTAATACCTTAACAAAATATATACTTAAGAAATATTTAAAATGAAACCACTTTACAAATATAAACTAAATTTCTCTTTTTAAAATATAATACCAAATCACTTTTATATAATTACTACAATAATAATCTTTGAAAAATACTTACTTTAAAGTTTAAACATTTAGAAATAATAGATTCTCTAAAATATGCTTTTTAAACCATATTAAAACTTTTAACTTATATTTAAAATTGCTTTGGAAAAACATACTTGGCTATCCAGATAAATACACTTCTCTTCACATTTTTTTTTAATAATAAATCAACATTTATTTTTAAACCAATTCATATTCCTTTTATAAATTCCCACCTTGAATTTATATTCAAATATCCACTATATTTTATTTTACTTTATAAACCCAGTTCATATCTCCAAAATCTCACTTCTCTTTTAAAATTCCAATTTTAAACAACTAAATCAATTTCCAATTGATTTTCCAATTTACTTTACTTTACTTTGAAATAAATTTCCTTTACTACTTCATTTATTTCAAAATACATTAACTTTTAGATTTATTCCTTTATTTGAGTTAAAACCCTTTTTAACTGAAAATACCAATTTTAAACTTCCAAAATTCCTTCTTTAGCCTTTAATTAGATTTAATCCTTACATTCAAAATAAATCCTTTATTCTTTAAATTTAATATCACTTTAGTTTAAAGTTAATATTTCCCTTGTTATTTCGAAATTCCCTTATTCCAATTCACTTGAATTATTTACTTAAAATTTACTCTTTTATTTCTTTCAAAATCCAATTCAATGTATTTTGATAACTCCTTTTATTGAAATATTCAATCCAACCATATCATCCAATATTTCAATCATCAATAAAATCATCACAGGATATCAATATTCATAGAACAGAATATCAAATAATCTAAATAATTTTGAGGAATCCAGTTGGATCCCTCCAACCTGTTTCCCTGCATCCACAGACGTTAGCACAATACCAATTCCACTTCAAAGTGGAATATCGCGGTATATGGGTTTTATAAAATCATCCGCTATTATGCGGCGCATAGGGTCTCATCCGCTATATAAATGCGGGAATATCAACAACTCAAATATATACATATGCCAATATGTATATATTGCTATATACTACTATATATATAATATAGCATATTCAATCAATGCAATCATCCAATCAATTATTTAAATTTAACCATTAAATTTAAAATAAAATTCAACTGAGTGAGATTAACTCACCTTTATTTCTTTATTAGCATCCATTTGCAATCCAGCTTGCTTCTTTTCAGATGTGGACCTTGAAAAATAATTTATGTGATTTATTAATATTCGAACTAATCGTGAAATCAATTACCGTTTAATAAAGTTAACTTTGCACAAGAATTAAATTTTGACTAATGATTTAATTTTAAACTAATCTTCCTGTAATAACCCATATCTTAATTACTAAGTACTTTAATAAGCTAACAAATTAGTCTTTTAAATATATTATTTAAAAGTGTGATTGTATTTCTTTTTCTTTCCTCTCTTTTTTTTTTTTTTTAAACTATCTATATATTATAAAATCCTAATCTATCTAAAATGCATTAAAAATTCTTATTATCATATAAATTTTCAAAACTCTTGATTTGTTTTACTGTTTACATCTGTTAAAAATTTAAAATAAGGCAAACATGAATTTCATTTCCTTCTTAAATTAAACAAGGGATGAAATGTTAAAATCTATGAATTAAACAGATCTGCCCAAAATTACAAATCCTATACCTTACTGGACGATGCGAACCAGGCCTCGAGCCTTCCTCGCCAAACTGCCCAGTCTCCAATTGCGCCCGCGAGACCCCTACTTCCACTGCCGAGGGCTACCACATCACCATCCATATTGATTGACTTCGCTGCCTTATCGAAAACCCCAACCCTCGACTGTCGTACGAAGCTATGCCCTAGCTCTCGCGAAACCCCACACAGCCCGATCCTTCCACTGGATCGTCGAACTGCCCTCCACGCGAGCCAGTCGCTCCACGAAATCGAGTCACCGAAGACACACGCGCCTCCTATGTTGAATCGTGAGCCTCCAATTCACCAACAACCCATCACAACCACGGTCGCTTCTCCCTAACGAGATGAACTCGATATTGAACGCTAATCATTTTTCGAAACCCTAGCTGAACCCAGACAGTTTGGACGATTCGAAGCTTCAACTCGTACTAGAGACGACGAGCTCGGCCTCGAGAATGAATTGAGAGGAAATGGGAAGGATTCGATTAAAGAAATTTTAGGGAAATCATTTTTTTTTTATTAGATGTTTCGGCTGAGGTTTATATTTCATTCTTTTGGCTTTCGAAGTAAGCCTCTGAGGAAAGAAAAGAAGGGTACACGATGAAGTAGAAAGTAGGTCGGTTGTGATGTTATTAAAAGAGGGAACATGATTTGGAAGGAAGGCTGCGTGCCATCATTAGGCTGCAACAGTGATTCTGGAAAGAACGAAAAAGCTCTCCGATGTGAACGAAAAGGAAAACAGCTTGACTAATCAATATATATATTTTATTGATTTCGATATAAATCCAACGCGTTTATATATCGTACACTTACATAACAACTCCAATCACTACGAAAATTGAAATCCGGTAATAATACAATATTACGGACCCAATAGAACTGGTTTCGTCGAATTCCGAGACTGTGCCTCGGACGGCTATTTTTAAATTCAATTTCAACGATATATTTTTAAAACTGAACAAAACTCTTTAAAATTCCATTTTAAAAGTTCTATCATCTTCAGTATTAACAATATAAATTTTCTGAACCTTTGAACTATTTTTAACAGGCTTAAAATCAAGATTCAATATTTTACCCAATCCCGATAATTAAATTTAATAATTAATTATCCAAATAAATACTGTATATTTGAAATTAAAGTTAAAATTTAACCTTCGGATATTTAAAATAAATTAAATATTCACATTTCAAATATACAAAAATTCCGGATCGTCACAGTCAGACTCGTCTGTAGTCTGATATCTTGTTTAGTTCTATAGATCTAGATGAGTAAGAACTCTATAGCTTAGTATTGTTGATTGTTTGGATTTTGTAGAGCGAGTATCCCGGTATATATATACTTGGGGAAACTCGAGGAAATTCTATTTAGAATTTTTCGCTTGATAGTTAGAATTGTTTGTTTGGATGATTGGTTGCTATGATTGTTAGCATATGGATGATAATACATCCTTGTGATTTAAAAAGATTATTAAATTACCTTTACTTTAAATTTCGGGGACGAAATTATTTTAAGGGGGGAGGAATGTAATATCCCGGAAATTTGGGGCAATATCAATTTAATAATCTGTTTAAATAATTAAATTGATTTGTTAATCTTTGATAAAAATATTTGAATTGGTTTAAAAATCTAATTAAATGAATATTTAATTAGTGAATTTTATCCTTTAAAAAACTAATAAAATGATTTCTATTTATAATGTATATATATATATGTATATATTGTAAATAGATAAGCTTGGATTTGAAATTTAAATAATAAATGAAATCTTGTTTTAAATTTCTAATGTATATTTTTTTATAGTTTGGAAATTATGATTTATTTAATATTAAGTTTTCAAAGCTATTTAAACAAATAACTATATGATTTTTAAATAAGATTAATAATAAGGTTTATTTTATTTTCTTTTTAAATATTGCTTAATAAATAGGATTTAAGAGTGTATATATATATATATATAAGTTTTGAAATTCAAAGATAAATATTTTAAATAGTTTTGGATTTTAAAATATACGTATAAACTTTTATTTATAAATATAATTAGTTTTGAAAGTAATTTATAAATAGATAAGCATTTAAATAAATAAAGAAAAGGCTTTTTTATTTACATTTAAAATAAATAAGTATTACTTAAAAGACAAGTGTAAATTCCTAAGGCTTTGTTTTAACAAGTGTTAACTAATTAACAACTCAAATGACAAATGTCAAGTTGTAGATTTTTGTTTTTCTTTTATTTTGAATAAATCATTTCCACTTATATATGCATCTACTTCTTATCTACATTTCCTTTATTTTCTTTTTCAAAACTAAGAAAACATTCAGCTGTAAAGTTAATAGCTGAAGGTAAATTCTCCTCTCAATAACAATCTGACAATCATTCCTCTCAACCAAAATCTGAAATCAATATACTCCTCAAACCAAAATCTGTAATAAATCCTCTAAAATGCTTCTTCATCAAATCTGCAATTCATTCTCATCGTCTAAAATCTGGAATCTAAAACAAAGCCTGTTTTCTTTTCAAGTCTGGAATCTAAGCAACCTGTCTACATTCTTCTAAAACCTGGAAGCCAACATGCATGTAGTTTAATCAAGTTTAAAGCTTCTATAACTCAAGTTTTTAAATCAAAAGGGCATGCAAGTTTACAGTTTTCAAAAGCAAGGCAATTCCAGTTTTAAAATTCAAAAGCAGTTCAAGGATAGGCTCTGTTTCAATACATATAAGGTGAGTAACTTTTAAACTTAAAATAAAATATGGTTGCATGTTAAATCACTGTGACATATATATGTATTGATGTATGAATATACAAGTGCATTTTTATTCCGTTTGTATATATGGATGTATTGTATGCATGTATGAACATGAACTCTGTTCTTGTTTGTTTACCCAGACTCAAAATTCTATTTGAAAATCCTTACCACTTGATTTAGTTTTTATTAGGACTTAATTTATAAATAAGAATAGTTTGATTTATCATATACTAAGGTTTAAAATTTTTAGTTAAGTCAAATTTAAGGTCTGAATGTCTCTGTAACCAAAACAACAGTATATGTTATATAAAAGTGAAAATTTAAACCTTGTAATTTATAAATTCAGGTACATGAATTGAAAACATAAACTATAACATGATTTTTAGTATTGGAATCATAATTTATAGTTTAGAAATAAGGGTGCAGTTCTGTATTTAACTAAAAATGGATTTTTGGGTAATACTGTTGATCTCTTTGGTTTGAAATGTTGAATTTTTCAATAGTGAAGGTGGAATGATCGAGGATGCAAGAAAAATTTTTAGAACTTGAATTAAAGCATCGAAGAAGTAATAATTTAGGATTTAAATTTCTAAACCTAGTTCTGATCAGGTTTTGAATTCGATCATTTCTGACTTT
Organism: Allium fistulosum; assembly: GCA_030737815.1. Taxonomy (NCBI): domain Eukaryota; kingdom Viridiplantae; phylum Streptophyta; class Magnoliopsida; order Asparagales; family Amaryllidaceae; genus Allium; species Allium fistulosum. The sequence goes on from CM060902.1 coordinate 425,952,019, forward strand.
ATGGTTGTTCGAGTGCTTTGTGGCTTTGGGAAAGCGTGGCTGGGACCATGACGAGGTTGTGGCCAAGGTTTCAACTCAAACGATGATCGGAGGGGGAAGATCTGGCCGTTGACAGGTTTGGGGTTTTGGAGGAGTTCGCTGTTTCCAGTTTTGTGATTGAGATTGCTCGATTTCGATTGTTAAGGTTATTCGAGTTTCTGGTGTTCGTGATCGTGTGAGATGGTCGTGGTTGATATGTCAGCGATGGCATGGGTGGTCGGAGGCGATCGAGTCGCCTGTGCACGTGCACACGAGATATCGACAATGGTTTTCGTATTTGAAGTTTGGGAAGATGAAGTCTGGGTTTGGCTCGAAGTTTTAGCGTGAGAGACTCGAAGTAGAGAGGGTTTCGACTCGGAGCAATTTAGTTAAGGCTCGGGTAGATTTTTGTTTACAGGTTTTAAACCTGACAGTGTTTTAAATTTAAATTTAGTTTAAAATTTTAAAGCAGGATTTAAAATAAAAGTTTTAATAAAAGTTTAAAGTATGGATTCAATTTAAATTTGTATCCTAGTTAAAATAAATGAGTTTATTAAATTAAAATGTTTAAGCAAATTTAAAATGTTTAAAGAAGATTTGAATTTTAAATGAGTGGGTTTAAAATCTTATAAATTTCTTTTATAATGTTAAGTGTTTCTTTAACATTTGGTTTTAAGAAGATTTTGTAAATTTGATTTAAATTTGGTTAAAGTTAAATTTGTAATTTATTTTAAATCTTTAATTTAAAATAAATTAAAAGAAAGATTTGAAAGTAAAAATGTTTTAAAGTCTTTTGTTAATAATAATTAAAATTGTTATAAAGGATTAATACTTTAATTTAGAGATTAATAAAGGTTTAATGGTTTAGGATTTATTAAATTAATAAAGTAATTAAAGAATAATTTAATAATTTATTTAATTAATGATTTGGTGTTTAATTAAATAATTAGAAATTATAAGTTAATTAATTAGGGGTTAATTAATTTGGGATTAAGGATCATTTAATTAAATAAATAAGGATTATTAATAAATGATTAAGAATTAATTAATCAAGTGATTAAAGATTAATTTGGCAATTAATTTAGTAATTAGAAATTAATTAATTTGTAATTAAGAATTTATTAAGTGGTAATTAATAAATAGTTTATTAAAGATTAATTACTTAAAGAAAGTAATTAAAGAATGGTTAATAATTAATGAGGGATTATTAATTGAGGATTATTAGATAATTAATTAATATGATTAATTTTGATAATCAATTAGATTAATTAATTTATATGAAATTGGTTAAGTATAATTACTTAATGAAAGTAATTAAAGTAATTAATTACTTAAGGTAATTAATTGGATAAATTTGATAAGTTTAATTTATTAATTAAATTAAGATAATCACTTGGTGATTGATAAGTAATTACTTAAATGTAATTAGTGAAGTGTAATTACTTAGGAAAGTAATTAAAGTTAATTAGTGGATGTAATTAACTAAAGAAGATTTTAATAATAAAAGTAATTTTAGTTTAATTACTTTGTATAATTAATCAGGGGATTAATTAAAGGATAATTAATTAAGGAGTAATTAATTTATGAAGTGTAGTAATTAAGAGTAGTTAATTACTAAATGAGATTAATCAAAGGTGATTAATAAATGTGACTAATTAATTATTAATTTAAATAAGATAATTAATTAAGAATAATTAAGGATCATTAATTAATATAATTAATGATGTAATTAAGAATTGATTAATTAAGATTAATTAATAAATAATAAGTGATTAAAGTAATTAATTAATTGTAATTAATTAAGGATTAATGTAATTAAGTATGGTTAATTAATTAATGAAGTAATTTAAGATTAATTACTGAAATGGTTTAAGATAATTAATTTGTGAAATTAATTAGGGATTAATTACTTAAAGTAATTAAAGTATAATTAATCAGGAATGATTAATTAAGATGGATATTTAGAGTAATGATTAATTAATTGGTTTAATTAATAATTAAGTAAGCAGGATTTATAGAATGAAGTAATTAGTTTAATTCACTTTAAATTAATTAGAGATGGTATAAATCATTTCTTATGGATGGATGAATAATATTGAATGCTTTGCATTGGTTGATATCTCTGATGAGATATATACTGATATGTGATATGGATGTTTTGGTTGAATTGAAATGATAATGTGAATTATCTGTTTGTGATGATAATATGGATTATCTATTGTGAATTATCTATCTTTGTGTATATAGATAAGAATTGAATTGTTTTAACCTTAAAACAACTTGGCCCTTAAAAGATACGTTTTGGATTTCGATGAGACCGGGATCGGGTTTCCGTATACCGGGATTCCAGGTCTGGAGACCCGAATACCACATCGATCCAAATTTACGATAGGTCGTGAATCTCAAGTGAAGATGAAGATTCAGAGTGCAAGGGTTATTGTCGTTAACTCTGAGGGTGATTCCAAAACGAGTGTAACGAGATAATGCCTTCGGTTTCGTTCGAACCCGGAACGAACTTGTATGGATTGAATGCTTTCAGCACATCGTCAGGCGGACGATGAGCATTCTAAGTGATATGTTCTGATTAAAGGTAATCGTAACCTCAAGCCTCATCAACCGGGAATGGCTAAAACAGGGGAGGTGCAGCAAGGTTTCGTGGGTAGCACCCACTGAGAGCAAGATAGATCCCTGTCTAGAGGTCCCTTTATTTTATTCGGCTTAGTGTGTGGTTGGTCGCGCCAACTACGGGATTGTCTTGTTCGGAATTATCCAGTAAGGGATGGTTCCGGCTTTGTGTTGCAGGGGAGCGGGCGTACTCCTCGGTACGGTGATCTAGGCCACGTACTGTGACGGGCGGTACCCCAGTAGCCCTGCCATTGTATGGAATCCAAACTCCAATAAGTGTCGTACGTATTAGTTGTGCCCAACTATGTTGGAATGTGAGATGTAAGCATTTCAGCTATTTCTGTATTTTACTTGAAAACCCTAGACCCTATTATAATAAAATCAGATTTCCTATCAAATGTTTTGGTTAGCGTAAGGTAAAAACTTACCCATGTTTATTTGTGGGGAGTCTTACGTGATACCTTTTCTTTCTAAAGGTTTTGAAGTTAAGCAAGTTTAACCTGTTACTCACACCAGACCCATGTCTGACCCAAGTGTTTATTTCTGTTTTATAAACTCTTGGGTACTCAAATTTTTACGAGTAGCCAAGGGATTCAGGTTTAGCTTTGACGAATATTCTGGAGGAGCAATGGAGCAGGAGGCTTCGGCGTTCGTAGATATAGTATTTCGCTGTGTTGATATCTGTGATAGTGTCTTGCCTTGTATTTGAGTTGTAATGTCTAGACAGATGATTATAACTGTCTAGTAAGTGATGTATATGCTGTGTAACTCTGTAAATTGTTGTATACTATGTAATAGTTTATGTTATTAATATAATTTATTCGTTCCGCTGTGAGATCGTTGTTGTTGTTTCTTTCTTTCTTCTCTTCTTTTCTATTTTCTACCCCTTTCTTTCTTATTAACGATGCGACTTTCTGTGGAGAGAAAGTCTTGGTCGTTACAAAAACCCCCAATTTATCGATAATTGGTTGATTTGTTGTGATTATTGACTGTTTGGATGATGAATGGTGATGGATGAAATTTGATTGATATTTTGGATGTTTATTTATGTTTAATATATCCTGTTATCGTCCTATATGTTGTTTACAGTGTATAAAACTGTAAATCGAATTATTTCGAATAATTAAGAAATAGGTTGAAATGATATATACCTATGGCATTTATTATGGATTGAAATGATATATATCCATCACTGGAATTAAATTGAAATAATTGATTCACTTGGCCGTAGGATCGAAAATTATATACGGACACTGCATTGGTTAATTAAATGATTTTAAAATTTTGATTTGAAATTGTTTAAATGACTTGGGTTTAAGAAATAAAAAAAATCGAATCTATGGAAATTGAATTATTTTCGAATTGGAACTCGGAATGTTGAAATTTAAATTTGAAACAGGAATTGTTTAATTAATCGAGTTGAGATTCTAAGTATAATCGAAATATGATGTGAATTTCAGAAATTGATTTGTTTTAAAGCATTAGACTTTTATTCAAACTTTGAATATTGCTAAGTAAAAGTGATATAAAACGATATTGCGAAATTGAGCTCGGAATTCAATTAGTTTTAAAGATTTGGATTTTTTAATTGAATATTGGAAGAAAATTTGACTTAAGTGTTTTTGAATCAATATTTTGGAAATCGAACTCGAAATTGATATGAATCGAATGGTTTAAATTTGAATTGGAATTGAAATTAATTTGGAATTAAAGTAAAATTTTCCTTGAAATCAGAATTGAACCGATTAAATCGAAATGGAAATTGAAATTGATTTGAATTGGAAAATTTGGAATTGAATTAGTTTGACTTTGAATTTTTTTTTAAATAAATTATTTTAGTATAACTATTTAAAATCTATCTTCTTTAAATATTCATATTATTTGATTTTCCAAACTATTTTGCTATATAAACCATTTTTAATACTCAAACTGTTTTCCATTAAATTATTTTAACTATTTAATTATATTAAAAATATTTTCTTAAAATTCAAACCGGTAAAAAGGGTGGAATGTTTATATTTAAAATACCTTGGATTAAATACGATTTGGTTTAAAGTGAAGTTATAACCTAAATTTTAATTCGAATCAAGTTTTGAAGTGTAATCAATATATCGAATTGAATTAACATTTCGAAGTAAAATATGATTTTTGAAGTGAATATGATGATTCCGAAATGGATTCTTTTTAAATAAATATGATATTTTGTTATCAAATATGAATTGTTTTCGAAATATAAAAGAACCAACTGGGGTGTAAAATGACGTTTGGTTGTTGAAGAGATCGAGGCCTCTTATTGGAATATTCTTTGTCAATATTGGAACCACGTTGACAATCGTGTACACAGTGGATGATATCCAGAATGTAGTGGTTGAATTGGCGACGTTTACTGGAATGAAGTAAGAGAACAATGATGGATAGCTTTGACACTCGTGTCATAATTAAAATGACTAAAACAAAAGCCTATGTCTGGCCAATGAGGTTAGCTACCTCTAGTGACGTTGATCCCTTGTATTACTATTGTGATTTCGTATTCGATGGGTGCACCTTTGTCGTTTGGATTAATTGTCGCGATCGTCCACGGATGGGTTACGACCAGCCAGTAAGGGTAAACTGATAGAATCCTACCTTGGGCATTGCCTCACATCCCTTGTCATATTTATCCCTATACGAGCCCATTACCACTTTGGTTTTGAACCTATAAAATGTGTTAAGGGGGATAATGTAAAGCCTTAACGCTATTTTGATATTTATTTTACTGATAAACATTATCTATTATAGTGTATACTATTATATATAAATAGTTTAACGGATCCTTAGGAGATGGAAAATCCCGTAACATCTCTTAAGTTATTGCACTCATATTTGCGAAATTGATTTGACTTACATAAGAGTATTTTAGTCCTGACTCGAATGTTTTGTCATTTCATTACGCTCGGGTCAGTCCTGAGTTTTTCCAATGTATTGAAGATCAGAAGCGCTGGAGGACAAAGACGAAGTTGGTATATTATTACTATTGTTATTTCCTTTTTCATGCTATCCTGTATATTGATCACTTATCCGTGATGTGTATATATATAACTTTGATAAATGTGTATTGATTATAATCAAATGTATAGTAAACAGCTTGATGAATTGTTATTTGATTATTATATTTTATCGTTTCCGCCGTGAGATTCTGTGTTTGTTTTCTTCTTCTTTTCTTATTTTTCTTATTTAACCCCATTGATTATCTACGTTCCGGATTGTTTAAGTTCAACATGTGTGGATTATTGTCGATTTAAACCTTCTAAAATGTTGGTTGTCACAGTCGCGACCTTGAGCATGAAGAGGAGGGGAAGTATGTAGTTGCGTGAGCGAGAGAGATGATGAAGAAGGGGTGAGATTTTCTTTTTAGTATTTATTTTATTTTATTGTTAGTTGATAATTTTAGTTATCGTTATACTAATTTACTAATAACTTTTTCATATGATATCCGATTCGATCGAAACGAGTAACGCTGGATTTGTATCGACGGCGGCTTCAGCTTGGAATCGAAGTGAGATTTATTTGAAGCTGAAATTTATTTCAGTTTCAAATGAAAGGTGAGTTTTTTATGCTTACGTTTGACTATTATATTTTATGTTCGTAAAATTTATATCGTGAAGTAATTTAAATTTATTGATGGTTGTTGGATTTAAATTGACATTTAATTGACATCTGAATTTATTGATAGAATTTAAATTGATAGTTAAAATTGAATTAGAATTTAACTACTAGTAAAACCTCCAATTTATCGGTAATTTGGTTGATTTGTTGTGATTATTGACTGTTTGGATGATGGATGGTGATGAATGAAATTTGATTGACATTTTGGATGTTTGGATTTTTATTTATGTTTAATATATCCTATTATCATCTTGTATGTTATTTACAGTATATAAAACTGTAAATTGAATTATTTCGAATAAATTAAGAAATAGGTTGAAATGATATATACCTATGGCATTTATTTTGGACTGAAATGATATATATCCATCCTTGGAATTAAATTGAATTAATCGATTCACTTGGCCATAGGATAGAAAATTATATACGGACATCGGATTGGTTAAATTAAATGATTTTAAATTTTTTAAATGATTTGGGTTTAAGAAATAAAAAAAATCGAATCTATGGAAATTGAATTATTTTCGAATTGGAACTCGGAATGTTGAAATTTAAATTTGAAACAGAAATTATTTAATTAATCGAGTTGAGATTTTCAAGTATAATCGAAATATGATGTGAATTTCAGAAATTTATTTGTTTTAAAGGATTGGATTTTTATTTGAACTTTGAATATTGCTAAGTAAAAGTGATATAAAACGATATTGCGAAATTGAGCTCGGAATTCAATTAGATTTAAGATTTGGATTTTTTAATTGAATATTGGAAGAAAATTTGATTTAAGTGTTTTTGAATCAATATTTTGGAATCGAACTCGGAATTGATATGAATCAAAATGGTTTAAATTTGGAATTGGAATTGAAATTAATTTGGAATCAAAGTAAAATTTGCCTTGAAATCGGAATTGAATCGATTAAATCAAAATGGAAATTGAAATTGATTTGAATTGGAAAATTTGGAATTGAATTAGTTTGACTTTGAAATTTTTTTAAATAATTTATTTTAGTATAACTATTTAAAATTTATCTTCTTTAAATATTCATATTATTTGATTTTCCAAACTATTTTGCTATATAAACCATTTTTAATACTCAAACTATTTTCCACTAAACTATAACTATATTAAAACTATTAAAACTATTTTCTTAATATACAAACTGGTAAAAAGGTGAAATGACCCTCCTCTTTCTACCTTAATTTCATAAGGATTTTTTTTTAAGAGATGATATATAGATATATCATTCATTACAAATATATTTCCCAAGGTCATTTTCTTTCTCCAATAAACAAAATATATCCAGGATCAAAATAATTTACCAATATAAATATATCAGTTTAATTCCTAAAGATATGCACATACATATGAAGATGTATGTGTTCCTCTTGTTTAAAATCAGAGTATGTTTTTAATTCCATTTGTTAAACAAGAGTAGGCTGTTTGGTTTGGATTAGTTTGGATTTGAAGAAATCTGCATATAGTTAATTACCTTGTTCTTTTGAATATTTGTAACAAGTCAGCAAATCCTATGCATATTTAATTTATATGAACTTGCTCATTCTAATTGATAGATTTTCATATCAATTTACCATGACAGTTAAATCTCAAGATTCTTGAGATTTTTATTTCAGATCATGGATCAAAGGTATTGATATTTGGCTAATGCCAGAAATGATATAGTCACTTATCATTTTCCACTTATACACTTTCTTTAAAACCTTCTTATCTTGATTCAATTTATACAACTTGTCTGTTACAATCTTAACCTAGATATCACGCTGTAGATTTATCATTTACATATGAATTTACTATGACAAGGTTCTAAACTTCAGAGTATATGGAGTGTTGCCAGGTTTTGTTTGTTCAAACCAGTTTACATTGCTTATCTGTCTTAGTCTTTTAAAGATGATTGTGGTGAAACAATTGCTAAATGTGCTAAGCTTTTGAAATGCATTTTTATTTTCAAAATACAATCTATCATGATCAACCAATACTTCATTTATTTGAAGCTGGTTAACTCATGTATCCTGTATCTGCTACACACTAGTTCAAAGCAATGGAGATACCATTCATTGCATTCTGTCTGAAGCTTTTAAAAACATTTTACTTTTCTCAATACGATTCAGAAATGAATTCAAACTTATTTACAAAGCATTTCAGTAAAAAGAAACTAAAATCCTTATAAGTTTACTTCTAGCTAAATCCAGATTTTATTCTAAAACTCAGTGCTCTGTTATGTCTCAAGATTAGCTAATACATAATATAAATTATGCAAAACAGTAGCTCACCTACATATGCATATTTCTTTTCCAGGCATCCATATCAATACTTAAGATCATTTCCTTGTTCCCCACTCAGATATTTCTTTTAGATTTTAAACCTTAGTGCATAACAATATATTTAACATGATACAACTAGTCCATCTAACCATAATAGAATTCATTACATAGCATCAGAATCAAACTCAACTATCTCACGAATACATGTAAATAACATCATCTTAAACTCTTAAAAAAAACTACAGGCATGTTCACTCAATTCTTTTCCATCAGTCACAACTTCACTTTCTACTAAAGCTTAGTACTCCCTGCAAGAACATTAGAGGCTGTCTCATTTTAAAGTGAGACACCCCCATATGCCATGAGCAAATAAGGGTCAGATCTATGATCTGGTATGAGCAACATCAAAATATTCATGATATTAAGCAACAGAGAATGTAAGAGTACTAACTTGTTATTTAAGCAAATTTCTGCAATCAATTACTTTAACATGGTATAAATAAGTTGATTCAGGTATGATATATTCATCTATCATTCTTCACTTGCATACATAATCATGCAAACATAATTATCTATCTGCAACATTTGCATTCACTGGAACCATCATGGTTCCATACCAACCAACCTAAGAAATATTCATATTCCTATTTCTTCATTTACAGGTTGTCTAATTCAATTTAAATTCCTGCCTCATCTGCTATTAAGGAATCACGGGGACACATTGCAATGAACTAATTCACATCATTGCACAAAGATCTCAGGGCTTAAACAAACCATGTGCCAACTTGCATACTTCAAATATGACAAGCATTCCAGCAGCCTTCTTGGCCTTCCCTTCCCTAGTTTATTTACTAGTGTATTGACTTAAATCCTATCATCAAATATGCTAAGTGAACGTGTCACTGCAAACATGGAAACATCCATAATCTTTCCTAGCATAATTCTCCTCAGAAATAAGCAGACGGTTATTTCCTAAATGAAGTCAATATGTCTTGATCTCAGTAAAATATAAGAATATTTTCATCTGTAAAAGAGGCATGGCATGTTCTTATTATACTGATCTGCAAGCCTTTATGATTGATTCAGATTCAGGATCTGGTTCAATCATAATTTTAGCTTGTGAGTTTCTTTTTTTTTTTGATTTGATTAAGGGCTCAACACTTAGAAAATTTCTATTGCACCCTTAACATTTTTCTTCTCAAGCCTCAGCACTTATACCAAGTATAATGCAGCTCCCAACATTTTTCTTTAGTAAAGTTTCCATGCCATAGATCTATAACAGTTGAGAGTATTCTCTATATAATTTTAAGATTCTGGACTTTAACATTTTTGAGTAAAAATAAAACAGTATGATACACATCCAAAGACAAATGTCTCAACCAATCAAAGATCACCAAAATCATCCATATTAAATCATATCAGATTTAAAATAAGACATCCAAAAAGCATTGATGAAATCATATACATCAAAACCAGAAATATATATAAATGGCAATAAAAAGTGGCTGCCTCATCTCAGGTCTTAATGCCATGAACTCAGTGAGGTTACTCACCTAAATATTTCTTCTTACTGATCCTGAAAACCCTTGTATGTGTGTTTTCTCCTTCCTTCCAATATTTTTCTTCCTTTCTTATTTTTGTGCAGCTCGGGGTAAAGATAATTCTACTGGCTAAAACTGCCTATTTATATGCATTTTTCCACTAGGGTTTTGTTAAAACAGAATTCCATTTCTATCCTGGCTAGCATCATGCATTGTGTTTGCATTTTCTCATTTTTATCCCTAATTACCCCCGGCCATATTAACCAATTAAAGGCTGCATTTTCTTTTCTTTACTTTTTCAGAAAATGGCCACTCACCTAGTCATGTTAAAAGTGTGACTACCATATTTTATATTTTAATTATTTCTGAGAATCCCCTTTGCTATTTTTGCCTACACAAGCCTATTGACTTGTATTACATTTCATGTCATTTTAATGTTTCCTTTTTATTGTTTTGCTTTAACACTTTCTGCTCACAGAAAATATACAGGTGCATAAGTGTACATATTTTTATTTGATCCCCCCCTTTTTTTTTACTGAAAATATCTATACACATATGTTTTATATTTTTAATTTCAGTATACAAATATATTTCTAATCTCACCATGTGCACATTCAATTTTTACTGGGAATATTAAATTTTCATGCATAAAAAAAACATCTTTAATTTGATTAATAATCTACATTTCAAAATCACATTTGAAATGCTTCCTTGCTCAGTTTATTTATTTTATTATCATCATCATTTTTTTTTCAGAAATTTTTGAATCTTTTCCTTGTGCCATTTCCAGTGTGCATGTGCCCACATATCCTTGCACATTATTTATTTCCAAAAATTTCACCATATTTAAATCTAAATATTTCAAAAATTAAATCATTTTATAAAAATGATTTTTCACAAAATTTTGGGGTAATACATTCACCCCTCCTTTTAGGAATTGTGTCCTCACAATTTTTCTAACATTTATAACAAGCATCATCTTCTTTTCTGAAAACCTATCAAACATATGCATAAGCAAACAAATTCAACCACAGCAACCATACATATATATAATTCATTAATAAATATATTTCTCAGGGTAAATTTTTTTTTTTCATAAACAAACTTTATCCAAGATCAAAAATTTTACCAATATAGATATATCAGTGCAACCACAAAAATATACACACACATATGAAGATGCATGTGCCCCTCTGGTTTAATCAGGTTATGGCAAACAAGAGGTTATAGTGATTGATTAAATTTAATCAATCCCCACATAGCTTAATTTCATTTTATTATTTAAGTAATGAAAATCTTATTCATATAGGTAATAGTATGGTTTTTATTCTTTGATAGCTTGCTGGATTCTCCATGAAATATGATTCATAGAACCCACATAATTATGTTATGATTATCTGTAAAATCAATTGTATAGTGTCTGTGCTTTGAAAATGATATAAGCTTATATCATTTTCTATGTTTGCTTTCTTATAATATCTACCTTATATGCAAACTCATGTCTGGGATATTCTTAAGTGAATCATCATATTCCAGAAACTTGATTCCTTGATACCAAGGTACTAGGCTAAATGAAATGCAGTCCGGGGTGAGTTTCCTCACACATGGATACTTAGCAAATAAAATATGGATTAAACAGACTTTCTACTCCTATCTAGAGGCTGATGTCCCTGAAAAAAGCATTTGAAGCTGCCTCATTTTAAATAAGACACCCCAGATGCTATTAGCACACTAGGGTCAGACACATGTCTGGTATGAGAAAATTCACAAAAACAATTAATTAATTAGGTTAAAATCAAGTTAAGTACATATACATAAAGTTCTGCCCTTTGGAAACAGGTAATACTTGTGTGCATGCTCTGTGTCATTGTGCATGTGCATATTTTAATCATTCTTTCCAAAGACTACATATATAAATATGATACATACATTCAAGCATACAATTCAATCATAGTCAAACAATCATTCACACCAAACAGGAAAATAACCAATATGAGTTAAATCATTTATTCCATCCTCATATTTCAATTCTGGAAAAACTCTAGTTTCCTCATCATATCAAATATTTTTCCCTTGGTATATTTATCTATCCTTTAAATTTTCATGGCAATCCAGTCAGTGAGTCATTCCACTAAAATAAGCATTCATCTCATAGCATTCCTCATCATTCATATAAATAAACAGAGGCAATTAAGCAATTTCAAGTATTGGTACTTATTAAAACATGTTCTTGCAATTTAGAAGAGGTATAGACAACTAGCATTGGTTTATGGCTCTATTGGGAATATTATGTTGCAAAACATCTGTGCTTTAGTTAAACTCAGATTGGCTAAGCTTCCTAAATCACAAAATATATTTGCTGGGTGGATATTGTATATATATATATATATTTTCTGAATCAAGAGTATCAGCACATAGGCAAGCCTATTACACTCCTAATTCCTTTTTATTAAGCCTCAGCACATATACATATGTATATTGCAGTCCATAAGCTTATCAATTCTTCTAGGTTGAGCCAAAACTAACACTACTTGCTTATATCATCATTTTATTATTATTATTTTTTTGGGTATTTATTTGTTTCTAACCAGTATCATATTAAAAAGAGATTTGGGTTTCAAAGATACTTATGTATGCATGCAGACCATATTTAGAATATTCACAAAATAAAACAACTAGAACAACCATCTAGCATTAAAGCATCCTTAACTTCTGAAGAACAATCACATATACTTTTAAGAAAAATTCATTTATAACTGGCTGCCTTCATTAGGACTTAGTGCCATAAGTTGTTGAGTGAGTTTTCTCACCTAGTTCTCTTCTTTGCTTCCTTAATTAATTGATGAACTTCTGCCTTTAGCCTCAAGCTCTTTTCCTTCCCTTGCCTTATGATTTCTATGGTGTTTTTTTTTCCTTTGTCTACAATCATGCTAAAAATGTGACTTGATTTGTTATTTATCAAATACTCTTCCCAATTCTGCCTGTATACTAAAATATGTCTGTATATTTTATTTTTATTAATTTGAACTCTAGTATTTTATTAACATATATATATATATATATATATATAAGTCTTACTGAAATAATTAGTACACCTATATATATATTTATACATCATTCTGTATTGACACACACATGCACATGTACACTCAAAAATATTCAGTAGCATGCATATATGTATATTTACTTATGCATACAGCTTTTAAGGATTTAATCTATATATATATATATATTCCCATACATATCAATATGTATTTATTCTTAGAGTTCAGGGATTTTAGCTTTAGTTCATGTGCATTTCCTGTGCACACATGTACACACATACTGATACACTATCAAGCTATATCAATTCCCTTTCAAAATTTATTTAAAAATTATTTTGAATTTATTTATATTTTTCAGAGTAAATTTCTAAAATCTTGGGTCATTACATACACCCCTCCTTTTAGAAATTGTGTCCCACCATTTTCCTAAGCTTAAAACGAATTTTAAACTTAATTCAGAGAACAAGTACATTCTCACCCAAATAGATTTTTAGTTCTATAATAACTAAAAATATATGCATCTAGAATAAAGAAAACAATCAAAAATCAGAATTACCTTTAATCCGAAAATAGCTTAGGATAATTCATCCTAACTTTGTCTTCTAATTCCTATGTGCAATTTCTAGGATCAAGACCCCACTGTACCTTTACAAGTTTCAGAGATTTATTTCTACCTTCAGAATTAAATCTGGTTGAAGTGTCATTAAGCTTAACTTCCCTTAGTCTTGACAAAACTAAATGCAAATGATTTTTATGCTCTTCCACTGTCTTGGAATAAATCAAAATGTCATCAATAAAAATCAGTACAAACTTGTCTAAATAATCTCTAAATATTCTATTCATTAAATCAACAAAATATGAAGGAGCATTTGCCAAGCCAAATGGCATAACCATAAATTCATATAAGCCAAATCTTGTGTTAAATGCAGTATACTTAACACTTGAGTCTTCAACCTTCATTTGATGGAATCCTAATGCTAAGTCTAGTCTAGAAAATATTTTTAGCTTCACTGAGTTGGTCAAAGAGATCATCTATTCTAGGCAATGGGTATTAGTATTTTATGAGTACTTTTATAATTACTATTTTCTTATATAATTTATTTCATCCAAAACAAACAGACATAATACATTTCTATAATACTTAACAATCAATGCAACCAAGTGCTCTGATACCATCTGAAATGACCCTCCTCTTTCTACCTTAATTTCATAAGGATTTTTTTTAAGAGATGATATATAGATATATCATTCATTACAAATATATTTCCCAAGGTCATTTTCTTTCTCCAATAAACAAAATATATCCAGGATCAAAATAATTTACCAATATAAATATATCAGTTTAATTCCTAAAGATATGCACATACATATGAAGATGTATGTGTTCCTCTTGTTTAAAATCAGAGTATGTTTTTAATTCCATTTGTTAAACAAGAGTAGGCTGTTTGGTTTGGATTAGTTTGGATTTGAAGAAATCTGCATATAGTTAATTACCTTGTTCTTTTGAATATTTGTAACAAGTCAGCAAATCCTATGCATATTTAATTTATATGAACTTGCTCATTCTAATTGATAGATTTTCATATCAATTTACCATGACAGTTAAATCTCAAGATTCTTGAGATTTTTATTTCAGATCATGGATCAAAGGTATTGATATTTGGCTAATGCCAGAAATGATATAGTCACTTTCTTTAAAACCTTCTTATCTTGATTCAATTTATACAACTTGTCTGTTACAATCTTAACCTAGATATCACGCTGTAGATTTATCATTTACATATGAATTTACTATGACAAGATTCTAAACTTCAGAGTATATGGAGTGTTGCCAGGTTTTGTTTGTTCAAACCAGTTTACATTGCTTATCTGTCTTAGTCTTTTAAAGATGATTGTGGTGAAACAATTGCTAAATGTGCTAAGCTTTTGAAATGCATTTTTATTTTCAAAATACAATCTATCATGATCAACCAATACTTCATTTATTTGAAGCTGGTTAACTCATGTATCCTGTATCTGCTACACACTAGTTCAAAGCAATGGAGATACCATTCATTGCATTCTGTCTGAAGCTTTTAAAAACATTTTACTTTTCTCAATACGATTCAGAAATGAATTCAAACTTATTTACAAAGAATTTCAGTAAAAAGAAACTAAAATCCTTATAAGTTTACTTCTAGCTAAATCCAGATTTTATTCTAAAACTCAGTGCTCTGTTATGTCTCAAGATTAGCTAATACATAATATAAATTATGCAAAACGGTAGCTCACCTACATATGCATATTTCTTTTCCAGGCATCCATATCAATACTTAAGATCATTTCCTTGTTCCCCACTCAGATATTTCTTTTAGATTTTAAACCTTAGTGCATAACAATATATTTAACATGATACAACTAGTCCATCTAACCATAATAGAATTCATTACATAGCATCAGAATCAAACTCAACTATCTCACGAATACATGTAAATAACATCATCTTAAACTCTTAAAAAAAACTACAGGCATGTTCACTCAATTCTTTTCCATCAGTCACAACTTCACTTTCTACTAAAGCTTAGTACTCCCTGCAAGAACATTAGAGGCTGTCTCATTTTAAAGTGAGACACCCCTATATGCCATGAGCAAATAAGGGTCAGATCTATGATCTGGTATGAGCAACATCAAAATATTCATGATATTAAGCAACAGAGAATGTAAGAGTACTAACTTGTTATTTAAGCAAATTTCTACAATCAATTACTTTAACATGGTATAAATAAGTTGATTCAGGTATGATATATTCATCTATCATTCTTCACTTGCATACATAATCATGCAAACATAATTATCTATCTGCAACATTTGCATTCACTGGAACCATCATGGTTCCATACCAACCAACCTAAGAAATATTCATATTCCTATTTCTTCATTTACAGGTTGTCTAATTCAATTTAAATTCCTGCCTCATCTGCTATTAAGGAATCACGGGGACACATTGCAATGAACTAATTCACATCATTGCACAAAGATCTCAGGGCTTAAACAAACCATGTGCCAACTTGCATACTTCAAATATGACAAGCATTCCAGCAGCCTTCTTGGCCTTCCCTTCCCTAGTTTATTTACTAGTGTATTGACTTAAATCCTATCATCAAATATGCTAAGTGAACGTGTCACTGCAAACATGGAAACATCCATAATCTTTCCTAGCATAATTCTCCTCAGAAATAAGCAGACAGTTATTTCCTAAATGAAGTCAATATGTCTTGATCTCAGTAAAATATAAGAATATTTTCATCTGTAAAAGAGGCATGGCATGTTCTTATTATATTGATCTGCAAGCCTTTATGATTGATTCAGATTCAGGATCTGGTTCAATCATAATTTTAGCTTGTGAGTTTTTTTTTTTGATTTGATTAAGGGCTCAGCACTTAGAAAATTTCTATTGCACCCTTAACATTTTTCTTCTCAAGCCTCAGCACTTATACCAAGTATAATGCAGCTCCCAACATTTTTCTTTAGTAAAGTTTCCATGCCATAGATCTATAACAGTTGAGAGTATTCTCTATATAATTTTAAGATTCTGGACTTTAACATTTTTGAGTAAAAATAAAACAGTATGATACACATCCAAAGACAAATGTCTCAACCAATCAAAGATCACCAAAATCATCCATATTAAATCATATCAGATTTAAAATAAGACATCCAAAAAGCATTGATGAAATCATATACATCAAAACCAGAAATATATATAAATGGCAATAAAAAGTGGCTGCCTCATCTCAGGTCTTAATGCCATGAACTCAGTGAGGTTACTCACCTAAATATTTCTTCTTACTGATCCTGAAAACCCTTGTATGTGTGTTTTCTCCTTCCTTCCAATATTTTTCTTCCTTTCTTATTTTTGTGCAGCTCGGGGTAAAGATAATTCTACTGGCTAAAACTGCCTATTTATATGCATTTTTCCACTAGGGTTTTGTTAAAACAGAATTCCATTTCTGTCCTGGCTAGCATCATGCATTGTGTTTGCATTTTCTCATTTTTATCCCTAATTACCCCCGGCCATATTAACCAATTAAAGGCTGCATTTTCTTTTCTTTACTTTTTTAGAAAATGGCCACTCACCTAGTCATGTTAAAAGTGTGACTACCATATTTTATATTTTAATTATTTCTGAGAATCCCCTTTGCTATTTTTGCCTACACAAGCCTATTGACTTATATTACATTTCATGTCATTTTAATGTTTCCTTTTTATTGTTTTGCTTTAACACTTTCTGCTCACAGAAAATATACAGGTGCATAAGTGTACATATTTTTATTTGATCCCCCCCTTTTTTTTTACTGAAAATATCTATACACATATGTTTTATATTTTTAATTTCAGTATACAAATATATTTCTAATCTCACCATGTGCACATTCAATTTTTACTGGGAATATTAAATTTTCATGCATAAAAAAAACATCTTTAATTTGATTAATAATCTACATTTCAAAATCACATTTGAAATGCTTCCTTGCTCAGTTTATTTATTTTATTATCATCATCATTTTTTTTTCAGAAATTTTTGAATCTTTTCCTTGTGCCATTTCCAGTGTGCATGTGCCCACATATCCTTGCACATTATTTATTTCCAAAAATTTCACCATATTTAAATCTAAATATTTCAAAAATTAAATCATTTTATAAAAATGATTTTTCACAAAATTTTGGGGTATTACAAAAGGGTGGAATGTTTATATTTAAAAAACCTTGGATTTAGATACGATTTGGTTTAAAGTGAAGTAATAACCTAAATTTTAATTAGAATCAAGTTTTGAACTGAAATCAATATATGGAATTGAATAACATTTCGAAGTAAAATATGATTTTTGAAGTGAATATGATGATTCTGAAATGGATTGTTTTTAAATAAATATGATATTTTGTTATCAAATATGAATTGTTTTCGAAATATAAAAGAACCAACCGGTGTGTAAAATGACGTTTGGTTGTTGAAGACATCGAGGCCTCTTATTGGCATATTCTTTGTCAATATTGGAACCACGTTGACAATCGTGTACACAGTGGATGATATCCAGAATGTAGTGGTTGAATTGGCGACGTTTACTGGAATGAAGTAAGAGAACAATGATGGATAGCTATGACACTCGTGTCATAATTAAAATGACTAAAACAAAAGCCTATGTCTGGCCAATGAGGTTAGCCACCTCTAGTGACGTTGATCCCTTGTATTACTATTGTGATTTCATATTCGATGGGTGCACCTTTGTCGTTTGGATTAATTGTCGCGGTCGTCCACGGATGGGTTACGACCAGCCAGTAAGGGTAATAAATATGATATTTTGGTATCAAATATGAATTGTTTTCGAAATATAAAAGAACCAACCAGTGTGTAAAATGACGTTTGGTTGTTGAAGAGATCGAGGCCTCTTACTGGCATATTCTCTGCCAATATTGGAACCACTTTGACAATCGTGTATGCGGTGGATGATATCCAGAATGTAGTGGTTGAATTGGCGACGTTTACTGGAATGAAGTAAGAGAACGATGATGGATAGCTTTAACACCCGTGTCATAATTAAAATGACTAAAAGAGGAGCCTATGTCTGGCCAATGAGGTTACCTACCTCTAGCGACGTTGATCCCTCGTATTACTATTGTGATTTTGTATTCGATGGGTGCACCTTTGTCTTTTGGATTGATTTTCGCGGTCGGCCACAGATGGGTTACGGCCAGCCAGTAAGGGTTAACTGGTAGAATCCTACCATGGGCATTGCCTCACGTGGCTTGTCATATTTATCCCTATACGAGCCCATTAACACTTTGGTTTTGAACCTATAAAATGTGTTAAGGGGGATAATGTAAAGCCTTAACGCTATTTTGATATTTATTTTACTGATAGACATTATCTATTATAGTGTATACTATTATATATAAATAGTTTAACGGATGCTTAGGAGATGGAAAATCCCGTAACATCTCTTAAGTTATTGCACTCATATTTATGAAATTGATTTGACTTACATAAGAGTATTTTAGTCCTAACTCGAATGTTTTGTCATTTCATTACGCTCGGGTCAGTCCTGAGTTTTGCCAATGTATTGAAGATCAGAAGCGCTGGAGGACGAAGACGAAGTTGGTATATTATTACTATTATATTTCCTTATTCATGCTATCATGTATATTGATCACTTATCCCTGATGTGTATATATATAACTCTGATAAATGTGTATTGATTATAACCAAATGTATAGTAAACAGCTTCATGAATTGTTATTTGATCATTATATTTTATCGTTTCCGCTGTGAGATTATGTGTTTGTTTTCGTCTTCTTTTTATTATTTAACCCCATTGATTATCTACGTTCTGGATTGTTTAAGTTGGACATGTGTGGATTATTATCGATTTAAACCTTCCAAAATGTGGGTCGTCACAAACTGTGAAGTTCAGCCAAACTATCAGACTTAGACCTTGAAGACCTTTATTCTTGATAAGTCAAAATTAGTAACTAGAAGTTATAATATTTCTAATAACTTATTAAAGTTATTATCGATAAGTCAAACTAAATGCATATGTACATTCAAACTGAATGTTTTAAATGTTATCATGCGGTCTTTAAGGATTTACATTGACATCGATTAATAAACAAAAAATTAATAGTTTGGATCCTTGTAATAGTTTGTTTAAAAATAACTAACTCAAATGAGAAAGAATATGCAAATCTATAAATATATAATATGTGGACGCACGTGTATACCCATGTATGTAGATATTTACCTAAAAACCTGAAGATTGTTATGAGCTCATCTTATAGATTACGCATAGATTCATTCAGTGATTCAAAATTCAATCAACATAAATGTTGAATGAGCTGAAATCATGTAAGTATTCGAATGATCTACATAATAAGTAAATTCCTCTAATTAGTTAGATCAATGAAAGAGAATAAACTCTAAAAATAAGCAATATCACATGAATGCATCTTATCAATTGATAAAAGAATTATCCTCCTGTATGTAATATGTATGATGTATTTGCTAGTAGCAATATCATAATAGATCAAAATAAGAATCTAAAGATGACAATTATTCAATGTGACAATGTTCATCCACATTGAGGGAAAGGATAAAAGGGATACAAGTTCATTTTGATTATCAAGATTAAATATTTGTTAACATATACAATGTTGCAAAGTGTTGAGTAGCTTGAACGAATTACCAATAATATCCCTAATAAACTTGTTCCAATATAGATTTAAACCCGTGAAGGATCAAAAGGGTATATACCACATCTAAAGTGTGGTAGAGAAGTTAGTTCGAAATATTTTTGAAGTAAGTAATAAAGATGCCAAATAAAGGTGGTGAGTGTTCAAGAAACACCGAACGCTGATCTGAAAGTGACACATGACATAATTGTCAAATTATCTTAGGAGTGGTTTAGGTACCAAAAACAGGATAAGTATAGAGATCTCAATAATCATATCTAGAATTGACAAGAAATAATCATCGTTGATAAATTTGTAAATAATAAAGCGCTTATTTTTATAAATAGATTAAAGATCTTGAATTTGGGGAAAAGATGATTGGCCATCATAAAATCTTCCCTAAATGAGAAATGTGGACCTATAGTCCGCAATATATAATTATATATATATATAAAGTGGCAAAAGCACAATGAAATTATTAAAGCACATATAGTGTCAACAATATGTTAAATGCCTAAGGCATGATAATTTTAGAAATAATTGAATTGTTTGAAGTAGTGGAAGTGTTTGAACACTTAAAATACCCCAAAAGTATAAATATTGGTTAAATCATGCTAAATGATGAAAGTATCTAGTTCCTGAAGAATATGAATAACTTTTCTAGTTATAAAGAATTGAAAGAACAATGAGCATAGACTACAACCTTCTTTTAAGTATTGTTGTAATGAAAATCTTGATATAATTCATGATGAGTAGATTACTTCCTGCTTTTAAGTATTGTTGTAATAGAACTCTTAATATCTATTGAAGTAGTAGCTACGTTATGCAAAACTTATTAAAGTATATAAGTTCCTGAAGAATATAAATAACTTTGGTGATTATAAAGAATGCAGAGAATATGGAATGTAGATTACAACCTTCTTTTAAGTATTGTTGTAATGAAAATTTTGATATATATCATGATGAGTAGATTACTTCCTGTTTTAAGTATTATTGTAATGAAACTTTTAATATTCATCAAAGATGCAGTTGCAATATGCAAAACAGATTTGAAGCGCAAAAATGAAAGCACATGAAGTGTTTTCATAAAAGTAGCATACAAAATGCATAAAATGCAAATCATATTTGGAAGAAACAATTTTGAAAAATTCGATTGTATCAAAGTAAACTATTTATAAATGATGAACATCTAAAGGAGGGAAAGTATAATTATTGTCTTTGGATTTTAATTTTCTTAACGCTTATCAAAGCTATGTTACAAAAGTATTTGTAACTGATTTGAATTACAATGACATATATTCAAACTTAAAGGGAAAAATATAAAATTGGACGGAGCATACAAAAGTATATCATAATGTACTCTTTTTTCCTTCACTAAGGTTTTTCCCACTGGGTTTTTCTTAGTAAGGTACTAACAAGGCATTTACATTGATTCAGAAGTATAGAACTCTCTTTTAAGTGTGCTATGGATCGTGTAATATGGATATACGATAATACAGAATGGAGCGATGATAGCTATACAGTAAATAGTGCGGAATATAAGAGCAGTATAATAAAAATAACACCAGAGATTTTTATACTGGTTCGGAGCACCGTCCTACGTCCAGTCCCAGACTCCTTCTGGAATTTCACTAAAACAACAACCCTCACTTAACCCGGAGGAATAGGTCTATACAACCCTTGAGCACCAGAACAGGGACCTAAGCAGCGGAACAAGATTTCGCCTCAGCAGCCGAAGAGGACTTCACACGCCTGAGCAGCAGAATAGGACTTCAACAAATACAAAAGATTGTTTGACTTTTTGTGTTCTGATAACACGGATAAGTCTATTTATAGTACACCCTTCCTATGATCTTTTCTTCGAGTATAAATATGTATATTTGAAGTTTATGAAGATTAGAAAGGAATAGTATTGCTTAGAATATGATGTATAAGTCTAATTCAAGCAAGTATAGTTGCAAAAATATTCAAGAGAGTTAGATAAGAGAGATAAGCAGATTAATACTTTAGAATGAAGTTAGGATATGTATTTATAGTTGTTAAATAGCAGTGACCATTGGCGAAGAGTTCTGGTTGAAGCATTGCATCCAATCTCTTTGTAGAGAGTCGTAACTCTTCACGAATGATCGTGTCTTTTCAGAAAATATAGCCGTTATAGAAATTCAGTCAACTGAGCCTCTGGGTTAGTCGACTAAATATTCAAACGATTTTTATTATATAATATATATACCTGTGTAAACTGTGCATACTGCACAGAAACTAGCAGGTCAGTCGACTGACCTGGTATTTTCTGTGCAGTTTGCACAGTTTACACAGGTATATATAATATATATATTATATATGATTCTAACTTTAAAAACTTGGTAATATATATATATATATATATTATATTCTTATATATGTATAAATCTTTTGAAAATAAGAAGATTATATATATAAGCTAATATATACGCAAACGAGGAGAGATCTTAACAATATTGACCTAAGACTCAAAACAAAATAATATAAAAGTTGATGCACCGATTTTAATGTCTTGTCTCCATGTAGTATATATTATCTTTTTGTCGTAACAGTCGTCGAATCTGTACCTTGCAGTGATAGCTTCGTGTCATGAATCAAAACCAAGTCTCAACATTCTCCCCCTTTTTGATTGATGACAACCTGTAAATAGATATAGATTTCGACTATATATAATATAATATGAGTATTGACTCCCCTTGAATCTTCGACGATATATATCCTGCATTCTTAATGTTAGTGATAACATTTCTCCCCCTTTGTCATCGACAAAAAGGAATAAAGAGCATGAATAATAGTATGATGTATTCATAGATATTGGAAACATTGGCTATTTAGTCAAGCCATGTTGTAATGTTATGAAATATAAGACTAATGTTTTCAGAACATAAGAGAAGCAACAACTTACTCTATTATACGCTTACCCCTTAATCTGTGCTTGCATCCTTTATCCCTGCAAATAGTGTTAAAGCAATATCTTTCTCCCTCTATGTCATCGACAAAAAGGAGAGTTTATATGATGGCATAAATTATATTCTACATAAGTGTTAACATAGAACAACAAAATACCTACTACTTATAATGTAAGGTATCAAAAACATTAACATTTAAAGCATGTGATACCCAAGGTTCTTATAATTTCCTAATTTTTAGGAAACCATACCCATTTGGGTGTGGTTGAACCTTTAAAAATATAATTTTTATTATTAACTACCATATCAAAATAATCATCAATGTATTTTTCTCTATTTTTACAGTTAACAGGAACCCAAATACTTAGATAATTTTTATTCATATTTCCTATCAATGATTTTGTATTTCTAGAGAAATTATAAAAATTATTGGTCATAACAGTATTTGAATTTCTATAAAAATTAGATTTAAGCTTTATTCAAAATTTAGTACTAGCACTAACATTTTTACTGTACATGAAAGCGTGTCTAGTGTTATTTCTACGATTAGTTTTATTATATCCTAAACCACTTTTATCATGTAAAGGTCTAGAAGTAGATAAAATCATGTTTAAATCATTTTGACCTTTATTAAATTTTGTGACTTCAGTGTTATATTTATCAACTTTAGCTTTAAAGTCACAATTATTATTTTAAAAAGAAATATTATTGCTTTTCAAAATATCAATTTGCTTATTTAATTCAAAATTCTCCTTTTTTAACGTACAGTTCTCATTTTCGAGAAGAAACTTTTGAGATTCTGAAGTATCTAAAGATGATTGTAATAAATCATTTTGTCTTTTCAAATCCGTAATTTCTTTTGAAAATTTTCCTTTTTCTTTTTCAACATAGTATTTTGTTCATCAAGAAAATCTTTAAGAGCCTCAAAATTATTTTTCAAATCACCCTATTGATTATCTAAATCTAATTTCTCGTTTTTCAATATCTCATTTTCAAGTTCAACAGATTTCATCTTTTCTAAAATAATAAAATTAAGCTTTGGAATCTTAATTCTTATACTAACTAATTCATTATTATCTTTTACTGAAATTTGTAAATCAGAAAGTACCTTTTTGTAGTCCTCTTTGGTGGCTTTGACAGGGATTTTGCCTGTTGTATTTCGACTGGATCGTTTTCTGGCCATATATGATGTTGTGACGATCGATAGAATTCCAGGCTCTGATACTAAAAAAAATTGTACATACTTTAGTGTGACGCCCCACCTCTATACTCACACTAGCCAAGGACACTACGTGGTAATGTCGTCGACTAGCACGAAGAATAAGGCTGTTGAGGAGCGACCATCTATGTAACTGCTTTGTGCGAGTTCCGATATGTCAGATAATATGACTTGCATTTCATTTCAAGAGGAATCCGACATATCAAATACAAACTCAAAGCTACTACACAATGACTGTGTGGGCTTCGGAAACAAATATAGAAATAAGCATAACACAAATCAGTCATAGATATTCATATCACAAAGGAGGAAACATATATGAATATAACACATAGAAGTGTACATCAAAGTAGTGGTCATACAAGATCCACTACATCACAAAATAATAGGTACAAGTGCAAGTCAAAAGAATAAGTATACATCAAGGAGTCTCTATCTCGAATGTATAATAACAAAAACTACTAAGCTAAAGTAGTTAGCCAAAAGTCAGGTGACGAACCCTGATAAGAAGTCAAGTAGAAGCACCTGAAATACCTCGGTCTGACCCGAGTATTATTTAAGAAGAAAATAATAAACGGATCAGTCTAGCTATAAATATCATATAAAATGAGATAGGATAAGAGATGTGACAAAAACGTATGATAACAAAAATGCCATACCATGACAAGTATACATAAGGTAACAACAAAAATCATACAATATCTCAAATATTCTCAAACACTAAAAAGAATGTCATATTCTTTAATTTATTCACTAAAACACAAATATTGACAAAACATATCAATGCCAATCGCAAATATCGGTGAAACACAAATTCTAGAAATCATCAACTAGAAATCCAGAAATCACAAAAAGGGGAAGGCCTATCACAAACGAGAGCATGAAAACTCACCAACACGTGTATCACAAATGGGTTGCTATCCCATAAAATGAGCCGGAGCTCCTCCAAACAAGGTATAGTCCCTCCTTGCGGACTATGAGCCAAAGCTCCTCCTATGAGCCGAAGCTCCTCCAAACAAGGTGTAGTCCCCCCTTGCGGAGTATGAGCCAAAGCTCCTCCTATGAGCCGAAACTCCTCCAAACGGGGTACAGCCCCCCACATGGACAAAGAGACATCGCACATCGCTAGTCTAAATCACCAAAGGATCATCATTGATCGATAAGTGTAAATTACACTAAGCTAGTAAATAAATGAGTTTAGCTTCATGTCCCATAACCACTGGCTTAACTTAAATAATTACGAACAGATTGTAGATTTCCACTAAAAAATTGTCACGAGAGTTCAATCGAACAAGTCCAAGAATTAACTAACGAAGTAAACGCAAGCGTTTCATGCCATTTGTTTTGCTAAGCCGTTTAATTAGATTTCTCATACGAATGAGGTAAAGGTTTGCATATACTAATAGATTGGAAAACGGATTTAAAAACGAGTTTTGTATTAAAAAAGGTATTGAAATCATCTTTGTGAAAGTGTTTGAATATTTACTACTAGTATAGAAACCTTTGTATTTTTAAAAGTGACAAATCACAGAAAACGATTGTAGAAACAATCGATCAACCAAAAATTCACATTCGACGACGTGAATCAAAACCATAGAAATCGATATCAAATCCATCAAATGGATATTCCTAAAAGTCCAAAGAAAGAAGTCATCAAAGTCGATAATAAGTGATAACAACTAACCAGATCGACAAAAATCGATTAAAATTGGAAATCCAATCAAAAACAGCCCAAAACAGGAAAAATTGGCAGTTCCAAACGTCTGGTTTAGAATCCAAACGTCTAGATTTAGGTTCTGGAATTAATTCAGAAAACCCCCAAACGCCTGAAATTTCAAGGCAGACGTCTGAGCCCCAACTAGACGTCTGAACCTATAAATATGACGTCTGGAATTGGTTTCTGCCATTTTATTTTCTACGTTCTATTTTTTTTCCTCCAGGTCTATAACCAGACGTCTGAACTTGATACCCAGACGTCTGGTCACCTGGCCTGGGCAACATTTTGCCTAAACCATGATGGCCAAAATGAATCGGGAGCGATCGAACGAGCAACGAAGACTAGGGATTTATGCCAAGCGATAACCTAGCCTTATAGGCTCTTTGATACAGCCCAAATATTATGTCCAAACATCCATAGTAGGATTTTCATAAAATTGGACTTCAAAACCAAAAATTGGAAAATTCACCAAATCAATTCAACTCAAAAGATAATGAACATGAATAAATGTTAGGAATTCATACCTAACAACAATGAGAGTTATAGACGTAGATGTGAGTTCAAAAACTCACCTTTAAACCCAAAAACAACGAATGAGAAGCTCAAAAGCAAAGGAAAGATCAACTACTCTTCAACTTCAACTCTAGAAGCTCCAATCTAAGATCATAAGCAAATATTTCCTAAGTTAGCTTATAGGAAATTTCTGAAATTGGAGAGAGATTGAGATGGAGAAGAAGAAGTGGATGCTTACCTAAGCTTCTCTTTGATTTTGGAGCTAGAATCTTGAATTTCCTAGTAATCTAGGGTTTAGGAATTTTGATTTCCCTTTCTTTCCCCCATTTTTACTTTAGCTTGAGAGTGTTAGGAAATGAAATGAATGAAGAGGAGAGGGGGTGGAGCTAGGGTATTATGTTGGGTTCTCTTGTTAGGTTATTGGGATGAAACCCAAACCCAAAGCCCTAAACGAAAATATCAAAATTCTACTCAACTCAAAACATATCGATGTTTATACTTAAAAAAGTTGTAAATGCGATTTTGGACTCAATGGAAGTGGTCTCGAGTCTCAATTCGACTGTTTATGTAACAACCCGTATATTTGGACCATTTAAATTGACAATAATTGTGACGACTCGGGTTTTGCCCGCTCGAAAATCAACATCCGTACTTCACATTGTACCAGAATGCCGCAGATTCGACCGTTCAAATCCGATTCGCCGGAGCTATAACAACATTAAGTAAATAACACAGCGGAAGAAAAGAATAATACATTGATATGCAATATCTGATACAACAGAGTGATACAATGAATATCAATATACATCAGAGATATGATACAAGAAATAGCAGCGGAAAGAAAATAGATAACACTAGCAGCGGATAGAATATCTCCAATAGAGTGCTCCAATCCATAGCTAGCTCCAGATAATCTACTCAACCTGAATATCTGAAAGAACCCAACTCTAGACTGCCCGTGTGGAAAATAGTGGGCACCCAGAGTTTAGGAAGGGAACAATAAACTCCGGATCAGTCATGGGACTGGTGTGAGCAACAAAAACAGTTTATCTTTAAACAAACACAAAAGGTTTTAAACATTGAAATCCGCAATGCTTTTGGAAAATGAAACTACCATAAGACCTCCCACCACACACACAATGCAAACGCAGAATTGGAGGAGATTTCTTCTTATGATAGTCAAAAATGCTTACTACGCAAATCAAATCATTTTTGATATTATTATTAGTGCATAGTGTGTAGAAAACATTTCGAAAGTATAATATTAATCTTAGCCAACATACGACCAGTATCGTATGCCTACTATAGCTACTATGTTCAATAGCAGGTTACCGCCACATTCCATAGCAGGTAATACAACTAAAACCGTACAAGGTTCGTATTGTTTCTTTGGATTTTCCAACAAATGGTCAGGCTAAGGAACTTCCTTCCGCCGCATGGGAACGCCTCTGGCGGGACGTCCCGAGAGACAAACTGCTCTCTGCCAACAAGGTCGGGTTACCCCTGTAACAGGTAACTCACGAATATGCCATCTCCTAGTCCTTTGGGACCTTTATCCGAGCTCGGTATCCAACATCACACATCATAAAGAAAGTGTATCCACATGAGTAAGTATCTGGGCTCCATAACATGATACCACCCCTTTCCAGAAGGAAATGACATACCCTAAAGGGCGCGACCCTCATAACCTTGCCGCAACATTCCTGTTTCGACCATTTCCGGGTAGTGAGGTCCTGACAAAGTCTTGTCCACAAAGCTACACTTTTTCAAAAAGCCATGCTTTGGGTCAACAGATGATCAACCTATGATCACAAAGATAAATGATCAAACAAATGATCTTATCACAAATGATCAAACACTGATCATCACACAGCAACACTCAGCATGTCACATTACCAAATTGGGAATATATCGCTGATAAATTTCAACTACATAACCTCTGAGCTCGTACGTCTCAGAGAAGGGTGTTAAGCTAAGAGAATAAATTCTCCGCCACCAACAGAAATGTATTTGAAAGAAATCTGCTTTATATCTCAAAGTGTAATGTCAGACATACAATCCATACAAGTCTGTTCCGGGATCGAACAGAACCGAAGGCACTTCTCACGAAGCCCTTGCAAATCCGGATAATTTCCAATCACGTCCGGACTTCCCGTCACTAAGGGTGATAAAACCTCTATATCGGGGATCAGCCGATGCAGAGTAACTCGACGGTAATCCTTCCGTTTTCAAAAATATCCGGTCTTCAACACCGGTCTTCAAATGCCATCCATATACTACGTATCACATATTCGGAATGGGTTATACGACCCAAAGGTCCTCTCCCGGCTAAACCGAAATAGTGAGCGAAATATTTAAAAACATATGGATATGGGATTTCAACTAAGTCACAACTTATTACCCAAAATCTTTCTTTTCAAATGGTTTAACAAATTACCATTTTCAAATCTTTAAACAAAAAGATTTATTTTAAACAACCTTCAACGGTTTAAACAATTTCCACATTTAAATCTTTTAAATAAAAGATTCATTCACAGATTTTCTAAATCAATTTCCATTTCAGTTTGATTAACTTGTTAAATCTTTAAAACAAGATTTAACTTATAGCTTTCAAAACAATCCCATTTCGAATGATTTAAACCAATCATTATTTTAGATCTGTTAAAAATAAACAGATTTAATTCATAGCTTTCAAAACAATTCATTCATAACTTGGAAAACCATTTTTCAATTCAATATTGAAATTCCTTTAATTAAACTGGAATTTCATTTCTTATCTGAAAGCTTTTATCATTTAAAACAACAGTTTTTATTTCAGAAAGTCTGATTCATTCATACGAGTTAAAGTCTTTGGGTTAAATCCAAATTCTCAAAATTATACTTTTAAATGGTTTAAATTCAGATAAACACATTTATAACATTTTTAATCTCTAGTTTCAAATCATAGGATTCAATTCCCAACTTGAATTCAAATTTAAATCAAATTATTTAAATTAAACAAACTCGATTAAGTTACTCAAAATAGCTTTTATCTTTGAAATTCCATTTCAAAAGTTTTTCACTTTAAACCCAAATTTCCAATTTCAAAATCAATTGAAATTAAAATTTCCATTTCAAAAACATCAAATTTAAATGATCTGTGACTTAACCGATTTCCACGTGAAATCCATATTTGTGTGTGTAAAGGTGTAGTCCAGGGGTTTCACACAATAGTGCAACACAATGAATCATCACATATCAGAATACAGAAATATAATTCGATAAGCGGTATAAGAACAACGCTTATCGTTCATTCACAGATCATAGATACATAAAGGTCACAGATAAGTAAACTACAGATCACGAGTAACACTTCGAGTAATTCACGTTCTCCCCTCTTCCCTTATTTTATTTTCAAAACTTATATAAATTTCACAGTTTTAAAACTGTAGCCTATCCCCTCCAAATTTCTCGAGTACGAACTCGAGTTAAACCCCAGAACCCCCGAGACACTCACGAGTCGAACTCCACAAAAACTCGAGCAACAGAACTTCGTCTTCCTCAAAGAAAATAGACACAGAGTCGAAAACGTGCACGTGCACGTACACCATCCCGACGACCAACTCCAGTCCCTCGCGACCACCTTCCCATGTCAGCGACCACCTTCCAACTCATTTCAGACCAGCGAATCGATAGCAGCGACCTTCCATCGAAATCGAGCCTTTACCCATACTTGGAAATACCAGAGCCCATCATCACAAATCCCCTGTCAACGTTTCTCCTCCGAAGCTCCGACCACCTGAATGCCACCAACACCGTCCACAGCCTCGACCACCTTCACTCTAGCGAATCCCAAAATCCCACCACACTCGATCCATTGGCGATGACGAACGAGGCTGATTCGTGACCATTGCCTAAAACTAGGTTTAAAAACTTTCCCGATCAATCACCATCGTCACAGACAACTGCACCACCTCCGATCTTTTTTCCACTATTCTCCGATCACTCCACTATCCCTAGAAAAAAATCCGGTCTCCCAGATCCCCTAGATCACTAGAGATTGTTCGAAAAGCATTTTACAGTCATCTCATAATTTCTAACTCAAAACCCAATTAAAAATTATGATTTTAGTTTTAAAAATCATCGTTTTGTGTTTGAATCCTGATCGTAAGCCTGAAACCATGAATCTTGGGATTTCATTTTTCACCTATTTTCAAAATTTTCTGTTCCTTTGTTTTCAGAGCCCATTCACCATTTATTTTGACTTAGTTAAATCTTTAAACATAAATTTATACTTAAACAACCATGAATTTATATAACCATATTTGTTTCAGATAATATCATTCAACCAGATTTACTCTAAGATTTTTAGAAGTGGAGTTACTCACCAGGCTCAAAGTCAGAAAGTTTGCTCTTTTCTTGTTTGAAACAGGAAACTTGAAACTTGCATTTGAAACTTGCACTTTTTAGTTTTGATTTCTGAAAACTTTGAACAAGCTTGAACTTGAGAACTGAAATTTGAAAGCTGGAATCTTTACATTTCTTACTTGGTTTTGTAACATTTTTTTTCTTGTTTAAAACTTTGAACTGGGATTACTCAGCCTTTTGTATACGAAATAAAGTGAGGTAGTTTGATAAATAAACAAGTATGTAGAGCTTAGATAGTTGTATTAGTACACATAAAACCTAGCTAGTACGAAAGAAGCCAGAGATTTTTTCTTGGCCAGGCAAAGTTTGTGGAGGCTGAAAAGAAATTTGTTGTGTGTACTTGAGGATGCAAACATTAAATGCTAATGTACCATTTACATTTTTATTTCCTTCGGCTGTACAAAATGTGAGATAGTGAGCTTGTATTGGAAACTTTTATATTTTTATATTTGTTTCATACTTATCTCTATGTTCATATGTACAATTGCATTAATTGTTTTGTGTACCATTTTTGGTTTACCAGGCAAGATCTTGGAGGCTAGAGATATCTTGCAATAAATTTCTTTGTCTACACACTTATGCTATTTACAGTTTGTTTTATTTCATAATGTTCTTTTGCAAGCTTTTGTACTTTACTATTTCCTTTGTTCTTTATTTTACAAGTATACAAAGATATTCTATGTTTATAATACTGCATAATTTTACTCGGCTGAGAAGAGGAAGATGGTGTACTGGTGTACTTTAGAGATGTTATTTTATATTTTGAAATGTGATTGCAGATTATTTCTCATTTTTAAACCGTTTATTTCACAAATATCAATTCAAAAATTAATAAATTATCATTTTAAATATTTATAAAATTCGGGGTCGTTACAGACTTCCCCCCTTAAAAGAATTTCGTCCTCGAAATTACCAAGGAGACAAAAAGATAGATGAAGAATATTTCATCAAATCAACTGAATATTTATTCCGCATTCGGCTTACCAAATCAAAATATCAATAATAGATACAAGAACGAATCTGTTCAACACTTCACAAGATACTCGGGTTATCCAGGTCTACGAAGTATGGAGTGGCATCGGTCAGTTCGAAAGGATAACTAACCATTCGTAGAACATATCGGAACCCAAAGAATAGATAGATACATGGATACGATTTCGAAATTTTCAGTTTAGAACTAAAGTATACCTATTAGCCATATCAAACAAAACAACTAAGGCAAACAATTTTTGGCTCAGTTGGAGTTTATGTCCCATTTTTATATATCGAATCTTCTTCCTGGATCTACCAGAAACTATCGAAGAATTGAGAAAAGATATTTGAACAAAAAAGATTAATAGAGAAAAGATGGCTTCCTCGTTGTTACAGGGTATTGACCATTTATAGTCGTATTCCCTCTGTCCCCTATCTCATCCTCTTCTTTCACTCATACTTACTATCAGTGGATAGTAAGAGAATTTACTGAGGCATACAGATGGATATCTGAGAATTACTCATTCTAGAGTTTACTTCACTTTATCTCTAATGAGCTACTTAACGTGTTATACTCCTGAGCTAAAGTTCAACCTTAGCTCTGATACCACATGTAACGATCCGCAGACAGCGGCCACCGGTAGGCTTTGCAACCATCCCAGTCCCACCGTGGCTTACATTGGCACCTCGCATTTACTTTTACGGACAGCCTCTCGACTGTCACGGCCTCTGCCTAACCAACCCATCCCTCTCAGGGACATGTAGGGGTAAGAGTCTCCCGTTCGCCACCAAACCACGAAGCGAGAACCCCCTATCATGCTGTAATATAGCAAATGCGATCCATATACGACGTATCACATATTCGGAATGGGTTATACGACCCAAAGGTCCTCTCCCGGCTAAACCGAAATAGTGAGCGAAATATTTAAAAACATATGGATATGGGATTTCAATTAAGTCACAACTTATTACCCAAAATCTTTCGTTTCAAATGGTTTAACAAATTACCATTTTCAAATCTTTAAACAAAAAGATTTATTTTAAACAACCTTCAACGGTTTAAACAATTTCCACATTTAAATCTTTTAAATAAAAGATTCATTCACAGATTTTCTAAATCAATTTCCATTTCAGTTTGATTAACTTTTTAAATCTTTAAAACAAGATTTAACTTATAGCTTTCAAAACAATCCCATTTCGAATGATTTAAACCAATCATTATTTTAAATCTGTTAAAAATAAACAGATTTAATTCATAGCTTTCAAAACAATTCATTCATAACTTGGAAAACCATTTTTCAATTCAATATTGAAATTCCTTTAATTAAACTGGAATTTCATTTCTTATCTGAAAGCTTTTATCATTTAAAACAACAGTTTTTATTTCAGAAAGTTTGATTCATTCATACGAGTTAAAGTCTTTGGGTTAAATCCAAATTCTCAAAATTATACTTTTAAATGGTTTAAATTCAGATAAACACATTTATAACATTTTTAATCTCTAGTTTCAAATCATAGGATTCAATTCCCAACTTGAATTCAAATTTAAATCAAATTATTTAAATTAACAAAACTCGATTAAGTTACTCAAAATAGCTTTTATCTTTGAAATTCCATTTCAAAAGTTTTTCACTTTAAACCCAAATTTCCAATTTCAAAATCAATTGAAATTAAAATTTCCATTTCAAAAACATCAAATTTAAATGATCTGTGACTTAACCGATTTCCACGTGAAATCCATATTTGTGTGTGTAAAGGTGTAGTCCAGGGGTTTCACACAATAGTGCAACACAATGAATCATCACATATCAGAATACAGAAATATAATTCGATAAGCGGTATAAGAACAACGCTTATCGTTCATTCACAGATCATAGATACATAAAGGTCACAGATAAGTAAACTACAGATCACAACATAAATCAGGATGTATCACAAAGCATCATATATCAGGGATATCAAACAATCAAGTCATCCAATAGAATCCAAATATCCATAAATAAGGTCAGTTAATTGTCTGATTTATTCAAATCAGTTTAATTTCATATGAATTTCTAATCCTGGTTAATTAACATCAATTAATTAACTTTTAAATCAATTAATTATCCTTTAATTCATTACGTCAAGTAATAAATCCTTAATTAAGTAATTAACTACCCTTTAATTACTCATATTTATTTATCTTTAATTAACCACATTAATTTATCGCATTCTCTTAAACACTCGCTTAATTCAACATTATTAAGTTCCATTTGAACATTCATTTTAAATTTCAAGCTTAAAACGAATATCAATTGGACTTTAAATCTCTTTATAAAACTAACCTCTTTTTTTTTTAAAACTCTTAAATTACAAATTTAAGCAAATCTTAGTTATTAAGGGGTTTTAAATCAAATCCCCTTAAATTCAAAATATTTAAACTTATTTGAAGTATTTGAATTATAAACTTTCTTTCTTCAAAAATCTGGAATTTAAATATTCCTTTAGACTCAGATTTAACTTGGTTTCAATTTAAAAAGAAATCAACATTTTAAAACTGTGCAACGGTTACAGTTTAAAACTTGAAACAAAACTACCCGAGCCTTCCCCTATAAATCTCGAGTAACACTTCGAGTAATTCACGTTCTCCCCTCTTCCCTTATTTTATTTTCAAAACTTATATAAATTTCACAGTTTTAAAACTGTAGCCTATCCCCTCCAAATTTCTCGAGTACGAACTCGAGTTAAACCCCAGAACCCCCGAGACACTCATGAGTCGAACTCCACAAAAACTCGAGCAACAGAACTTCGTCTTCCTCAAAGAAAATAGACACAGAGTCGAAAACGTGCACGTGCACGTACACCATCCCGGCGACCAACTCCAGTCCCTCGCGACCACCTTCCCATGTCAGCGACCACCTTCCAACTCATTTCAGACCAGCGAATCGATAGCAGCGACCTTCCATCGAAATCGAGCCTTTACCCATACCTGGAAATACCAGAGCCCATCATCACGAATCCCCTGTCAACGTTTCTCCTCCGAAGCTCCGACCACCTGAATGCCACCAACACCGTCCACAACCTCGACCACCTTCACTCTAGCGAATCCCAAAATCCCACCACACTCGATCCATTGGCGATGACGAACGAGGCTGATTCGTGACCATTGCCTAAAACTAGGTTTAAAAACTTTCTCGATCAATCACCATCGTCACAGACAACTGCACCACCTCCGATCATTTTTCCACTATTCTCCGATCACTCCACTATCCCTAGAAAAAAACCCGGTCTCCCAGATCCCCTAGATCACTAGAGATTGTTCGAAAAGCATTTTACAGTCATCTCATAATTTCTAACTCAAAACCCAATTAAAAATTATGATTTTAGTTTTAAAAATCATCGTTTTGTGTTTGAATCCTGATCGTAAGCCTGAAACCATGAATCTTGGGATTTCATTTTTCACCTATGTTCAAAATTTTCCGTTCCTTTGTTTTCAGAGCCCATTCACCATTTATTTTGACTTAGTTAAATCTTTAAACATAAATTTATACTTAAACAACCATGAATTTATATAACCATATTTGTTTCAGATAATATCATTCAACCAGATTTACTCTAAGATTTTTAGAAGTGGAGTTACTCACCAGGCTCAAAGTCAGAAAGTTTGCTCTTTTCTTGTTTGAAACAGGAAACTTGAAACTTGCATTTGAAACTTGCACTTTTTAGTTTTGATTTCTGAAAACTTTGAACAAGCTTGAACTTGAGAACTGAAATTTGAAAGCTGGAATCTTTACATTTCTTACTTGGTTTTGTAACATTTTTTTTCTTGTTTAAAACTTTGAACTGGGATTACTCATCCTTTTGTATACGAAATAAAGTGAGGTAGTTTGATAAATAAACAAGTATGTAGAGCTTAGATAGTTGTATTAGTACACATAAAACCTAGCTAGTACGAAAGAAGCCAGAGATTTTTTCTTGGCCAGGCAAAGTTTGTGGAGGCTGAAAAGAAATTTGTTGTGTGTACTTGAGGATGCAAACATTAAATGCTAATGTACCATTTACATTTTATTTCCTTCGGCTGTACAAAATGTGAGATAGTGAGCTTGTATTGGAAACTTTTATATTTTTATATTTGTTTCATACTTATCTCTATGTTCATATGTACAATTGCATTAATTGTTTTGTGTACCATTTTTGGTTTACCAGGCAAGATCTTGGAGGCTAGAGATATCTTGCAATAAATTGCTTTGTCTACTCACTTATGCTATTTACAGTTTGTTTTATTTCATAATGTTCTTTTGCAAGCTTTTGTACTTTACTATTTCCTTTGTTCTTTATTTTACAAGTATACAAAGATATTCTATGTTTATAATACTGCATAATTTTACTCGGCTGAGAAGAGGAAGATGGTGTACTGGTGTACTTTAGAGATGTTATTTTATATTTTGAAATGTGATTGCAGATTATTTCTCATTTTTAAACCGTTTATTTCACAAATATCAATTCAAAAATTAATAAATTATCATTTTAAATATTTATAAAATTCGGGGTCGTTACAATAATCCACACATGTCAACTTAAATAATACAAAACACGAATCATTATGAGATTATAAATACATAAATGTGAATGAGAATCAATACAATCATCACAGACACAGAACAGTCACAGGATAATGCAGCGGAAATTACATCGTCATAATAGCAGTTCATGAAGCCACTACATAAAATACAACAATGTCTTAACATAAAGTGACTAAAAGAAAATACATAAATGTCCAACAGACTAGGATATCAATACAAGAATAGAAATAGACTGATAAAGATAAATGCTAAGCCTTCAGCATCTTCAACCAACATTGATCAGCAAACTGGATAGCTTCAGACTGACCCGAGCATATACAAAAAGAAACACTCGAGTCAGGACTCAAAATCTTATACAAGAAAATCAAGTGCAAGGGAAAATCCCATAACTTAAAGATGAATAAAATAACATCTCTAAGGATCCGATAAACTATCTATATATACAATAGAATACGATAGATAGATAATGTCTAATTAGTAAAGTACGATATTAAAATAGTGTTAAGGCGTTACCATAATCCCCTTAACACATTTTATTCCCAATAGCATATACAAGACCGTAGTTTCCCCAAAACCGGAAGTCACCAGAGGGCAATCCATATACTAAAGGTACAAACCAAAACGTAGTGGTCGCGAATAGGATAATCAGTATGACAAGGTACATGAGGCGATACCAACTAGGATACTAGTAGTTGCGTGATCCGGACTGATGTTGAGCATAGCAGCTACTACCTCAACACCGCGAAACAACACTCCCAAATCAAGGGGGTGCACCCAAATCGAATCACAAAAGTAATAGATATGGTATCGAAGAAGTGTGTCCGCTAGAGATGGCGAACCTCAATGGCCCGGCGCGGCTCCTGTTTTAGTCATATCAGGGGTCATCCAATATCGTTCTCTTTCTTCAGTCAACGCGTTCACCAAACCATCCACTCCGTTCTGGATCAACACTCCGCGTATAATAGTTATTAAAGTGGTTTTCGGTATCGACAGAGAGTATGTCCATATCCGATCCCGGTCTCTTTAATAACTACGGATTTATTACCCAATGGTCATTTAAGTTAAAGTTTAAACAAATCAAAGTCCAAAAGTCAAGCTGCAAATTTTACTTTCACAATTTGTCATTTTCACGATTTAATTTATTTCAAATATTTAAAATCATATTTCCCGATGAAATTTGTGGTTTAAACATTTGAGTTAACAATATAATTAAGTATTCAAGTTCAATTTAATAAATCTCACTTATTAAATTTAGTTAATGGTAAATTTTAGTTCACATCATTTTAAACCAAATTCTATTCATTTCATTTCATATTTACATTCATCGTTACATTAACCATAATCATAAATTTGATTAAATCAATTTTATTAAATTTAAAATCATTCTAGATTTAAATTATCACTAAATTAAATCCCTAAAACTTTAGTTAGTTTCGAATTCCACTTAAGTCAAATTTTCTAAATCTCAAACTTAATTTACGACAAGTTTCAAATCTATTTAATTAAAATCGTTTTCAAGTCTAAATCTAACAAATCTAATAAAATTTCAAATTATTAAATTCTAAACTTCCTTGTTTTTAAATCTCATTTCAAATAAATTTTCCAATTCATTTTATTCAATAAAATAGGTTTGTTAATCCATTTCAATTAAACTCCATTAATTTATTCCTATTAATTTTATTTCGATTAAATCCATTAAGTTTGTTACCTAATTTCCAAACAAATTATTAAGTTCATTTCTTAATTTCAAATAGATTTCAATTTCAAAAATAATTTTTGTTGACCAATCGGGTTTCTTATCTTTAATTATCTATCCTAGGCCAAGTTGTTTAATTGGGTATTTATCATTTCAACCCGATATCATTCAACATAAAACAAAGCATAGCAAAGGGAACTTGCAGTGTGATAACTGGGATGGTGTCAAAGTAAATAAACAAACAATAGCAAACATACATAACAGTTTAACAATTTATTTAAATAATCCCGAAATAATCATATTAACTTACATTTGTTATTTATGCAAATTAATATAATTACTCCTAGAATCCACACTATCGTTTCATGCAGATTTAAGATTATTACATTATGGTTTCACTTGGTGTCTATTATCAAATTACTATATCAATCATACATTCAATGGTTCAAAGTGTAGTTACCGCTATTTCTACGCGACGATTTATTTAACGTCCAAAGGGGTCAAGTTCAACATATATAATCCATTTTAAATTGTTAGCTATCCTATACCAATTTCAATTTCTTATTAAATCTCACTTATATTAACAACCACATTCAACATCACATAAGAATTTTAGTGTCACAACCTTTTTGTCGTAAACTAACAATATTCAACTTTTACTTGCATGGCGATTTACAATTTTTATTTCAACAATTTTAACAATCAACAATTTAATATCCAAATTAATATTCATAACAATTATCACTTGATTATCATAGCATAATAGCTTGAGTCGTGAATGAAATATTCACCTTGCGAGGTTAGAGAAGATGACGAAGCACGAAGACGAATAGATAAATAGACCCTAATAAACACGGCGCAAAGCGAGCACAAACTGCAATCAACAAATAACTTATCAATAATTTGTTTATTGCAATATATATATTGATTTGAATATATACAAACCATACCCAAACAAGGAACTAGATGCAAAATAAGGTAGATGGAAGCCTAGGCCTGAGATCCCGGATCAGCTACAACTGTCAAGCAAGCGAAACAACATCTGAGATACTGTAGCCCATATAATAAAATCAAACTTCTCTATACTTTGCAAACTAATACATTGTGTATATACTATGTATTCAAAGGAAGCATGGTGGTCGGGGTCGGGACTGTGGTGAAGAGGGACGGAGGTGAACGGCGGAGAGGGTAATGGGCAGAGGAGCAGGCGGGGTAGAGCGGACTGGGCTGGCTGGGGACGGGAGGCAGGGCTGGGCTGGGCGGACTGGGCTGGCAGGGACGGGAGGGCAGGGTTGGGCTGGGCGGACTGGCTGGCTGGGGACGGGAGGCAGGGCTGGGCTGGGCGGACTGGGCTGGCAGGGACGGGAGGGCATGGCTGGGCGGACTGGCTGGCAGGGGACGGGAGGCAGGGCAGGGCTGGGGCAGGGGAAGGGAGGCAGAGGACGGGAGGCAGGGCTGGGCTGGGTGGAGGCTGGCAGGAACGGGAGGGCAGGGTGGGCACAGGCGGGCTGGCTGGCAGGGGACGGGAGGTAGGGCTGGGCACAGGCGGGCTGGCTGGCAGGGGACAGGAGGCAGGACTGGGGCAGGGGACGGGAGGCAGAGGACGGGAGGCAGGGCTGGGCACAGGCGGGCTGGCTGGCAGGGGACGGGAGGCAGAGTACGGAAAGGCAGGGCAGGGCTGGGTGGAGGCTGGCAGGGGTGGGAGGGCAGGGTTGGGCTGGGGCAGGGGATTGGAGGGCAGGGGGCGGGCTGGGGCAGGGGACTGGAGGGCAGGAGACGGGAGGGCAGGGGATGGGAGGGCATGGGACGGGCTGGGGCAGGGGACTGGAGGGCAGGGGATGGGCTGGGGCAGGGGACGGGAGGGCAGGGGACGGGAGGGCAGGGGACGGGCTGGGGCAGGGGACTGGAGGGCAGGGGACGGGCTGGGGCAGGGGATTGGGGAGGGGCTGCTGGAGATGGAGGTGGAGGGGTTTCATTTTGAAGTGAAGTAAAAAGAAAAAGAAGAAAAAAAAATGAAGAGAAGGAAGAGAAAAGAATGATGCAGAGGGAGAAGAGAGGGCACGTACCAAAGTGAAGTAAATGGAAACAATGAAGAGGAAGTGTAGACCCAGGAATAAATGCAGCATATACTTTGGAATGCACAGAGCAATGATGCCTAACGCGTGGTCCCGAGGCAGAGGGGTTTCCCAAAATGACGTTTACACTTTCGAAATATTTTGTGGCAGCCAAATCTTTATTTGCTGACCAAATATATGCTGAGGAGGCAACGCAAGTGTACTGGTTTTTTTTTTTGATTTTACGGACGCATTCACGTTCGTTAAACAATTATAATTTGCAACGCCGAACTCCGATTGACACAAATAAATATACCGTTTTGATCAGCGCGACGAGGCGAACGCAACGGTATGAAGATATTGATGGTTTGACATTGTTCGCGAAGCGGTTATTCTTATTGAACCATTTGCTCGAGCGACAATTTAACTAGCAAATAAAAGCGGAATTTGATGAAACGAAATGCGCCGTCATGATCAGAATATTTTTCTCATGCAACATTGTGAAAAATAATTGAGTTCGGACGATAGAAAATTTTTACATACAATTTAAACTAATATGTAAATGCGATGAGCGAAATTTACTTTCATATTATTCGACGAAATTTGGCGTACGCCTATGTCTATCTAGACGCATTCCAAATGTGAAGTTTGAATAACAACGGAATTTGTTTGTGAAAATTCGAAATTTTCTATTACGGAGAATGCAACAAAATGCAGAAGAATAAGATCGACGGAGCTAAAGATGTCCGAATTTTGAAAAACGAAAAATGACATCTTTGTCAGAAGATGATTTAGAATTTTTCTATGTAAAAATATTCAGGTTCGGAAGATAAATTTTTTTTCACGTTTAAATGAACCGATGTTCAATAAAACGCGAACGAAATTCACTGCGGTATTTTCTGACGAAACTTGGCGCACGCCTATGTCTATCTAGACGCATTCCAAATGTGAAGTTTGAATAGCAACGGAATTTTTTTGTGAAAATTCGAATTTCTACACTAAATAAATGATTTTTAAAATTTTAAACTGGGTCTGAATTTCAGGGTCGTTACATTCTCCCTCACTCAAAACTTTTCGTCCTCAAAAAGGAACAAGGTAAAGAGTGGAAGAACAGATAAAAGAGATACGATGGATATAGAATAGATTATCGAATAAAATATAGAATACAGAATGGAATTTTACCTTCAACAAATAATTCTGGATTAGAATCCTGGATACTCTCCTCGGTTTCCCAAGTACAATCACGATCATCGGGACTCCATTGGACTTTGACTAGGCTAACAGATTTCCTTCTAAGCTGCTTCATATCCCTATCAATAATATGAAGTGGTCTCCTCTCTATAGTCCAATCCGGCTCAATATCAACCTCATCTAACTGAGCAATAGGAATGGTCATGGATGGGTCATGTACAACCTTCCGAAGATGTGAAACGTGGAATACGTTGTGCACGCCCACAAATTTTTCTGGTAATGCAACTCTATAAGCTAGTGTACCAATTCTCTCAGTGATATTGAATGGTCCAACAAATCTAGGAGCGAGCTTCCCTATACGACCAAATCGAATAACATTCTTCAAAGGTGATACCTTAAGGAATACCTCATCCCCAACCTGGAATTCT
Source organism: Allium fistulosum (assembly GCA_030737815.1). Taxonomy (NCBI): domain Eukaryota; kingdom Viridiplantae; phylum Streptophyta; class Magnoliopsida; order Asparagales; family Amaryllidaceae; genus Allium; species Allium fistulosum. Next base: position 425,994,061 of record CM060902.1, read on the forward strand.
AAATCCCTTCTACGCCTATCAGCATAGCTCTTCTGCCTATCCTGTGCGGTCTTCATCTTTCTTCTGATCTCATTAACCTTTTCGGATGCTTTTATAATCATATCTGGACCTAGAACCAATCGATCACCAGGCTCAATCCAACAAGCTGGCGATTTGCATGGCCGTCCATATAAAGCTTCGAACGGTGCCATATCGATACTTGCATGAATATAAAGGTGGTTAAATTCCAATTCAAATTTGCTTGTTCAAATTGAAATTTTGACATACCTGATAACTATTATTATAAGTGAATTCAACCAAATGGAGATGGTCTTCCCAAGATCCACTGAAATCAATTATGCAAGCTCGGAGCAGATCCTCTATAATCTGATTCACCCTTTCAGTTTGGCCATCTGTTTGAGGATGATAAGCTGTGCTCAGATTCAGTTTAGTGCCTAAGACGTCATGAAATGCCTTCCAGAATTTACTAGTGAATAAAGGGTCTCTATCGCACACAATACTAGACAGAACTCCATGAAGTCTAACAATCTCTCTCATATACATCTCAGCCAAACTCAAAGCAGTACGAGTGGTCTTAACAGGAATAAAATGAGCAGATTTGGTCAACCTATCAACAATCACGCAAATACTCTCGTTCCCTTTTCTGCTCCTCGGTAATCCATCAATGAAGTCCATAGAAATCTGATCCCATTTCCAACACGGAATCTCTAGGGGTTGAAGTAATCCTGCCGTTTTCCGGTGATCGGCCTTGACTTGTTGGCAAGTGGTGCATCTACTGACATATACAAAAATATCTCTCTTCATCCCACTCCACCAATATAAACGCTTCATATTTCGGTACATCTTAGTGACACCAGGATGGAATGAAAGTGATGACTGATGGTTTTCTCTAAGCACTTCTTGTCTCAATCCATCGACATTAGGAACACAAATACGGTTGTCAATCCTCAGAACTCCATTACTATCTATCTGTGCTCCCACTTTACTATCGGCATTTCCAACTCTACCAAGAACTAACTCCTTCATGCGATAGAGCAAGGTGTCCTCATATTGCTTAGCTTTGATGCGATCCACAAGAGATGGGGAGATAACAAGCTGAAATAGCATGCCTTCTACAAGATTACAACATGACACTGCTCTGCTACGGCTCAAAGCATCAGCTACAACATTTGCTTTCCCAGGAGTATAATTGATGTCGAGATCAAATGCAGCTAAGAATTCGAGCCATCGGACTTGTCTCTGGTTCAAATCCTTCTGGGAAAAGATATCTCAAGGACTTATGATCAGTGAATAATTCAAATTTAGTTCCCAAAAGATGATGCCTCCACAGTTTCAAAGCAAATACAACTGCGAGAAGCTCTAGATCATGAGTTGCATAGTTTACTTCATGGATCTTCAACTGGCAGCCAGCATAAGCAATAACCCTTCCGTTTTGCATAAGAACAGCGCCTAAACCATCTCGGCAAGCATCTGTATAGACAGTTAATCCTTCATTTCCATCGATTACCGCAAGAACCGGAGCTGAAGTTAACTTACACTTCAACTTATTAAAAGCTGATTCGCACTTCTCACTCCAAATAAACTTGACATTCTTTCGAGTTAAAGCGGTAAGTGGGACAGAAATCTGGGCAAAGTGCTCAATAAATCTACGATAATAACCGGCCAAGCCCAAGAAGCTACGGATATCAGTAGGAGTTTTGGGAGTCTCCCAATCATGTAGATAAATTTCAAATTAGAAAGGGATAAGAGGGATTGAATAGAAATAACGAATAGGATAGAATTACATTGATTACAGCGATCTTAGCTGGATCGACCGAAATCCCATTTTCAGAAACTATGTGGCCCAGGAATCTCACTTCGTCTCGCCAGAAGTGGCATTTAGAGAATTTGGCCTTAAGTTGATGATTTCGGAGAGTTTCCAAAACATAAGCAAGATGTGTCTCATGCTCCTTCTCGTCTTTGGAGAAGACGAGAATATCATCAATGAAAACAAGAACAAACTTGTTAAGGACATCGCGGAAGACTCGATTCATTAAGTCGACGAAATAAGCAGGTGCGTTGGTCAAACCGAATGGCATAACCAACCATTCATAGAATCCGTTTTCGGTACGGAAAGCTATTTTATGAATACTGTCTTCTGCTACTCTGAGTTGGTGGAACCCAGTGGCAAGATCAAGTTGGGAGAAAACTTTAGCTCCATGGAGTTGATCGAATAAATCATTGATGCGAGGCATCGGATAGCGGTTCTTGAGAATGCGTTTGTTCAGTTCCCTGTAATCAACACACATGCGAAGAGACCCATCGGATTTGGTGACAAATACAACTGCGGCGCCCCATTCAGAACAACTTCTCCTAATCAAACCCCTAGCAAATAGATCATCAATTTGAGTTTTAAGTTCATCTTTTTCTTTAGGAGCCATCCTTCTGTGAGGGAGAACTACGGGAGTAGCTCCAGGAATAAGGTCAATGCGGAAATCGATTTCCCGTTTTGGCGGTAGGGAGTTGACCTCTCCAAATACATCGGGAAATTTCTGAACAATAGGGCTAGTACTAAGATCATCCGGGTGAGCATCAAGAGAGAATATGAAGCTTCCGGCATATTTCTGCAGTGATTTGCATTCAATGACAAGCGGTAGGCCCTTGTCATTGACTAGAGAAACAGAACGGACCTTGCAAGAAATAACAGCATCGAATTTCCTCAACTAATCAGCACCTAAAAAGATGTCAAATGCTGCGAAGCCAAGTACATAAAAATCCCAAGTGAATCGATATCTTCCATATAAGAGCACAACCTCTTTACAAATTCTACTGAGGTTGGCAAGTCCTCCAATAGGGTTAGAGACGCATAAGGAAGTAGTAGCAAGAGTAGGTTCTAATTTGAGCTTATTACAAAGATCAATAGATATGAAGCTGTGAGAAGCACCAGTATCGAATAATACCCTAATAGGTAAATCATGTAATGAAAAAGTACTTCGTAAGGTACCTTGGTCATCCTGAGCAGGTGGTGGAGGTGGTGTAGGAGTGGTGATAGCAAATACTTCAGATGGTGTGCCACGCTTATACATTGGGCATTCTTTCTTGAAATGACCCGGCTGGAGGCAGACATAGCATAAATCTCTCCTAGTCGTAGAAGGTGGTGGAATAGCAGCTCCTGTAGATGGACAACTATTAGCATAATGGCCCTTCTTATCGCATTTGAAGCAAGTGATCTTAGCAAGGTCGATTGGGCTTTTCTGGGCATATCCCAATCCAGTAGTCTTCTGCCAAGCTTTCTTTTGGTGATCATAGTTCATCTTCCTCTTCCCGGGCTGGCTAGAGGAGGGCTGAGTAGGAGTGGCCTTGGCAGTAGGTCCCCTAGGCTTTGCCTCATATCTAAGAGCATAGTCAACAAGCTCTGTGAAGGTGCAGTGAGTGTGACCAGTAAGCAAGTCATAATACTCTGGTCTAGCTCCCAAAATGAACTTCTCGTTCTTTAGAAGGGGTGTATCAATCAATCCCGGGCCGAACTTGGAGAGTTCGTTGAATTTCCTCTCATACTCCGAAAAGGTCATACTGCCTTGCTTAAGATCCATAAAAGCTCTATAAAGTTGGGTTTTCCCAGCAGCGGGGCATCCATTGTGCCGAGAAAGTATCCCTAATCAAAAGATAGCCAAGATAAATAACCTTCCTAAGATTAAAAGAAGAATTTAGACTACGAAATCCAAATAATTTTATACCTAAACTGGGCCCAAGTGATGGTGTTCTCCTCGATACGAGAAGTAACTGATTCCCACCAATCTTGCACGGCATCCTGAAGTTGCCAGGCAGCAAGCTGACGCTTCTGAGCATCAGTGATCTCTAGACCCGAAAATATCTTCTCTAAGCCTTTAAGCCATTGCTGAGCCTCAATAATGTTCTCGGATCCAGAAAACTTAATACCTCCTAGCTGTGTATACTCCTTACTAAGAATGGTGAATTTGACAGGAGCTGGAGCGACAGGTGCAGCCTAAGCAGGACCATGGCCCCTTCCTCCCCTATTGTTTCCTCTGGTACCCATCCTGGAATACCAAAAGAGATTTTTAAAACCAAGTATAGAAAATCATGGAATTTTAAGGAAAGTCCAATCAATGAATCAAAGAAGTTTGAATGAAAGGATTTGGATATTGAATTGATTCTCCTCATTCTAGGGTATTGCTACCCTATCTCTAATGAGTTTATATATAATCCCAAACTAAGGTTTATAGAGAAACCGAAGCTCTGATACCAACTGTAACAACCCGTATATTTGGACCATTTAAATTGACAATAATCCACACATGTCAACTTAAATAATACAAAACACGAATCATTATGGGATTATAAATACATAAATGTGAATGAGAATCAATACAATCATCACAGACACAGAACAGTCACAGGATAATGCAGCGGAAATTACATCGTCATAATAGCAGTTCATGAAGCCACTACATAAAATACAACAATGTCTTAACATAAAGTGACTAAAAGAAAATACATAAATGTCCAACAGACTAGGACATCAATACAGGAATAGAAATAGACTGATAAAGATAAATGCTAAGCCTTCAGCATCTTCAACCAACCTTGATCAGCAAACTGGATAGCTTCAGACTGACCCGAGCATATACAAAAAGAAACACTCGAGTCAGGACTCAAAATCTTATACAAGAAAAACAAGTGCAAGGGAAAAGTCCATAACTTAAAGATGAATAAAATAACATCTCTAAGGATCCGATAAACTATCAATATATACAATAGAATACGATAGATAGATAATGTCTAATCAGTAAAGTACGATATTAAAATAGTGTTAAGGCGTTACCATAATCCCCTTAACACATTTTATTCCCAATAGCATATACAAGACCGTAGTTTCCCCAAAATCGGAAGTCACCAGAGGGCAATCCATATACTAAAGGTACAAACCAAAACGCAGTGGTCGCGAATAGGATAATCAGTATGACAAGGTACATGAGGCGATACCAACTAGGATACTAGTAGTTGCGTGATCCGAACTGATGTTGAGCATAGCAGCTACTACCTCAACACCGCGAAACAACACTCCCAAATCAAGGGGGTGCACCCAAATCGAATCACAAAAGTAATAGATATGGTATCGAAGAAGTGTGTCCGCTAGAGGTGGCGAACCTCAATGGCCCGGCGCGGCTCTTGTTTTAGTCATATCAGGGGTCATCCAATATCGTTCTCTTTCTTCAGTCAACGCGTTCACCAAACCATCCACTCCGTTCTGGATCAACACTCCGCGTATAATAGTTATTAAAGTGGTTTTCGGTATCGACAGAGAGTATGTCCATATCCGATCCCGGTCTCTTTAATAACTACGGATTTATTACCCGATGGTCATTTAAGTTAAAGTTTAAACAAATCAAAGTCCAAAAGTCAAGCTGCAAATTTTACTTTCACAATTTGTCATTTTCACGATTTAATTTATTTCAAATATTTAAAATCATATTTCCCGATGAAATTTGTGGTTTAAACATTTGAGTTAACAATATAATTAAGTATTCAAGTTCAATTTAATAAATCTCACTTATTAAATTTAGTTAATGGTAAATTTTAGTTCACATCATATTAAACCAAATTCTATTCATTTCAATTCGTATTTACATTCATCGTTACATTAACCATAATCATAAATTTGATTAAATCAATTTTATTAAATTTAAAATCATTCTAGATTTAAATTATCACTAAATTAAATCCCTAAAACTTTAGTTAGTTTCGTATTCCACTTAAGTCAAATTTTCTAAATCTCAAACTTAATTTACGACAAGTTTCAAATCTATTTAATTAAAATCGTTTTCAAGTCTAAATCTAACAAATCTAATAAAATTTCAAATTATTAAATTCTAAACTTCCTTGTTTTTAAATCTCATTTCAAATAAATTTGCCAATTCATTTTATTCAATAAAATAGGTTTGTTAATCCGTTTCAATTAAACTCCATTAATTTATTCCTATTAATTTTATTTCGATTAAATCCATTAAGTTTGTTACCTAATTTCCAAACAAATTATTAAGTTCATTTCTTAATTTCAAATAGATTTCAATTTCAAAAATAATTTTTGTTGACCAATCGGGTTTCTTATCTTTAATTATCTATCCTAGGCCAAGTTGTTTAATTGGGTATTTATCATTTCAACCCGATATCATTCAACATAAAACAAAGCACAGCAAAACGAACTTGCAGTGGGATAACTGGGATGGTGTCAAAGTAAATAAACAAACAATAGCAAACATAATAACAGTTTAACAATTTATTTAAATAATCCCGAAATAATCATATTAACTTACATTTGTTATTTATGCAAATTAATATAATTACTCCTAGAATCCACACTATCGTTTCATGCAGATTTAAGATTATTACATTATGGTTTCACTTGGTGTCTATTATCAAATTACTATATCAATCATACATTCAATGGTTCAAAGTGTAGTTACCGCTATTTCTACGCGACGATTTATTTTACGTCCAAATGGGTCAAGTTCAACATATATAATCCATTTTAAATTGTTAGCTATCCTATACCAATTTCAATTTCTTATTAAATCTCACTTATATTAACAACCACATTCAACATCACATAACAATTTTAGCGTCACAACCTTTTTGTCGTAAACTAACAATATTCAACTTTTACTTGCATGGTGATTTACAATTTTTATTTCAACAATTTTAACAATCAACAATTTAATATCCAAATTAATATTCATAACAATTATCACTTGATTATCATAGCATAATAGCTTGAGTCGTGAATGAAATATTCACCTTGCGAGGTTAGAGAAGATGACGAAGCACGAAGACGAATAGATAAATAGACCCTAATAAACACGGCGCAAAGCGAGCACAAACTGCAATCAACAAATAACTAATCAATAATTTGTTTATTGCAATATATATATTGATTTGAATATATACAAACCATACCCAAACAAGGAACTAGATGCAAAATAAGGTAGATGGAAGCCTAGGCCTGAGATCTCGGATCAGCTACAACTGTCAAGCAAGCGAAACAACATCTGAGATACTGTAGCCCATATAATAAAATCAAACTTCTCTATACTTTGCAAACTAATACATTGTGTATATACTATGTATTCAAAGGAAGCATGGTGGTCGGGGTCGGGACTGTGGTGACGAGGGACGAAGGTGAACGGCGGAGAGGGTAATGGGCAGAGGAGCAGGCGGGGTAGGGCGGACTGGGCTGGCTGGGGACGGGAGGCAGGGCTGGGTAGGGCGGACTGGGCTGGCTGGGGACGGGAGGCAGGGCTGGGCTGGGTGGACTGGGCTGGCAGGGACGGGAGGGCAGGGCTGGGCTGGGCGGACTGGCTGGCAGGGGACGGGAGGCAGGGCGGGGCTGGGCGGACTGGGCTGGTAGGGACGGGAGGGCTGGGCTGGGCTGGGCGGACTGGGCTGGCAGGGACGGGAGGGCAGGGCTGGGCGGACTGGCTGGCAGGGGACGGGAGGCAGGGTAGGGCTGGGGCATGGGACGGGAGGCAGGGCTGGGCTGGGTGAAGGCTGGCAGGGACGGGAGGGCAGGGCCGGGCACAGGCGGGCTGGCTGGCAGGGAAAGGGAGGTAGGGCTGGGCACATGCGGGCTGGCTGGCAGGGGACGGGAGGCAGGGCTGGGGCTGGGGACGGGAGGCAGGGCTGGGCACAGGCGGGCTGGCTGGCGGGGACGGGAGGCAGAGTACGGGAGGGCAGGGCAGGGCTGGGTGGAGGCTGGCAGGGACGGGAGGGCAGGGTTGGGCTGGGGCAGGGGACTGGAGGGCAGGGGACGGGCTGGGCCAGGGGACTGGAGGGCAGGGACGGGCTGGCAGGGGACGGGAGGGCAGGGGACGGGAGGGCAGGGGACGGGCTGGGGCAGGGGACTGGAGGGCAGGGGACGGGCTGGGGCAGGGGACTGGAGGGCGGGGATGGGCTGGGGCAGGGGACTGGAGGGCAGGGGACGGGAGGGCAGGGGACGGGAGGGCAGGGGATGGGCTGGGGCAGGGGACTGGAGGGCAGGGGACGGGCTGGGGCAGGGGACTGGGGAGGGGCTGCTGGAGATGGAGGTGGAGGGGTTTCATTTTGAAGTGAAGTTAAAAGAAAAAGAAGAAAAAAAAATGAAGAGAAGGAAGAGAAAAGAATGATGCAGAGGGAGAAGATAGGGCACGTACCAGAGTGAAGTAAATGGAAACAATGAAGAGGAAGTGTAGACCTGGGAATAAATGCAGCATATACTTTGGAATGCACAGAGCAATGATGCCTAACGCGTGGTCCCGAGGCAGAGGGGTTTCCCAAAATGACGTTTACACTTTCGAAATATTTTGTGGCAGCCAAATCTTTATTTGCTGACCAAATATATGCTGAGGTGGCAACGCAAGTGTACTGGTTTTTTTTTTGATTTTACGGACGCATTCACGTTCGTTAAACAATTATAATTTGCAACGCCGAACTCCGATTGACATAAATAAATATATCGTTTTGATCAGCGCGACGAGGCGAACGCAACGGTATGAAGATATTGATGGTTTGACATTGTTCGCGAAGCGGTTATTCTTATTGAACCATTTGCTCTAGCGACAATTTAACTAGGAAATAAAAGCGGAATTTGACGAAACGAAATGCGCCGTCATGATCAGAATATTTTTCTCATGGAACATTGTGAAAAATAATTGAGTTCGGACGATAGAAAATTTTTACATACAATTTAAACAAATATGTAAATGCGACGAGCGAAATTTACTTTCATATTATTCGACGAAATTTGCCGTACGCCTATGTCTATCTAGAATCCTTCCAAATGTGAAGTTTGAATAACAACGGAATTTGTTTGTGAAAATTCAAAATTTTCTATTACGGAGAATGCAACAAAACGCAGAAGAATAAGATCGACGGAGCTAAAGATGTCCGAATTTTAAAAAACGAAAAATGACATCTTTGTCAGAAGATGATTTAGAATTTTTCTATGTAAAAATATTCAGGTTCGGAAGATAAAAAAAATTTCACGTTTAAATGAACTGATGTTCAATAAAATGCGAACGAAATTCACTGCGGTATTTTCGGACGAAACTTGGCGCACGCCTATGTCTATCTAGACGCATTCCAAATGTGAAGTTTGAATAGCAACGGAATTTGTTTGTGAAAATTCGAATTTCTACACTAAATAAATGATTTTTAAAATTTTAAACTGGGTCTGAATTTCAGGGTCGTTACAGTTTAAAAAAAGTAGCATTTCAGACTTTAATCCGACTAACGATGCTATATTTAAATAAAATATTTAAATATATAGTCGTAAAATATTCGGGTTGTTACATTTAGTTAAATTATTCAAAAAATAACAATTAATAACAACTACTCTTATTTTGAAGGACTAGGAGTTTTGTAGCCCTGTAGCTGTTTGCGACGAACATTTGATGCTTCATTTTGATCCCATGAATTTGGTGAGACAGGACGTTATGGCGAAGATGAGGTAGAAGGTCGTCGAATAGGAAAAAGGGCGTGTTCGTCTATTGGATGTGATGAAGCACCACAAAATTTCATAGCAATGTGTTCTATAATTTCTAGATGCCTCGAGCTGATCTTTTGCTCGTAATATATTTCACGTTGAAGCATCAGCGATTCTTGTTGATAGTGATGCAAATCATCTATCTTTTGTTTAGTAGTTGGAGAGACATCAAACATCATCTTCTTCCCTTTCTTTTTCTCCGGAGTGTATCCGGTATGATCGTGAGAAGTAAAAGGTGGTGTAGAATGATGGACGGGTGTTTTTGTTGGTGAATCGGAAGTTATGATTTCTATGGACTTAGTAGAATGTGAGGAATTTGACATAATGAAAGGATTTTGTATTTTTGTTAGTTTAGTTATTTGTATGAAAATCAGAGAATAAGAATGGCTATTTATAGATTACAGAGGAGAATAAAAAGGATAATATGAATGGATTGTATTGTTTTTAGCTACAACAAGGTTGTTAGTTAAGAATGATAATTGCTATTCTGGTGATTTTCTGTTATTTGTGATTTACTTATGTAAATATAATATGTTTGTTTATACATCAATCGCATATATAAAGATAAGTGTTAGACACAATTTAGAGAATAGTTGTTACCATATAAGAAAATCCCTGACCTGGATCGTAATGAAAATAATTAATAGCTCAGGTGGTTAAGACATCTGGGTTATTCACAACAAGTCATAGGTTCGAGTCTCAGCATGGTCAGAAAAAATGAATTTTTGTCGAAAATTTTGAGTTTTGGTCTAAAATTATGTATTTTATCATAGTAGAACTATTTATATATCTTTTATTGACATTATACCGAGTTCTCGATGAAGTTTTATAAATGTATTTTCTAATAATGGTTTTGTAAAAATATCAGCTAATTGATTTTTAGATGGAACGAAATGTAAATTTATCACATCTTTCTCCATATTGTCACGTAAAAAATGATGTCGAATATCTATGTGTTTAGTTCTAGAGTGATTCACTGGATTTTTAGAAAAATTTATTGCACTGGAATTATCACAGTAAATTGTTGATTTTGATAAATTAACTCTAAAATCTTTAAGTGTCTGTTGCATGTAGATTACTTGTGCACGGGCTAATGCTGCTGATATATACTCTGCTTCACAAGTTGATAGTGAGACACAATTTTGTTTTTTTTGCTAAACCACCATATTAACAATTTACCAATAAAGTGACACGTTCCGCTTGTACTTTTTCTATCCGTCCGTGATCCTCCGAAATCAGCATCGCTATATGACACTAACTCGAATGAGCAATCTTTTGGATAGAAAAGTCCGAAACATTTAGAATTACTAAGATAGCGTAGTATACGTTTTACGACTCATAAGTGTGATTCTTTTGGGTCAGCTTGAAATCTCGCACATAGACATACACTTATCATTATATCTGGTCGACTAGCTGTTAGGTATAATAATGATCCTATCATACTACGATAAAGTTTTTGGTCTACACTCTTGCCGTTTTCATCTTTATCAAGATGTGCTGTTGTGCTCATAGGCGTTGGTTTAGCAGAAGTGTTTTTCATTTCGAATCGCTTGATAAGATTATTATAGTATTTTTCATGATTTATAAATATTCCATTTGAAACTTGTTTTATTTGAAGACCGAGAAAATACGATAGTTCTCCCATATGGGACACTTCGAATTCACTAGTCATTATTTCAGAAAATTCTTTACATAATTTATTATTAGTTGAACCAAATATAATGTCGTCTACGTATATTTGAACTATTAAAATATCATTTTTAGAATGTTTTATAAATAGAGTATGATCTACTTTTCCTATATCGAATCCTGATTCAATAAATAACTTTTAAGACGTTCATACCAAGCACGTGGTGCTTGTTTTAAACCATATAAAGCTTTCTTAAGTTTATAGACATGATCTGGATATTTTTCATGAACAAATAAAGGTGGTTGTTCAACAAAAACATTTTCTTTAATATAACCATTTAAAAATGCACTTTTAACATCGATTTGATAGAGTTTAAAGCTATTAAAACACGTGTAAGCCAGTAAGATTCGTATTGCTTCTAGTCTAGAAACTGGAGCAAACGTTTCTTCGTAGTCTATTCCTTCCTCTTGATTATACCCTTGTGCTACTAATCTGGCTTTGTTTCGAGTTATATTTCCTAATTCATCTGCTTTGTTTTTATAAATCCATTTAGTTCCTATAACAGTTTGATCGGTCTGTCTGTGTACTAGTTCCCAAACTTCATTTCGTTCAAACTAATTTAGTTCTTCTTGCATAGCAATAATCCCATTTTCATCGGATGATGCTTCCTTTGTATTCTTAGGTTCTATAGTAGAAAGAAAAGCTACATGCCCATTAAATTTAGTTGATTTCTAGTTCGAACATTTGAATTTATTTCTCCAATTATATTTTCTATAGGATGATTTCGTAAGATTCTTGGAGGAGATCTTATTGTATTGGTGATATTGTTTTCTAAATTATGAATAATGTTTTCATCTTCTCTAGAATTATGAATAATGTTTTCATCTTCTCTTAAATTATTGGTTTCTATATTCGTGTTATCATTTAGTAAATCATCGTCATCATTAAAACTTGAAATATGTGTAAAATTTTCATCAAAAGATATGTGGAGTGTTTCTTCGATAGTATTAGTTCGTTTATTAAAAATTCGATAAGCATTGCTTCGATCCGAATATCCAAGAAATATTCCTTCATCCCATTTGTATCGAATTTACCAAGATGATCTTTGGTATTTAACACAAAACATTTTGATCCAAATACTTTAAAATAAGATATGTTTAGTTTTCTACTGTTAAAAAGTTCATAAGATGTATTCTTAGTGAGGGGTCTAATAGATACACGATTTAATACATAACAGGCAGTTGCAACGGCTTCTGCCCAGAAATGTTTTGGTAAGGTGCTTTCATTTAGTAAGGTTCTAGCACATTCTTGTAGAGTCCGATTCTTTCGTTCTACAAATCCATTTTGTTGTGGAGTTCTAGGAAATGAAAAGTTATGAAATATTCCTTTCGTTTTACAATAGTTATCAAACAGTTCATTTTCAATTTCTCCTCCGTGATCACTTCTAATATTCTTAATTTTAGTACCTTTTAAATTTTGAATTTGTTTAACAAATGTTTTGAAATTCTCAAAAGTATCGCTTTTATTTTTCGTAAAGATAGTCCACATATATCTAGAAAAATCGTCAACTATTACAAACATGTATTTATTGTGATTTATGGATTGAACTTGGGTTGGTCCAAATAGATCCATATAAAGTAATTCAAGTGGTTGTAATGTTGAAATGACCTTTTTAGATTTAAACGAACATTTAGTTAATTTACCTAATTGACATGCGTCACAGATATTATTAACTTTAAAACTCATCTTTGGTAATCCTTTTACAAGATTATTTCTAGAAATTTTATTTATAGTTTTGAAATTGATATGACAAAATCGTTTGTGCCATAGCCAAGGATCATTTTCTCTAGCTATTAAACACATGTCCGAATTATGATGAACTTTCATATTTAAAACGTAAATGTTTCTATCTCTATTTCCTTCAAAAATAAGATTCTGATTTTGGTCGAAGGTACTACATTTATTCTCAGAGAAAGATATTTTAAATCCTTTATCACATAATTGACTTATACTTAATAGATTATGTTTTAGATTCTTAACTAATAAAACGTTTGTAATAAGAGGTAAATTAGATGTACCGTAATTGCTCACATCGCCTTCGCCGATGATATATCCCTTGGAATTATCTCCAAAAGTGACAGAACCTCCATCCGAGTATGTATTGTTAGTCAGCATATTTTTGTCTCCTGTCATGTGTTTTGAGAAACTACTGTCGAGTATCCATTTTCCTCTTTTCTTGAGTGGGACCTGCAAAAAATATGAGATGACGTTGGTACCCACCTTTTTAATAGGGTCCTAAGAGTTAGATCTTAGGAAACCAAACCCAAGTGGATTCAGTATCCCTTTTATAAATATAATTCTTATTATTATGAACGGTTTCTATGAATGATCTAATATACTTATTCCTTATTAACTTTTTATTTGTTTTAGGTACCCATATATTTATAGTCTTAGAAGCTAATCTTTTTGAAGATTTAGACTTAACATTGTTTAAATTACTGGATTGTGAATTATTGACTTCCTTATAGCCTAGTTCGTTTTTATTGTTAGCCGGTTGTGAATTTTCAATAATTCTAGATAAATTTTCTCTACCTTTATTAAAATTCGAGACATTTTTAGTGATTCCTTCTAGTTTGGTCTTTAGGCTCGAGTTTTCTAGTTCTACCATTTTGATATTAGTCTTCAGATCATGATTTTTAGAAACAAGAACATCATTCTTTTCTTTTTGAGTTTCAATTTCTTGACTCAATAATATTAGTTGAGAATTAACATTTGAAAGTGATTCTTGAGTTTTCTCAAGTTCTTCTTCCAAAATTTTCTTCTCGTCTTTAAGCATATCTCTTTCAAATTCTGCCTTGTTCTTATTTTCAACAGCCTCTTAATATTTTCTTTTGAGACTTTTTAAAGTATCTAATAATTCCGAGTTTATCTCTATCATATCATCAAAAGTTAAATCACTAACCTCATTATCTTTGGCCATAAAGCATACATTGGCTTGTTCATTATCGCTGTTACTCTCGCTTTCTGAGGAGGAAGAGGAGTCTGAATCATCCCATGTAACTGAGAAAGCTTTCCTTCTGAACTTGTCCTTCGTTTTATTGCGATATTCATTCTTTTGATCCAGACAATCCTTTTATATATGCCCCTTTTTGTGACAGTTAATGCACTCCAATACTGATGAAGAAGGTGGTTTATTACTGTTTGAGCTTCTCTTGCCATTATTTCTGTTTCCTTTTCTATATTTTAAGAATTTCTTGAAATTTTTGACAATAAAGGGTAGGTCGTCTTTGTCTGAATCTGATTCTTCTTGTTCTGCATGGAATGCTATATTCTTTTTATCTTGAGCTTGAAATCGTTTAGCCTGCAAATTCACTTCATAGGACATTAGATTTCTTATTAACTCTTCCAGAGTTATTTTGGAAATATCGTTTGCTTCTTCAATTGCAAGAACTTTTCTTTCCCATTCATCCGTTAAAGAGTTAAGAATTTTGGACATGATAATAAAATCTGAATATTTTTCTTCTAGTCCTACTAATGAATGATAGATATCCTGAAATCTTGAATACATATCGTTTATAGATTCATTGTCTTTCATTCTAAAGTTTCGAAATTGACTTTTGAGCATGGATATATTGCTTTGTTTGACCTTGTTAGTTCCTTCGTGTGTAATCTTGAGTGTATGCCATATTTCATATGCAGTGTTGCACATGCTAACACGGTTAAACTCATTTTTATCTAAGGCACAAAATAAGATATTCATGGCTTTTGCGTTAGCTGTGGCATCTAGTTTCTGTGTATTTGACCAAGTAGAATACTCTTCAGTAGGAATAATACATTATGTCTGAGTTATATTCCATGAATCAAAACCATTTGCTTGTATATATATTCTCATTCGTGTGGCCCAATAGTTATAATTTATGCCATTAAATAGTGGCGGACGTGCAGTGGATTGTCCTTCAATGAAGCTAGTGTTAATGCTAGTGCTAGTGTTAGTTTCCATATTATTAGATTATCAGATAACTGTGTTACGGTTATATGATTACCAAGCTCTGATACCAAATGTAAGTGTGATATGGATCGTGTAATATGGATATACGATAATACAGAATGTAGTGATGATATCTATACAGTAAATAATGCGGAATATAAGAGCAGTATAATAAAAATAACACCATAGATTTTTAAACTGGTTCGGAGCACCGTCCTACGTCCAGTCCCAGACTCCTTCTGGAATTTCACTAAAACAACAACCCTCACTTAACCCGGAGGAATAGGTCTATACAACCTTTGAGCAGCAGAACAGGGACCCGAGCAGCGTAACATGATTTCGCCTTAGCAGGCGAAGAGGACTTCACACACCTGAGCAGCAGAACAGGACTTCAACAAATATAAAAGATTGTTTGACTTTTTGTGTTCTGATAACACGGATAAGTCTGTTTATAGTACATCCTTCCTATGATCTTCTCCTCGATTATAAATATGTATATTTGAAGTTTATGAAGATTAGAAAGGAATAGTATTGCTTAGAATATGATATATAAATCTAATTCAAACAAGTATAGTTGCAAAAATATTCAAGAGAGTTAGATAAGAGAGATAAGCAAATTGATACTTTGGAATGAAGTTAGGATATGTATTTATTGTGATGACCCACATTTCGGAATGTTTAAATCAACAATAATCCACACATGTCTGACTTAAATAATACGAAACGTAGATAATCAATTTGGGTTAAATAAGAAAAATATGAAAAGAAGAAGAAAACAACACAAAATCTCACAGCGGAAACGATAAAATAAAATAATGAAATAACAGTTCATGAAGCTATTTACTATACATTTGATTATAATCTGTACGCATTTATCAGAGCTATATATATACATCAGGGATACATAATCAATACAACAGAATAGCATGATACATGAGATAATAATAATAGTAATATACCAAAACTCCGTCTTCGTCCTCCAGAGAATAATCTTCAATATGCTAAAAAAACTCAGGACTGACCCGAGCGTAATGAAAAGACAAAACACTCGAGTCAGGACTAAAATACTCTTATGTAAGTCAAATCAATATCACAAATATGAGTGCAATAACTTAAGAGATGTTACGGGATTTTCCATCTCCTAAGGATCCGTTAAACTATTTATATATAATAGTATACGCTATAATAGATAATGTCTATCAGTAAAATAAATATCAAAATAGCGTTAAGGCTTTACATTGATCCACCTTAACACATTTTTACAGTTTTAAACCAAAGTCGTAATGGGCTCGTATAGGGATAAATATGACAAGGCACGTGAGGCAATGCCCAAGGTAGGATTCTACCAGTTTACCCTTTCTGGCTGGTCGTAACCCATCTGTGGCCGACTGCGACAATCAATCCAACCGACAAAAAGGTGTACCCTTCGAATACGAAATCACAATAGTAATACGAGGTATTAAAGTCGCTAGAGGTAGCTGACCTCAATGGCCAGACATAGGCTCCTGTTTTAGTCATTTTAATTATGACACGAATGTCAAGGCTATCCATCATCGTTCTCTTACTTCATTCCAGTAAACGTCGCCAATTCAACCACTACATTCTGGATATCATCCACCACGTACACAGTTATCAAAGTGGTTCCAATATTGAAAGAGAGTATTTCAATAAGAGGTCCCGGTCTCTTTAACAACCAATCGTCATTTTACACACCGGTTGGTTCTTTTACATTTCGAAACAATTTGCACTTGATATCAAAATATCATATTCGTTTAAAAAAAATCAAATCCATTTCGAAATCATCATATATTCGCTACAAAAATCAAATCCATTTCGAAATTATCATATATTCAAAACTATCAAATTTGTCCGATAAATCGATTTCACTTCCAAAATTTTATTCGAATTCAACTTAGGTTATAATCTCCACTTTAACCTAGTTCGTATTTAAATCCAAGGTTTAAATATAAACATTTCCGTCTCTTTAACCAGTTTGAATTTTAGAAAATAGTTTAAAATAGTTAAATAATTAAAAATAGTATAATTGAAAATATTTAAATAGTTTAATCGAAAATAATTTGAATATAAAAATGGTTTAGATAGTAAAATAGTTTGGAAAATCAAAATAATTTGAAAAATAATTCCAATGTCAAACCAGTCAACTTCTCAAATTTTCTATCCAAATCAATTCCAAATTCCATTTCGATTTAATCGATTCATTCCAATTTCAAATTGAATAAATTTCTATTCCACATAAATTTCGATTTCAATTCACAAATTTCTTTAAATTTCAATTCAATTCCAAATTAATTTAAATCTCAATTTCAAATTAATTTTCAATTCCAATTCCGAATTAATTTAAATTCCAATTTCAAATTAATTTCCAATTTCAATTCCAATCCCAAATTCAATTTCAAAATATCGATTTAAACACTTAAATCAAATTTACTTTCAATACCAAATTTTAAACCCAAATATTCAATTCCAAACTGAAACTTGAAATATCATTTCATATCAATTTCCTTAGAAATATTCAGAGTTCGAATAAAAGTCCAATCTTTTAAAATAAATCAACTTCCAAAAATTTATGCCGTATTTCAATTTTTTAATAAAAAAAATACTAAACTTCAATTAATTAAACAATTTCGTTTACCAAGTTTAAATTCCAACATTTCAAGCTCCAATTAAAAATAATTCAATTTCCATAAATTGGATTTTATTCTTGAAATCAATTCATTTAAATAATTTCAAAACAACTTTTAAAATCATTTAATTTAACCAACTCGGTGTCCGTATATAATTTTCTAACCTATGGCCAAGTGGATAATTATTTCAATTTAATTTCAAGGATGGATATTGTTAGCGCCAAAATTGGTCACTAACCCCCAAATGTAGATGAAAGCACCAAAATCCCAATCACTGATCACAGATAAAGTGTGTAGAGAGTAATAATATGAAGAACAGTTAAAATTAAAATGAAAGCAGTAAAGAACAACAGATTTTATAGTGGTTCGGCTAACTCCGGCCTTCGTCCACTCCAGAAGTTTTCTTTTTATTGATGTAAGAATCAGTTACCGTTACAAAGTGGTAGACTAGCCTTAGTCTTAGGAAATCAAAATGTTAGAGAGCAGAAGAGAAGAAGAAGCCCCCCCATTCTGAGACCCACATGCTGTATTTATAGGCAAAACCAGGTTGTTGGGCCTCCTGAGTAGTTTGGGCCCATCAAGGTCATAGCCGAACCCTACTTCATTATGCCGACCGATCCTGAGCAGTTGGTATGCCGAACGTGGGGAGGTGCGAGGTACCGAGGTATGGAGGTGCGAGGTACCGAGGTATGGAGATACCGAGGTATGGAGGTGCAAGGTGCAATGCCGAGCGAGGTGAGGTATGCCGAACGACCCATCCAATGCCGAACGCTCCCTGATGCCAAACGATCCATCCAATGCCGAACGAGATTTATGCCGAGCACTCCTTCCAATGCCAAACGAGATTTATGCCGAGCGCCCCATCCAATGCCGAACGAGATTTATGTCGAGCGCTCCATCCAATGCCGAACGATCCTTAATGCCGAACCTCCATCATGCCGAACCATGTCTGATGCCGAACAGTTTCTAATGCCGAGCACCCATCATGCCGAACGATCTCTAATGCCGAGCGCCTCTAAATGTCGAGCGCTCCTGGATGCCGATCGCTACTGAATGCCGAGTGCTCTTGGAATGCCGAACCACTCATGTATGTCGGACGCTGTATGTATGCCGAGTACTCTTGAATGCTATTCGAACGTGAATGCCAGACGAACTATTCTTAATGCTGAAACATGTTTCCTAGACCCAAATTATAGTTGATCCATCTTTATCCAATCATATTTCCATCTCCCAAGCACATTGCGTCATCCATCCATCCAGTCAACTAAATCCATCGTACACCAGCCTCGACGAACGTGCAGTCAATTAAGTTAAACCCGCCTGTCCACGGCCTTGTAAAAGGCGGGTTAACAGATATATATCATTTCAATCCAAATAGATGTCATAGGTATATCATTTCACCCTATTTCTTAATTTATTTGAAATAATTCAGTTTACAGTTTTATATGCAATAAACAATATACATGATGATAGCATGATATATCAAAATAAATAAACAACCAATATCGACCAATAGCATCCATCACAACCAATCAACCATAAAGCCAATAACATTCACAAATTCCAATTTTTTTACCATATTGGGTAACTAGTGTGTAACCCGTGCGTTGCACACGATAATATTGTTAAAAAATATTATTTATATTTTAATTATTTCTAAAACAATATTTTTATTGTGCAATATATGATAAATTTATTGTGATATATTAATCATAAACTAAAATGATTTGTGACGTTCAGATATAAGGTTAATGGTTCAGTACTCGCTAACTACACATCTTTGTAAAAATTAATGTTCTAACTCAAAAAAATTATAATTAAAATTGTTAAACTGTATATATAAATAAGTTATGTTATGTGATATATATATACATATATATACACACACATATATATAAGCGAATACGTAACTTCACTATTTTGTTAATATGATTGTTGTATATATATTGAATTATCATCTTTCTTGAAGGATTTATAAATGGATTAATGAACATTAAATAAATTGAATTTATTTGAATAATTTGAATTAATGATCGACATAACTAATCAAATATAAGGAGTTAAATGTAAAAAAGTTAAAATTGAAAAGGGATTTTTACAAATTTGTAATTGAGAAGAGTATAGACCTTATGGTTAGGTTATTTGCATGTGAACTTTTTTTTGAATCAGACGTGAACTTTTATTCATTTTTAAGTATTCATTTTTAAACAATTTTATCCTTGTAGTTAACCATAAATTTCATGTTCTTGTAGAAGGGTCATACTTACAACTTTGATAGTTGCAAAATAATGTTATGTAGCATTTAGTTGAGTTATGAGTTGGTATGATTTGATAACATGTTGAAGGTGAGAATGTTTGTATAATCTAATTTTTATCGGTTTAATCTGTGCGTTCACATCATAATTTTGTAAAATATAAATTTATCTTTTAAAGGTTGTTAAAAATGAAATTGTGTTATGTAATGTATGATATTTTTTGAGATTAATGAATTAGAGTAAAAGAGTTATTATTATTTATGTATACATTTATGTTATGTGATATATATATCTTCATATATCCGAATAAAGAAGAAATAAATTTATTATTTTTCTCATATACAGGAATACTGTATATATTGAATTCCTCTTATTTTTAGGATTTATTAGATGGATTAATAAATATTAGTTAATCGTATTTATTTCAATAGTTTGAATTTTAGATTACACAATTAGTTAAATATATAGACTTAAATGTAAAATATTAAAAGATATTTGAGAAAGGTTTCTAAGTAGTTGTAAAAAAAATTAAAATTTTAGGTATTTGAAATTAATAGAAATTTATAGTGCAATGTATGATAAATTCATTTAGTAAATAAATTATAGAATAAATTTGTTATTGTTATTAATTAACGTGTATGATTTTTATTATGTAACTTATACATATTTGCATTTAAATCAATTTTATTTTACCAACTTGTTATGCCCCTATAATATACATATTGAAAATTTCATCTTTTAAGATTTGTTAATAAACATTAGTTGATTAAGTTTATCAATTAGTTTAAATTTTAGATTATTTAATTAATTTAAATGTGTGGACTATAATGTAAAATTTTGAGAAAGAACCATGAAATATTTGTAAATAATTGTAGATTCTTTTAATAATAGATATTCAAATGTAAAATAGTGCGAAAAGTTTAGTAGAATAATTATAAAGCAGTAACCATAGGATTATGAAAATAAAATATTCACTTAGAGAATTAAGGAAAACACAAATAACTTCTAGAATTAAGGAGAGAGCTTCAAATTATTCTGCTTTACTATTATTTAATAGATATGCTGCCAATTAAATTTAAATTTATTTAACGGTCAATTTAAATTTTATCAATTAATTCATATACCAATTTAAATGACAATTAAACCTACCAAACAACAGCCAATAAATTTCATATCACTTCAGAATATAAATATAACTAACATAAAATTATTTGAGTCAATTGTGAGCGTTTAAACACTCACCTTTGATTTATCGACGATTTAAAATCCCAATAAAGGCCCAAATTTCAACATTCTCGAAATGCAGCCAAACCAGATCCATGTTGTCCAGAATTTCGATACGAACGCAACAGAGAAAACCGCGCGTCGATCGGAGCTCGTATGCAAAAGTTATGTGAGTTAGAACATTTGACTTTTAATATATTTAAATAATTAATAATAAAAATAATTATATGTATACCTTCTTCCCAATATGAACGGCATCACTAAACCCATATGCAACGCTACTTTCTTCCATACGCACGCAACTCGAGACATCAAGAGTTCGATCAGCGACTACCAGTGTGTGCGCCACCTTAAGAGCCACCTACGCGCCAAGTTTCATCGCGTCATTCGCCGCCGTTTGCACGCAATCCAAGAAAATACGTGCATCCTTCAATCTCAGATCTCAGAAAATCTGTGATGTATTAGCAGCAATCAACCATATGGATTCGAAGAGCTCGTTGAGATCTACACTTTTGCTTTTGGAATTTTTCGATTTCGTTGAACGGATTGAGAGATATTAAGGAAAGAAGATCGGTAATTTCTGGCCATGGAATAGGTGGCGGCCATGGTTTGAAATTAGGGTTTCTGAAATAAAATAATAATAAAACTGTATCAGTTTGCGTGCGTATTTATATAGGTAGGTCCAAAATCATCCAAACTCCAGGCGTTTATAAGGTTTTACCCATATTTCGAACGCAATGGAACTTGTCACAAGGCCTAATTCAATCATATGTGGAAGATAGCTTTTGAAGTCGATTATTTTAATTAAATTCGAAATTAAATTTCTACGCGTTTCAAGCTCGCACGGCCAACGACAAGTCTGATTGCTACGAAAATTGAAATCCTACAATAATTTACTATTACGGATCCGATGAAACTAGTTTCGTTGAAATCTGAGACCGTCGCAAAAATGGCTATTTTTACTCGTTAATTATAATATAAAATTTCAATTTCAATTTTTCCACATTTAAATCCAATTTTAAATGTTAACCATCTTAATTTTTTTATTTATATAAAACTTAAATCAGCTTATGACATCATTTTCTATCATATTAAATTCAGAATTTAATTATTCAAATAATTTCTAATGTTAAATTATTTAACAAATTACATTAATAATAATTTTCATTCAATAATCACCTTAAATTTAATAATTAAAAATAGCTGAAACTACGGGTCGTTACATACTCCCCAACTCAAAACTTTTCGTCCTCGAAAAGGCGTTAAGTATAGAATTTAACATATAATATATTTTATTCAAATAACAACTTATAACTTCAAAATCTTATTGGAAAATCTTTACTACGCCACTCCGCTATTGGTTTACGGAAAATAATGACATATATATAAAAACAAATTATAAAAATTATAAAACTTCAAAAAATTTCTAACTCCCGGATTTACGGAAAATTTCGACAAAGTCTCCTTTGCGCGGCTCGATCGGAAAAAATTTACAATTCAATATATAACACAAATAGAACCAATATATATCAAATATACATCTCATCTCAATAATGAGGCATCCCGAAGGGCAAAAATATAAAATCGCAGTATTTAATCCGAGATACGTACCATATTATTTATAATACGAGCGAGTTCGCTCGTATTAAGCAAGCAAAGCATATAAATCCGCGTATACGCCCACAAACAGTCTTCATATGTACCTATCTCAACTCAATTTAAGATATTAGTTGCATATAACGTTATAGAAGCGCGTATAAGTCTAATATAACCATATAACATGTATTTTTGAATCCAAACAATAAATACAAGCACAAATACACAACATACAACAATCATACGCAATCAAAACAGTAAAAACAATGGTTTACAACAAAAGAAATCATCCAACCATCAATATCCGTCTAATTAATCCAATTTAATTCATAACCATGTGAATTTTCATCATCCAATGTCAATTTTTTTTATACCCTTTATTTCTTTTTAACATACATTTCATTAACAATTTAATTGATTCATTTCAATTTATTTGCATGTAATCAACTTTTATTCAATTAGATTCACATTCAATTGATTTTTCATTCAATTTATTTACTTCTAATTGATTTGCATGCACTTATCAATCTTAATGAATTCACATTCTATTTATTTACACTCATTTATAGTTACATTCTTTTTCTTTCTTTACCTCCATTTTTTCATCTCAAAATTCATATAATTAATTTCATTTAAGTAAATTTATTCCATACCATATCCATATATTTTAACTTGATTCACATTCACTTATTAATACTCATTGGTTAATCATACAATGGATTTATAATCAATTCATTTGCTTTTAATTGATTTACATTCAACTAATTTGGTTTCAATTCATTCCACTACACCAGAAAAGACTTTTGGTAGCGTTGAAAAAACGCTACCATAACTTATGGTAGCGTTTTAGAGAACGCTGCTATACGACATGCAACTAAAAGTCTAAAACTTTTTGTTGCGTTGTAGTAAACGCTACCAAAAGTCACTTTTAAATGCAACTATAGGTATTTTCTGTAGGATTTAAAAAACGCTACCAAAAGTCACTTTTAAATGCAGCTATAGGTTTTTTCTGTAGGGTTAAAAAAACGCTACCATAAGTTTTCATTTTTTGGTTGCATTTTTTGTTTATATGTTTTTTTTATTTTCAGTAACGTTTTTAAAATGCAACTGTATAATTTTTTGGTTGCATTCAAATAATTGCAAAAACATGCTAATCTCACAATCAAATATAATATCCATAATCAATTCGATAGTAGTTTTTCAACAAAATAAGTCACATACTACAAGCATTCACAGACAAGTTTCCACAAATGGTACTAACAAAATACAACAACATATATAACAATTAAATTCATGTTCGTTGCTTGATTATCAATAGTTCTTTGTTGTCGACAGTCTTCGCTTTGAAATAGCTAATTACCTGCAAACGAGTTTAACAATCAACAATATATATATATATATATATATATATATCTGTGTGTGTGTATGTATATATATATGTATATATGAAAATCATGTAATCTATAACTCGATATTCTATATTAACACATATTAACAAAAATTATTCTATTTTTATATGCATCCTATATAGTTCCCCAACGAATACACAATTTTCAATTTACACAGATATTCAGATCAAAACTGGGTTAGAAGTCTGACTGGATTTCATTCTATGTGTAGATTGTGTATTCAGTACTATGGGCAGATTGTGTATTCAGTACTATGGTCAAGTTAAATCTTATAAAATATGAAAAAGTATCTGGAACGTCTGTAATCCATCGATGATGCATCCATCCACTAATTGAAATGTACAATTTTCTTTACCCTTGTCGTTTTCTATCAATTGGGTTCTCTTAAACAAAAATATTCCCTAAATTCACATTGCCGTAACTGTATTAGGCAACAACTGTAGTGTCAGTTACTTCCATTTATTTGTGTTAGCCCTCTTGTATAACTACATTTGTGTAATACATGTGCACTGACATAACGATTAATCTAACTATCTAAGTAGACAGTTTTAGAAAAAAATGGTTTATTTATGTTTTAGTTTCAAATGTATCAATTGTTGTGGCACTGCAGATAAACACGTTTACCATAGAGAATATGTACTGAAATGTTGTGGCTTTGCAGATAAAAACTTAAATGTTGTGATACAGATTTTTTTTAATACCTGAATAAACAGAACTAAAACTTAATGTTGAGATATGATGTACTGAAAAATAATACTTACTGGAACTTGATTCTCCAATGACATATGCTGCTGGCCAAGCTATCGTAGTACCAAAGGCATCTTCCATGTACGTACACTCAGATGTAGGTCGCCATAGTAATGCGTCATTAACCACAGTAAACAGAAAAGTCGCATGCAGATTGGAAATTAATCAATTTGATAATAAGGAAGATTAATTACTTAGGTTGAAAACGTACATCATTCTGAACACTTGGTATTGCGAGATTTTCTGTAGATTTGAGCCCAATAGAAGTTAACTCTCTAAGAGAAGTCTGAATGTATATATAGAAGGGAAAATGAACTTGGAATCATTATTATCATACATAGATATATACATACATGATGACGAAATAAAAATAAATATGAAATAGCTAGAGGAAAGAAAAATAAGCACCATACGGTGTGATACATATGGCTTTTTACCACTAGCAAAATCCAGTTGCCACAAAGGCACAAATATGACAATAAAAGACAAGGGCACTGTCCTCTGTTTATCAAAAAGATAAAACGGACAATAATAGCCTTAGTCCGTGTTCATAACTTGTAGAAACAAAGTCAAACTATCATATGGCTACACTGGCATCGACAACTCCGAAGGTTTATATAGATGGAAATATACTGTGTCCAATGGAAATGCCTTCATGTCAACATATGTTCTCATGGATAATAAAACCTCTCCCAGCATCCAGCCAGCCATACAAAAAATATAAGTGATGTTAACACAGAAGTAGCACATGTTTGTAAGCAAAGGTATATCAAGCACCACAAGGGACATTCTTCACCTATTATTATTTTTGGAATAGCACTAGATAAAAAAATAACGATAATAATAAGTTCTTGTCGAAATGCAAAAGTATAACTATATGAATGAATGGAATAAGTCCATCTATATTATTCAGACATCTAAAGACTTTGTATTCTACACGGTTGATGGAAACAGAGCACCATATATAGGGCTGTTCTTTTTAGGGTTTTTATCTGGCTTCTCAACGCCACAACAAATAAAACAAGAAAAAGGCATTAATGCTGCCAACAACAAGAAAAGCCTAACAATATAAGTCTAATGATAATCCAACAAAAAAATACCAAAAATAGGTAAATAAGTTACCTACCAGAGAAAAATCAAGCAAATGTGCTTCCTGAAGTTGGAAGACCAACAACCTTCCCAACAGCAATTGTTTTTCCTGATGAGAAAAAACATTACAACAAAAGTATGTACACTGATGCTAAATACTTAATCAAGCTAAAGCTAGAGTGAACTGAACCTTATACTTGCTGCTACTATGCATTCGAACAGGCAGTTGATGTACACCGATGATAAATACTTAATCCAACAGTTTTGCAAGTTATTGAAAAAAAAATTCATGTGCTATACCTAAAGCTAGAGTGAACTGAACCTTATACTTGCTTTTGCAAGTTTAGTATTTATACTGGGTGAGAGGTGTTCACTCATCTAAAACTGCTGAATGGAACCAAAGCAATTACATCTAAAACTTCAAAAGTATGTTCCAATATTATGTGAAACAAAGTATAATATTGCAAAAGCTCAAGAGAACACAAGAATTCTCCTTTACATACCTGTATCACCAGCCTGTAAACTGGATATGTTTCTACTGACAGATTTTTAGCTCTTTTTTTTATGAAAAAAATCTTTTAAAAGTAAAGTACCTTTTAACAAAATTAAGAATTTTTCTATTTTATATGACAGGATCCTTGAGAAGCAACAAATTTAGGCAACTATGGTTGATTTTTATATCATCTATCCACCCTAATGTTGTTGGTTTTTTACCACTGTTTTATGAAATAATCCACAACTTATAACTCTGTTATTTTACATCTACAGGAAAACTTCATACCAAATTATGGTAATGATTTCGATCTAGGTGCTGAAGGAGACCTAGTCAAAGCACCTAAAACAATAATCGAAGAACCATTACTTGCATTAGACCCCTAACAACTGCTATGGCTATATATCAAATGGATAAGATGTAATGGCTCAAACTATAAGCTGCTGATATGGAAAAGCAAAAAGAACAGCTTAACGATGTCCTATATGATTGCAAGAAAGAACTTCTAGCTAAATATGTAATCAATGAAATGTTGAGTGAAGTACATCAACTTACAAATTTTAAATTCCCTTTCAGCTAAACCGTTGAATGTAAATTAAGTAAAAAATAGCAATAGCCATACAAAATGAATGAAGAACTTACATGTCTGAACAAAAAATGGATTCCAGTAGCAAGTATATTGCACTCGGAAATGATCAGTGAACTGAAACACTTGTTTGGAATGATATCTGCAACCAAATTTTTTCTTACAATTATGAATATTGACAAAAAAAGTCTATCTGACAATTATTGAGTTTAAGTGTTCACCATGAAGTTTATTTATATCCAACTTCTTTCATCAAATGATGATAGCCCCTGCCACGTATAAGCCTTTGCCATAAATATGGTAAATAATCATGAAAGCTCATCTTCAACTTTTTATGAACAAGCCTAATATCCAATAATAGATGATAACTGAACAGTTTCATTTAAATACAGAACATTAGAAGGTAACGAGTTCAAACTCACCATTTGGCAAGGCATCGTTCAATTCCACAGGTGATTGGCCGAAGGAAAGATGGTTCTCTCTGAGGGTACAGTATACCAACCTAGAATAAAGCATTAGAGTAAAAATATAAATCACTCTATTCTTGAAAACATGTAATGATGAAATATTAGGTGTAATAAAAAATTATGTGCACCTCCATAAGAGCTATCGCGGAAGGGTCATCTAAAATCTCAAGGGTAATCTCAGTTAGATAATTCATCTACACATGAAACAAAATAGGTATAAGAAAAGATCAAATAGTATAGATACATAAATCTGATGTATCCATACATACTTATAAATACACTTTTGCCTTGAGTTTAGATTTTAGCCAAAAGTGATTGCTTGCAATAGCAAATAACTCATATGTTTAAAATGGAAAGATACACCAAAGCATCAAAATTATAAGAATACTATAGAATTTTTACTTACTAAACACATGCCTCCTGGTTGATAGAGTTTTTTTTTAAATAAAAAGAGACACGGTTGATCGATGAATCACAAAGTCGATGGACCGGTTATTTTAGTTTTTACTAGCATAATGGGGAGGGAGTAACTAAACTTTTACAAAGAATCAAACATAACAGATTAAATACTATGTAAATTTGAATATACAAAATGACATTTCCGATGCAGACATGATATGTAGATGGTCCATATGACATGATATGCTTCAGAATTTTAAACTGAAAATTTAGTCACTTAACTAGTTCTATTCAAGTCGTGAGTTCATAGAATCAGTTTCTCGGAGCATATTGCATATTTTCTAGTTTTACGTTTGACACATAATAGGTGTGGACAGAGGTGGTCACTGGAAAGACCTAAATGTCTAGGGATTTGGCCTTAAAGTGGAGCCTTAATGCGGTCTACTGTTACGGTCATGCCAACCTTGCTTATATGTCAGGGGTAAAATAAGGAATTCGATAAAAGTAAGTGAGGTAGGATGTTCAGATGAAGAAGAACATTGGTATGTGCAAGAGGCAGGAGCAAACAAGTTGGTCGCGTGACCACATGAATACGGATGATGCTGCTTTCTTTACTAGCTGTTGCCAACTGCTAATGCTACTACACATTACCATGCTTTTTGTACCCATCTGCCCAAATTATTATTTTCAATTTCTGTCCCCTATCATTTAACCATTTCAGTCATTTTTTATTCTAAAAACGATATATGCTCACATTAATATAACATGATGTGTATAATATGGGTAATGGAGGTTCCTTAAAGATGCTTTAAATTCGTAAAAGCGTGCGCGAGTTTGACTCAAAATGCTTGAATCTAAATTTTCAATATTACTTTGTCTTCCTTCATCTCTAACATTATCAAGTTTGATGTGACTAGAAAAAATCGCTCAACCACAGTTTATATAATCCTAGTTCACTCAATTCCAGATCACCCAATAAATCTTTTGTCAAGGACACATCTGTCTTTTACAACGCTTGTGGTCAAAATTGCTTAGAAGCTCGTTAGTTTTTCTAACACTTATCTCTTTGCATGCTCAATGACTTCCAACATAAATTTAACTCATGGAAAAATGTTTGCATGGCTTCCTATTATATTGCTTTTGATTTGTATACATATTAGTTGTAAGTTTTTTATTTTTTCTTTTTAAAATACTAGTACGTACCTAAAGCATACTTTTTTATAACACTGCACCCTTTTTCTTTCTCGAAGAAGAAATTCCTAAGTGTATTCACTTAACTTCATAAATCGTCAGAAAACCTTTATGAAATGTCTAAAACTTGATAGTTGAAAACTTATGTAATTAATTCAAATTGGTAGTATAGATGCAAACAAAATGGCAGAGTTGCACATTTTATTCGCAGAGGATACCATAATTTGTGGGCCTGTAGCGATCCAAACATATGGGTTGTCCAAGATAAAATTCTAATAGACTAACTGACCTTGTTAAGAAATAATGAAAAAAAGGTAACACACTAGATAATTTTGTATTTTTTTCCATTTCAATGAACTAAGCTTATCGCCGACATGGCTAGTAATCTTTTTACTTGGTGAGAATATTTTAATAGTGATTAATGCTATAGTTGGTAAAGTTACACTAGATACTCTATAGAACAGCGATCGTACCAACCATTGAAAGCTGGCAAAACTACCCAAAGTAATTTCATGACTATACCCACCGAACAACTTTTCAAATATATCACCATCCAGTCTCATTCATCCAATGTTCGCTAACTACAAAAACTAAACGATACAAGCTTTGCAATCAATAATAACAACATTATTGTAGTATACAACCAATGAAGATTAGTGGCTGAATAGCATATCCATCTTCTTAAACAAAAATCCTATGGTCCTACTTCTATTGATTAAATCAGCCATAATATTAACAGCCACGGTTAGCTTCAAGGATTAATACTTCTGCAGATGGCAACTTCATACCTATTTTATTGCTTATCAGCAGCATCTTACTGTGCTCAACTATGGCCTTTTACTAAACTAATTACTAGCCTCTGATCACTTATCTCATCTTTCCCACATGCATGCAACTTTTTTACCTTTTTTTTTATATAGTGTACCACTTTTCTTTTTAAATTTTAGCAGACATGGTTGAACAGTAAGTAGAAAATCATTTACCTCCAATAGATGGATTACCGCCTTTAATCAGTTAACTATTGAACAGTAAGTAAAAAATCAAAATTATAAGAATACTATAGTAATTATTATATAGTATATTAATAGTTGAGGACTTCAATTACATACTATAGAATAAAGATAAAATTACCGCCTTTAATCAGTTAACTATTGATACAAATTCTCAATGCATGCATTAACTCATGTGGTCTTACATTGATTGACACTGCATGTAATCATTTCTCATGAAAGGGTTTCAAACTTTAGCTTACATAGTTAAATTGACAGACTACTTAGAAACATTGGATTTGTTAACATGTTCAATCAAGCGCCAATGACTTTATTAAATCACTCAACAAATGAAAATTTTACATACTATATCAGACTATAAAATTCCTTTTCAAAATGAACCGAGTAAAGTTTATCTAGTTCATTAAGTAGGCGAAGACAATCTTTTTGTCTAATCAACATAAAGATATATATGCACTACATTGGTTATCATTTTTTTACTTTTTACCTTGAATCAAAGAACCTTTTCAATTTGTTTGTATGTCAGTGGAAAATTTAAAGCTGAAGCATTTTCATGGTCTAATGACCACAAATCAATGAAGCAAAAAAAAACAAGTGTTTTCAATTTGAGTAACAATTCAAGGTTAAATCATTTGAGTATGACCTATTTTAAGAATGTTACTTGTATTACAATGAGTATGAATGCATAAGGAAAAAACATGGTCAGAAACAGATTTTTATCTACATAATCCAATAAGTTAACATAAGGTATAGTATATTAATATCAACTGTCTATAGGAATATCAACTGCAAATAGTAATTATTTTAATTTTATCTTTATTATATAGTTTACTAATAAAGAGTTTGGGCCACAAATTTCAAGATTACACATGTAAATCGCATTTAATTTTAATATGTATAAACAAACAACATATATTATCAAACCAAGTTAGATTGTTTCCCAACACAAATAGTAATTATACAAGTATAGTATGTGACTATATTCTCAACACATAAGGTAAATTGCAGTTAGGATTGGACTAAGAAATCAACTAAGGGCGTGCTTGATTTTGCACTATATACTGGTCATAATTATATAGGTAACTGCAAATTTTACAGATTAAGGCATTCGATTTTAGCACTATATAGAGGAAACTTGTATACAATATACCTCCATGAAGTGCATCGCGAATCTATAAAATCGCCTCGTTACTTCTAGCAAACTACATCGTGAATCCCTCAAATCGCCTCATCACTGCCAGCAAACTACATCGCGAATCCCCCAAATTGCGAATTAGTATATAGTATACCTCCATCGCTGCCAGCAAACTGCGTCATGAAACCCCCAAATTGCCTCATCACCATGCCGAAGTTGATTTGGGGTGAAGCCAGAGATAATTAATTTTAGAAATGAAGATGAGGGATTTTATTGATGGTTGATAAAAGATGAGGAGAAAGGAAAAGCATCAAATCAGATCAAAGAGTACTTTAATTGAGGGTTTTCATTGATCTTTTGAGAGGAGGAGAAAAAATGACAAGTGGTAAAAGAAAATGAGCGGCATGTAAAATTTCAGCAACATTTATCAACGGGAAACATTTGGCCATGTTTATTTCTTAATTTTCATATTATAAAATGGTTAATGGTTGCATATAGCAATAAACGCTACCAATAAATGCAACTGATAGCAAATTTTCTTGTAGTGTTCTTTTCTTTCAATCAATATTCATTGCATTCACTTTTGATTTATTTCAATTCAATATACTTACATTCAATCTATTTGTTCCATTTTTTTTACATTCGTTTCATCCACATTTAAATTTAATTTACATTCCATTGATTTCTTTCGATTAAATAACATTCGTTACAAATTCATTGTATTCAATTTTATTTAATTTGTGAAATTCCAGTTGTTTCACTTTTTGTTTAACCTCTTTTATATAAATTCATTAGCGGATCATTTATAAAAATTATTCCATTTAACCCTGCTTAAGTTAAATTTGTTTTATTTCCACTTAGTTTATTTTATTTTTTTTACTTTATATCTCAATTCATATTAATAAATATATATATTTCTCTTCCACGATCAATTCATTTAATCTTTCTTAAGTTAACTTCATTTTATAATTTATTCCATATTATATTAGTTAACATTCATATTTTTATTTAAACTACTCCACTTGCAATTTAAAACTTTCTTTATCCAGTTTTAATCAAATCCAATTACTCATACTAATTTTTTTTCTTACAGTCATTTATTTTATTTAATATCTTTCACACTTAAATTACATTTCATTTTAAAATTCAAGTTCGTATTCATTTTTAATTCATTTTATAGTTCATATGAAATTAATTCACTTTACTAATTTATCCAGTTTCATTTAATATCCAATTCAACTTATTTAGTTGAACTTCATTTTAATCTACTACTCATTTTATTTAAATCTTATTTAAGTTAAATTTCTTATCATTCCCATTTTTTTATTAAAGCTTCTTGGGTTAAATGTATTTTATTTGCTTCATTTCATTAACTCCATTTAGTTTACAATGCTAAGCCAATTATTTTATTTGTATCTCAAATTTAAAGTTTTCTTTCATCTGTTTGTTTAAGCAAACTTTTAACCATTTAAATTTGGTTTCATTTTCCTATTTAAATTTATAAGTTATAAACTTATTTCTTTTTTTCAAATATATAAGTTACAAGCTAATTTCTTTTATACTATTCTCAGTTATAAGTACAAAACTATTTTCATAAATTTATCAAATCATATTTAGAATATTTTCACAATCAAAACTTATTTTAATCGAAAATAAATTTCTTTCGGTATCAATTCTCACTCAGAACTCGGAAATGAACACTGGCGATGCTGCAGTCATCCCCAGAATTATTTCCCAGCGACCAAGCGAGTTTAATGCTTTTATTCTTTCAAATGTCCTTTCAAAATATTTTTTTTCTAGTCAAAACTCTTTCAAATAATACTATTTATTAAATTTTTTAAGGCTTTGAAAAACAATTTAGAAAACAAAAGGATTTTAAATTCTAAAATTCTCGATTTTAAATTGATTTCTATATATAAGCTATATTATAATATACTTATACAAATTTCCTTAACTTATTTACCAAAATATTTCATTAATTTACAACTTGATCAATTTTAACCAATTCTTATTGCAATTATATTTCAATTCAATTTGATTATTAATGCTTTATAATAAAATTCACTGAGTATTCGTTTTATTTTTAATTCAACCAATAATCGATGATAATTAAATATTATTATCCTCAATCAACTCATTCATTAAGAATTATCACTTTATATAATATAATAATATAATCAGGTAAAATTATTTCATTATTCGATTTTAAAACGATATTATGTCGACTTGCCTCGTTTAAGTGTTTAGAAACCTCTATCGATGACACGGCGTCCCGCACACCGACCATAATTCATAAACAACTCAACGGATAAGTAAACACAATATAAAATATTTTATAACACTAACAAGTACGCTCTCTCATATATATACACTCAAACAGACTCATTCTAGGGTATTGCTACCCTATCTCTAATGAGTCAAACCCCACAAAGCCAAGGTTATCGCTAAACCTTCGCTTTGATACCAACTGTGACGACCCACATTTCGGAATGTTTAAATCAACAATAATCCACACATGTCTGACTTAAATAATCCGAAACGTAGATAATCAATTAGGGTTAAATAAGAAAAATATGAAAAGAAGAAGAAAACAACACAGAATCTCACAGCGGAAAAGATAAAATATAATAATCAAATAACAGTTCATGAAGCTGTTTACTATACATTTGATTATAATCTGTACGCATTTATCAGAGCTATATATATACATCAGGGATACATAATCAATACAACAGAATAGCATGATACATGAGATAATAATAATAGTAGTATACCAAAACTCCATCTTCGTCCTCCAGAGAATAATCTTCAATATGATGAAAAAACTCAGGACTGACCCGAGCGTAATGAAAAGACAAAACACTCGAGTCAGGACTAAAATACTCTTATGTAAGTCAAATCAATATCACAAATATGAGTGCAATAACTTAAGAGATGTTACGGAATTTTCCATCTCCTAAGGATCCGTTAAACTATTTATATACAATAGTATACGCTATAATAGATAATGTCTATCAGTAAAATAAATATCAAAATAGCGTTAAGGCTTTACATTGATCCACCTTAACACATTTTTACAGTTTTAAACCAAAGTCGTAATGGGCTCGTATAGGTATAAATATGACAAGGCACGTGAGGCAATGCCCAAGGTAGGATTCTACCAGTTTACCCTTTCTGGCCGGTCCTAACCCATCCGTGGCCGACCGCGACAATCAATCCAACCGACAAAAGGTACACCCATCGAATACAAAATCACAATAGTAATACGACGGATCAACGTCGCTAGAGGTAGCTAACCTCAATGGCCAGACATAGGCTCCTGTTTTAGTCATTTTAATTATGACATGAATGTCAAGGCTATCCATCATCGTTCTCTTACTTCATTCCAGTAAACGTCGCCAATTCAACCACTACATTCTGGATATCATCCACCACGTACACAGTTTTCAAAGTGGTTCTGTAACAACCCGCAAATTCGTAGCAATTAATTATCGCCATTAGGTGATTAAATCGTTCGTAAATTTTTATTGAAATTAAAAATCAATTTGAAATTCTTTTATAAACATGGTTAAAAGTTATTCGGGCCTTTAATAAATACACTCTTCTATTTTAATTGGCCTAATTGTATTGATGAAGGGTTTATACTTGATACCCACTGCCGTTCTTTCTTTTGGTGGATTCAAACCCGTTCCCCATTCCTTTTATTCATTCGAAAACCCTAGGCTAAGAAAACGAGACGAACGTTAATGGCGGCCTCATCTATCTCGTTCAACTGAATTAGGGCTTCTTCAATCGTTCGCTTCTGGAACTCGAAGGCGCCAACGTCAATGATTCCTTCAACTTGCTCGTGGCTGCTTCGACGTGCTCGTGCTCGATGGGGCTTCGGCGTAACTTCGTTCCTCTTCCTCATCGCTACAGCTTCGTCTTTCATTCGTGGCTAAGGTGAGTGTTCCCGGCACTCACATCTAATTTAATCTAGTTATTTGTGAATCTTGCCTTAGTTCTCTCGGCTTCGATTTTGAACTGTTAAATGCTTTATCTCGACTGCTTGATAATGTTTTCTTGGTCGTCATGGTTTTGTGAATTTGCTGTTTGATTTTGTGACTTGCTCACTTCAGCCTGGTCACTGATTCGACCTGTGAATTGTTGCCTTGATTTTCCTTTTTACTGGTTATCTGGTATTACTTTCTCAGTAATCTTGTTTTTGTGACTTATGCCATCTGACCTTGATTTGAACCCAGCATCGATTTTGATTGTGAACTGCATATTATTTTACTTGAGTTCGTCTCTGGCCAGTTGTGTTCGTCCTTGACTTCTGTTTCAACTAGAAACTGCTACTGTGTTTTAGAACAGCAACTCGACATCGAGTCTGTTCAAATACTTCGACTTTGATTTTGAACCTGGTTATTGTCGTTCCTCTGTGACCTTGTCACTGACACTACTGACTTGGGTTATGGTGATCTTTATCTCCGGTAGCAATGATTTCAAAACCCGACTTTGATTCTAGACTGTATATTTCTTTAGACTTTGGCCTTCACTACTGTCTCATTTTTGGTTGGTCTGACCTGTCTGTGATTTACCACTATCTTCACTTGAGTTGCATTTAGCTATTCACTTGTTTGAGTCTTTGAATCTTCTTCATTGTATATGTTGTACATACGAACTGCAGTGCATATGCATTCCAGTATAGTAGCAATGTGATGTTGTCTGGGCTTCTTTGTGTGTCACTGCATATATATACTTTTGATTGCCCTGTCCACATGAGTTTGCTTTGATTTCATTCCTGAGTCCGTTGCCTTCCTGTTCCTTCACCATTTCAACTTGATCCTTTTTCTTTGTCCACTGCCTTGACATTTTGTTTACTGGTGCCTTTGTTTCTCTGTTGCATTCGACTTGATAGTGTTCTTCACTGTTTGCATTTGCATACCACTGTAATTCTATCACCTGTGACTCGAGTTCTTTACTTGATGTCATTTGAGCTCCTTCATGATATTTTCATGTTATTGCTAAACTTGTATGTGCCGTTCACCATTGATACAATGTTTTAGTTACATCTTTTGATCTGCACATCCATGTGCCTTCTCTGTTTCATTTATTCTTTTGGTTCCACTGCACAACTTTGAGCCTTCTTGCTTATGCTCAGATCATTTCGAGTTTGGGCTTGCATCTGAGTTTTTATGCAGTTTGCCTTGTATTTTGTTGTGGTCGCAGTCCCATTTTTGTTGCAAATTTGGACTGTATATATATTGACTGGAGCCTTTTGTTGTTCTACTGCAACTTTGGTTTGCATAATTGATGTGCAGTAGCCGGTAGCACTTGTTTATGATGTTGGTACTTGACTGTGTCACTGTCCATGTTCGTTTGTGACAGTCTTGAATCTGCATCCATGTTCTTCATTGATGTTGTGGTGGTAAGCTTTTGTAGTTGCTTGTGTTCTGGTTTTAGTTGTCATCAGTTGCATGCATTCCTCTGCATTCATTGTTGTCCACCCTGGTTTCACTGCTTTGACTTGTCTGTCCTGTGATTGCCACTGTCACTTGATCTTGCTGTGACATTGTAACTTGGTTCACTTTGTCACTGCATATCTATATATGCTTGACTTGTTTCTATTTTAGTTGTTCTTTGGTATACACTGCATATCCATGTGTCATTTTCACTTGCATTTGTTCATCCCTGAGCACTTGCTGACCTGCTGCATTTTCGTAGCAGTTTTTCCCTTGTCCCTTGTGGTGACTTTATATTCTGTTGTGGCGAGGCGGTGCACGCGTGCGTGCACTGGAGCCACACTGAATTGACAGATTTTAATCGATATTTCTTTTGTTCTTGATTCATCGACCTGTTGCGTAATTCGTAGGCTGTATTGGCGAGGCAGTACACGTTAGCGTGTACTGCAGCCAATTAGCATTGATGTTTTTAAATTGGCATTTCAATTGTTTAAACTGCTTTGGATTTCTGTTTTGTGGATTAACACTGTTTAGTGTTATATCTGCCGTTATCCGGTTCTCTTATCGAGAAGTTGGGTATACGAGATTTCTGTGACTGTCGTCTATATGATATTGGATTATTATTGCTTCTGTGTATTAATAACTGAGTTTGAATTAGACTGATCCGGGTATTATTTTCTTTTGAATGTAATACTCGGGTCAGACCGAGTATTTACAGATCGTAGATTTTTAGCTTTGGGTTGCTGCTAGAGCTGTGAAGACTTTTTATATCATCTGAAGTGGTCTTCGTCGTGTTGTAGTAGTAAGTGTGTCTGTTTTAAGGTGATAATGTATTCATGTATGTTAGTCGATAATGTACGTGTATATATAACTTCTTGAGTCGACAGATGTAGTTGTATCATTTGTATTGTGTCAAATGTATTGTAACTGATATCAGTTATTGTATATATGAGACTTTTCGTTCCATTTGTATTCCGCATTTATGTTATCTGTGTTATTTTTATATCTATTGTCCTAAACTATTATAGCCACTGTGTAGTAGCTTTGAGTTTGTATCGGTATGTCGGATTTCCTCTAAAAGATGAAATGCAATGTTTTATTATCTGACATATCGGTGCTCGCACAAAGCAATTACATAGATGGTCGCTCCTCAACAGCCTTATTCTCCGTGCTAGTTGACAGCACTACACCGTGAGTGTTCTTGGCTAGCGTGGGTATAGAGGTGGGGCATCACAGCTTGGTATCAGAGCCTGGGGTTTAGGACAATTATAAAACATAACTTAGATGGAGCATGTGTTACAACTATTTGTCGATGTTTATCTCTCATCTTTACATATGATTATTTTTTACTGTTAGGTATGAATTCCTAACGCTTATTCTTGTGTTTTCGGCTTTGAATTGATTTAGCCGATGTTGATTTTGTTTTAATTTGGCAAATTAAAGCCATTTTGACTTTTGGACTTTGTTCCACTTTTGTTCTATGCTATGAGTGTCATTGTGTACCTGATACACTGTGATGAAAAAATAGCTGGACCAGTTGCAAATTGAGTAATTTTGATTTCTCATTCACATCTAGTTTGAATCTCAGTGATTTTGAACTTGATATTTTGTGTTTTCCTCATCTTGAATTCCATTCGACTTCGGTCACTTTGTTTTTGAGAAATTGCTAATTTCTTGATTTTTAAGACTCTGATTTTGTTTGCCGTTGGTTTCTTTGATAATGATGATTGAATCATTTTGTACTCGACTGCGGCTATTAATTGTTGACTTCGACATTGACTTGATTCTTACTTTTGTTGAAGTCATTTATGCATTTCTGCTCGTTTTGCTTTGTTTTTCCAGTTGATAATCGATTCTTCTTTTCTAATTAGTTGTTATTACCTTTGTCGATTTTGATAACTTCTATTTCTGGAATTTTTGGGTATTCCTACTTTGATGAATTTGGAATCGAATTCTTTGGATTTTATTCACGTCTTCGAATGTGAAATTTTAGTGAACTGACTTGGTTTCCTAATTTAATCGATTCTTGATCATTTCCCCGATTTGTTGCTATCATTTATTAGCAACTTTGATGACATTTTCTTCGGGATTTTTGTGAACATACTTTCTGATGGATTCAGTATCGATTTCTTTGGATTCCATTCACATCTTCGTATGTGAATTCTTGTGATTGATTATTTCTACAATCATTTTTGTGATTTGTCACTTTAAAAATATAAAGGTTTTCTATACTAGTAGTAAATATTAAAATCCTTTTTTCCAAACGATTTCAAAACTATTTTACTACAAAGCTCTTTTTCTTAAACCGTTTTCCAATCTATTAGTATATACAAGCCTTTATTTCACTCGTATGAGAAATTGAATTAAACGGCATAGTAAAACAAGTGGTATGAAACGCTTGCGTTTACTTCGTCGGTTAACTCCTGGACTTGTTCGATTGAACCTTTTGTGACAATTTTCTAGTGTAGATTTACAGTTTGTTCGTAAATATTTAAGTTAAGAAAGTGGTTATGGGACATGAAGCTAAACTTTTATATTTACTAGCTTAGTGTAATTGACACTTCTCGTTGATCATGACGATCATTTTTTGATTTAGACTAGCAATTGTGCGATGTCTCTTTGTTTGCAAGGTTAGACTAGACCGCAGTGGTGTGATTCCGACTCACACATATCTCTTTGTTCGCAAGGTTAGTCTAGACCGCAGTAGTGTGATTCCGACTCACACATATCTTTTTGTTTGCAAGGTTAGACTAGACACCACTTGTGTGATTCCATTCACACATACCTTTTTGCTTTTTGGTTAGTCTAGACCTTAAATTTGTGTGATTCCACTCACACATATCTTTTTGTTTGCAAGGTTAGACTAGACACCACTTGTGTGATTCCATTCACACATACCTTTTTGCTTTTTGGTTAGTCTAGACCTTAAATTTTTGTGATTCCACTCACACATATCTTTTTGTTTGCAAGGTTAGACTAGACACCACTTGTGTGATTCCATTCACACATACCTTTTTGCTTTTTGGTTAGTCTGGACCTTAACTTGTGTGATTCCACTCACACATATCTTTTTGTTTGCGAGGTTAGACTAGACACCACTTGTGTGATTCCATTCACACATACCTTTTTGCTTTTTGGTTAGTCTAGACCTCAACTTGTGTGATTCCACTCACACATATCTTTTTGTTTGCGAGGTTAGACTAGACACCACTTGTGTGATTCCATTCACACATACCTTTTTGCTTTTTGGTTAGTCTAGACCTTAATTTGTGTGATTCCACTCACACATATCTTTTTCTCTGCGAGGTTAGCCTAGACCTCAATCTGTGTGATTCCGACTCACACATGTGGGATAGCGACCCATGGTCTTCGGACCATTCCTGTGTGAAAATTTAATGGATGGCTTCCATGAGATAGCGTCTCGTCTTGTGATACCGGTGTTTTGGAGTTTTCATGCTCCCATTTTGTGATAGGCCTTCCCCTTTTTCCTTTTTATGATTTAGACTAGCAAATGTGCGATGTCTCTTTCTCTGCGAGGTTAGCCTAGACCTCAATCTCTGTGATTCCAACTCACACGTGTGGGATAGCGACCCACGGTCTTCGGACCATTCCTGTGTGAAACTTTAATGGTTAGCCACCATGAGATAGCGTCTCGTCTTGTGATACCGGTGTTTTGGAGTTTCCATACTCCCATCTTGTGATAGGCCTCCCCCCCTTCTTGTGATTTCTGGATTTCTTATGATGATTTCTGGAATTTTGTGCTTCACCAATTTTCGTGATTTCTATTGATATGTTTATCAATTTTTGTGCATTGGTGAATTCATGTGTTATTGACTTGTTATGAATACAAGTTTAGGGTATGATATCCCTTTCTATCTTTGAGAAGATTCTTGTGACATTTTCTTATGAATGAAAATTCATTGGTATTATACTTTGATGCCAGTTATTTTGATGAAATTTTGACGTGTTAACTTCAGTAACCGTCAATTTTAAAATGGATTTACAAGCGGTTCTTCCGCAATGCTGAATTTGTTGTCCGTTTTACTGTACTTTGAGAAGTGCAACTTCCTTATCTAAGATGCTACTGATATTGCTAATTTAATCACGTGTTTTCAAAATTCTTTATTTTTTTAAAAAAAGTTGTTTCAAAAATATAAATTAAAATTGTTTTCAAATTTTTTTTACAGTTTACATTTTCAAAAGAACGAGGAAGCGATTTAAACGTTTCAGAAAAATCGAGGACTATGACCCCTTTCTTTTACTGATTCGCTTAATTCCGGACTTGTCCGTTTGAGAATGTGAAATGTTATTTTTAAAACACACAATTCTGCACTTTCAAGGAAACAATAAAGAGATTTAAACGATTTAGCAAAAGTAAGGAGTATGGAACCATACTTTTACTACTTCGGTTAAGTCCGGACTTGTTAATTGAATATTTACGACTTCTGATTATCGTTTTTGATAATCGGATATTTGTGTTTCTGATTATCGTTTTTGATAATCAGATATTTGTGAAATTTGATTATCGTTTGAGATAATTAAATATTTTTCGATTTGATTAATCGAATATTTGTGTTTCTGATTATCGTTTTTGATAATCAGATATTTGTGAAATTTGATTATCGTTTGAGATAATTAAATATTTTTCGATTTGATTAATCGAATGTTTGTGTTTCTGATTATCGTTTTTGATAATCAGATATTTGTGAAATTTGATTATCGTTTGAGATAATTAAATATTTTTCGATTTGATTAATCGAATATTTGTGTTTCTGATTATCGTTTTTGATAATCAGATATTTGTGAAATTTGATTATCGTTTGAGATAATTAAATATTTTTCGATTTGATTAATCGAATGTTTGTGTTTCTGATTATCGTTTTAGATAATCAGATATTTGTCAAATTTGATTATCATTTTTGATAGTTAAACCTATTTGCGATTTGAAAATTCGATTATCATTTGTGATGATTGAATATTTGCGATTTTGAGATTTAAGCTTCGTCTTTTCTCTGGCGATTCAGGTGAGTAATTTGATTTACTCACATTCAATTCGTGCAGTACGTGAATTCTGCTCTGTTTTTTTCCTTTTCTTTTAAATGCTGGAACTCGATTGATTCTTGCTTTTAATAGTCGTCTGATTTTGATTCCTTGATCCCCCCGATTTTGATTCTTTTGATTTGAATCAGTCAAACCTTTTGATTCTATATCTGATACTTCCATTATTCCTATACTTCCCTGTTGACCTTTGCTTTGCTTATACATTCGACATTGTTATGTTCTTATGGTTGTTACCTCTTTCCCATTTATTCCTTATGATTGCGAGGACGCAATTTCTTTAAGAAGGGGAGCATGTAACAACCCGCAAATTCGTAGCAATTAATTATCGCCATTAGGTGATTAAATCGTTCGTAAATTTTTATTGAAATTAAAAATCAATTTGAAATTCTTTTATAAACATGGTTAAAAGTTATTCGGGCCTTTAATAAATACACTCTTCTATTTTAATTGGCCCAATTGTATTGATGAAGGGTTTATACTTGATACCCACTGACGTTCTTTCTTTTGGTGAATTCAAACCCGTTCCCCATTCCTTTTATTCATTCGAAAACCCTAGGCTAAGAAAACGAGACGAACGTTAATGGCGGCCTCATCTATCTCGTTCAACTGAATTAGGGCTTCTTCAATCGTTTGCTTCTGGAACTCGAAGGCGCCAACGTCAATGATTCCTTCAACTTGCTCGTGGCTGCTTCGACGTGCTCGTGCTCGATGGGGCTTCGGCATAACTTCGTTCCTCTTCCTCATCGCTACAGCTTCGTCTTTCATTCGTGGCTAAGGTGAGTGTTCCCGGCACTCACATCTAATTTAATCTAGTTATTTGTGAATCTTGCCTTAGTTCTCTCGGCTTCGATTTTGAACTGTTAAATGCTTTATCTCGACTGCTTGATAATGTTTTCTTGGTCGTCATGGTTTTGTGAATTTGCTGTTTGATTTTGTGACTTGCTCACTTCAGCCTGGTCACTGATTCGACCTGTGAATTGTTGCCTTGATTTTCCTTTTTACTGGTTATCTGGTATTACTTTCTCAGTAATCTTGTTTTTGTGACTTATGCCATCTGACCTTGATTTGGACCCGGCTTCGATTTTCATTGTGAACTGCATATTATTTTACTTGAGTTCGTCTCTGGCCAGTTGTGTTCGTCCTTGACTTCTGTTTCAACTAGAAACTGCTACTGTGTTTTAGAATAGCAACTCGACATCGAGTCTGTTCAAATACTTCGACTTTGATTTTGAACCTGGTTATTGTCGTTCCTCTGTGACCTTGTCACTGACACTACTGACTTGGGTTATGGTGATCTTTATCTCCGGTAGCAATGATTTCAAAACCCGACTTTGATTCTAGACTGTATATTTCTTTAGACTTTGGCCTTCACTACTGTCTCATTTTTGGTTGGTCTGACCTGTCTGTGATTTACCACTATCTTCACTTGAGTTGCATTTAGCTATTCACTTGTTTGAGTCTTTGAATCTTCTTCATTGTATATGTTGTACATACGAACTGCAGTGCATATGCATTCCAGTATAGTAGCAATGTGATGTTGTCTGGGCTTCTTTGTGTGTCACTGCATATATATACTTTTGATTGCCCTGTCCACATGAGTTTGCTTTGATTTCATTCCTGAGTCTGTTGCCTTCCTGTTCCTTCACCATTTCAACTTGATCCTTTTTCTTTGTCCACTGCCTTGACATTTTGTTTACTGGTGCCTTTGTTTCTCTGTTGCATTCGACTTGATAGTGTTCTTCACTGTTTGCATTAGCATACCACTGTAATTCTATCACCTGTGACTCGAGTTCTTTACTTGATGTCATTTGAGCTCCTTCATGATATTTTCATGTTATTGCTAAACTTGTATGTGCTGTTCACCATTGATACAATGTTTTAGTTACATCTTTTGATCTGCACATCCATGTGCCTTCTCTGTCTCATTTATTCTTTTGGTTCCACTTCACAACTTTGAGCCTTCTTGCTTATGCTCAGATCATTTCGAGTTTGGGCTTGCATCTGAGTTTTTGTGCAGTTTGCCTTGTATTTTGTTGTGG
Organism: Allium fistulosum; assembly: GCA_030737815.1. Taxonomy (NCBI): domain Eukaryota; kingdom Viridiplantae; phylum Streptophyta; class Magnoliopsida; order Asparagales; family Amaryllidaceae; genus Allium; species Allium fistulosum. The sequence continues at coordinate 426,037,986 of CM060902.1, forward strand.
TCGCAGTCCCATTTTTGTTGCAAATTTGGACTGTATATATATTGACTGGAGCCTTTTGTTGTTCTACTGCAACTTTGGTTTGCATAATTGATATGCAGTAGCCGGTAGCACTTGTTTATGATGTTGGTACTTGACTGTGTCACTGTCCATGTTCGTTTGTGACAGTCTTGAATCTGCATCCATGTTCTTCATTGATGTTGTGGTGGTGAGCTTTTGTAGTTGCTTGTGTTCTGGTTTTAGTTGTCATCAGTTGCATGCATTCCTCTGCATTCATTGTTGTCCACCCTGGTTTCACTGCTTTGACTTGTCTGTCCTGTGATTGCCACTGTCACTTGATCTTGCTGTGACATTGTGACTTGGTTCACTTTGTCACTGCATATCTATATATGCTTGACCTGTTTCTATTTTAGTTGTTCTTGGGTATACACTGCATATCCATGTGTCATTTTCACTTGCATCTGTTCATCCCTGAGCACTTGCTGACCTGCTGCATTTTCGTAGTAGTTTTTCCCTTGTCCCTTGTGGTGACTTTATATTCTGTTGTGGCGAGGCGGTGCACGCGTGCGTGCACTGCAGCCACACTGAATTGACAGATTTTAATCGATATTTCTTTTGTTCTTGATTCATCGACCTGTTGCGTAATTCGTAGGTTGTATTGGCGAGGCAGTACACGTTAGCGTGTACTGCAGCCAATTAGCATTGATGTTTTTAAATTGGCATTTCAATTGTTTAAACTGCTTTGGATTTCTGTTTTGTGGATTAACACTGTTTAGTGTTATATCTGCCGTTATCCGGTTCTCTTATCGAGAAGTTGGGTATACGAGATTTCTGTGACTGTCGTCTATATGATATTGGATTATTATTGCTTCTGTGTATTAATAACTGAGTTTGAATTAGACTGATCCGGGTATTATTTTCTTTTGAATGTAATACTCGGGTCAGACCGAGTATTTACAGGTCGTAGATTTTTAGCTTTGGGTTGCTGCTAGAGCTGTGAAGACTTTTTATATCATCTGAAGTGGTCTTCGTCGTGTTGTAGTAGTCAGTGTGTCTGTTTTAAGGTGATAATGTATTCATGTATGTTAGTCGATAATGTACGTGTATATATAACTTCTTGAGTCGACAGATGTAGTTGTATCATTTGTATTGTGTCAAATGTATTGTAACTGATATCAGTTATTGTATATATGAGACTTTTCGTTCCATTTATATTCCGCATTTATGTTATCTGTGTTATTTTTATATCTATTGTCCTAAACTATTATAGCCACTGTGTAGTAGCTTTGAGTTTGTATCGGTATGTCGGATTTCCTCTAAAAGATGAAATGCAATGTTTTATTATCTGACATATCGGTGCTCGCACAAAGCAATTACATAGATGGTCGCTCCTCAACAGCCTTATTCTCCGTGCTAGTTGACAGCACTACACCATGAGTGTTCTTGGCTAGCGTGGGTATAGAGGTGGTGCGTCACAGGTTCCAATATTGAAAGAGAGTATTTCAATAAGAGGTCCCGGTCTCTTTAACAACCAATCGTCATTTTACACACCGGTTGGTTCTTTTACATTTCGAAACAATTTGCACTTGATATCAAAATATCATATTCATTTAAAAAAATCAAATCCATTTCGAAATCATCATATATTCGCTACAAAAATCAAATCCATTTTGAAATTATCATATATTCAAAATTATCAAATTTGTCCGATAAATCGATTTCACTTCCAAAATTTTATTCGAATTCAACTTAGGTTATAATCTCCACTTTAACCTAGTTCGTATTTAAATCCAAGGTTTAAATATAAACATTTCCATCTCTTTAACCAGTTTGAATTTTAGAAAATAGTTTAAATAGTTTAAAATAGTTAAATAATTAAAAATATTATAATTGAAAATATTTAAATAGTTTAATCGAAAATAATTTGAATAGAAAAATGGTTTAGATAGTAAAATAGTTTGGAAAATCAAAATAATTTGAAAAATAATTCCAAAGTCAAACCAGTCAACTTCTCAAATTTTCTATCCAAATCAATTCCAAATTCCATTTCGATTTAATCGATTCATTCCAATTTCAAATTGAATAAATTTCTATTCCATATAAATTTCGATTTGAATTCACAAATTTCTTTAAATTTCAATTCAATTCCAAATTAATTTAAATCTCAATTTCAAATTAATTTTCAATTCCAATTCCGAATTAATTTACAATTTCAAATTAATTTCCAATTTCAATTCGAATCCCAAATTCAATTTCAAAATATCGATTTAAACACTTAAATCAAATTTACTTTCAATACCAAATTTTAAACCCTAATATTCAATTCCAAACTCAAACTTGAAATATCATTTCATATCAATTTCCTTAGAAATATTCAGAGTTCGAATAAAAGTCCAATCTTTTAAAACAAATCAACTTCCAAAAATTTATGCCCTATTTCAATTTTTTAATATAAAAAAACTAAACTTCAATTAATTAAACAATTTCGTTTACCAAGTTTAAATTCCAACATTTCGTGCTCCAATTAAAAATAATTCAATTTCCATAAATTGGATTTTATTCTTGAAATCAATTCAATTAAATAATTTCAAAACAACTTTTAAAATCATTTAATTTAACCAACCCGGTGTCCGTATATAATTTTCTAACCTATGGCCAAGTGGATAATTATTTCAATTTAATTTCAAGGATGGATATATATCATTTCAATCCAAATAGATGTCATAGGTATATCATTTCAACCTATTTCTTAATTTATTCGAAATAATTCAGTTTACAGTTTTATATGCAATAAACAATATACATGATGATAGCATGATATATCAAAATAAATAAACAACCAATATCGACCAATAGCATCTATCACAACCAATCAAAAAGCCAATAACATACACAGATTCCAATTTTTTTACCATATAGGGTAATATGCTGCCAATTAAATTTAAATTTATTTAACGGTCAATTTAAATTTTATCAATTAATTCATATACCAATTTAAATGACAATTAAACCTACCAAACAACAGCCAATAAATTTCATATCACTTCAGAATATAAATATAACTAACATAAAATTATTTTAGTCAATTGTGAGCGTTTAAACACTCACCTTTGATTTATCGACAATTTAAAATCCAAATAAAGGCCCAAATTTGAACATTCTCGAAATGCAGCCAAACCAGATCCATGTTGTCCAGAATTTCGATACGAACGCAACAGAGAAAACCGCGCGTCGATCGGAGCTCGTATGCAAAAGTTATGTGAGTTAGAACATTTGACTTTTAATATAAATTAAATAATTAATAATAAAAATAATTATAGGTATACCATCACTAAACCCATATGCAACGCTACTTTCTTCCATACGCACACAACTCGAGACATCTAGAGTTCGATCAGCAACTACCAGTGTGTGCGCCACCTTGAGAGCCACCTACACGCCAAGTTTCATCGCATCATTCGCCGCCGTTTGCACGCAATCCAAGAAAATACGTGCATCCTTCAATCTCAGATCTCGGAAAATCTGTGATGTATTAGCAGCAATCAACCATATTGATTCGAAGGGCTCGTCGAGATCTACACTTTTGCTTTTGGAATTTATCGATTTCGTTGAACGGATTGAGAGATATTAAGGAAAGAAGATCGGCAATTTCTGGCCATGGAATAGGTGGCGGCCATGGTTTGAAATTAGGGTTTCTGAAATAAAATAATAATAAAACTGTCTCGGTTTGCGTGCGTATTTATATAGGTAGGTCCAAAATCGTCTGAACTCCAGGCGTTTATAAGGTTTTACCCATATTCCGAACGCAATGGAACTAGTCCCAAGGCCTAATTCAATCGTATGTGGAAGATAGCTTTTGAAGTCGATTATTTTAATTAAATTCGAAATTAAATTTCTACGCGTTTCAAGCTCGCACGGCCAATGACAAGTCCGATTGCTACGAAAATTGAAATCCTACAATAATTCACTATTACGGATCCGATGAAACTAGTTTCGTCGAAATCCGAGACCGTCGCAAAAATGGCTATTTTTACTCGCTAATTACAATATAAAATTTCAATTTCAAATTTTCCACATTTAAATCCAATTTTAAATGTTAACCATCTTAATTTTTTTATTTATATAAAACTTAAATCAGCTTACGACATCATTTTCTATCATATTAAATTCAGAATTTAATTATTCAAATAATTTCTAATATTAAATTATTTAACAAATTACATTAATAACATTTTTCATTCAATAATCACCTTAAATTTAATAATTAAAAATAGCTGAAACTACGGGTCGTTACATTTATAGTTGTTAAATAGCAGCGACCAATTGTGAAGAGTTCTGGTTGAAGAGTTGCATCCAAATCTCTTTGTAGAGAGTCGTAACTCTTCACGAATGATCATGTCTTTTCAGAAAATATAGCCGTTATAGAAATTCAGTCAACTGATCCTCTGGGTCAGTCGACTAAATATTCAAACGATTTTTATTATATAATAATATATACTTGTGCACCTGTGCATACTACACAGAAACTAGCAAGTCAGTCGACTGACCTGGTATTTCCTATGTAGTTTGCACAGTTTACACAGGTATATATAATATATATATATTATATGATTCTAACTTTTAAAACTTGATTTTATATATATATATATATATTATATTCTTATATATGTATAAATCATTTGAAAATAAGAAGATTATATATATAAGCTAATATATACGTAAACGAGGAGAGATCTTAACAATATTGACCTAAGACTCAAAAAAATAATATAAAAGTTGATGCACCGATTTTGATGTCTTGTCTCCATGTAGTATATATTCTCTTTTTGTCGCAACAGTCGTCGAATCTGTATGTTGCAGTGATAGCTTCGTGTCATGAATCAAAACCAAGTCTCAACAAATATGTCATACTATATTGTACTCGTTTTCCTTCACCAAGATTTTTCCACTTAGTTTTTCTTAATAAGATTTTAACGAGGCATTACATTGATCTAGAAGTATCAAACTCTATTTAATGCAGTAAATTATTGAAATGTGTCATACTATATTGTACTCTTTTTCCTTCACTAAGATTTTTTCTATAGGTTTTTCTTAGTAAGGTTTTAACAAGGAATTATTCTGATCCAGAAGTATCAAACTTCATTTGATGAAATGAGATATTAAAATATGTCATTGTACTCTTTTTCCTTCACTAAGATTTTTCCCACTAGATTTTTATTAGTAAGGTTTTAATGAGGCATTGTTTTGATCCAAAAGTATCAAACTCTTAGAAGTAGTATTATTTTTAATATGATATCTATGAATTTACAAGTTGCACTATTTTCATCGTTCAAGGTTTTTCCCATTGGGTTTTCCTAATAGCGGTTTTTAATGAGGCAATAAACAATATTTATATCGACTGGATAGATATATGTAAGCAAGATAATAATGAGGGGGAGCAATCCTTATATATGTTTCAAAGGGACAACTTAAAGTTACCAGAGCACTAAAGATTTTGAAGACGCATATTCAAGGGGGAATGTTATAATATATATGTAAATTATAAGAGTGAATATGCTAAAAATGTGATATGATGTTTTTATGTTTTTGTTTAGTCCCATATTATGGGATAAGTTCAATCACAAGCTCCAAAGTCTGTAAATAAAGGAGCCTATGTAACGGAAATGAATGTACCAATCTCTAATGAATAAAGTCTCTCCACTCTCTTTTTCTAATGGCTTCTCATCTTTACATAGTTTACAACATAAAATAATTTTTAACACAACTGAATATTCTAAGATGTTTATGCAGTAATACATCCAATAAGCTCCTACAAAATAAATGAAGAAAACCATATTAAACAACATACTAATCAAAACAAAAATAAGAGAAAAATATAATTTGGTCAGAAAATTTGGATCAGAGACTGAAATCATTAAAGTAAATGTCGGCTTTTAGATGTATTTTTCATAAAATTTCAAAACCAAGGTTTATGTCGTCTTTAGATGTATTTTTCATAAAATTTCAGAACCTAAATGTACTAAGCAGAAAAAAACCACTACAAAACATGAATATGATCAAAAGTAATTATGGAGTATACAAAGTGAAGAACTGTTGATGAATTTAATCAAATTGTAGTCATGTTAAGATAATTATGATATTGATATATAAATTGTTTAGAAAAGAACCCTAATTGAGTTATGTTGATGTATTTTTTGTAACTCAATCAAATTGAGTCGTGTTAATATGAAACTTGAGAAGGAGAAGAAACGAAGTTGTGATTAAATTTTTTATATAAATAACTGGAGAAGGAGAGGAAAAAATAATGAGAAGAGGAAGAAGAAAGTAAAGATGTGAAATAACCAATGATTTTTTTTCTTACATTGAAAGTATGGAGAAGAGAATTTCAGTTAATTATTTAAGAATAATGAATACAGGGAGTGAGATAGATAAGAAACTAAGATATGTATTGGATAAATTAGTATTTTACAATAAAAATAAATTTAGTTCTAAATGAGAATAATTAATTTTATGGGGGTAAATGAAATTTTACTTTTGGATTGATGAGAGAAAGGTATTTTGAGTGAGAGTAAATGAGAGATAAGAATACCAAAAGTCCATTATTCTCTTATATATATAATAGAATTGATTATTTACAAACACGATCTTTGTGATCTTTGTATCTCTTGTAAAAGCGATATTCCACACTCGTGATCATTTAATCAATCCTAATTGAACATTCAACCCATAAAATTAGTATGTAGCAATTTATAAATAAAGCTATTCAATAATCAAGTGAACTAAAATGACAATTACATCCACTACAACACAAAGTCACATCCTTTTCATCTAAACCAAGTGAATGTCCTCTAGATTCAAAATATTCATCTCAATTTCAAAAATTAACCATACGAACCTGATTTGTTTCCCAAACTTGAATCAAAAATTCAATTTTTTGTGAAATACAATCAAACAATGAAATATAATATTAATATCAAAAAAAATTAGTAGCTAAAAGTCACATTTTTATGAATCTACCTAGAAAATGACAAAGTTTTAGTCCCGTCTTTTATCTTCCATTATCAGACATCCTTTGCATTCTCTTATCTTAGTAATTAACTTCTCCTTAGTTTAAGAATTTGGGAGATGCAATTATCTTTGAAGAAAAATAAAAGAATTGTTGAGGAATGCGAAAGAAACATGAGAAGAGGCAACTCCTCATCGGAAAATGTGAATGTGGAGTTTGTATGAGATGAGCAGTAATTTTTTGGCCCAACAGAGTTGGCTTCGCATCTGATGTGATGCGTCAGACGCGTTCATTGTGTGTTCTACACTTTTGGTCCATTGGAGTGAAATGTTGAATTTATACCATTGATATCAGACATACTTTACACATTAGATGCTAACGGTAAACTTTCTACGGCCCTCCCACAAATAGTAAAATCACTATTTCATAACCAATCTTCTCCCCTCTTCTTCTTCACTTCTTCACCATCAACAAACTAAAAATCTAAAATTCGATCAAAAATCCGCAAAAATCAATTAAGTTTTAAATTAATTTTTCTTAAGTTCTTATCTATCTCATTTCCGTCTATGTTTCGTTTTTTTACTTGATTTTTTATGATTTGTTTTTAGTAAGAAAATGGCTAAATTTGCTCCGAAAAACTCTTGTAGAAGTCCTGGAAATTGGTTCGGACGAGTTACGATTGAATTTTTGTGTTGGGCCATGGTACTTACCAGGCATGTGGAAATAACAAAAAGGCGTACATAAGAGAATTACAACAACATCGAATGAAGTTTTTGTGAATATTTTGGAGCAACTACCGGTAACCAATGATCAAGTTCATGAATGTTGCTATGTGATGTGGCTTATATGGGGAATGGAGAATGATTTATAATATGGAAAAGTATAACTTAAGTTAATAATATAATCAAGCTAAAAGAAAGCAGTAAATAAAAGATTGTACCAGTGATTTTTATACGGGTTCGGTACGTCCAGTCCTAGACTTCTTATGGAGTTTTCCTAACAAACCCTCACTTGACCTGAAGAAATATGTATCTACAACAGTGCTTGAACAACCGACCCTCTGCCTGAAGATCTCCAACAGGACTTCAATTATAAAAGGAATAATTCAACTTTGACATTGATGAGTTCTTTTACAACACGGATAAGTCACTCTTCAGTAAACCCTCACTCTAATATTCTTTGATGATTGTGAATTAAACCTGCAGAAATATAGAAAGTAGAGAATAGTTCGAAGAACTTTTGATTTCACAAAGTGTATTATAAATTTAGAGATTTACGAAGTAGAGAAAGATAAAATCAAAAATTGAATCTGATTTTTATTTATAGTATTGAAAAGTTATGTTGAAGGAATACGACATAGAATCACACCTATCATCAAAAGATATAATTTTTCAGAAAACAAACGTCCATTGAAAATATAGCCGTTTATACGTTCTCAGACGTTTGATTTGCATGATCAAATGTTTGACTCTAGTATATAGAAAATATTTTAAAACAAGGTCAGACATCTAAATAATGGGGTGGGACATTTAAACACATTTTAGAAATAAATACATTCATTTCTAACCTAATATGAACATCAGACCCTATGATTCAGACATCCGACTTCTATTATAAAAAACTGGTTTGTATAAGGTCAGATGTATGAATTTTTAGCTCAAACAACTGGACATTTTCCAAAAAAGAAAACCTTTAAAAATATATAAAATTCAGACGTTTAAAAGAGGGTACTAGACATCTGAGCACTAGATCAGGCAACTGAGTAATGTTGCCAAACTTTGAACCATGGTAGCAAAATCATTTGTGGTTTAGTTGTTAAGACATGAAAATTAGTGCTTCACGATCCAGATTTGAATCCTGGTGTTGCATAATATTTTTAAATTGGTCAGATGACTGAATAATGTTACCAGATGTCAGAGAATCTAGTACCAAATCCTTTATGGCTTATTTGGTAAGAAGTAAAAATCATTTCTATGAGACCTTGGTTTGAATCCCATGTGTTGCATAATATTTTTATGTTGGTTGAATGTAGGTTATGTTCCTTATGACTTAGGTTAGAATCCCATGTTTTGAAAATTTTCTTTATGAAAATTTCTAAGTTCAAAATTTATTTTTAAAATCAATTTAATATTATTTTGTGTGCATGTATCATCAAAGGATATTGTACAAGTATTTTCTAGACTCATATACAACGACTCATCTAAGATATTGTCTTCATTGGTCGAGCTAGTCAGTGTAGTCATTTTCCTTAGTCTTCATGGTTTGAACTTTCCATAAATAATCTACTTGCATAGTATACATCGAAATGTATAGTTGTCACTTCAAAACAAGAAACGGAGGTTTTAACATTCTCTCCCTTTTGATGATGACAATTATACATACATACATACATACATACATACATATGAAAGAGGCTATGCGGTAAGATCGTATAATATGGAATAGAGGAATGGTCTAGGTAGATTGTAATAAGCAGTAGTAAGTAAAGTAGACATCAAGACTTTATACTGGTTCAGACTTCTTGTCCTACGTCCAGTCCCTAAGCTCCTCTTAGGAATTCAACTAACCAACAACCCTCACTTAACCCGGAGGAATAGGTTTACAACTTACCCGAACAACCGAACGGGATTTCTTGCCTCAACTACCGAAGAGGACTTCAACTAGATACTAAAAGTATTTCTGACTTGCTGTGTTCTTGATAACACTAATGAGTCGAATTGAGTACAACTTTCCTATAATCTTATCCTCGAGAGTATACAAAGTGTTTGTGAAGATTTAGGAAATGTGAATTGCTATGAATCAAAAAGTGTTATAGTTAAAACAGAGATTCAAGCAATTGAAGTGGTTTGTGATTGCTTTTGAAACTTTAAGAAATCTGAAAGTATGTTCAAGAAAATAGAAAGATTAAAGCAATTAGAATTGGTAATTTGCAAATGTTAAAACCATGTATTTATATGTGGAGAAGGGATGCATTTGTTTGCTAGAGGTGCAGGCAAGAGATGCTTCCATTTCCATTGGAGAATGGTTGCAACTCTTGGGAGGAAGAAGGTGTCCTTTCAGAAAAAAATTCGTAGTAACAAATTCAGTCGACTGAACATGGATGCTAGTCGACTGAAAATTATGAAGTAAAATTTTCAGGAACATATTCAGTCGACTGAGCAGGAACTTCAGTCGACTGGAACTGTGCATTTTTGTGTATGTGTAACAGGTTCAGTCGACTGGTCATCCCTGTTCAGTCGACTGAACTACTAAATTTTGCAAAGTAAATGTTTATTTAAAATGTAGTTTATAAAATGTGTTCTAGTGTTTTGTGCAAGCCTCTTGAGGATAGATTTTAACAATAAATCTAAACTAAGACCTATATAAAAATCATACTTATGTTTATCATTGGTCTTCATCGTTCTTCTTTTAGCTTTGCACATATCTCTTTTTTGTTGAAGCACATTGCCATTGATCAAAATCTTAGCATATCAACATTCTCCCCCTTTTTGATTGATGACAACACCTATTTTGTAGAGATGTAATTTTCTTTCCTCCCCCTGAATATATGCATTATCTTTCCTACAAAACAAAGTTAGTTTCATAGATTTCTCCCCTTTTATCATCGACAAAATGGAAGTAATAATTTGCAAGTAACAAAGCAACCATATGCAAATATAACCATAGAGCGAATAATACAAACCATAGAGTATCACATAAAAGAAGGCTATTTATACAAGCCTTTGTAGAAATTGTTAGAAATTAATAAAAAGTTCCGGAAATCAAACCAAAAAATGTCCAAGGTTCCCTATCCCAATCATAAGAGCCTTCACGATCTCCTTCAGGTTCTCGAATAACAGGTCCACCTGTGGGTGGTCTATAAGCTCTTCCTCCTTGGCCACCACTTGTTCCACTTGTACTGCTACTTGTATGCTCTTCGGATGATGTCCAAGTGAAGGTTGGTGCCGGACGTTTGCCAAGTGATGTTGAAGCGGTAGTAGAGCTTGAGCATGAGATGGCATTCCATAACTTGTTGAAGAATCCTTTTATTTTATCAAGCTTGTTGTAACAACCCGTGATTTGCATTACCAATTAATAATAAAAATTAGGATTTTTATTTATTTTAATGAAGCATAAAAGGATTTGGAATAACAAAAATTTATTTGAAAAAGGCTATTTTAATTAAATGGAAATATGGGATTTTAAAATGAGGATAAAATGTTATTTTTGGAAAGTTAAATATTTTAGGAAAGATTTTAAAACGGGTTTGGATAAGTAAAATAAGTTTTATAAACATATATGAACACTTAGACTAATTTTTGAAAACATGTAAATAACTCTCTTCTTATTGGGTTACTAAACCTAGCCCAATAACCCACCCTAAACCTCCTCTGTAAATTATCTCAAACTATCCTAACCTCATTCATTCATCCCTAATCAAAACCCTAATCATTTCCTAAAGCTTCTTAACAAAAATGGCCTCTATCTTCATCTCCTTCTAATTTTAGCTTATGCAAGTCATTCTATGCAAAGATAATGCAAATACCCACCTCAAATCCATTTTTATATCTTTCTAATTTCTGAAATTTATTTGGTAACACATGTTTTATGTGTTTTTTTGATCTTATAGCCTCCTAATCATCTTTTGCTAACTTGGGTTGATACTATAGTGGTCTTTGTGCTTTCTAGAGAGGTATATTGCTAAAAACCTCTTCTAATATGTGTTTAATCCTCTTTTGATTTCGGTAATCAGTTAGTAACACATGTTTTATTATGTAACATGTGAATCATAGCTTAATTTTGGGGTGTGCACATAAGGTGCTTGTAATATATGCTAGCTGAAATTATAATTAGTTTATTGCTGTTAGTAAATTGGGCATATCTCATTCAGCTTAAATCGGAATTAAGATTTTCTTGATTTTCTGGAAAGCTTATTCTATAGCCTATAACTTTTATGTTTTGTGATTTGCCTAATTTTGAGGTTTGAATGGTCGAAATCACGTTTGTTTGTCGCTGACCTGACAACAAACTACAGGGTTGAGAAAATAAAAACCTGAAATTGATTTGGCCATAAGTTACTCGTTTCTTATCCAAATCTAAAAACTTTGGATGTTCTAGAAAGCTTAGATTTAGGGCTAAAAGTTCCATGTTTTGAGTTTCATGAAATTTCGAAGTTAATTTCATCAAAACTGTGCATGCTTACCACTGTCCCGAGAGCACAACGACAGTGATATAGAATTTAGATCTGAGAATTGTTTTAGTCATAGAATTTTCATCCCGATCGGAATTTGACGATCTTGGTCATTCCGGAAAGCTTAGAAACTAAGCTACAACTTTAATTTTATTCATCTTGTCAGAATTGGAAGTTTACTATGCCAAAATTGTGGTTTTTCATCTCTGGTCTGTTAGTGCATAGCTACAGGCCTTAGTCTCTTTGCTCCCATTGTTTTCAGCGCAGCACCCCGACTTTGCGACGCCATACCGGGCTCGTCCTTTGTCGGATTTCATTGTTTTTGGTCTCGTTAAAAATATGAGGTTGAGATCTTCAACCATGCAAAGTTTGGTTTAGATCTGGGTGCATTAGATACTTTGTTTCTATTGCCGAAGTAGCACCCAGAAATTGTTTTACAATAGTGATCATTTTCAGTTATCGTCGGACCAACTTTGAAACATTGTCATTTCTTCGTTTTAAGTCGGAACCAAACGATTCTTGTTGCATATCAAAGTAAGAGTAATTTTCTACGCTCCTGCAAATTTTTATCAAGATCTGAGTTCATGTGACCCTTCGACCATGTCGTCGAAGTGGGACCTTTGCACTGTTTTGACACAGTAAAGTTTTGTGATTTTTGTCCGACTTTGAGACGACGCCGTTTCTTCGTTTCAAGTCGGAATCAAGTAATTCTTTTTGCGTTCTGAAGTAGGAATGTTGGAATACGTTCCTAAAAATTTTCATGCCATTCGAATTCATTTTGCTGGTCCGAATAATTTTCCGAACTTGGGTTCGCGTCAGTTTTGGACTATTTTCCAACACTTGGAATATTTTCAGTGATTTTCTGGTTTTATCGATTTCTTTGAGATTTGTCTCTGGATTTCATACACGGGCCTTATAAAAAGGTTTTAAAAGGATTTTTCACTCCGAAATGGCTTTCTAAATTATTATATAATATTATTCTTAATTAGTAAACTATTTACTCCATAATAGGAGAGTTTTCAAAAGCCGTTTTAAAGTGTTCTCAAAATCAATTATAAATACGTTTCGAACCATTATTTTCTATAGTAAAAATCTCACACTCACTTTTAGCACGTCGAGCAAAGTGGAAAGGTGCTTAAACGGTTAGGAAATCTCCGACCTATGAAACCGTGTGTATTTTCTTTCCGGTTAATCCCCGACCTATTCGATTGATCGTTTTGACCTTTGGGTCTAGTTTACCGATGATACGAGGGTGACTTTTTATTGTTTGGAATGTGAGCTTGCTATTGGTTAGTAAACCGTTTAGTGCAAACGTGGGGTATGGGACTCATTGTTAACACTTTACGGGTTCCTCTCCAAGAAGTTTGTGACACATTAGCCTCTGGGCAGCCAGTACTGGACCTCTGGGTCACCACGCCTCTGGGCAACCGTCTCTGGACACCTATTCTATGGAGCAGTTACTTTTTCGGCGTGTGCCTCTGGGCCTTTATCCTTCTGGGAAGGATCTCGCCGTCTTGCGCGTTCCGCATCTGTGCGAGTGATCGATCACAACTCTACAGTACTTGGCAATAACGACTCCGGTCGGTGCACGTGCTATACTTGTATTATCTGATGATTTTTATATCCATTCGAGTACCGCCATTCGGTGTTGGTTCTATGGAACCATACGATGTAAGTGCGATTACCTTGTGGATTCACAGTGTCTCTAGACACTGCTTTTCAGTGTTTGATTTCATTGACTTTTCAGTATATCCCCATTGCTCTTTGGAGCATCGATCTTTGCTTGGGCATTGATTACAAACTCTGGTCACTCTTGGGATTATTGCCTATGGGCAACTTTGTATAGCTTTGGCTACGCCGATGATATGAGGCGATTTTATTTATTCAACACTTTGGTGCTGATATTCTCTTTGGATATTTTTACTATTGATTGATGATTAGGGACCGTCATTATATTCATGTGGTCCAAAATACTCTTCTCTTAGGAAAAGTACTGTTTCATTTATGTATCGCATTATTATATATCTCAGTTATTACTGATTGTTTAGCTAGCCTGACCCGAGTGTTTTTCGCTCGGGTCAGACCGAGTTGTTTCAGGTTAGGTCTCTAGACTTAGCTTCTATGCTTCCGCTTGGACATTATCTGCTATGCTGATAGATAGCGCTTTTATTTGTCCACTATTCCGCTACTCTGTTATTATTCAGACTTTGATATGTACATATTTTTTACTCACATGTGTGGGCAGTGGCTTTGTACCCACTTATAGTATTTGGATATGTATTGACGATGTATTGTTCTGGGATTTTTATATCTGTTATGTGATTCTGTTCTGTGATGTTTTATCATTTATTACTATGCTTGTTCTGATAGGTCTTTAGCCATTGTAATTTCGTTATGAATATTTATTGAATATGTCGAACCACTTGAAAAAAATATAGATACCATCCTTTCGACGTATTCAGTAGATAGTTATAGCTTGATTACAAATGGTCGCTTCCACTATACTCTATTCTCCGCTTTAATAGACAGTATTACTCCCGTAATACTCTTTGTTATAGTGGGTCTCAGAGTGGGGCGTTACAGTTTGGTATCAGAGCCAAGGTTCAGAATTAAGCATAACAAACATAGAACAGACACGAAGTACAATACCTTATAATACGATCCAAATTGAACATATCCACCTTTAGATAAATAAGTTAGGAATATGTGTAGGAATCTATTATATTCCGTAATATTCCTTAATGAATTATCTATCTTTGAATCATGCTTAACTAAATCTACCGATCATATGTTTAAAGAGTGTCCCAAGCCTCTTTTCTGCCGCTATTGTAAGTAGGAGGGTCATCATTATTCCACTTGTCCTACTGCACCTCCTGGATCTGGAAAGCTTAATGCTGCCAAGGCTCCTAAATCTTCAGCTCAGCCTCGAGGTATGCATCCTTCCGTTCTCGAAGGTTCTATTTTATTTAATGGTAGATCTTGTAGAGTTCTCTTTGATACGAGTGCCTCTCACTCATTCGTATCAAAGGAACTAGTTGATACTTTATCTTTGGATGTTACTTGTTTGGTTTCTTCACTAAGGATTGTGAATCCCATTGACGGATCCACGACCCTTAGCTTGCTTTGTGAGGATATAGATATTGATCTTTGTGGATTTTCTTTCTATGTGAATCTGCACGTTATGGAGTATTTGGGCTTTGACATGATTCTTGGCATGGATTGGCTCGCTCAGTACGACGCTAAAATCATTTGTTCGGAGCGGATATTATTTCTTCGTCATCTTGACTCGTCCGCTCCGTTAGCTATTGCTCTTCAGGATGTTGGGATTTCTGATATTACTTTATTTGCTCTTGATTCACGAGATGAGGATGTGGACATATCTCGTATTCCTTTTGTTCGGGATTTCCCCGATATATTCGAGCCAGTATCAGGCCTGCCGCTAAAGCGGGCCATTGAGTTCTGCATCGATCTCATTCCAAGCTCCCACCCAGTTGGGCATCCTCCCACGAGGATGTCTACTAAGGAGAATGAGGAACTCAGGAAGCAGTTAGTTGAGCTTGAAGCGAAGCAGTTCATCCGATCCAGTTCTTCGCCATGGGGTGCTGCTGTGGTCTTTGTTAAGAAGGCTGATGGCTCTCTTAGGCTTTGCATTGACTATCGCAAGCTCAATGAGCTGACCATCAAAAATCGCTACCCACTTCCTCGGATAGACGACATGTTTGACCAATTGAGCGGTGCGAAGGTCTTCTCTCAGCTTGATCTTGCCACCGGATTCCATCAGCTACGAGTCGCAGAAGACAACATTCCTCTTACAGCATTTCGCACTCGTTATGGTTCTTTTGAGTGGTTGGTCATGCCGTTCGGCTTGACGAACGCTCCGGCTTTCTTCGTCGATCTCATGAAACGAGTATTCCGGGAATACATCGATAGATTCGTTCTGGTTTTCATCGACGATATTCTTGTTTATTCTAGATCCGAGGCAGAGCATGCTCGTCATCTGCGGATCGTCTTGGATACTCTTCGTCAGCATCAGCTTAGGGCCAAGCTCTCCAAGTGCCATTTCTGGGAGAGCAAGGTCAAGTTCTTGGGTCATATTGTTTCTTCTGAGGGTATTTCTGTTGATCCTGCCAAGATTGAAGCTATTCATAATTGGAAGCAGCCTGAGAACGTTCATGATATTCGCAGCTTTCTTGGTCTGGCGGGTTATTACCATCGATTTATCAAGGATTTCTCTCGTGTTGCACTTCCCCTCACGACTCTGACTCGTAAGGGGGTTCGCTTTATTTGGTCTGATAAGTGTGAAGTTTCTTTCCAGCGATTGAAGGAACTTCTCACTCATGCTCCTATCCTTATGGTTCCTGAGAGTAACCAGGATCTTGTTGTTTACACCGACGCTTGTGGTAGCGGCCTCGGTGTTGTGCTTATGCAGAAGGATCGGGTAGTTGCTTATGCTTCTAGGCAGCTATGTACGAATGAGGTTCGCTATCCGACTCATGATCTTGAGTTGGCAGCTATCATCTTTGCTTTGAAGACGTGGCGTCACTTTCTATTAGGCGAACGCTTCACTCTTTACACCGATCACAAGTCACTGAAGTATTTATTCAGTCAGAAGGATCTCAATATGAGGCAGCAGCGATGGCTTGAGTTTCTCGCCGCATATGACTTAGACATTCAGTATACCCCTGGCAAGGGTAATCGTGTGGCTGATGCACTCAGTCGCAAACACTCAGCATAGTTTCTATGATGATAGCCGAGTGGGATATTCTTGAGACTCTTTCTATGTGTGATATTCGAAATCGAGCTCCGTCTTCTGATCCTCAGATATTGTTATTCAGCTTGGAAGCTCGACCTATTCTATTGGATCACATTGCCCATGCTCAGCGGCAGGATCCAGACTTGTTGCGATATATTCATCTCCTTGAGTCAGGATCCAGTGATGAGACATTGTCGGATTATTCTATTGATTCTCATCGGTGTCTTCGCAGGAAGAACCGTATTTTGGTACCATCTGATTTATCACTTAGGCGTGACATTCTAGACGAGTGTCATCGCACTAAGTACACTATACATTACGGGTCGAGTAAGATGTATGCCGACATGTGTCGCCTATTTTATTGGGAGGGCATGAAGAGTGATGTTGCAAGTTATGTAAGCCGTTGCATGACTTGTCAACAGATCAAAGCTAAGCATTAGTGTCCATCTGTTCTTCTTCCGCCGCTAGAGATTCCATTGTGGAAATAGGATTAGATTTCCATGCATTTTATTGACGGTCTGCCTCGATCGAGGTCAGGCCATACTTCTATTTGGGTCATCGTCGATCGCTTGACCAAATCAGCTCATTTCATTCCTATTAAGTCCACTCGGACTGCTCCTCAGCTTGCCAAGCTATATGTGAAGGAAGTCGTTCGACTTCATGGTATTCCTAGCTCTATCGTCTGTGATCGAGACACTATCTTTACTAGTCACTTCTGGAAGTGCCTACAGTCAGCTTTGGGCTCAAAGCTGAATTTCTTGACTGCTTATCATCCTCAGACCGACGGTCAGACGGAGAGGGTGAATCGTGTTTTGGAGGATCTTTTGCGCTGTTGTATTCTGGATTTCGGAGGTAGTTGGGAGGATCACTTACCGCTTGTAGAGTTCTCCTACAACAACAGCTTTCAGTCTAGTATCGGCATGACACCTTTCGAGGCTCTCTACGGAAGGCCATGTCGCTCTCCTGCTTGTTGGTTAGAATCTGGCGAGAAGCTCCTTCTTGGTCCAGATTCAGTTCGGGAATCTTCTGAGAAGATTATTCTTATCCGTCAGAGAATGAAAGAGGCACAGGACCGCCAGAAATCCTACATGGACAACCGTAGGAAGCCTCTTGAGTTCTCCATTGGTGATCATGTCTTTATTCGGATATCTCCCATGAAGGGGGTTGTGCGTTTCAGCTCTACAGGGAAGTTGGCTCCTCGCTATGTCGGACCATTTCCTATTACGGAACGCATTGGCCCCGTGGCTTATCGTGTGGCTCTACCTGCTCACTTCTCTGGAATGCACGACGTGTTCCATGTTTCCCAGCTTCGCATGTGTGTCCGCGACCCTGATTCTATCATTGAGCCGCATGCTGTGCCTGATTTATCTTTGGAGCAGCAACCTCTTCGTGTGCTTGATTCGGAGGTTAGACGCCTTCGCAACAAAGAGGTTCCACTCGTGAAGATTCAATGGTCACCGAATCCTAAGGACTGCACTTGGGAGACCAGAGAATCTATCGAGCGCTCTTATCCTGGCTTTCTCCCATCTTCTTCTGCGGGTGAGAATTCTCTATTTTATCACTATCACTTCTTTTGTGGATTTGACGTTATAGACGACATCTATCTTAAGGAATTGCGGGGATGCAATTTTCTTAAGGGGGGAGTCTGAAACAACCCAGGATTTGCATTACCAATTAATAAATAAAAGTTAGGATTTTTATTTATTTTAATGAAGCATAAAAGGATTTGGAATAACAAAAATTTATTTGAAAAAGGCTATTTTAATTAAATGGAAATATGGGATTTTAAAATGAGGATAAAATGTTATTTTTGGAAAGTTAAATATTTTAGGAGAGATTTTAAAACGGGTTGGATAAGAAAAATGAGTTTTATAAACATATATGAACACTTAGACTAATTTTTGGAAACATGTAAATAACTCTCTTCTTATTGGGTTACTAAACCTAGCCCAATAACCCACCCTAAACCTCCTTTATAAATTATCTCAAACTCTCCTAACCTCATTCATTCATCCCTAATCAAAACCCTAATCATTTCCTAAAGCTTCTTAACAAAAATGGCCTATATCTTCATCTCCTTCTAGTTTTAGCTTATGCAAGTCATTCTATGCAAAGGTAATGCAAATACCCACCTCAAATCCGTTTTTATATCTTTCTAATTTCTGAAATTTATTTGGTAACACATGTTTTATGTGTTTTTTTGATCTTATAGCCTCCTAATCATCTTTTGCTAACTTGGGTTGATACTATAGTGGTCTTTGTTGCTTTCTAGAGAGGTATATTGCTAAAAACCTCTTCTAATATGTGTTTAATCATCTTTTGATTTCGGTAGTCAGTTAGTAACACATGTTTTATTATGTAACATGTGAATCATAGCTCTTTGATCATCTTTGCTTTCATTTTGGGGTGTGCACATAAGGTGCGTGTAATATATGCTAGCTGAAATTATAATTAGTTTATTGCTGTTAGTAAATTAGGCATATCTCATTCATCTTAAATCGGAATTAAGATTTTCTTGATGTTCTGGAAAGCTTATTCTATAGCCTATAACTTATATGTTTTGTGCTTTGCCTAATTTTGAAGTATGAATGGTCGAAATCACGTTTGTTTGTCGCTGACCTGACAACAAACTACAGGGTTGAGAAAATAAAAACCTGAAATTGATTTGGCCATAAGTTACTCGTTTCTTATCCAAATCTAATAATTTTGGATGTTCTGGAAATCGTAGATTTAGGGCTAAAAGTTTCATGTTTTGAGTTTCATGAAATTTCAAAGTTAATTTCGTCAAAATTGTGCATTCTTACCACTGTCCCGAGAGCACAACGACAGTGATATAGAATTTAGATCTGAGAATTGTTTTAGTCATAGAATTTTCATCCCCGATCGGAATTTGACGATCTTGGTCATTCCGGAAAGCTTAGAAACTAAGCTACAACTTTTATTTTATTCATTTTGTCAGAATTGGAAGTTTACTATGCCAAAATTGTGGTTTTTCATCTCTGGTCTGTTAGTGCATAGCTACAGGCCTTAGTCTCTTTGCTCCCGTTGTTTTCAACGCAGAACCCCGACTTTGCGATGCCATACCGGGCTCGTCCTTTGTCGGATTTCCTTGTTTTTGGTCTCGTTAAAAATATGAGGTTGAGATCTTCAACCATGCAAAGTTTGGTTTAGATCTGGGTGCATTAGATACTTTGTTTCTATTGCCGAAGTAGCACCCAGAAATTGTTTTACAATAGTGATCATTTTCAGTTATCGTCGGACCAACTTTGAAACATTGTCATTTCTTCGTTTTAAGTCGGAACCGAACGATTCTTCTTGTATATCAAAATAGGAGTACTTTTCTACGCTCCTGCAAATTTTTATCAAGATATGAGTTCATGTGACCCTTCGACCATGTCGTCGAAGTGGGACCTTTGCACTGTTTTGACACAGTAGAGTTTTGTGATTTTTGTCCGACTTTGAGACGACGCCGTTTCTTCGTTTCAAGTCGGAATCAAGTAATTCTTTGTGCATTCTGAAGTAGGAATGTCGGACTACGTTCCTAAAAAATTTCATGCCATTCGGATTCAGTTTGCTGGTCCGAATAATTTTCCGAACTTGGGTTCGCGTCAGTTTTGGACTATTTTCCAACACTTGGAATATTTTCAGTGATTTTCTGGTTTTATCGATTTCTTTGAGATTTGTCTCTGGATTTCATACACGGGCCTTATAAAAAGGTTTTAAAAGGATTTTTCACTCCGAAATGGCTTTCTAAATTATTATATAATATTATTCTTAATTAGTAAACTATTTACTCCATAATAGGAGAGTTTTCAAAAGCCGTTTTAAAGTGTTCTCAAAATCAATTATAAATCCGTTTCGAACCATTATTTTCTATAATAAAAATCTCACACTCACTTTTAGCACGTCGAGCAAAGTGGAAAGGTGCTTAAACGGTTAGGAAATCTCCGGCCTATGGAATAGTGTGTATTTTCTTTCCGGTTAATCCCCGACCTATTCGATTGATCATTTTGACCTTTGGGTCTAGTTTACCGATGATACGAGGTGGATTTTTTATTGTTTGGAATGTGAGCTTGCTATTGGTTAGTAAACCGTTTAGTGCGAACGTGGGGATGGGACTCATTGTTAACACTTTACGGGTTCCTCTCCAAGAAGTTTGTGACACATTAGCCTCTGGGCAGCCAGTACTGGACCTCTGGGTCACCACGCCTCTGGGAAACCATCTCTGGACACCTGTTCTATGGAGCAGTTACTTTTTCGGCGTGTGCCTCTGGGCCTTTATCCTTCTGGGAAGGATCTCGCTGTCTCGCGCGTTCCGCATCTATGCGAGTGATCGATCACAACTCTACAGTACTTGGCAATAACGACTCCGGTCGGTGCACGTGCTATACTTGTATTGTCTGATGATTTTTATATCCATTCGAGTACCGCCATTCGGTGTTGGTTCTATGGAACCATACGATGTAAGTGCGATTACCTTGTGGATTCACAGTGTCTCTAGACACTGCTTTTTAGTGTTTGATTTCATTGACTTTTCAGTATATCCCCATTGCTCTTTGGAGCATCGATCTTTGCTTGGGCATTGATTACAGACTCTGGTCACTCTTGGGATTATTGCCTATGGGCAACTTTATATAGCTTTGGCTACGCCGATGGTATGAGGCGATTTTATTTATTCAACACTTTGGTGCTGATATTCTCTTTGGAGATTTTTACTATTGATTGATGATTAGGGACCGTCATTATATTCATGTGGTCCAAAATACTCTTCTCTTAGGAAAAGTACTGTTTAATTTATGTACCGCATTATTATATATCTCAGTTATTACTGATTGTTTAGCTAGCCTGACCCGAGTGTTTTTCGCTCGGGTCATACCGAGTTGTTTCAGGTTAGGTCTCTGGACTTAGCTTCTGTGCTTCCGCTTGGACATTATCTGCTATGCTGATAGATAGCGCTTTTATTTGTCCACTATTCCGCTACTCTGTTATTATTCAGACTTTGATATGTACATATTTTTGACTCACATGTGTGGGCAGTGGCTTTGTACCCACTTATAGTATTTGGATATGTATTGACGATGTATTGTTCTGGGATTTTTATATCTGTTATGTGATTCTGTTCTGTGATGTTTTATCATTTATTACTATGCTTGTTCTGATAGGTCTTTAGCCATTGTAATTTCGTTATGAATATTTATTGAATATGTCGAACCACTTGAAAAAAAATATAGATACCATCCATTCGACGTATTCAGTAGATAGTTATAGCTCGATTACAAATGGTCGCTTCCACTATACTCTATTCTCCGCTTTAACAGACAGTATTACTCCCGTAATACTCTTTTTTACAGTGGGTCTCAAAGTGGGGCGTTACACTTGTGATCTACCTTCTTGAGACGATTATCAAGAATTTGTTGATTCCTTGATAAAATCCCCAATGATTGATTGGTGGAAGTATAACTTGGCTCAATGATACGAATTTCATCTTCTTGGTCGAAAGGTTCTTCATGTGGAGCTTGTGGAGGTTGTTGTGGTCCTTGATGCCTACCTTCCCATTCAGCAAGAGATATTATGCGAGGAGGTCTAGCCGGGAGTTGCATAAGGCTTATAGTGCGTTGATTAATTTGATAAACCATTGTGATTTCGGAGTCGCATAATGGCGTATCAACATTGAGGAGAAGTCGCATGATATATTCTCCAAAATAAATCGTTCGCATTTTGCCATTGTTAAAAGTGAGAAATTCATCTAGAATTAGTTGGATCCAATTGACTTGAATGTTGCCCCAAATAGCGTATAGAGCTCGATAATTGATGGGGTAGACAATTTCATATGAGCCCGTTCATGGAGTAATTGTTCTCATAAAAGCTTTGTGAAGGACTCTAGCTCTAGGTCGTAGGGAAGTGGATTTAAAATCTCTAATGTTGATATTATCATACAAAAATTGATGGTTTATGTTATCTCGAATTTGTGGATTGAATTCTATCTCTTCAAGCTTTCTCCCCACATTAGGTGATCCTAAGATGTGTGCAATTTGATTTAAGGAGAACAAAACTTTCTTTCCGCATACCATACTCCAAACACTATTATTTGGATTCCTTGGAGTTTGGTGTCCAAGGTTGAGGTTTACATAAAATAATTTGACCATGATATGATTTATTGCAAGGTCATTTCTTTTTAAATCTAAGAGAGAAGTTAAACCTGCCTGATCCGTAAATGCTTGAATGTTGTATGTCTGGAGGCTTTGGAAATCAATGAAGGAGTGTTCGAAAATGCGAGAGTTCTTCATTTTGTTCCACCTTGTTACAGCTACTCCATCATAGAGCCATTGTGCAATTTGAGCATCAATTGGCTCGGAGGTTGAAGAAGAAGAGGCTCTTGATCTTTTTGGTGCCATTTGTGAGAAATTTGAGAGTAATTTGAGAATTGGGGGCTTGGGTTTTGGAAAACAATAGAGAAGAGAGTACTTTTGCAATGTAAAAAGTGAATGGTAAAGGTGAAAACTGGTGGATAAAAGGGGAAAGTTTGCTTGGGAATTGGCGTTCAGTCGACAGAAAAGTCTGTTTAGTCGACTGAATTGAAGGCCGAAAATTTTCTATGTTGAATTCAGTCGACTGAACAGGTTTTTTTGGTCGACTGAACTGTTGTCTGAAATTTTCTGATGAAAGTTTAGTCGACTGGGCAGAGGGTGTCAGTCGACTGAGCTATGGAAAATTTGTTTTATGCTTAATTTTTCAGTGTTCTTTCTGAATTTCGAAAGCAAAAGTTTTATTAAAAGAAGCAATTACAATTGTATAGATATATAACAACATGAATTGTCTTCAAAAGTAATTATTTCTTTGGAGATGAACTATTTTCCTTTTGCGTCTTTTTCCCTTCATTCTCCATATAGCTTATTTCCCATGAATTTGGAGTATACTGAGGAGTCTTTGGGGACATCCAAGGATTCAAGGGATCAGCTGGTGTATGGTAAGATGAAGATGGATCGAACACACTACTTGGTCGAGGTAAGGGCTCGCTCACCACATTTTTCTTTGAACTACAAAAACGTAAACCAATTTTCTCAAGAAAGCTTAGTCGTCTTGCCGTTACTTTCTGTTCAAAATATAATTCTCGTTTGAGATCAATTTGTTGTTGTTAAAAGTGATGAATCTCATCAATCTTTCTTTTTGTATCAGAGGAGGTAAAAAGTCCACGTCTTGCCTTCTTTGATTCCGGTGTGTAGCCAGTGCGATAATTTTCCCATTTATACACTGGTTCATGCTTTGGTGTCGGCGTTGGAAGTTTTGGTGATGTAGGAGTGTTTTCGACTGAGGAGGTGATGTTGATATGGGAGTATGAGCTGTCGGAAGACGTTTTTATATAGAATTTTCAAACTTTGTAATTCTTTTGAAAATAATTATATGTATAAAAGTATATTTATAGTATAAAAATGCTAAGAAAAATGTGGTGGTAAATTAATAAGGTTTTAGAACCAATCATTGTTTTATTGGATTAAAAGCATTGGTTAGAAATGGATGGATTAGAGACATCCTTTAATCTATTATGTATTAGGTAGCTGAATTGAACTATTTATATTGAATAATTTTGTTTTCGTTATTTAGTCAACTGGGCAGGTTGTTTAGTCGACTGAGTTTATATATTTTTATAATATTTGCTATAAAACATCTTTAAAAGAAATTATTCCTAATTCTCGTCGCAATTTTATAAATGAGTTTTCTAATAAAGGTTTAGTAAATATATCGGCAAACTGATTTTCGGTAGAAATATGTTCTAAATTTATGATTCCCTTTTCGACATTGTCACGTAGAAAATGGTGACGAATATCAATATGTTTTGTACGAGAATAATTTACCGGAATTTTTGGATAAATTTATTGTACTTGTATTATCACAATATATCGTAGAATTTGTTAAATTTATATTAAAATCTTTAAGTGTTTGTTGCATATAGATAACTTGAGTACAAGCTAAAGCGGCGGATATATACTCTGCTTCACACGTGGAAAGTGAGACACAATTTTGTTTCTTACTAAACCAAGATACAAGTGATTTTCCAATAAAATGGCACGTACCACTTGTACTTTTTATATCAGTTCTAGATCCACCAAAATCAGCATCACTAAATGACACTAACTGGAATGGACAATCTTTTGGATAGCAAAGACCAAAATCCTTAGTGTTATTAAGATATCGCATAATTGGTTTTATGGCTCTTAAATGTGATTCTTTAGGATTAGCTTGAAAACGTGCACATAAACAAACGCTCATCATTATGTCTGCTCTACTAGCGGTTAAGTATAGTAAGGAGCCTATCATACTTCTAAACAATTTTTGGTCTACACTTTTGCCATTTTCATCTCGATCGAGATGAGTTGTGGTACTCATAGGAGTAGGCTTTCCAGAAGTGTTTTCCATTCCAAAACGTTTAATTAGATTAGCACAATATTTTTCTTGATTTAAGAAAATTCCATTTGTTAATTGTTTAATTTGTAATCCGAGAAAATAAGATAATTCTCACATGTGTGACATTTCGAACTCCTTAGTCATTACATTTGAAAATTCATTACATAAGTTTTCATTAGTTGAACCAAATATAATGTCATCTACATATATTTGAATTATTAGAATGTCATTAGAGGTGTTTTTAATGAATAGAGTTTGATCTACTTTTCCGATTTGAAATCCCGAATCTAGTAAATAGCTTATAAGTCTCTCATACCAAGCACAAGGTGCTTGTTTAAGACCATATAGGGCTTTCTTTAATTTATATACATGATCCAGATATTTTTCGTGTATGAATAAAGGGGGTTGTTCTACATACACATTTTCTTTTATAAAACCATTTAGAAAAGCACTTTTAACATCCATTTGATAAAGTTTAAAATTGTGAAAACAAGCGAAGGCTAATAGAATACGTATTGCTTCAAGTCTTGCAACGGGAGCAAATGTTTCTTCAAAGTCGATACCTTCCTCTTGATTATATCCTTGTGCTACTAGTCTAGCTTTATTCCTAGTTATATTTCCTTGTTCGTCTACCTTATTTTTGTAAACCCATTTTGTTCCTATAACAGATTGATTATTAGAACGAGGAACTAAATCCCAAACATCGTTACGTTCGAATTGATTTAATTCTTCTTGCATAGCAACAATCCAGTAGTCATCTGTTGATGCTTCTTTAGGATTTTTAGGTTCTAATGTAGAAATAAAAGCAACATGTCACATTTGGTTTAGCTGACTTCTAGTTTTAACTTGAGAATCTATTTCACCGATTATGTTTTGTACAGGGTGATCTCGTAAGATTCTAGGTGGAGATCTAAGTTCGGTATTATTCATATTTTCAAGATTTGTATTGTCTGTATTTATTATAAATTCGTCATCATCTTTTATACTCAAGTTTTTATTAAAGTTTTCATCAAAAGATACATGTAAATTTTTCGATTATATTTGTCTGTTTATTAAAAACTCGATATGCCTTACTTCGTTCTGAGTATCCTACAAAAATTCCTTCATCAGCTTTCGGATCGAATTTTCCTAGTTGGTCTTTTGTATTTAAAATAAAACATTTTGATCCAAATATTTTAAAATAAGAGATATTTGGCTTTCTATTGTTAAAAAGTTCATATGAAGTATTTTTAGTTAATGGTCTAATAGAAATACGATTTAATACATAACATGCAGTAGCTACGGCTTCTGCCCAAAAATGTTTTGGTAGAAGGCTTCCATTTAATAATGTTCTTGCACAGTCTTGTAATGTTCTATTCTTTCTTTCCACTACTCCATTTTGTTGAGGAGTTCTAGGAAATGAAAAGTTATGATTTATTCCTTTCTTTTTACAGAAAGATTCAAAAGCTTCATTTTCGAATTCGCCACCATGATCACTTCGTATATTCTTAATTTTCAAATCTTTAGTGTTTTGAATTCTTTTGACAAATGTTTTAAAGTGCTCAAATGTATCACTTTTATTTTTCATAAAAATGGTCCATGTATATCTTGAGAAATCATCAACTATTACAAATACATATCGATTATGATTAATGGATTGAACTTGTGTTGGTCTGAAAAGATCCATATGAAGTAATTATAGTGGTTGTAAAGTTGAAATATTTTTCTTAGATTTGAAAGATGATTTTGTTAATTTTCCTATTTGACAATCATCACAAATATTTTTTATCTTAAAGTTTATCTTAGGTAAACCTCTTACTAATTCATTTTTAGAAAGTTTTCTAATAGTTTTGAAATTAATATGACAAAATCTTTTGTGCCACAACCAAGGATCATTATCTTTGGCTAGTAAACACATATTTGTATTATGATTAATTTTCATATTTAAAACATAAATATTCCTATCTGTATTTCCCTCAAAAACAAGATTTTGGTTTTGATAAAAAATACTACATTTATTTTCCGAAAAAGTTATTTTAAAACCTTTGTCACAAAGTTGATTTATGCTTAGTAGATTATGTTTTAGATTTTTACCTAATGAAACATTTGTAATAAAAGGTAAATTTGATGTACCGTAATTGCTCACATCTCCTTTGCCAATGATATAGCCTTTTGAATTGTCTCTGAAGGTAACCGAGCCACCATCAAAGTATGTGATGTTTGTAAGCATATCTTTGTCGTTGGACATGTGTTTTGAGCAACCACTGTCTAGTATCCATTTCTTCTTTTTGAGTGGGACCTGAAAATAAATACAAAATTATTGGTACCCACCTTTCAATAGGGTCCTAAAAGTTAGAATTTAGGAAACCAAACCCAATTTGGTTCAGTATCCTTTTTATAAATATAATTTTTATTATTATGAACACTATCCATAAATGCTTTGATATATTTATTCCTAATCAAAATATTGTTAGTCTTTGGAACCCAAATTTTAACTATCTTAGTTTCTTCTTTTGTTCTAATAGGTTCTCTTAATAACATTTGTTGTTTTGAATCAATATTCCTCTTAACATTTGTATTTATCTTTTTAGGAATTTTTGGTTCCTTTTTATATCCTAATCCATGTTTATTTGAGGAAGATTGAGAATTTTCTAGAATCTTAGATAAATTTTCTCTTCCTTTGTTAAAGTTAGAAACATTTTTAGTGATGTTATCTAATCTAACTGGAAGACTATTATTTTCTAACTCAACTTGTTTAATCTGAGTTTTTAACTCATGATTTTCAGAAACAATTATATCATTTTTGTCTTATGATTTTCAATTTCTTAACTTAAAAGAGATAATTGAGTTTCCGAATTTGAAAGAGACTCTTGAACTTTTTCAAGTTCTTCTTCTAGAATTTTCTTTTCATCTTTTAACATATCCCTTTCAAACTCAGCTTTGTTCTGCTTTTCACGAGTTTCCTTAAGTATCTTTTTAAGATTTTTTATTGTACTCAATAGTTCAGTATTTACATCAATTAAATCGTTGAAAGTTAAATTACTAACCTTAGATTCTTGAGCCATGAAGCATACATTCGCTTGTTCATTGTCGCTATCATTTTCACTTTCTGATGTAGATGAATCTGAATCGTCCCATGTTACAGAGAATGCCTTCTTTTTGAATTTTTCTTTCTTGTTTTTGTTCTGATTCTCCTTCTTTTGCTCTGGATAATCTTTTTGCATGTGACCTTTCTTGTGACAGTTGAAGCATTCTATATTGGAGGATGTAGGTTTGTTCAAGAAATTCTTTTTGAATCCGTTTTTATTTTCTTTTCTATATCTTAAGAATTTCTTGAAATTTTTGGCTATAAATGCTAAATCCTCATCTTCAGACTCTGATTCTTCCTTTTCCGCATGAAAAGCTACATTTTTTCTTTCTTGTGCTTGATCTTTCTTAGCTTGCATATTTACTTCATACGACATAAGATTTCCAATTAATTCTTCTGGTTTCATTGTAGATAGATCATTTGCTTCTTCGATTGCTAAGACTTTTCTCTCCCATTCATCAATGAGTGAATTTAGAACTTTAGATACAATATCAAAATCCGTGTATTTTTCTCCTAGTCCTATTAAGGCATGATGAATGTCCTGAAACCTCGAGTACATGTCATTGATGGATTCATTCTGTCGCATTCTAAAGTTTTGGAACTGGTTCTTTAGCATGGAGATCTTTGTTTGTTTAACTTTGTTTGTGCCTTGATGTATGGTTTTAAGTGTACTCCATATCTGATGTGCAGTAGTACAAATGCTAACACGATTGAATTCATTTCTATCCAAAGCACAAAATAGCATATTCATAGCTTTGGCATTTGCACTAACTTCGTTCTTTTGAGCTTGCGTCCATTTAGAATATTCCGTTGTGGGTACAACGAGTTCTGCTTGAGTTGCATTCCAGGCTTCAAAACTTGTTGCTTGCATATAAATCCTCATCCTTGTAGCCCAATAATTATAGTTTAGTCCATTGAATAGAGGGGGTCTTTGAGTAGATTGTCCTTCCACAAATGTAGAGTTATAGGCAGATGTTGTGCTTGTGTTGTTTTCCATATTATCAATATGTCAAATAATGGTGTTATGGTTATAGGACGGCCTTGCTCTGATACCAATTGAAAGAGGCTATGCAGTAGGATCGTATAATATGGAATAGAGGAATGGTCTAGGTAGATTGTAATAAGCAGTAGTAAGTAAAGTAAACACCAAGACTTTATACTGGTTCGGACTTCTTGTCCTACGTCCAGTCCCTAAGCTCCTCTTAGGAATTCAACTAACCAACAACCCTCACTTAACCCGGAGGAATAGGTTTACAACTTACCCGAACAACCGAACGGGATTTCTTGCCTCAACTACCGAAGAGAACTTCAACTAGATACTAAAAGTATTTCTGACTTGTTGTGTTCTTGATAACACTAATGAGTCAAATTGAGTACAACTTTCCTATAATCTTATCCTCGAGAGTATACAAAGTGTTTGTGAAGATTTAGGAAATGTGAATTGCTATGAATCAAAAAGTGTTATAGTTAAAACAGAGATTCAAGCAATTGAAGTGGTTTGTGATTGCTTTTGAAACTTTAAGAAATCTGAAAGTATGTTCAAGAAAATAGAAAGATTAAAGCAATTAGAATTGGTAATTTGCAAATGTTAAAACCATGTATTTATATATGGAGAAGGGATGCATTTGTTTGCTAGAGGTGCAGGCAAGAGATGCTTCCATTTCCATTGGAGAATGGTTGCAACTCTTGGGAGGAAGAAGGTGTCCTTTCAGAAAAAAATTCGCAGTAACAAATTCAGTCGACTGAACAGGGATGTCAGTCGACTGAAAATTATGAAGTAAAATTTTCAGGAACAAATTCAGTCGACTGAGCAGGAACTTCAGTCGACTGGAACTGTGCATTTTTGTGTATGAGTAACAGGTTCAGTCGACTGGTCATCCCTGTTCAGTCGACTGAACTACTAAATTTTGCACAGTAAATGTTTATTTAAAATATAGTTTATAAAATGTGTTTTAGTGTTTTGTGCAAGCCTCTTGAGGATAGATTTTAACAATAAATCTAAACTAAGACCTATATAAAAATCATACTTATGTTTATCATTGGTCTTCATCGTTCTTTTTTTAGCTTTGCACATATCTCTTCCTTTTTGTTGAAGCACATTGTCATTGATCAAAATCTTAGCGTATCAACAACATACATACATACATACATACACACACACACACATATATATATATGAAGATATATGTAAATTTTTATTTTACTCCCCTTATCGATATGCCTCTTTTTCTAATCCTTTGTCATAAACAAAAAGTAATTAGGAGATAAAGTAAAATATGCAAGAGTAATATGACACAAATCACACAAAAACCTTTGAGATTTTTTTATAGAAAAACTGCTATTGATTATATCCAAAAGTAAAAATCTCTTTGTAAATACATAGTATTTAATCAATAGTTTTTATAATTAAATAATTTAGAGACTTTTTATTGACTTATATTAATTGGAAAGATTAATATAAATTCTTATTCATAAAAAAATTACCATAAGAAATTATAAAGTGCAAACATATTTCTAATTAAAAACATTCATTGGGTATATTTTTAAGACATAGTTTTTTTATAACACCTATACCCATAAATATAATTCTTCTTTTAAAATAAATCCTTTATTTTGACAAATGCTATAGAACTAATTTTTGCCAAAAAATCCAAATTATTTATATCTTTTCAAATTATTTGTCAAAAATAAGTAATAGCTTTACCAAAAAATTCTCATAAAACCATATTATATATTAAAAGATAAGATTACGATTTTTTTTTATTTTCCTTCCCTCGTAGCTCTATTTCCATATGCAT
This sequence comes from Allium fistulosum, assembly GCA_030737815.1. Lineage (NCBI taxonomy): Eukaryota > Viridiplantae > Streptophyta > Magnoliopsida > Asparagales > Amaryllidaceae > Allium > Allium fistulosum. The sequence goes on from CM060902.1 coordinate 426,069,180, forward strand.
CAGAAAATTCAGAATAAACATTCCCTCAATATGTAGTGTACCTGTAAAACATAAATATGTTCTGGTACCCACTTCCTATGTTAGGGTCCGGGGGTAACCATACGCAGATGGGTTTGGTTGAACCTCTGAAAATGTAATTTATACATACATGTACTTTAGAAATAAAATTATTTATATATTTATTTCTAATAAATGTATTATTTGTTTTGGGAATCCAAATGCTAATAGTCTTAGAATTTTAGATTTTATTTGACTTCTAATAACTTTGGGTTTTTTAAAATTAGTATATAAAGATGCATATTTCTTTTTTGAACCAGAGTTACTGACTTTAGGATTTTTAAATCCCAAATTATTTTTATCAAACGTAGGTTTTGAAATATTTATCAAATTTTTTAAACTCTCTTTGCCTTTATTAAATTTTGAAATATTTTGTGAAAATCTTTGATCTTAGATTCTAAAGTAATAACTTGATTTTTAGATATACCAAGAGATGATAGTAAATCACAAATATCTTTTGGAAGTTTGACATTTCTATATCGATAAATTTTTAGTTCTTCTTGCATACTTGAATTTGAGATGTCAAATTTTCATTATATTCTTGTGCTTTATGTAATCCTTCTTCAAGAGTCATTTTCTCATCTTTTAATATTTCAATTTCTAATTTTGCTCTATATAGTTTTGCATAAGCTTCTTTTCTCAATTTATTTTCATTTTTATTTTCTACTAACATTCCTATATTAATTTTAAGCATATCATCATAATAGTAAGTTTGTCGTACCTCATCATCAAATGCCATAAAATAGACATTTGCTTGTTCAGTGTCACTTTCCTCGTCGGATGAAGAAGAATCAGATTCGTCTCAAGTGACTTGAAATGTCTTTTTCTTTGGTTTTGCTTCTTGATGTTTTTTAAACATGTTTTTGTTTTTTTAGCTTTAGGTAATCTCTTTTTATATGATACGCCTTATCACATTCAAAACATTTCTGAGTTAATGAGTTGCTATTTTTGAAATTGCTTGAACGCCATCTTGGATTTTAAGTACTTTTTGAACTATTTAGCAAGGTAGGCCAAATCATTGTTATCGATATCTGAATCATCTTCGGCTTGAAATGTAGTTGATCTCTCATCTATTTCCTATTGCTTCCTAAACTATAAAATCACTTCATAGGACAAGAGATTACCTATAACTCTTCAACCTTGAGTTTGGAAAGGTCGTTTAATTCTTCAATAGCTAGTACTTTCCTTTCCCACTGATTTGTTAAAGAGTTTAATTTTTTTGAAACAATATCAAATTTGGATATATTTTCTCCTAATTGTATAAGAGCATGTGTAATATTTTGTAAACGTGATATATATATATATATATATATGTATGTATGTATGTATAAAAGAAAATGGCTCATTGTCCTTCATTTTAAAAAGCTGTAATTGATTTTTCAACATGGAAATCAACTTCATGTCTAATTTGCAATGTTTTCCATATATCATATGCAGACTTACATATACTTACTCTAAATTTATTCCTATCCAATGAACAAAATAAAATATTCATGGCTTTAGAGTCGTTTCAGGCTAAAGTAGCTTGTTGAATTGTCCATGTATTAAAATCATAGTGGTTGCTTCATACTCAACTTGAGTCATGTTCCAAATGGCATAACTATTCGACTGCATATATATTCTCATTCTAGTCGACCAAAATGCATAATTAGTGCTAGCAAAAAGTGGAGGTTGTGCGGTTGGTTGACCTTATTGGAAAATAGTAAAATTTGATGCTATATTATTTTCAAAACTGGTTTCACGATTTTTGAAATGCTAAGCTCTGGTACCAAATGAAAGTCACTACGTGATTGACTTATAGCAGAATGCGAAATGATATATAATATGGAAAAATATAACTTAAGCTAATAATATAAGTAAGATAAAAGAAAGCGGTAAATAAAATATTGCACTAGCGATTTTTATACTAGTTCAAACCCCCTCCTATATCTAGACCTAGACTCCTTCTGGAATTTCACTAACCAACCCTCGGTTGACCCAGAGGAACAACTATCTAGAACACTACCTGAACAATTGAATATGATTTAACCTTTGCCTGAAGATCTCAAAAAGGACTTCAACTATAAAATTAATAATTCTAACTTTGACTTTGATGTGTTCTTTTACAACACAGATAAGTCACTGTCGATTTCATAAAGTGTATTAGAGATTCAGGGAACTAGAAAACAAGAGAGAGATAATATCAACATGTGAATCTGGTCTTTATTTATAGTATTAAAAATTTATGTTGAAGGAATCTGATCATTCAAAGAATTACATCTATAATCAATGAATATAAATTTCCAGAAAAAAAACGTCCGTTTAAAATATAGTCGCTTATATGTTCCCAGATGTTTAAGTTGTATGGTCAGACGTCTAAATCTAGTATATAAAAAACATTTTAAAACAAGGTTAGATGTCTGAATAATTGGGTCAGATGTCTGAACACATTCGAAAAAAGATACGTTCATTTTTGATCTATTTAAGAGGTTTCATCCTATGATTCATACGTCTGACTTCTGTTATAAAAAATTGGTTTGTACAAGGTCAAATGTCTGACTATTTGGCTCAGGCGTCAGGCCATTTTCTAGAAAAAAAACCTTTAAAAAAGATATGATTCAGACGTCTAAAAGAGGGCACTAGACATTTGATAGAAATAACTAGTGTTTATCCTTTCAGAATAAGACAATATGCAACTGGTTTAATTTTGTTCACCATTGATAAGCTACAGTGTTATTTGTTTGAAACCTAAAAGACTAGTGATGTTTATCGTTGTTGTTTCAGGTGGATCAGCGGGTGTTTATCGTTGTTTCAGGTATGATTATTCTCTCTATTTCTTCTACATATCCAGACAAAAAGGCCTATAGCTTTGTTTGGGACCATTAGTTCATCATGATGTTTCTTATGTCCCCTTGTTACCATTAGTAGCTTTACCAAGTTCTTTAATTGATTGCAACCAATATATATTCTAGTCCAAAATTTGTAAATACCGAATTATTTTCCTATCAAAAAATAGGCATCTTTTGCTTAGTTATCATGTTATGACCATAAAATTCAAAAAAAATATTTCATAGCTAAATTTTAGATCAAGTGATATAGTGTCATATATATTTTATATGGCCAAACTCAACTTGAAAATATACTAGTTGAATAATATCCTCTGCTAGTAGTAATATATAATTAAGTACATCGATAATATTGTTTGATATTGTACTATGGTTAAGGTTTAAAATTTTCCCAACTTATACATTTAACATTCAGTGATAACTTTGTAAACAAACATGCATACTATATCATGTACAAATATATCATCATCATAAGTTGAATCAAATCTAATAATTAAAAATTAAGAAGTAAAAAATAATCGTTATTCATTCAAAAATTATTCTCACATCTACTTTCATGTCCATTCAACATTAGGGCTGTCAATTTCTAACACGACCCGAAACATGACCCGAAACCCGCACGGAAATTAGCGGGTTAACCCAACACGTTTAAAAGGGCGGGTCATTTTTGGGTCAACCCGTTAGAACCCGTATAATAAACGGATGGATTTAGGATTGACCTGTGAACCTGAATTTGACCCGACTAACCCATTTATGGGCTCGGTATTGTTGTACAATTCTCACTTTAGCTTGAACAAGAATGGTATTGTTGTTACTCACTTATTCTTACACATTCGCACTTAACAACTTCTTACGTTCTCATGCCCATTCCCACGTTTTCATGCTTATTCCCACGTAACAACTTCCCAAATTTTCATACCAATCTTAGCTTGCAATAAAAGAATGAAAACAATACCCTTCTTTTACTCTAAAATGCTCATCTTAGCTTGCAAAAGAAGGGTATTGTTGTCATTCACTTATTCCTACACATTCGTACAACTTCCTACATTTTCATGCCCATTTCCATTTCCTTATACAAATATTTTTCTTAACGGGTCACACGAATCAACCCGAAACCCACCCGATATATAATCAGGTCAACCCGAAACCCGCCCGTTTAATAAATAGGTTGACCTGACCCATTTAAAAATCAACCCGCACCTGAGTTGACCCGACCCGAACCCGACCTATTGACAGGCCTATTCAACATACCTTTTGTCGAAAATATGTGATGCAATCATGTGACGTCCCACCTCTATGCTCACAATAACAAAGGTTATTATAAGGAATAATGTCTGCTATTGCGAAGAATAAGGCTTGTTAGAAGCGACCATCCATAAGTTATGCCTTAGACGAGTATTGATTACATCGATAGGAGTTGTATAAATTACTCCCAAAGATATATATTCAATCCAAATCTAAAACGAAACTACAGTGGCTTAAAAAAATCCAGAACAATTCATAATAACAATAACACAGATAGTATAATCACATGAGAACAGAAATATCAGATATATAGCGGAAGACAAGTCTGGAATACATGCTACAACAACCGATAGTTCACAAGAACCAAATGTACATATACATATACATCAACATACATAAGATGAGGACTAATAAACCAAAAGAACTCCTCGAAGGCTAGACAAAAGATGATGCGAAGTCCCAAACGCTGAAGCTGCTACAGAATCAGAGATAGAAATTACCTTGAAATGACTCGGTCTAACCCGAGTATTATTTAAAAGAAAATAATAAACGGATCAGTCTAATTTAAACTTAGATGTGAATGCATCATAAACAACATCAAACAAAATAATAATAGTCTCGAATGAGACTATTCAACATAAGAAATCAACATAGATTAAATGAAGAAATCACATCAAACTCCATCAAAATCAATAATCTCGAATGAGACTATTCAACACAAATAATCACCATAGTTTAATTGAAGAAATCTCGATTTAAACTCCCACCAAAATTAGCTTTTAAATTCCCAATTGAATTCAAAACAGCAATACGCAAATTTATAATCTCGGATGAGACTATACACAAAATTATAATCTCGGAAGAGACTATACAACATAGTAATCAGCATAGTTTAAAGGAAGAAATCCCATTAAACATCATCAAAATCAACTTCCAAATTCACAATTGAATTCAAAACAGCAATACGCAGAATCTAGAAATCAAAATAAGATAACTAGAAAATCAACATAAAAGATGGATCAATCCCAGTAGATGGCGAGTTTTAGCTATGCCGCACGTGCATCTCATATGGCCGAAGCCTACCAAGTACTATAAATTTTGGCGCCCATCAGATTACCCGAAGGTCCGTAGAGTGACCCGAAGGTCTAGTACTGGTATTTGACCCAAAGGTCCATCAGATGACCCGAAGGTCCAGCAGAGTGGCTCGAAAGCCCAACAAAATCATCAAAATCATCAAACGGCAGATGTTTCAATTAACGAGTCCGGAATTAATCGAAATAGTAAAAGTATGGTTCCATACTCCGCACTTTTTCTAAATCGTTTAAATCTCTTCATCGTTTTCTTGAAAGTGAAAAATTGTGTATTTTATATAAATAACATTTTACGTTCTCAAACGGACAAGTCCAGAATTAAGCGAATCAGTAAAAGTGAGGGTTCATAGTCCTCAATTTTGCTGAAGCGTTTAAATCGCTTCCTCATTCTTTTGAAAGCGCAAACTGTACAATTTTTTTTTTTTGAAAACGATTTTTATTTTAAAAACGATTTTTTTAAAACCCGTGATTAAAACAACAACATTTGTAGCAATTTTGCCGAGGAAATTGCGCTTCATAAAACACCGTAAAAACGGATATCAAATCAGTGTTGCGGGACAACCGCTTAAAAAAATTCATTTTAAAATTGACGGTTACTGAAGACAAAGCAAGAGTAATTTTTGTTCGTCAAAATCTCCTCAAAACAATACGCATCAAAAATATAATTCCGGCGTAAAAATTCCGTTATAAAAATAACGGCAACAAAATACGTAAAAGAAACGTAACGCCGGTTCAATGCGAATTATAAACTTTTGAACAAAATTTAAAATAAATTGGCCATATATTTAACATCTTGCAAAATCTCTAAATGTATGCCTATCCAAAGTGAACTGCAACAGAGGAAAGGACAAACAATTTAACAGTTCAATATGGCTTAAAACGTGCAGTCAAACGCGACTCAAATACATGTATAATAAACACGTACAGAGACAAAAGTATTCACCACCATTTTGAGCACACTAACTTAAAACTCATATTCAACAATAATGGTACGCACTTCATAATAAAAATATGGTCTCTGGACAAAGTAACAAAACACTATTCATAGAAGAAGAATTTGCATATAACTCTAAATTAATGTGTACAATTACGCACCATTTTAATCTTCAACATGCAACTGCAAGAACACGGTTCTAATACGCAACATATAAACACAGTATAAATGCAATAGAACACAAACGTACTATTATGTTACGCAAGAATTTAAATGGGAAATTTTTAGACTTTGGCTCAACATAAATTTTTATGTGAACCATGAAACAAAGGTATTGGACCGATTATTTCATACCCGCAAGTAATAATGGGGGACCTGAAAATATTTCCCAATATGGACACGCAGTATTATATAAAAATAACGTACTAGCCATAATTTCACGCATGCTCCAAATTTTTGTGAATGAAATGAAGATGCAAATAAGGCTAAACCTATTTGCACGAAAAGGAGTGTCCAGTTTGACAATTTTTTTTTCATAAATCATGCACGAAGCTTGAAACCTGAACACTTGCCTTCATTTGCATGTACACCCAAGTAATGACACACACGCATGCATAGGGACACTAGAAACAAACTAATACTGTCAAACTTTCATGCAGAGATACTTTTAAAGAAAGCCTATACTACATGCTTACGTTTCTCATATGACCTATGCGTACTACAATGTGAATAAGGAAAGCCTGCACTGTCATTGAACTCACGAAAATAGTAAGTCTTTGGACAACACCCCCACACGCATACATGGGTATGCTATATTTTTGAATACCACTGGTTGCACGCAAGCATTGCAACAATTTTTTTTTTTTTTTTTGACTTGGAAATAATATGTATACAATTATAATAGAAAACAAATGACAATTACTTTAAAAATTGCAAACTGACTACTTTGCAGAGTAAATTAGATTTGTGAGTTTATTACTCACAATAATTGCTTCCAAACCAAACTAGCAAGAAGGAATCCAAAGAACAAGAAATGAACTGCCATTGATTCATTTCCAAGCTCCCAGGCAAAGAAACAAGAGACAGTCGGAGTGCTTTCTTTTTTCTTTTTCTTTTTCAAAAGACCTTAGATTCACTTTAAAATCGGTTAAGAACCGAGATCCAACAGAAAGTAATACTTTTTGACTGCCATTAAACTTCATCCAAGCTACTGAAGAAATGAGCTACAAGAATGTTGCAGTGCTTACTTTGAAAATGAATAAAAGAATGCTTGCAGCCTACACTTTCTTTTCTCCAAAAATGTGTATAAGTCAAATGGAAAGTGTGCTGTGCTAGTTTGTACAAAAGCATTTATGTGAGACGTGAACAGATAAAAGAAGGACAGGCTACTAATAAAAATGATGATGGTGAGAAGTGTTCGACACTGCTCTAAAGATTTTAATGACAGCTAGCAAAAGAATGGTGGTGCAAAGTGATTTCAAACTTTTGCTTACAGCAAAGAATTTTCACTTAATTTGCCTTTGAATTGGACTGTATACCATAGTTTTCATGACCGTCCCGTGCTTTGAACCGTGATGATTGAAGGTTTAAGGTTTTGATGGTTCAACCGGTCGAACCGTCGGAACCGTGACTTATTTTTTTTGAAAAATTTGCACATTTAGCTACAAACTATACACAAAAATATTGAAATAATAATGTTACGTACACAAGCTATAGACGACCTTCAAGGTATACAAACTTGATGAGCCTTACAGTGGTATTAGAGTAGTTTGCAGCAATGAAGAACAAAATGATGAAGTTAGTGGTTTAAAATTTGGAACGATAATGATTTTTGAAATATATATTTACTTATTTTCTTCAAAGCAATGAAAATAAGAGAATATTACATGATGAGAATGTAAGAAAAAACAAAAGAACCGTGGTTCAACCAGGTAAAATTGACGGTTGAACCGTTGGTTTAAAGGTCCGACCAAGGTTCATCGATAAATGAGGTCCGATTGAGTTTCGGGCCGTGGTCGTCCAAGGTTCAAGGTTATTCGAGGTTGAACCGCGGCAGGGTTGGGTTATGAAAACACTGCTGTATACACATGCACGTGAAGGCAACAGAATTTATAACACAACCTAGTTACTTACAAAAGACTTTGTCACTGACTTGTTACACATTTACACTAAATTTTTTTTTCAAATTTTAATTTTAAAAATTTCTACTTAAAATATTTATTTCGACAGTAATTCAAATGTCACGGTCGTTACTGATTTTAAAATATTTTACGACGGTAAAAGTCACGGTCGTTACAGACTCCCCCCCTTATAAAAATTGCATCCCCGCAATTTTCATACTAGAAGCAGTCAGTAACGTAAATAATTCATCACAACAAAGATTCAAAATAGACAAGATAGATAAGAATGCCACCCCGCCGAAGAGGAGAGAAACCGGGATAAGAACGCTCGATGAATTCTCTAGTTTTCCAAGTGCAATCTTTGGGATTTGCGGACCATTAATTTTCACAAGTGGGATTTCTTTATTCTGAAGGCGTTTAATCTCCGAAGCTAGCACATAAATAGGATTTCGCACCATAGACAAGTCGGGTGAGATCTCAAGATCTTTTAACACATGAGGATCAATAATAGAATCCAAATTTCGAAGGCATCGACGAAGCTGGGATATATGAAATACGTCATGAATTCCCAGAAACTGGATAGGTAGTGATACACGATAAGCAACAGGGCCAATGCGTTCCATAATAGGAAACGGTCCAATATAACGAGGAGCCAATTTCCCGAAGCTACTAAAACGCACCACACCCTTCATCGGAGAAACACGAATATACGTGATCGCCAACAGAAAATTCCAAAGGCTTCCTACGATGATCGGCATAAGATTTCTGTCTAATCTAAGCCTCTTTCATTCTCTGTCTAATAATATCGATCCTCTTAGAAGAATCACGCATAAAATCGGGGCAGAGAACTAACTTTTTCCTTGATTCCAACCAACAAGATGGTGATCGACACGGTCTTCCATAAAGAGCTTCGAAAGGAGCCATACCGATACTGGATTGGAAACTACTGTTATAAGGGAATTAAACAAGAGATAAGTGGTCTTCCCAACTACCACCAAAGTCAAGAAGAAGTCCGATTGGACTTGATAAGAATAAAATGGGATGATTTGGTCAATCGATCACAATCACCCAAACACTAGAATGGCCCGACCTCGAACGAGGTAGACCATCAATGAAATCCATAGAAATTTGATCCCATTTCCATAATGGAATCTCAAGAGGCTGCAAAAGACCACTAGGACGTGGTGTTCTGCTTTAATAAGTTGACAAATCATGTACGACTCGCATAACTTGCAACATCACGCTTCATACCTTTCCAAAAGTATAAGCGTTTCATACATCATACATCACACTACTATCCGGATGGATAGTATGCTTAGAACAATGACAGCCCTTACGAATGTCATTTCTAAGATTAGAGACACTAGGCACGATCAATCTACCCTTCTTTCGAATACAACCATGAATATCAATATCGAAATCCTTTAGATCATCACTTCGGGATTCCGATTTACAACTCTGAATAAGATAAGCAATATGTGGATCTTGTTTCTAGGCATCGGGAACACAACTCAACAAACTAGGACGAGCTTCCATGCTAAATAAAAGCACAGGAGAATCAGAAACTGAAGGACGGTCTCTAATATCACAAAGAGATAAAGCTTCCAAAATATTCTACTCTGCTAGCATCATGGAAACAACAACCTGCTGCTTGCGACTGGGCGCATCAGCACTCAATTACCCTTAAAAGGGGTCAACTGAATATTGAAATCATATGAAGCAAGAAATTCGAGCCAACGCTGTTGCCTCATATTAAGTTCCTTCTGAGTGAATAGATACTTCAGAGATTTGTGATCAGTTAAGAAAACAAAACGCTCGTTCAATAAATAATGTCGCCAAATCTTTAGAGCAAAGACTATAGGGGCTAACTCCAGATCATGGGTAGCATAACGAATTTCGTTAGGCTTTAGTTGTCTAGAAGCATAGGCAACTACTCTATCTTATTACAAGAGAACAGCACTGAAACTAATATGGCTAGTATCGGTACAAATAATAAAGTCTTGGTTCCCTTCGGGAAACACAAGGATAAGAGTATCGGAGAAGAGTTCTTTCAAATAATCTTCTTTCCCGAAAAGCTAAAACTTTCAAAATTACAATTATCTTTATGAAATCATTTTCTGGAAAAATTTACTTTTTATAGGTCAATTTATTGTATCAAATTGTCTCATCAAAGCGTTTAGGAGATTCCTATCGATAACGTTGATCAAGCGCATCGACCAGAATTCTTAAAGCACTCAATGGGCAATACAATCACAAAATCATCTTTTATATGATAAACACAAATCCAATTATACTTGTAAATAAATCTTATGAAAAGGATTTGCAAAATTTTAAATTGCTGCTTTCATCCAAAATCAATAAATACACAAATGGAGTCATCGAGATATTCGTAGAATACTCGATTCATAAAATGGGTGAAATAAGCTGAGCAAACTAAATGACATAATAAGTCATTCATAAGAATCATAACGAGTACGGAATGCAGTAAGTGAAATTCTAACTTCCGCAACTCGTAGCCAAATGAAAACCGATGGTAAGGTCGAGTTGGGAGAAGAGCTAGAACGAATAAATTGCTTGGCTTCCAACTGAGATAATTGATGCTTGAGTTCCTCATTTTCCTTAACGGATATCCTCGTGGGAGGACGACTGACGGGACGAGCACCAGAGATAAGATTAATATGGAACTCAATTGCCCTCTTCGACGGAAACCCGAAATAGGCTCAAAGACAACAGAAAAAAAAATCACAACGACTGGAATATTATCTATGACATCCTTCGGTTCGAAGGAAGAAATGATAGCATTCGAAGCATGTTCGAAATATAATAGATAACTACTCGATAGCATCGGGATGCTTGAGGTATAAAGTTCTTTTGGGACATAGGATTGAACTTCATAATGGACGAGCCAATCCATTCCCAAAATCATATCAAAATAAAGATGATCCATAACATGCAGATTTGCATGAAAGGAAAACCACAAAGAATAATTTCAACATAAACACACAACAAACCAAGAGTAACGGATCCACCAATAGGATTTACAATCTTCAAAGGGTCGCAAAGGGTAATAACATCCAAAGGAATAACATCAACAAGCTCCTTCGACACGAATGAATGTGATGCACCCGTATCGAAAAGAACTCTAATAGAACGACAATGAAATAAAATAAAACCTTCCAAAACAGAAGGAGTAAAACCTTTGGACTGAGAAGAATCACCAGAAGCTTATTCAACATTAAGCTTCCCAAATTTGAAAGCCTTAGGAGTAGTTAAAACAACTCAAGATTTATAAGGAATATAACAAATGGAATACTACGGGAATATGTAATTTATTCCTAGACATATTCCAATTTGTTAGTGAGAATAAAAGTTTAAGAACAACGAAGGAATAGATTAGAAACGCACGAATGAAACCCCTGAATAGTTGTAACACATGTTCCATTTTGCTTTTGTTATGTGTTTATTATAATTTGTTCTGAACCTCGCTCTAATACCAAACCGTGACGCCCCACCTCTATGCTCACAATAACAAAGGTTATTATAAGGAATAATGTCTGCTATTGCAAAGAATAAGGCTTTTTAGAAGCGACCATCCGTAAGTTATGCCTTAGACGAGTATTGATTACATCGATAGGAGTTGTATAAATTACTCCCAAAGATATATATTCAATCTAAATCTAAAACGAAACTACGGTGGCTTAAGAAAATCCAGAACAATTCATAATAACAATAACACAGATAGTATAATCACATGAGAACAGAAATATCAGATATATAGCGGAAGACAAGTCTGGAATACATGCTACAACAACCGATAGTTCACAAGAACCAAATGTACATATACATATACATCAACATACATAAGATGAGGACTAATAAACCAAAAGAACTCCTCGAAGGCTAGACAAAAGATGATGCAAAGTCCCAAACGCTGAAGCTGCTACAGAATCAGAGATAGAAATTACCTTGAAATGACTCGGTCTGACCCGAGCATTATTTAAAAGAAAATAATAAACGGATCAGTCTAATTTAAACTTAGATGTGAATGCATCATAAACAACATCAAGCAAAATAATAATAGTCTCGAATGAGACTATTCAACATAAGAAATCAACATAGATTAAATGAAGAAATCACATAAAACTTCATCAAATCATGTTACCTGTTACCTATCACCTGTCATGTTTACATGTTACTTGTTACATGTCACTAGTGTGAAATGCATTACATGAATGTAAATCACTAAATTAAGTTATCTATAGGGAGCACAACACCTGTTTTACATGAAAATATTATATCTACACTCATGGAGTTGATTTTAATTTACAGTGACCGTGTGCATTGCATTTCCTCCCAATATAACATGAAGTGAATTCTCTTACAAGATGAACTAAAGATAATAGTGTGCATTGATTTTAATATACATGAAAATACATATTCGTTGTTGTGCTCACTATAGATAACTCAATTATAGTGATAGACTTACATTGTGCAATGCATTGCATTTTAATTTGTAGTGGAATATACATGGAAACATGGAGTTGATTTGAAGCTTAAAGCTCACTATCTTGGGCTCAAATTCAATCTCAAAACTATAACTTTAATTTTTGTTGCATTTTCACATTTTGCAATGGAAAATGAATGTAATTGTATTATATGTACTATGTAGTATTATAGACTTGTAGTATTGTACTATTTACTATGAATTATGGACTGTTATGGATTGTGAAATGTGGACTTAGTTGTGATTGCGATTGTTTTTTATGTTAATGACTTAAGGTTTATGTTGCATATCATGAATTAAATGTGTAATGTTTAATTTTTTATGATGCAATTTATGCGGTTAACCATCGGTTAACCGTTGCACAGTTAACTGTTTGCCTTGAACGGTTAACCGATTGGTTTGAAAAATTAACCAAACCGGTAAATTTGACCGGTTACCCACGGTTATATTTGATCGGTTCGGTCGGTATGTGCCCCCATTTTAACCGATGAAACGGTTATCCAAACCATTAGTTTTGACAAGTTAACTGTTCGAATTAACCGATCAGTTCAGTTAACCGATCGTGCCCACTCCTACTTGTAAATACACCTTGAAATGATGAGATCTACTTCTAGAACAAGTTTCCAAATCAGTAGAGTGCTAGTCCCTTAACCGATGACCACCGGTTATCGAATAGAATTATTTTTTATTTGATTTGTACTTTAATGATGAAGGAAGGGAAGGTATGGTGTGGCTAGAAATAGGAGGGTTTGGAAGCAACTAAAAAGTTCTCCAATAAGTGTGGGTTGAGATGCTTATATAGAGGAGGAATGGAGACAAGTTAGGATCCAAATTTTTACCAATTCTCCTTCATTTTCTATTCAAAATCTAGCCCATCTAGTTGCCATCAAAATGGCCAAATTTACATGCCCTAGCATAGCCAAAATAACTAGCCCCTATATGGACATCAAATCCATTTAAAGCTCGAACAAAATAGTTTGCGTTTAAATCCAATTTAAATGCATATTGATATCCTATATCGATTAATATATTTGTAACTATTATATATACATTTAATAATATTGTTCATCAAATCAAAATAAAATTTTATAAATTTCACAAATATTAATTAATTTATAACATTTACAAATTAATTAAATCATTGGTCAAAGGAATATTCATAATTTCGGCTGTGTGACCCATTTGGTGTAAATTTGGTCCGTGATTAATATTGAACTATTCGGATATTAACATTCACACGTCACTTAGCAGGTGGTGCGTCATTTTGGCCAAATTTATTACTTACTTGGTATTGGTAAAATCTAATTTTACTTTATTAAGCATTAACCGGTTGTGGCTATTATTTACACTAATTCTCTTCGTCAAAACTATATCACTTTGGCCCTATGAAACTTGGTAACAATCAAAATTCCAATATCATCCATATTCAACTCTATAGTCCAAATGCAAAGCCCTTGGTTTAATAATAATTATTATTAACCGAAATGCTCTGGCCAGAAACTTGAACTTTGAGGTTACTTTAGTTTACCGTAATAACAACCTCATGCAACCGAGGAAACAAATCCTCTCTTTAATAGTATTTCACTTCCAGTGCTTCCACTAGACCCAACTATAGTCGTTTAATGGACGCCATGTCACGATTTTACTATAATTAAAGCGGAGCTTCCACATCGAAGATCAATAATCTTCTCAAGTCAAGAGAATTATATAATTTTATCACATCGATATTTTCTGTTTGACCTTAGTTATATTAACCAACACAAAACTATCAAGTGAGTTATTCCACAGTTATCCAATAACTATCAGTACGTAACCCCTTCGTGCTCCTAACAGTCATGAGTAATACACTGCCCAACAATTGGAGAGTGTTACGTACTCTAGTGTCAATTGATGTATTGATATCCAGTATTGATACACCTTGACTATGATATTTAAAATGGTACATTTGTTTTCATTGTGATAAATTATTCATAGTTACAACACTTTGTAACCACTATCACAAAATACACCTAGAATCCAATAGAAGTCAACGAGTGTGGACCAGTCGGATTTTGAGTGTTGACCGGGGCAAGTGCGGTGTGTTATCTATGCAAAGTGAGTCTAGTGTCCCGTATATGACGAATGGACCATCCTGTGTAGATAGCTCGCTTGTGTTAGAAAAACAATCTATATCGTATTTTGAGTTTATTTGTTGGTACTTACCCATTATCGATTGAAAAATCGATAACGGATCCGTTGATTGAAGCGATATGGATAACTTTTCTTTTCAGGATCGCTGGAAGTGCAAAAATAGAAAGGCAATGTGATGGAATCGTCCAATACGTCTAAGTTTAAGGCAAATCGGTGTATTGGAATTAGTTCGATGATCGAGACTTAGCCAATTTCATAAAGGAGGACAGTAGAAGCCGAAGAGCACCACTTGTCTTTGGAGCCACACACATTCGACTGGGCAAACCCTATATCTGACATCGATCGAATACAACCAAAATCGACCATCTCCCTCAAAATTGAAATCCACCAAGCCCAAATCATCGACGTCGCCATCGCATTCCAAGATCCACCAAGTCCAACCTTCAAGTCGACTTAAATCCCAAGGCAAGAGCTAGGGTTTCAATTAGGTCGGGTCCAACAACTCTAGGCAGTGAGTAAGGAGGCGGCGACTTGATTAGGTGACAGCGATCGAACTAGGCAATGGAGAGGCGCAATAGTGGAAGTTGGTCGAAGAATGGCTGGAGCTAAGTCGGCAATAGCAAGATTCGGCTGAAAGCAAGGGAAATTAGGTGGTAAAAACAAATGAAGAGAAGCTTCGGCCCAAAACATATAAGTAGGAAAAACTTTCAAAAATTTTTCATTAAGTTTATAACTCGGTACCGAGTTATAGGGATAACTTAGTATCGAGTTGTCCATGTTTGCTCGGATTAGCTCCAAATCGACGTAGAGAGCCTATGTTCCAAACTAAAGCATTACATGATCTTTGGAGTGGAGATCGCATCGTCAGTGTGAAGAATTGGAATTCGAACTGAAACAAGAACCAATGGTTAAATAGTTAACTAGAAATCAACCAAGTAAAAGCAACGTCTTAGGACGACATCCAAATGATCAATTGGAATTCCTAGGCTAGCAATCCAAGATTTATGTTGTTTTAGAGCATGGTGTGTCTTCAACGAAAGAATACACTGGGGGGAAAATGTTAATTGGGTTTTAACCAAACAGAAGTCAACGGAAGTTTGAATGTCCAAATGAAGATGAAACGACTTGATTTTGGCAAGTATGCTTAGAAGAAGCAAAGAAGAGATTTGGGAAAGTTTCACAAGTTTGGAGCTAACACCATAACTCAGGCCTGAGTCATGCCTATGACTCAGCCCCGAGTTATAAGGCTTCATTGCTAGCCTCTCCAAATTCACATGAATAATTCTCTAGCTCTTATATTCATACCAAAGTGATTTCGTAGAATTCTAGACGACCTATCTCAAGAATTGAAGAGTTAGCTTCAATGAACTGTAAAGCAAAAATCAAGTCATAAAGGAATGATCATCAAAACGAGTCAGCAATCTATGAAAACACAAGGGCCACCCCAAAATGAAGTAAGAAATAAGATGTAAGAAAGTTGGGAAAATTTCCCTCTATGGGGATAACTCGGCCCCGAGTTATGGGAATAACTCGGCCCCGAGTTATGGGAATAACTCGTCCCCGAGTTATGGGAATAACTCGGCCCCGAGTTATGGGAATAACTCGGCCCCGAGTTATGGGAATAACTCGAACTCGTGGGTCCTCTAACTTTTTCACACTACTCAAGGTTGATGTCTTGAACTCCCTAGAAGCTGGCTTCTAATCCAATACGCCCACTACCCTTATGAATACAAACCATAGATTAATCAAAACGAGATCTGACTTCTGCCATCACCGTGAGAAATCTCTGCCGCTTCTTTATCTTCTATCTCCACACAATAGCCACCAAGGTAGCTACTTTGGGTAATTTTAGGACTTAGAACCTGTCTAACCTCTGCACTTGTAATTAGTTCTCTTTCAAATATCTTGTAATCTCAAACAAACTACATCAAATTATAAGCCACAAAGCTATAGAGTAGACGTAGGCCATAGATTGCCGAATCACTATATGTATGAAAACAAAAATTCCTTTTTTTATGAACCTGGGTACTCGAAGAAATTTGAAAAATCTATATTATAAATTTAGAGAAACTTATGACTTTTTCGAGTTATTGGAATAGTTTATATTTTGTTAATAACTGATTTTATTCCGGAATTGGAAAATCCATAGGGCCGTTCTTTTTAGATTTAGAGTTTATTTGTTCGAGAAGAATTTTTTTCATTGTATCCAATCTAATTTAATACCCAACAAAATCATGAGACGCTACTTAAAATTAAAAATTATTTAAGAGATTTTGATATGCTAGTCTTTTATATAATCTTTTATTCTAGTAGTAAAAATGGGGTGCCTTTGAGGTTTTTGCTTCATCCCTATTACTGCCGACTTGATTTGGGCTAGACTTAGATTTTAAGAAAAAAGTTGCAGTCTTTTCTAAAACCTATGCTATAGTTTACAAAAATCAAGTATTGACACGTCCATGCCTCCACTTCTTACGGAGCAATAATTCATCGAATTAGATCGGCAGAATAAGAAATAAAAATTCTTTGGTTGATTAGGAGACACCCGGATTTGAATTCGGGATAAAGGATTTACACTCACCCGCCTTACCACTTGGCCATGCCGCCACCCTACAATATGGGGTCAAAAAGCCAAAATAAGTGATTCATTTTTAGCCCTTATGGAACACTTATTTTTGAACCTCTTTCACGCTCATGTCATGCCGAGGTACCGTGGAAGAAAAAACTACAAAATCCGATACAATTTATCGTAATCAATTAGTTAACATGTTGGTTAATCGTATTCTGAAACACGGAAAAAAATCATTGGCTTATCAAATTATCTATCAAGCCGTGAAAAAAATTCAACAAAAGACGGAAACAAATTCACTATCTGTTTTACGTCAAGCAATTGTCCAAAGGTAAATCCTTAGGCATTTCTTGAGTCATCTCTAACCTCTTTTGCTTATTTCGTCTCGAATCTTTTTTTAGACGCCATCATTATACTAAAAATAAAATGAGATAATTGAAAATAATGTTTCCTTGTTTGGGAATTCTTTCATATGTTCCATTCGATCTATTTCTTTATTTCCCCATGAATTGTATGCTTGCGACTATAACGAAAAAACTTTCTCAAGTCTAATCGACTGGGTGTATTGTGTCGATTCTTTTGAGTAATATATCTTGAAATGCCCAGCAATTTCTTATTGACAACATTTTAGGCACAACTAGTACACTCCAAAATAACTCTACATCAGACATCTTTACCCTTAACCATGAACCTCCATTAAATTTTTGATCGACTTAATTCTCTTATGTCTCCCTACTTTATTTATCTTATTTACCTTTTATTTCAGCCGCTATCTACTAAATCTAGGTCACACAAGTTCCCTACAATCTATTCTTGGATGTTGATCCATTTTTGGCGTTAACACAAACACTCCTTCATAAGCAGTTCGTTGTTTCTGTAAACAATTATCTAACATTTCATAAATACACGAGAACACCTCAAACAACTATTTGGTGATATGTAATTGGATTTGATATTTGCTTCATGAATCAAATACATAAACAAATTAAGGTATCGTAGACAACATAACATGTATATTAATTGTTATTTCCAATGCATAAGGAATCCATCCTATATGTTCCGTGTTAAACATTTTAATAAGATGTCCTTGCATATCATTTAGGACATTCCTAATATCTTTTATACTTCCTATAAAAGACATCATTTACAAATCCAATGTCGAGTATTAAATAACTGAAGCTGATTTTGACACAAGTACATCATTAATAATCAGTAGTGTGTTGTTTACTTATGGTTTAGAAATATTTATGTAACTTTTATCTTTCTTTCTTATAAGCACACATTTCCTCTGCATTTTGATTGACAAAAATCAAACTATTTGATACTCCTATCAAAACATTTATTCAATTTTGATGCTTGTTGAATGATACTTATGTATCTGTTCTTGGATCATATTCAAAAAATCATAAACTTAATATCGCTCCCACTGACTTCGAGATACTTTGGTTATTATGTGTAAACAGTTTACTCTAAATCATAATTTAGAATTTTCTATTTTAATCATACGTACCAAAACATAAAGTCATCCTAGGCAATAATTTTGTGAGTAAAATTTGAAATAACTTGAACACATTGATTGGTGAATCCATTACATTGATTTCAACAGTTGAAATTTACGATTTTTTTCTTATCAATGTTTCTCATTACATCCAACTACATTAGTCTTTCACTTAAAGACACATTTTTGGTCAATCGGTCATATCCCTTCGGATATAACTATCAAAACCATATTTTGATAATGTATTTGGTATCTGTTTTGGATTTGTGCATCATACCATATCATATAGTCAATACTTTTAATGGTTTAATTAAACAACCAAGGATTATTTATTCTTAACATCGACAAGAAACTCATAGTTTCTCTTTAATGTACAAGAATACTTATTAGACGTTCTAGTATGTTGTGTTCATTTAAGTTCGATCAATTTCATTACATCCCTTGTAATCAGTTTTATCCTTAGATAGTATCCAAATTCATTTTATACCAATAATTTCTCAAAGAATTCATTCGCTATGAATTTGGTATTTTCTTGAAACAACAACTATTTCCTAGTGTAATGGACATGTTTTCATAAACATTTTATGAATTGCCTTATATAAAATTGATTTTTGCACTAGTTCACAACATAAATTAGTCATTTAATGACTATTATTTCCAAAATTATCTCGAGACGATTCATACAAGATCCCTTACATATAATTATTACCTGTAGTCTATCAGCTCACATAACCTGCCAACTCATTGGCCTATGATATATATAGTTTCTTATAAACCTCTATCGTATATGGTTTTGAGACCGAATCTTTATTCATATTAGATACATACAAAGCTCTTTTCAACAAACTCACCCATTCGATCATATCGAATTATTTCTATTACATGTTAGTTTATTTGCTTCCATTTTATATTTTACGAGCTTATCATAGACTTATACATGCATATCAAATACATATATCCATGCCTGTGATAACTCATCGACGAATATGACAAAGTACGTGGAACCATTTTTCTATTAATAGACTTATGATTGCATACTTCTATATATGTTAATCCAAAGAGTTCATTAACTCTTATGATGCTCCCACTGAATGGGTACTTTGTCCTTAATTGTCTGAGATATAATTAACTATTATCTTATGATTTATAACCAAATAATAAAAGTTATTTCTCAAAACTACAGCTTAATATATAATTCCAAAATAATTGTAAATTTTTTTACATACTTCAGTATTTTCCAATGCATCAGTTTTATTATGAAAACAAATACCATATTATAGTTTTATTTCATAATGAATATTCATAATATTTACATTAAAATATAACCATGTCTATTTTTCAGTCGCATCAAAAATAGTCATTATTTCATAAATAATGTGCGGTACATTTTACGAAATAATTTTCTTAACTTGATGAAATCAGTAAGTGTTACATGGCACTCTCTTATTATTTCTGATATTACTATAACAACGTACTGAATTCTGATGTTCATCATTCGCTTAATATAAATTATTTATTTCATATACTACAACTAGTTTACAGTGGAGAGTTCTTTGATCAAATATCTTGAACTCAAAGAAATGAATCCCATAGAAAATAATTTTCTATATGATAATACATTTCAAAATAGAAATCATGTTTCTTATTCTAAAGTTAACCATCAACCATTATTATTACAATTCTTGTATCCGATGTTTCTTTACGAAGTAGAAGTGACCATTCAATCTCTTCTTCCCAAGTGTATCTCACATCTACTATTGTACATTCATTACTCTTTCTAAATGGTTGAACCATTCAAAAGAAACCACTTACTACAATATCATAACGAACTCTTTACAAAAATGCATTTGATTATCCTTAACGTTTATGGACATCAAAATATGATGGAGCTTACGTAAATTGATCAAATTGACATTTCAGCGATCGAGTTCTTAGATCTATATTTTAGTTTTGGTCTTGTATTACATTTAACAAAATATGATCTTTTATTGTAATCAATCAAATTGGATACTTGATCTCACATTATGGTTTTTTTGCTTATTTCGGGTGAACTAATTTCATCAACATATGTATATTACAAACCGTGACCGTTCATATGCGATTGTATATGGATCAAATATCCGATCAAATATCCATAGTATTGCATTCCTTTTGAGTATGGAACTCGTAGAATTCAATACATAGTCTCAACCAAATAAGCACATAAGCGACCAAATTACGAACGTATGTAGTAGTTTTAGAGTCAAACGCTTGCATGGGTGTTAAAATGTTAACATGGAATAAGCATTTGTTAGTAAGTATATGTTATATTTCTATTTGTTAATCTCCAATTTAGTTCATTTGTATATCTTTATTGATAAATGCTTTATTAATCATATTAAATGCATAAATTTATCAATGTAGGTTACTATAACATTATATAGCAAATGTTCTTACAATATTAGAAAGGTTAAATGTTATCGTTTCATTATTCTAATAAGGCTCCCACTAGTTTTTATGTTTCATCAAAGCCCAAGTCGAAACATAGAAGTCTTTCTACTTCACTAGTGGTTGTTAGGACTTGTCTTTCTTGGAATTCTGACCTTGAGTTTGCTCAGTAAGTCATAGCTTCATGGACGATGGATAACTCCTTAACAGTTGTATCATATATAACTCTTAACCCTTGGTATCTTGTCCTAATTTCACTTCGACCTTGAGTTTGCTCAACCAATTGAAATAAAATTATTTATTGGTACCAACAATATCATGATGGCCTACGTATAATATATATACATTGAGTTTTCTCAAACAAATACATATAGTTATCTTACCTTGTATATTAAATATATTAATAATACTACACATAACATCCCTAGATTGAATTTGTTCAATAACTATGGAGTACGCAAGTAATTTATTAATATATATATATATATGTGTGTGTGTGTGTATGTATATATATATATATATGGTAGAGGACAACATTATATTGAAGATTCTGAATCTTCAATATATTATATTCAATGAATCGACTTATGGAATAGTGTATTTCTTTTGAAATAGCCTCTTGATTCAAGTGTCGGACACATCGGAAATCATGATATACGTACATTTACGTATGTATTTTTTCCTTAAGTCTATTAGGGGTTTCTTAATGTTCCACCTTTATTCATATTATATATGTTTTATTAATATATAACTTTTTTATTTCATGTTACTTGTATACTAGTCTTATGTATAATATTATATTAGTTAAATCTTATTTAATTATTTTTAATTAATTAACATTTTAATTAATTTTATATTAATTAAATGTAACATTTATATTGAACATTTATTATACACTATAACCTTTATAGTGTAACACATATATCACACATATATGTATATTATTTAATTAATTAACCTTTTAATTAATTTATCTAATTGAAAATTTTGATTAATATATATTAATTTTGAAAAATCATTTTATATACATACATGCATACTTATGATATCTTAAACATTTTCAAATATCATAACATATAAAATACATGTATATATTTTTCATTAATTAACTTATTTAATTAATTTATACATTTTATTAATCTTATTAATAAAATAAAATTTTCAAAATTAATATATGTTATTTTTCAGACATTTTGAAATTTTTTTATATTATAACTTTTATAATATATGTTTATCATATTTAAATTTAACTTTTAAATTTAAAATCTTATATTTTTACTTTTCAAACAATTTTGAAAATTAGCCCAATGCTCAATTCAAATTAGGTCATTGCTATTAGGGGCAACTTTTGGGCTTAAATATATGTTCGGGCCAGCCCCGTAGCCAGGTAGGGCAGAGTACTTAATTACCCAAACTTAATCCTTTAAAACTACCTTTTTAGACACCCTACTATTTAGGTTGTAAGCCTACTTAGTTAGCCCTAACATGACTAATTTAGACCCACATAGGCTGTTAGACTGTGATACCATCGTTGGAAATAGGCCAACCCATAGGAGAAATAATGGCTGAGTTTCAAATTTTTTTACCATGTTGGATTTTTATTGGGCCTATGAAGTGTAATTTATTTAGAAAATTTCTAAATTTCTTTAAATAAAATCATTATTTTATTTAAATTTATAAAATTATTTGTATATTATTTGATTAATGTTATAATACATATATACATATATATACGTGTATCATATACAGACATATCTATCTATGCATGTGTAACATATCAATCCGAGCAAGGTACAACATGTCCGTGTACAAATACTGGAATTTACACTGCAATGGGCACGTTAGCTCATCTAATATACAAATACATTATCTGAATGTATGTTTGTATGTTTAATTTATATATACAAAATGTTATATATATATAAACTATATTTTTTTAAATAACATTACACTAAAATAAACTTTTAACTATGTTTGAAAAACGATGTAATAGGATATAACAGCATTGTTAGAAACGCTGTATAACGACATGCGGTCGTAGATACGAAATTTATAACAGCAAAAATAAAAGCTGTTAAAAATGCTATTAGACAACGTTCTTTCACAGCTGTAAATAGTTTTCTACAGCGTTTGTTACTTACTTTCAAAAATGTTAACTGTGTTTTTCATCAGTGGTTTATAAACGCTGTTATAAATTTCCATGGTGTTTTTTATGTTATCGTAGTAATGTGCGTTATCTTTTCACAGCATGGTTTAAACGCTATTGTTTGTTCCTATTATTTTTACAGCGCCCATATTATGTTGTACCATTGCAATATTTACACACACGTGTATCATTAATCTAAACTGCATTTTATTATATTTCAACCGGATGATATACATAACATTTACAAATCAAACTAAAAACTTTCATATAGTAACATAACTATTAATTATTTCCACAAATTAAGTTGAACACACTATCCATAAACAAAGTTTACATAAATTCATAAACAAAGATAATATTTATAAACCGACTTCATACAACATTAGACAAAGACACAATATCTGCTTTAGGTTGATCTTTGATGCAATTAACCTTCAACTGCAAAATCACCATATGAAAATTGATAAAAATCAAATACACATTATATGAAACTTGTGTCCAAAAGTGTAATAAATAATGTGAATGAATATTCAAATGACACCCCTTTCCTTGTGACGCCCCACCTCTATACTCACACTAGCCAAGGATACTACGGGGTAATGCCGTCAACTAGCACGAAGAATAAGGCTGTTGAGGAGCGACCATATGTGTAATTGCTTTGTGCGAGTACCGATATGTCAGATTATATAACTTACGTTTCATTTCAAGAGGAAATCCGACATATCAAATACAAACTCAAAGCTACCATACAGTGGCTATGAGGACTTCGGAAACAAATATAGAAATAAACATAACACAAATCAGTCACATATATGAAAATGTACGTGTAGTACTAAGGATCGTGTAATATGGTATGTTAATGCGGAAACTGGTAATAACAGTAAAGTACAAATTAAAGTAAGCACACCAGGAATTTTTATACTGGTTCGAACTTCCCGTTCTACGTCCAGTCCCAGAATACCATCTGGATTTAAACTAAACCCCTCACTTAACCCGGAGGAATAGGTATACGACACCTGAGCAGCCGAACAAGAATTTTTCCGCCTCAACAGCCGAAGAGGACTTCAACTTAATACAAATATTTTTGTTGACGAATGTGTTCTGAATAACACTGATTGTCTTTTGATAGTACAACTTTCCTATAATCAAATCCTCAAGAGTATATATGCGTGTGAAGATTTAGAAGAAAGATAATCATGTAGAATCGAAGTATATGAATAAATTCAAGGATTCTAGTGATATTAAATAAGAATGAATGCTTTTATTTGCAGAAATGAATAGAGATTAGATTTCAGAAATATAAACAAGAATCGGTTATTATAGAAGTGAATTGAATATGTTTATATAGTTGTAGAAGAGTTGTAATCTTTCATGAAGAGTTTTAGTTAACAATTGTGTCCATACCTCTTGAAATAGAGGACATTCCTCTTCATGAAATGATCGTGTCTCTTTAGAAAACTAGCCGTTTTTCTCTGGTCGGTCGACCGGAAAACCTGGCCGGTCAGCTGAGTTTAAAACGTATACAAAACAGAAAGTCACTGTGCATATGATACAAGGTCGGTCGACCGAGGATCCTGGTCGGTCGGCCGACCTGGTGTTATATGCACAGTGAACACAGTTTTTGCTATAAAATATTTTGTGTGCATGTGTGACTATTTGAGGAATGATTTTAACATTATTCTAAGACTCAATAAAATAAAATATCCATACTAATCTCTGGATTGTAAAGTTATCTCCTTTGTAGTGCATGGTATGCACTTATTCTCTTTTTGTCGCTTTCATATAGTATTCTCGTCGTATGATCTCTGAAGCTTGTGTCATGAATCAAAACTCATGAATCAACATTCTCCCCCTTTTTGATTGATGACAATACTTATGTGACGAAGTAATATTGACATATATATTATAGTTCTCCCCCTGAATATATGGCGACTTTTCTGCAAAAATTCGTTAGTTTGCATACATTTCTCCCCCTTTGTCATCGACAAAAAGGAATACTTATAACAGATTAAAGTAATGCAAAACATTTAAATTTACATGGTACATTCTTGAGCTTAATTAGAAATAATTTAAAGATGTTTGCTTAGAACATAACATAACCATAATTAAGAAACAAATAAAGTACAAGAAATTCTTGAAAGTAAATAAATTGTAAAAATACTACAATTACTCCTCATCATCGTCGGTATCCCACTGTTATGGATGAAGATTTTCATCGAGAGGAGCCGGTTCCTTACCCCGTCTTTGAGTAGTAGGTGCGGGAGTTGCCGATGTGCTGGAACTTGTGTTATCGGATGTAGACCAAGAGAAATTTGGTGCTGGTCTTTTTCCAGGAGCAACAAATGAAGCACCGGCTTCAGAAGTACATGATAAGGCATCCCATAAATTTACGAAGAAGCCTTTGATCTTCTTGAAACGCCCATCAATTTTTCGAAGGCGAGAATCCAAAGCTAGTTGATTTTAGGCCAAAATATCAATGGCAGCCGCTGTGCTAGTACCGGGAGGTGGTCTTTGGATAGAGGTTTGACGAGTTATACGTTCTGTAGAATGAGTGGATGGTTGAGGTGTAGAATAGCTGCGACGTAGTTGTTCTCGTGGAATGGTACGCCATTGCTGAAAGGTTGAAATTTGGGACGGTGCATCGGGTAACTTCATTAATTTTATTGTTCGTGAGTCAAAGGTACGAACTTTGGATGTTTCGGATTCCGGAGCATGAGTGACAAAGTTGTTAATCAACCGCATTATGTATTCTCCATAATAAATATGGAGCATTTTTCCTTGGTTGAACGTAAGGAATTCATCCATAAGAAGTTGTGTCCAATTTACCCGAATATTTCCACACATAGCATATAACGCATTGAAGTTTTCGGGCTAGGGTTAAAATCTGTTTTGGGAGAGTAAAGTGAAGAGGTGAGATAAAAAGGTGAATGGTTGGGTTAAAATATGTAAGCAATTTCAGCAGAAATGTTCGTTCGGTCGGCTGAAATTCCTGAGTCGGTCGACCGAGTTGAGGTTCAGAACAGTGCTGAAACTTTCGGGAAGAGCTTCGGTCGACTTGTGCAGGGTATTCGGTTGACCGACTTTTTTTAAAAAATGTTCTAACATCATTCGGGAAACAAGTTCGGCTGACCGAGTCAGGTTGTTCGGTCGACCGACTTGTAAGAAATCTATTTTTTAAAAACTTCTCGGGACAGCTTCGGTTGACCGATTCAGATTTTTCGGTCGACCGAGGCATGTGAACAGACAAGTTTATGCTGTTTTTCAAACAAGAATTATAGAAATATAATTATATTATTGCATCATATATATCTATACATCTTATTAAAAAAATAACATATATATATTAAATTATAGCCATGGTGCATCAGCATCGACGTTCCCATGAATTTGGAGATGGAACATTTTCTACCGGTGACCATATTGGAGCTATTTGAGTTTGAACATGGTCAGAAGGAGATGGAGTTCTGTAAGGAGGTTCAGCAACATCATCCTTCTTAGATGAACAAAATTTCATGGCAATCTTTTCAAGGAAACTTAAACGTCTTGCCGTGACTTTTTGTTCGTAATAAAGTTCCCGTTGCATATTCATTTGTTGTTGTTGGTAGTGATGAATTTCATCAATCTTTTGTTTGGTTGATGGAGATACTACCATTTCCTTTTTCCCTTTCTTTTTATCAGGTGTATAGCCTGTATGGGAGTCTTCACATGGTTTCCACCTGTGTCGGGGGTCATTATCCGGAGAGGAGAATTCTAAAACACGATTAGGCATTGGAAAAGTAGGATGGGGACCATTTTCGGGGATGCGATCAGAATAGTCGTCGTCCGGGGATGTGTATGAGAGATGAGAATTTTCAGAATTGTAGACGTCATCGTTAGAAGACATTTTTGTCTCAAGTTTTGTTCTGTAACAAGTTTTTTGTATTTTATGTTCTATTCAATAAACATATGTATGTATATATAAACATTTATTTTCTAAAAAAATAGTGGTTTAAAAACAAATTTTAGTTTTAATCACAGAACTTTTTAAACAAAAAACTGTTTGTAGATGAATGATATACAATGCTTTAGAGTCAAAAATAGTTTATTCTGAAATTAAGTTTTAATGGTATAGATTATAAAAAGAGCTGGAACAAGAAACACCCATAGCCCAAGTGGCTATACTACAACATCTAACATATAAGTCAGAAGTCATGAGTTCGAGTGCCGCTTTGGTCAGAAATAAAATAATTTTTGTTTTTCCATATTTTTTCATATTTTTATTCATAAGTCTTTAAACGACATTATACCTAAATCTCGTCTTAGTTTTATAAAAGTATTTTCATTTAGTGGTTTAGTAAAAATGTCAGCTATTTGATTTTTAGTGTTGATAAATTCTAGATTTATTAATCCTTTTTCCAAACAATCACGAAGAAAATGATGACGAATATCAATGTGTTTTGTTCGTGAGTGATTGACCGGATTTTTAGAAAGATTTATTGCACTGGTATTATCACAATAAATTATTGATTTTTCAAGATGGCAATTAAAATCTTGTAATGTCTGTTGCATATATACGACTTGTGCACATGCCAAAGCAGCAGATATATATTCTGCTTCACATGTTGATAAAGAAACACAGTTTTGTTTCTTACTAAACCAAGAAACTAAGGAACGTCCAATGAAGTGACACGTTCCGCTCGTACTTTTTCGATCCGTCCGACTTCCTCCAAAATCAGCATCACTATAGGAAACTAATTCAAAAGGACATTCTTTCGGATAAAATAGTCTGAAATCTTTGGTTTTAGTTAGATAACGAATAATGCGTTTAACTGCTCTCATATGTGATTCTTTGGGATTTGCTTGAAATCGAGCACACAAACAGACACTCATCATAATATCGGGTCGACTCGCTGTTAAATAGAGTAAGGAACCTATCATACTACGATATAACTTTTGATCAACACTTTTGCCATCTTCATCTCTATCGAGATGAATCGTTGTACTTATAGGAGTTGGTTTGGCAGCAGTGTTTTCCAGACCAAAACGTTTGATTAAATTATAACAATATTTTTCTTGATTAATAAAAATTCCATTTTCAATTTGTTTAATTTGTAGTCCAAGAAAATATGATAATTCTCCCATATGAGACATTTCAAATTCATTTGTCATTATAGTTGAAAATTCTTGACATAATTTTTCATTTGTCGAGCCGAAAATAATATCGTCAACATATATTTGAATTATTAAAATATCTTTATTAGTTTTCTTAATAAAGAGTGTTTGATCTACTTTACCGATTTCAAAGCCAGATTCTAATAAATAACCTTTAAGACGATCATACCAAGCACGTGGTGCTTGTTTTAGACCATATAACGCCTTTTTAAGTTTATATACATGCTCTGGAAATTTTTCATGATTGAACAAAGGTGGTTGTTCAACAAAAACATTTTCTTTTATGAATCCATTTAAAAATGCACTTTTAACATCCATTTGATATAGTTTAAAATTATGAAAACACGCATAAGCTAATAATATTCGTATTGCTTCAAGTCGGGCGACTGGAGCAAACGTCTCTTCGTAATCAATACCTTCTTCTTGATTATATCCTTGTGCAACTAATCTAGCTTTATTCCTTGTTATATTTCCTAGTTCATCTGCTTTATTTTTGAAAACCCATTTAGTACCGATGACTGATTGATCACTAGGTCTAGGAACGAGTTCCCAAACTTCATTTCGTTCGAATTGATTTAATTCTTCTTGCATGGCAAGTATCCAGTAGTCATCAGTTGAAGCTTCTTTTATATTCTTAGGTTCTATGTTAGAAAGAAAAGCAACATGACCAACTTGATTTAACTGATGTCTGGTTTTAACATTCGTATTAACTTCTCCAATTATATTTTGCACAGGATGATCTCTTAAAATTCTAGGTGGAGATTTTATTATATTAGAAGTCACGTTTGTATTGGTTTCATGAATATCAAGATTTTCATTTGTACTATTATTCTCATTCTGAGTAGATTCATCATCAGAATCAATAGTAACACTTGGATTTATATTTTTAAAATTTTCGTTGAAAGAAACATGTAAACTTTCTTCAATAATTTGAGTTCGTTTATTATAAATTCGATAAGCCTTGCTTCGTTCCGAATATCCAACAAATATACCTTCATCGGATTTTGGATCGAATTTGCCTAGTTGATCTTTAGTATTTAAAATAAAACATTTGGAACCAAAAACTTTTAGATATGAAATATTTGGTTTTCTTCCATTTAGAAGTTCATATGGTGTATTTTTAGTTAATGGTCGAATAGAAACGCGATTTAGTACGTAACAAGCAGTAGCTACAGCTTCTGCCCAAAAATGTTTCGATAAAGTTGTTCCATTTAGTAAAGTTATTGCACATTCTTGTAACGTTCTATTTTTCCTTTCTACAACTCCATTTTGTTGTGATGTTCTAGGAAAAGAGAAATTATGGTTAATACCTTTCTTGTTACAAAATTGTTCAAAAACTTCATTTTCAAATTCGCCTCCATGATCACTTCTTATATTTTTAATTTTCAATGTTTTAATATTTTGAATTCTTTTAACAAAAACTTTAAAATTATCAAAAGTATCACTTTTATTTTTCAAAAAGAAAATCCAAGTATATCTAGAGAAATCATCTATAATAACAAAAACATATCTATTATGGTTAATAGATTGCACTTGAGTTGGACCAAAAAGATCCATGTGTAAAAGTTCAAGTGGTTGTTCTGTAGATATTACTTTCTTTGATTTAAAAGAAGATTTTGTTAATTTTCCTAATTTACATGCATCACAAAATATGTTAGTTTCGAATTTTATATTGGGTAACCCTTTAACTAATTTATTTTTAGCAAGTTTGTTGATGGTATTAAAATTGATGTGACAAAATCTTTTGTGCCAAAGACAAGAATCGTTTTCTTTAGCTACTAGACACAAATTTGAATCATTATTAACATTCATATTTAGGATATAAATATTTTTATCTCTATTTCCTTCAAAAATAATGTTGTGATTTTTATCAAAAATGTTACATTTATTTTCTGAAAAAGTTATATTAATACCTTTATCACATAGTTGACTAATACTTAATAAATTATGTTTTAAATTTTTAACTAATAAAACATCAGTAATGAGAGGTAAATTAGATGTACCGTTGCTATTGACATTGCCTTTGCCGATGATATATCCTTTTGAGTTATCTCCAAAGGTGACTGCTCTTCCATTTGAGTATATAATGTTTGACAACATTTCTTTGTTTCCAGTCATGTGTTTTGAGCAACCGCTATCTAAAATCCATTTTCCTCTCTTCTTATGTGGTACCTGCAAAAAGTTTATAAAAAGTTGGTACCCAATCTTTTTAGGGTCCTAAGAGTTAGATCTTAGGAAGCCAAACCCATACGGGTTCAGAATTCCCTTTATAGACATAATTTTTGTTATTATGAACAGTTTCCATAAAACTTTTGATATGTTTATTCCTTATCAATATATTATTTGTTTTTGGAATCCATATCTTAATAGTTTTAGTATTTGAATAAACTGTTTTCCTAATATCTTTCTTAATTTTATTATTAATTTTACTTTTAGCAAAATTATTTTGTTTCTTAAATCCTAGTCCAGATTTATTGTTAGAAGTTTGAGAGTTTTCTAGTATACTAGAAAGATTTTCTCTTCCTTTATTGAAATTAGAAACATTTTTAGAAATACCAGCAAATTTTATTTTAAGACTAGATTTTTCTAACTCTAAATCCTTAATCTTAGATATTAAACTATTATTTTCAAAAAGTAACACATCATTTTTATTTTTCTGAATTTCTAGTTCCTCAAATATTGACGTAATTTGAGAAGATAAGTTAGAATTCGATTGTTGAGAGATTTCAAGTTCTTCTTCTAATATTACCTTCTCATCTTTTAACATATCTACTTCTAAAACTGTTCTATCTAACTTTCTTTGCAACTCCTTATTTTTCTTTTTAAGTTGTTTTGTTAAATTTACTAATTCAGAATTTATTTCAATTAAATCTTCAAAAGTAAAATTACTTACATCGTCTGACGAAGCCATGAAGCATACATTTGCTTGTTCATTATCACTTTCACTCTCTGATGAGGATGATGAGTCAGTGTCGTCCCAAGTGACTGAAAAAGCTTTTCGTTTGGTTTTGTCCTTCTTGAAATTATTCTTTTTACGATCTGGACAATCTTTCTTCATGTGTCCTTTCTTATGACATTCATAACATTCCATTGTTGAAGATGATGGTTTGCTGCTATTGGAATTATTGTTGTTTCCCTTGAATTTGTTTTTGTTGAATTTCAAAAACTTTTTGAAATTTTTAGCGATCATTGCCATATCTTCATTATCTGAGTCGGAATCATCTTTTTCTGCTTGGAATGCCACATTTTTCTTTTCTTGTGTTCCATTTCGTTTTGCCTGCAAATTTACTTTGTAGGACATTAAATTACCTATCAATTCTTCTGGTTTTAATGTTGACAAATCAGTTGCTTCTTCAATAGCTAGGACTTTTCGTTCCCATTCGTCCGTTAAAGAATTTAAGATTTTTGTAACAACATCAAAATCAGTAAACTTTTGTTCTAGTGATAATAAAGCATGATAAATATCCTGAAATCTAGAGTACATGTCATTTATAGATTCATTTGCCTCATTTTAAAATTTTCAAATTGATGTTTCAGCATAGAAAATTTGCTCAATTTAACTTTGTTCGTTCCTTCATGTGAAACTTTAAGAGTTCTCCAAATTTCATAGCCGGAAGTGCACATGCTAACTCTATTAAATTCATTTCTATCTAATGCACAAAATAAAATATTCATAGCCTTAGCATTTGATGTAGCATCTAGTTTTTGTGTGTTACTCCAAGTCGAGTATTCTCCAGTAGGAATTGTGTATTCTCTTTGTATAATATTCCAGATATCAAATCCACTTGATTGCATATAGATTCTCATTCTAGTTGACCAATAATTGTAATTTATACCATTGAAAAGTGGAGGTCGTGAAGTCGATTGACCTTCTGTGAAACTAGAATTAGTGTGAGTGTTAACATCGTTAATTTGTGTGGTTGCCATATTATTAGAACTAAGTAAATATCAAATAACTTTGTGATGGTTATAAGATGACCTTGCTCCGATACCAAATGAAAATGTACGTGTAGTACTAAGGATCGTGTAATATGGTATGTTAATGTGGAAACTGGTAATAACAGTAAAGTACAAATTAAAGTAAGCACACCAGGAATTTTTATACTGGTTCGAACTTCCCGTTCTACGTCCAGTGCCAGAATACCCTCTGGATTTAAACTAAACCCCTCACTTAACCCGGAGGAATAGGTATACGTCACCTGAGCAGCCGAACAGGAATTTTTCCGCCTCAACAGCCGAAGAGGACTTCAACTTAATACAAATAGTTTTGTTGACGAATGTGCTCTGAATAACACTGATTGTCTTTTGATAGTACAACTTTCCTATAATCAAATCCTCAAGAGTATATATGTGTGTGAAGATTTAGAAGAAAGATAATCACGTAGAATCGAAGTATATGAATAAATTCAAGGATTCTAGTGATATTAAATAAGAATGAATTCTTTTATTTGCAGAAATGAATAGAGATTAGATTTCAGAAATATAAACAAGAATCAGTTATTGTAGAAGTGAATTGAATATGTTTATATAGTTGTAGAAGAGTTGTAATCTTTCATGAAGAGTTTTAGTTAACAGTTGTGTCCATACCTCTTGAAATAGAGGACATTCCTCTTCATGAAATGATCGTGTCTCTTCAGAAAACTAGCCGTTTTTCTCTGGTCGGTCGACCGGAAAACCTGGCCGGTCAGCTGAGTTTAAAACGTATACAAAACATAAAGTCACTGTGCATATGATACAGGGTCGGTCGACCGAGGATCCTGGTCGGTCGGCCGACCTGGTGTTATATGCACAGTGAACACAGTTTTTGCTATAAAATGTTTTGTGTGCGTGTGTGACTATTTGAGGAATGATTTTAACATTATTCTAAGACTCAATAAAATAAAATATCCATACTAATCTCTGGATTGTAAAGTTATCTCCTTTGTAGTGCATGGTATGCACTTATTCTCTTTTTGTCGCTTTCATATAGTATTCTTGTCGTATGATCTCTGAAGCTTGTGTCATGAATCAAAACTCATGAATCAACAATATATTCATATCACAAGGGCAAAAACATATATGAATATATCACATAGAAGTGTACATCAAAGTAGTGGTCATACAAGATCCACTACATCACAAAAGAATAGATACAAGTGCTAAACAAAAGAATAAGTATACATCAAGGAGTCTCTATCTCAAATGTATACAAACAAAAACTACTAAGCTAAAGTAGTTAGCCAAAAGTCGGGTGACGGACCCTGATAAGAAGTCAAGCAGAAGCACCTGAAATATCTCGGTCTGACCCGGGTATTATTTAAGAAGAAAATAATAAACGGATCAGTCTAGCTATAAATATCAGATAAAATGAGATAGGAAAAGAGATATGACAAAAACGTATGATAACAATAATGCCATACTGCGACAAGTATACATCAAATAACAACAAAAATCATACAATATCTCAAATCATCTCAAAACACCAAAAAGAATCACATTCTTTAAATTATTCACCAAAACACAAATATTGACAAAACATATCAATGCCAATCCACGAAAATTGGTGAAACACAAATTCTAGAAATCATCAACTAGAAATCCAGAAATCACAAAGGGGGAAGGCCTATCACAAACGGGAGCATGAAACCTCACCAACACGTGTATCACAAATGGGTCGCTATCCCATGGTCGCTAACCTTAGAGCCGGTGCCATGACGTAGTACAGCGAACGCCCGAGGAACCAGAAACTCAAATAATCCAGAACATCGACGTAGTACAGCGTTACGCCCGATGAACCAAACTCAAATAATCAGGCACAACGACGTAGTACAACGAACGCCCGATGAACCTGAACATAAATAGTACGGAACAACGACGTAGTACAGCGAACGCCCGATGAACCGAACTCCAATAAGCCGGAACAATGACGTAATACAACGTTACGCCCAATGAACCGAACTCCACAAAACATTGGTCGCTAGCCTATAAAAAATGAGACGAAGCTCCATAAATCGGGGTACAGTCCCCCACGTGGACAAAGAGACATTGCAAATCGCTAGTTTAAACCATAAAATGATCATCATCGATCATCAAGAAGTGTCGATTACACTAAGCTAGTAGCTAAATGAGTTTAGCTTCATGTCCAATAACCACTGGCTTAACTTAAATATTTACGAACAAATTGTAAATTTCGACTCGAAAATTATCACAAGAGTTCAATCGAACAAGTCCAAGAATTAACCGACGAAGTAAACGAAAGCGTTTCATACCACTTTTTTTGCTAAGTCGTTTAAGTAGATTTCTCATACGAATGAGGTAAAGGTTTGTATATACTAATAGATTGGAAAACGGTTATAAAACGAGCTTTGTATTTAAAATATAGTGTTGAAATCGTGGTTGTGAAAGAGTTTGAATATTTACTACTAGTATAGAAACCTTTATATTTAAAAGTGACAAATCACAAAAATGATTGTAAAAAAAATCAATCACCAAAGATTCACATACGAAGACTTGAATTAAATCCAAAGAAATCGATACCAAATCCATAAAAATGGATATTCTCAAAAATCCCGAAAAAGAAGTCATCAAGGTCGATAAAAGTGATAACAACTAATCGGAGCAACTAAAATCGATAAAAATAAGAAATCCACACAAAACAGCCTAAATAGGAAAAAATGAACGTTTCCAGACGTCTGGTTTGGAATCCACACGTCTGGATTTGTTTTCTGCAAAATATTTCAAAAAGCCAACCAGACGTCTGGAATATCGAAGTAGACGTCTGAGCCATGACCAGACGTCTGGTTTAGAATCCAGACGTCTGGTTTTGTCTTCTGGAAATAATCTAGGGAACCCCCAAACGTCTGAAACTTCAAGTCAGACGTCTGAGACTCATCCAGACGTCTGATCTTAGATTTCAGACGTTTGGAATTAGTCTCTGGCTTTATTTTTAAATTCTGCGTGCATATAATTTTGCTCCAGGTCCAAACCAGACGTCTGGACTTGGTCACCAGACATCTGGTCACCTGGTCTGGGCAACAATTTGCCTAGGCCAAAGTGGCCAAAACGTATCGGGAGCGATCGGACGAGCAACGACGACTAAGGATTTACGCCAAGCGGCAACCCAGCCTTAAAGGCTCTTCGATACACCCTAAATATCAATGTCCAAACATCCAAAGTAGGATATTCATAAAATTGGACCAAAACACCAAAATTGGAAAATTCACCAAATCAATTCAAATCAAAAGCAAATTAATATACACAAATGTTAGGAATTCATAACTAACAACAATGATAGCTATAGACGTAGATGTGAGTTAAAGAACTCACCTTTAAAACTCAAAACACAAGTGAGAAGCTTGAAAATAAAGGAAAGACCAATTCCTCTTCAATCTCAACTCATGAAGCTTCAATCTTCCTAAATTAGGTTATAGGAAATTTCTGAAATTGGAGAGAGATTGAGATGGAGAAGATGAAGAGGATGCTTACCTAAGCTTCTCTTTGATTTTGGAGTTAGAACTTGAATTTGCAAAGGAAACTAGGGCTTAGGATTTTAGTTTCCAATCTCTACCCCCATTTTTACAAAAGCTTGAAGTGTTAGGAAAATAATAGAATGAATGAAGAGGAGAGGGGGTGGAGTTAGGGTATAGGATGAGTTGGGTTCGTGGGCTGAAACCCAAACCCAAGCCTAAAGCCCTAAGTGAAAATGTCAAAATTCTACTCAACTCCAAACATATCGATGTTTATACTCAAAAATGTTGTAAACGCCATTTTGGACTCAATGGAAGTGGTCTCGAGTCCCAATTCGACTGTTTACAAAATGTAACATTTCGAACTTTAATCCGATTAACGATGCTATATTTAAATAAAACATTTAAATATATAATCGTAAAATATGCGGGTTGTTACATACCTTGTCGTTCCCAGCTTGAAGATCTTCTTTCAAATCAGAAAGACCTGCTTTCATGTATAGTACACCATATGTACTCTGTGGTACATAATTGAGGCCGAGCCACTCTTCAACATTCAGATCAAACTGAAATGCATTTGAAAGAACATCATCATAAATTGATGGTTTTAAACCTGACATGCTTTGAAGAAGACATGGAATATATGGAAGCAAACACACACACACAAACACACACACACACACACATATTGATTCCCTATTCAAAACAACTTCAGGAAATATCAGTTCACATTTTCATCCTTCAACCGATCGCACATTCTTACTTCAGGAAGTACACAGCTGATACTTATACAGGTATCCCATCTATGCAGCACTTCAAAAATGAAAAAAGGAAAAAAGCACAATTTACCAATCAAATTGCTGGATTACTTTTGCTGATTGTATAGAACATGGTCGTCTTCCTATACAACAACTTTACTCAATAACAAGTATTGTGAAAGGCATAACATTAGTACATATATACAAGTATGAATATGCAAAAGATCGATAAAGTTCAAGATGACATGTTCTACCTATTCCTTGCCAGTTTGCTTTAAATAAAAATCATTATAAAGTATGTTTCATGTAAGTAGTGGACTAAAAAAATCACTTTGAAATCAAATGGATACCCTTTTCAAACGATTTATTGGAACAAATATAAGTAGTTTACCAATCAGTAATTTTATTCTACATGAAAATTCCATTGTTGAATCTATGCCGAAATAATTCAGCCCCCTTAATATCTGTAAGTACGCCCTTTTCACATCCATGTATTTTTATTACATCTTTTTACAATACATCAACTAAATAACAAGTTATGCAAAATTTGAAGACTCGGATGTTCAAGCAATATGTAGCATTTACCACATTCAAAGCTCGTTATGGTGTACTTAGAACTCCATCTTTATATTTAATTAATCAAGGTGGTACAAAATAATATAAACTTATTTAATATTTATAAATCGTACTTAGTTAAATTTCTATAATACTTAGTTAATTCTTATAAACTTATTTAATATTTACAAGTCTTGGTTAACTTATTATTATTATAAATCTTAGTTAATTATTATTATGTAAATCTTAGTTAACATACTATTATTATTATAAATCTTAGTTAATTATTATTATTATAGAAGATTAAGTTATATTTTATATTTTTATATACTTAGTCAATTTTTATAAAACTTAGTTAACTTAGTTAACTTATTTAATTTTATAATACTTAGTTAATTTATATAAACTTATTTGATATTTATAAATCTTAGTTAACTTATTATTATTATTGTAAATCTTAGTTAACAATAATTATTATTATTATAGTAGAAGATTTATCTATATTTTATATTTTTATATACTTAGTTAATTTTTATAAACTAAACTTGTTAATTTTTATAAAACTTAGTTAACTTAGTAAAATTATTATAAAACTTAGTTAATTTTTATAAACTTATTTAATATTTATAAATTTTAGTTAACTTATTATTATTATTATAAATCTTAGTTTATTATTATTATTATAGAAGATTTAGTTATATTTTATATTTTTATATACTTAGTTAATTTTTGTAAACTAAACTTGTTAATTTTTATAAACTTATTTAATATTTATATATATTAGTTAACTTAGTATTATTATTATAAATCTTAGTTAATAATAATATTTATTATTATTATTATTATAAAAAAATTAGTTATATTTTTTTTATATATACTTGGTTAATTTTTATAAACTAAACATGTTATTTTTTATAAAACTTAGTTAAATTTTTATAATACTTAGTGTTTGCACAAAAAATGGAAAAACACCTCAAAGTCGTATGATTTAGTAGATTTTATGTTGTTCTCAGTGATTTGGGTGATTTATGCAAATATATGAAAAGCAGGGGGTGAATTGTAAAAGACACGCAGATTTATAGTGGTTCAGCCAGAATGTGCCTACGTCCACTTTATATGTTATTTCTCTTTTCTTGTTTAGATTACAAGTACAAAGCTTTGATACAAGTAAAAGAAAGTTGTTTGAAAGTTCTCTCCGTGCTTGAGCTCTCAAACTTGTCCCCCATTGTTGTACCCCTGCCCCTCTATTTATAGAGTGAGGCTGGGGGTAGGGGTCTTGGATGTATACAGCTGCTGATGGGCCTGAGCTGATATAATCTGGCCTGGCAAATTTGGTTCGGCAATGCCTTGGTTCGGTAGTAGTTGGTTGGAGATGAGGTCTTGGTTCGGCAGTGCTTGGATCGGTAGTGGATGGAGGGTGGCTGGTTCGGTAGCACTCTGGTTCGGTGGAGGTTGATTCAGCAGGGATGCTTTGCAGTTGGTTTGGTGAAGTCTGGTCCAGTAGGTAGTGGAGTTGGACCGGAGGCAGGTGGTCCGGTGGGAGCTTGGAGAAGCATGGTTCGATGGTTGGTGAATTTGGTCCGGTGCCTTCTTTCTCACTCTGATTCGGCGGTGGAATGAACGTACCAAACACTTGCCCCCCAAAGTAGGGCATATGCTCAGCATATGTCGTGCTTTGTTTCAGTTTGGACGACCATATTCGGCCAGAGAACCGAACTGGCTGGTCCGGCTATCCAACCTTCCTCTATAAGTAGGAGCCACATCCCTTCGTCATTCCTTACCGAACAAAATAGCTGAGTTAGCTTCTGAACTGTCGAGTCAATTACTGTGCCGAACCAACCTTAACTGCCAGACCAGGTAAATTCTCCTTTGCCGAACGAGTTTTCATGGTTGATTCTCTTTGTTTTACCGAATGATCCTAAGGGCTTTCGATGCCGAATGAACTCGATGTCGAATGGGTCGTGAAATCTTCAGTACCGAATGAACCTAATACCGAACGAACTTGAAAACTTTCTGTATCGAATGGACTTGAGAATTTTCTGTACCGAATGGTTTTATGTTTCGAACGACAAGTTAAATTCCAAACATCATATACTTGCTTGTTTTATACTTCTACATCCTTTGTTCTAACAACGTGCCTTTTTGTGTTTGCAGAAAAATGTCTCACAAAGTGGAAACCCGATCAGAGAAAAAGAGATCTCATGACAAAGAAGAGCCTTCCGCCGTGCCCCCAGTTCAGCCAGGACCTGTCCGTCACGGGCCCACCCCGAGATCATTAGTGGATGGATACGGTCCTCAGGAACTTCTTAACTTGCCTCCTGATTGCTTCCCTAGCTTACTCAAGGGCGAGCAACTTGATGTTATATCTCGCTCCTTCGGGATCGACCGAGCACGCATGTTATTCCCGGATGCGGGAGTGATGCCGTATGATCCTCCCGTAGGATATTTTGCCTACAGCAGATACCATTGCATGTGTGGGGCCATCCCGCCTCTCAACGCCTAGGTAGTCAGCTTTCTCACATATCTAAAGGTAGCTCCATTCCAGCTTCAGCCCAACTCTTATGCCATTCTGGTGAGTCTCTTTGTCATCTTCCAGAGGAGATATGGGCGTCCTCCTTCCAACCGGGAGATCCGGTATTTGTACAACTTGAGAGGCTACAAGAAGGGGTCTCCCTACATCAGCTTGGAATCGGCCGTATCCTTTAAGCCGGTCCTGGATCTATACTCCAAGTACAACATGTTTAAGAAGGAATGGTTTTTTGTCAGGGATGATTCCGTTTCTATTCGGCGCTTCACCTCCGGATGTAAGTCAAAGCTTTATTTTTAATTCCCGTTCTGGTTGTAATACTCTTTCTTATGTGTTTTTATTTTTTGCTAGCAACAGGTGGTTTTGCGGTCGTGGAGAATGATCGCCTGGTTCAGACGGCATCAGAAATAGTAGCTATTACTGGGAGAGATAGGTCAGCTGCCTACCTGATCAGGAACGCTACACTCTTGGAGTACAACTTGATCCTTCCACAGCAGTCCGTGGTCAAGCAGAGGGACACGGCTGAAGAGAAGGCTGCCCAAGCTAAAGAAGGGGCCGAGTCGAAGAGCAGTAAAAGGAGGCCCTTTCCGAAACACCCGGTTGCCGGGGGGAAGAAGCTCAAAAAGTCCGACGGTCCCTCTCCCAGCACATGTCCAGATATCCCGGAGGAGGGAGAGGTGGAGGAGGAGCAGGGCGAAGATGGAGGAGAAGGCGCTGGAGGTGGCGACGGTGTCGGGGCTTTGTCTTCTGGGCAAGTATGCGAGATGCAAGAGTGGACGGATGACGCTTTCCGCCAAGCCTTCGAAGGTCTGGAGGGGACGAAGAAGTCCAAGAGAGCCGATAAAGTTGGGACCGGCGTTGATTTATCTTCCAGGAGTGCCTCTACTGAAGCAACTTCGGCGGTTCAAGGTCAATTTCTCTTTACTCTTTTAATTCTTGAATGATGGCTTAATACATATTGGTGACACTTGGTTTTCATATCAGGAGCGGGTAAAACGGCCAAGACCTCAGATCTTCGGCACAGGCTTGAATAATACAAGCTCTCCAAAGCTTCCGCCAAGCCGAAGCCTTCCACTAACCGACCCGGAGACATAGTCGGCTATCGTCCTCTTCTCGGAGTTATCGAAGAAGATATACAGAAGAGGAAGAGGAGTCTATCTTCGTCTGAACCTCTTCTTGAACCCCCGGCCCCATTCCAGCCTATTCACGACATTACAGAGGAGGATACCGAGCTTATGCCCTCTCCCCATCTGTCTGAGAACCCAACCGTCATCCCAATAGATCATCCTGGTTTAGCATGCAATCCGTTTGCGAGTCATCCGGACCTGGACCCGGCATCTCATGATATCTCTTTTGATGAGGTTACTGGTGAGCACCTTCTTCCTCGCAATCCAATGGTAAGGGTGCTTGATGAGGCCAAGTCCCTGGACCTTGATTTTCTTACTACTCGGGTTGTCGCTATGGGGAACGTAGCTAAAGCAAATATTGACCGGGTTGCTGAGGAGACCAGGAAGTTGATGGGGCATCATGCCCGACTGGTCAAGGTCGGGGAGGAAATTGGGAGTGCCAACATAAGATTGCGGTTGGTGGTTTCCGATCAGGCCAAGCAACTCGCTGATCAGGCCATCCAGATCTCTCAGCACGAGGCCGCCTCCGGACGTCTAAAGAAAACTATGGAAGAGGCCAGCCGGGCCGAACTGCGGAAAATGGAGGCTACTTGCAAGGAACAGATTGATATGGCCATTGCCACGGTGGACGAGGTTCGGAAAGCGGATCTTGAGCAGATAGAGGAGTTATCTGGGAAGCTTGAGGCTGTAGAGCTTGCTCAAGCCAAGTTGAGGGAGGAGATGGAGGCGATGCGGAAATCCCTTCAGGCTGACTGCTCGAAATACCAATTGGAGAGAGATTCCGCCGTCGCAAGGTTGTCGGGTTCCGAGGCCCGGACGAGGACGTTTGAAGAGAACGAGGGGCTGATGGAGGGGATGCTCCAGGATATGTACTTCCGTACTTGGAGGCAGGGTAACTTGTCCTGGATGGATGATTACCCCCGGGTTATGGCTAGGATCTATCTCAGGGCTCTAGTGGAGTCCCAGGCTGAGGCAGATAGGGAGGGTGGTGTGGCCTTTAGGATGGATGCTGTTACTGCCCAGTTTACCAAGGAGGAGAAGGTGGCGGTGAAGGAGGGCATGCGGTTGCTTGCAGTTGAGGAGGCAGGTGTGCAAGTGGAGGATGATGATCAAGTTGATCAAGGAGCAGATGCTGGTAAGTCTTCCTTTCTAGTCTTTCCGTTAACTCGGTTGCTTATCACTAACGAATTCTTTCTCTGACTGGACAGGTGGACAATAGGACAAGGATAATACTCTGACGCAGCCGGCTCCTTGATTCGACCTGGAAAGTTTTTTTTTGTGGACTTGACATGGTTGTATATGTTAGTCTTAAAACAGTAACGTAACTCTTAGGTTGTAATTTTTCTACTTGTAATAAATAGCTCTATTCTTGATGTGTAATTCTTTAACTTAAGCTGATTCTGTTGTCTTTTGAATGTTTTTGCTATTCTGACATGTTGTATGAGAAATATAGCTATGCATATTCTTGTAATTAGATTGTGTTTGATGTCAGGTTCTTGTTTAAACATAATTTCATGACTTGCAATGTTAGCGTGAGGTGTGAATAAATTATAGTCATGTATTTATGAAAGAAGGAAATACCGCCCTTTATATTTTGCTTGTAGATGGCAGCTTTGAATATCCTGTGTGACCGAGTATGGGATGCGGTCCAG
The DNA here is from genome assembly GCA_030737815.1 of Allium fistulosum. Taxonomy (NCBI): domain Eukaryota; kingdom Viridiplantae; phylum Streptophyta; class Magnoliopsida; order Asparagales; family Amaryllidaceae; genus Allium; species Allium fistulosum. The sequence continues at coordinate 426,111,938 of CM060902.1, forward strand.
TATCTTGTCGTGAGCATTTGCTTTCATTAGTGAATGTCTCCTGCTCTGTGTCATGTACTTCAGGGATTGTTACAGAGGATAGGAGAAAAGTTGCTTAAGTAAAATTGAAATATGTGAAAAAGTAAAACTTCCAATCACGGAAGGCCTTCAATGTGCTTAAGTTCGTGGCAAACGGGCTTTGTAGTCACTTTCCCTAGCTGTGTGTTTGGAGACATTTGTCACCCATCTTACGCCTCCGCGGGGAGTTAATTCTTTTTTAGCACAGCCGCACTTAAGACACATCGGAGCCGAGATCGCGCACAGTAACTACCCGGGCCATTATGGCCCATAATCGTGGGTATTATTCGATTTACTGTGGCCGGCTAGCGTGGGTGCCGATCGTCAACCGTGAACTGCCCCTGGCTGGCCACACCTTATGTTGGGGCTTATAGTCGGTTCACAGTTGTCGGCGAGCCGAACGCCGTAATGAGCTGCCTCGGCTATAGTCGGCCTTCTCGGTGGCTTATAATCGGCTCATTACAGTTGGCTTTAAGGGCCGTCGCGAGCAATGAGTTAACCCGCAGCAGAGGGATGCCGGAGCAAAAGTGTCTCATTGGCAAGGGCATAGATTCGCATAGTACATGTTAGGTCTTGTCCAGGTGAAGTTGCGCTGTGGAGTGCTTTGGGTGGAAATGCTATACGCATAGGATTTTGTTCAACAGAAAAGGATAAAGTTAACAAGCAGCCAAGATAACAAGTTAAAAAAGAGACAAGGTCTTTTAAAGTAATTCGGCACGAAAAGGCCTACATCCACTGATTCTCTTTGTTAATTCACTTCATATGGGCAGTACAAGTTAAGAAAAGTATCGACGGAGGTGTTGGATGTTCCATGCCTTCTGGACACCTCTCCGTCCACTGTTGACAAAATATAAGCTCCATTGTGGAGATCTTTATGAATTACATATGGTCCATCCCAGATTGGATCTAGTGCTCTGGGGCGAGGGAAGATTCGCTTGAGGACAAGATCCCCTTCTTGTAAGGTACGATGCTTGACTTTGGAGTTGTATTGTGCTGCCACTTTTTGCTTATGGGCTGCTGCTTTAAGGATTGCATCATTTCTTCTCTCCTCAACTAGATCCAAAGACATGTGAAGGAGTTCTTCATTCTCTTCTGGGTTATAGTGGATCCTACGGTGGGAAGGCACGATGGTTTCAACTGGGAGCATAGCCTCCGATCCGTATGCCAAAGAGAAAGGAGTATGCCCCGTTGAGGTTCTGAAAGATGTGCGATAGGCCCACAGTGCCGTAGGGAGTTCATCCACCCAAGCGCCCTTTGACTTTTCGAGTTTCTTTTTGATTAGTGTTTTCAGAATTTTGTTGACGGCTTCGACTTGTCCGTTTGCCTGGGGATACGCTACAGATGAGAAGCTTTTGTGAATTCCGTGCTCTCGGCACCAGTTGGCGAATTCTTCGCTGTCAAACTGAAGTCCATTGTCTGATATGATTTTAAATGGGACTCCGTACCTGCACAGAATATTTTTGATCAAGAAGTTAATAACTTTTGCTGAAGATACTTTATTCAGAGGTTCTGCTTCCACCTATTTGGTGAAATAGTCGACTGCCACTATAGCCTATTTGGCCCCGCCTCGGCCCATCGGTAGTTCTCCGATTAAGTCAATTCCCTATACTGCAAAGGGCCAAGGGCTGGTCATTTGTGTAATCTCAGTTGTTGGTAGCCGCGGAATCTTAGCAAACTTCTGGCATTTGTCACATTTTTTGACAAAATCTAAGGCGTCCTTGCATAAGGTGGGCCAGAAATATCCATATCGGAGTATCTTTTTTGCTAAAGTTTGCCCTCCGGTGTGATCTCCACAGCTTCCTTGATGAATGTTGGATAAGATTTCCTTGGCTTCCCTCCCAGCGACACACCTTAATAACGGGTTAGAGAATCCGCGCCGATAGAGGATGTCTTCTTGTATTGTGTAGCGGGAAGCTTTCCTCAAGATTTTCTTGACTTCGTTACGCCCATTGGGCAGTGTGCCGCTTTGTAAGTAGTCTCGGATGGGAGTCATCCAAGTTGCTTCTTCAGTTGCAGCTATCAGATTCACTTGCTCAAAACTTGGGGTCAGTTGCCTTGAGATGGTTACTACCCCGAAGATGGCGCTATCTCTCACACTTGCTTGCTTTGCCAATTCATCGGCCTCTTGGTTCTCTTCCCGAGGGATGTGTTTGACTAAGTAGTGGTCCAATCGGCTGAGAAGTAACTTGGTCTTCTTTAAATATGCTATAAGTCGTTCTTCTTGAGCTTGGAATTCTCCTAGTATTTGATTAACAATAAGTTGAGAATCGCTATGAAGACACAAAGAATTGGCTCCGATTTCTAAGGCAAGTTCTAATCCAGCTATCACTGCTTCATACTCTGCATCGTTGTTGGTGGCAGCGAACTCCAACCTTATAGCATAGTGCAGCTTATTTCCCCTGGGAGTGATTATTACTACACCTGCCCCCGAGCCTTGTTCGTTTGATGCACCATCCACAAAGAGATTCCACTTGATGTCTTCTGCTATTTCCAATTGCTCCTTGTCTTCGTTGGTCTTGAATTCTGCAATGAAATCAGCCATGGCTTGTCCCTTGATGGCGGTGCGAGTGTGATAGGTGATATCATACTGACTTAGTTCAATGCACCATTTAAGTAGTCGCCCGGAAGTGTCGGGACGATGGAGTACCTGCCTCAGTGGTTGATCGGTCAGAACTTTGATGGAATGGGACTGGAAGTAGTGATGCAGTTTACGTGATGTGATTAGTAAACAATATGCTAGCCTTTCAAGTTTAGGATATCTGACTTCTGCCCCCGTAAACCTCTTACTTACGAAGTAAACTGGCCGCTGCGTGCGGTTGTTTTCTCTTACCAAGGCAGCGCTTAGGGCGTGGGATAACACAGCAAGGTATAGGTATAACTCTTCGCCTTCGCTCGGAGTCGAGAGTACCGATGGTTTCTGGAGGTGTTCGATTAAGTTAAGGAAAGCGGTTAAGCATTCGTTAGTCCATTCGAACTTTCCTTTGTCTTTCTTCAGAGCTTCGAAAAAGGGGACGCACTTGTCCGTTGCTTTGGAGATGAATCGGCTTAGGGCGGCCACTTTTCCATTCAGGCTTTGCATTTCCTTTTGAGTGGAAGGTATCTTGATATCCCTTAGTGCTCGGACTTGTTCAGGGTTTGCTTCAATCCCTCTGGCATGGACGATGAATCCCAAGAACTTTCCTGATGATACTCCGAAGGAGCATTTTAGGGGATTCAACTTCATTCCATACTGGCGAAGTACTTGAAACATCTCGCCTAGGTGGCTTACGTGATCGTCGGCTTTCCTTGACTTTACCAGCATGTCACCCACATATACTTCCATAGTTTGTCCTATTAGCCCTGCAAACATCTTGTTGACGAGGTGCTGGTAGGTGGCTCCTGCATTTTTAAGTCCGAAAGGCATTACCTTATAGCAGTATAAACCCCGGTCAGTGATGAAACTAGTGTGGTCTTGATCGGGAGCATGCATAGGAATTTGGTTATATCCTGAGTACGCGTCCATAAAAGATAAGAGCTCGTGCCCGGCTGTGCTGTCTACAAGTTGGTCGATTCGGGGAAGTGGGAAGCAATCCTATGGGCAGGCGTCGTTTAGGTTGGAGAAGTCGATGCATGTTCGCCACTTCCCATTAGCCTTCTTTACCAGTACCGGGTTAGCGATCCATTCCGGGTAGATGGCTTCTCGTATAAAGTCCTTGGCAAGTAGATTTTTTACTTCCTCATCGAGGGCTACTGATCGCTCTGCCCCCATACTTCTCTTTCTTTGTTTTACGGGCGCCTTGGTAGGATCAATGTTTAGTATGTGGCATGCTACGTCGGGGGAGATTCCGGTCATGTCAGCGTGTGACCATGCAAATACATCCAAGTTGTGGCGGAGAAAGTCGATGAGTTGCTCCTTCAACTCTGCTTTTAGTTTGGACCCAATTTTCAATAGTCTACTCGAGTCGTGCTTGTCTACAGATACAAACTCCATAGCCTCTGCAGGCTCGGCGGTGGCCTCCTCCTCTTTGTCCCTGGGGTCTAATTCATTGAAAGGGTCGCTGGTATATCGAAGAGGAGGGGCTTTCTTTAGTTGCTACGCTTCTAGACTTTTCATGCAGAGGGCAACCTCTACACCCTTCCCTTTATCCTTCCTGTGGTTGTTGCGAAGTTCAGTCACATAGCAGTCTCGAGCAACGTCCTGGTCTCCTTCTACTTCCCCTACTCCATTGTCCGTTGGAAATTTCATCTTTAGGCACCATGGGGCTAGGACAATTTGGAAGTCAGACAAGGCTGGCCTTCCTAAGAAGGCGTTGTAGGCCGAGTGGTTTTCTATTAGCACAAACGTCTGTCTCCGTACAACGGAGCGGGGATGGCTTCCAATTTCAACAAAGAGGTCCAATTGCCCGAGGGGCATCTTCGCATCTCCAGTGAAACCGTGTAGTGGTTTATCGCAGGGAGATACATCCTTCATTGAAAGTTTCATTTTGTCGAATGCATGTTTGAACAGGATATTTACTGAGCTTCCAGTGTCTACTAGAATTCGGTAAACTTCGGCGGGACCAAGCCAGGCAGAGATAACCATGGGATCCATATGAGGGTATTGCCTTCCTTCTAGGTCACGCTTACCGAATGTGATGTCATCACTTTCTTTCCGCTTCGGGTGGCGTTCTTCTATAACCGAATTGACATAGTCTTTATTGTCTCTAAGCGACTTTCCATATCTTTCCATCTCTTTCCAGCTTCTGTCTGCGATGTGCGGTCCTCCCGAGATGGTATGGACCACTATCTTCTCTTGACTAGAGCCGCTAGTGTTGCGGTTTCCTCTGTCGATCTCCGGTGAGGGTAGCCTTGGGTTCTCATTGGCAGGAGCTGGAGTCATGTCCTGACCTTTTACATAGTGTTCCAGTTTCTTCCTTCTGATGTGTTCTTCGATCAAGTCCCGGAGATGATGGCACTCATTGGTATCATGCCCATGAGATTCGTGGAAGCGGCAGAACTTTCCAGACTTCTACGCGTTATCTGATTCCTTCTTGTATGGTGGGCGTTTGTATCTGACTTCGCCTTGGGTGGCCGATATAGGCGCTTTTCTCCCTTCTTGGCCCCAGCATTGTCTTTGGAATCATTTCTTCGAACGTCCCTTGCCACAGCAGGTGCGTTGCTGTGAGTTGCCTTATTTTGTTATCCTGACTGCCTCTCAACGGCAGCATCCTCAAGCCTCATATATTTCCCGGCTTCATGGAAGAAATCGGGTAAAGTAGCCGGTTTTTCTTTTGTCAACCTTCTAGCAAATTTGGTGTCCGGATGCACACCACTACAGAGGGCCATTTGGATAAGCTTCTCATCAGCATCTTGGACTGCGGCCGCTGTGGCATTGAATCGGGTTAGGTATTGCTGTAGTTTCTCTCCAGGTTTCTGTTTGACGCTGGATAAGGAATAAGCGTCCTTAGGTTGTTCCACATGAATGCGGAACTGACTGATAAACTTTTCTTTCAACATTTCCCACGAGCTGATGGATCCCTGGGGTAGATGACAGAACTAGGAGGTAGCGAGATCTGCTAAGAATAGTGGAAAGCATTTGCACAGTACTCCCTATGTCGCTCCACTCATGAGCATATGTTGTGTGTATCTCTGTAAGTGTACAACGGGGTCGGAGGTTCCTTTGTAAGGTTCCATTGTTGGCATCTTCCATTCTCGGGGGGTGATAGCAATTTTGATATTGTGGGCGAAAGGGTTGGTTACCCTAGCGCCTATCCCTCGATCTCTTTGCTCCCGTTGGACGCACTCTCTGAATAAGCGTGCCATCCTTTCATCAGAATTTGGAGCAGATAGAAACGAGTTTGGTTCTGTTCTGTGGGATTGATTCCGTCCAGATGACCTGTAGGGATGGTATCGTCTGTCATTCCTCATATTTTCCAGTGGCTGCCTTTGGTCTTCTGGGAGCATGCTAGGGTCAGCTACAGTTGACCCTTGCCTTGATCTTCCCCTGCTGGGTTCTGATCTAAGTACTTCCTCGGGTCCAACTTCGGGCTGGACTCTAGCTCGGCCCCTTTCACTGGCGTTTCCGTGGTTAGGCAGTATGACAGGCTCAGCTACAGTTGACCTCCGCCCGGTACCTCCCCCGTTGGGTTCGGTTCCAAATGTTTCCTCAGGCCTAACTTCGGGCTGTGCTCGATCTCGGCTCCTACCATGGCTGCTTCTGCCGTTAGCTCCTTCGAAGAAGGAAGATCTTTGTTGTCTCTGAGATCCTCCAGACTGGGACTCGCCCCATGATTTAGTGTTGCGGTTGGACTCTTCAGCATCCCTTAAGCGTGACATGAGATGGTCCACCAAGGCTTCCTGCTGGGACGTGAAGCGGTTAGTTACTTCAACCACAACCCTGTCTAAATCTGCCCTAGTAATTACTACGGGCTGTTCTACGGCAGGAGTGGTCGGATTAGCCTATCCTTCATTTGGTACTGAAGCTAGAGGAGGACGATTTACTTGATCCGTGACCGCTGGATCTGGAAGAATGCTGGATGCGATGTTTTTTCCTTTGTTAACATCTTTTTTCTGCTTGGGAGGCATGTTTTCCGAACGATGAACGATGCTGTTAGGAAAAAGGTTAAGTGAAAGAAGCTGAAGCTTCGAGCTCCTAGTTCTCAGTGAAAGCACCAAAAATGTTTGCACAAAAAATGGACAAACACCTCAAAGTCGTATGATTTAGTAGATTTTATGTTGTTCTCAGTGATTTGGGTGATTTATGCAAATATATGAAAAGCAGGGGGTGAACTGTAAAAGACACGCATATTTATAGTGGTTCAGCCAGAATGTGCCTACGTCCACTTTATATGTTATTTCTCTTTTCTTGTTTAGATTACAAGTACAAAGCTTTGATACAAGTAAAAGAAAGTTGTTTGAAAGTTCTCTCCGTGCTTGAGCTCTCAAACTTGTCCCCCATTGTTGTACCCCTACCCCTCTATTTATAGAGTGAGGCTGGGGGTAGGGGTCTTGGATGTATACAGCTGCTGATGGGCCCGGGCTGATACAATCTGGCCTGGCAAATTTGGTTTGGCAATGCCTTGGTTCGGTAGTAGTTGGTTGGAGATGAGGTCTTGGTTCGGCAGTGCTTGGATCGGTAGTGGATGGAGGGTGGCTGGTTCGGTAGCACTCTGGTTCGGTGGAGGTTGATTCGGCAGGGATGCTTTGCAGTTGGTTCGGTGAAGTCTGGTCCGGTAGGCAGTGGAGTTGGACCGGAGGCAGGTGGTCCGGTGGGAGCTTGGAGAAGCATGGTTCGGTGGTTGGTGAATTTGGTCCGGTGCCTTCTTTCTCACTCTGATTCGGTGGTGGAATGAACGTACCCAACACTTAGTTAATTTTTATAAACTTATTTAATATTATAAATCTTAGTTAACTTACTATTATTATTATATATCTTAGTTTATTATTATTATTATTATAGAAGATTTAGTTAATTTATATTTTTATATATTTAGTCGAGTTTGTTAAATCTTTATAACACTTAATTAATATTAGAAACTTGATTTTATAATAAAACTTAGTCAACTTAGTTAAAAATTTATAAAATTTAGTCAATTTTTATAAACTTGTTTAATTTTTATAAAACATATTTAACTTAGTTAACATAAAACTTATGCCCATGCAACCTACAAAAAGGAAAATGATGCTAACAAGCATTAGTAGTGCTGTCAAACCCGATCAAGGAATCCTTGATTAGAAGGAACAAATTCGCATACTTCCTCGAAAGATTCAAGTGCCTCTGCAACAATAAATACCAAAAAAAAAGATTTACAAAGATTCAAAGAAATAAGGACTGCAAATGACTGCAAGAATAAGCATTCAACTAACAAGCAAAGGACACTATTTCTAACCTTGAAGAGACTTCTTCTCTATTCTCATCAGGTAAGCAATGATGAAATAAGGACTGCAAGAAATACCAAAGAATAAAAAGAATGTGTAAACTTGGGATAATAAAGAACTAGAAAGCATGAATTACACATTGCTAGATAATGCCTATAATGAAATTATTTTCTTCAAAATCAGCAACATTGCAATTGCAGATGCAGACTCAAATATGGGCAACCAAAATTTGTGGTATCCATAATGCATGCAGATGCAGAAAAAATAACTTTATGCCAAGGGAAATTTAGACAATTCAAAATAACTTCACCAATTTTTCAATTATTTACTATATATAACGAATAATAGATAAATAGATTATCTGATATATCCATAGATATTTCAGTTGACTTTTTTTATCTACTACGCATCTCGCATACGTATATCCTCAAGCAATTAAATTTATGTCCAACATATATCACATACATTTTGCCAACTTGGGAAAAGGTACGAAGCAATTCTTTACTCTACGTTTAGTTCTAGTTGTTCAACAATCACTTTACAGAACTTACATATTAACATGGTTATAATAAACAAACACTGTGTCCCTTCGCTAACTTCTGTTCTACAATCAAATATTTTAATGAAATAACATACAAGCTGCAACCATTTTGAAACTTAGGTTAATTGATACTTCAATGGTATTCCTATAACATATTCATAAAATATCGCACCGAATCCTGACTAAATATGCCATAAAATCTGAAAGGTGAAACTATTGCATAGCATACCGCAAGAAAAACCCCAAATGATATTTTGTTTATCAACCATGCTAAAAACATAGAAACCTAGCCATATTCATTATCTAGCATTATCCTGCTTTTTGGTCAAAGCCAGGATATCAACAAATTGGCTAAAAAGGAAGGATATCAGGATTGGAGATCGACTGGAGACAAAGCTATGATCGATACTGTCAAAATTGGACCAAGCTCCAATAAAGGTGGGATCGATCAGGAATGATAAGCAAGGCCCAGTGAGGCTACGTTTTGAATTTCAGGTCAATCAGAGTTCGTACGCTCAAGTTATGGATGGATCAATATTGGTGAAAAATGGTTTCGTATCGATACATTTGTATCGATCATTATGGCGTCTGGTTCGTATCGATCGATATTCATATCGATACGTCTCGTATCAATACAATTCGTATCGATCGGGCAACTCTAGGATGGATATGGTTTGGATAATGCACTGCACTTTTGGTTTGGATCGATCAAACTTCATCTCGATACATTTCTTATCGATCGAGCAAGCATGGGATCGATACAAAGGATATGGCATTTGATGGATATGGAGGCATATTTCGTATTGATCGATACGAAAGAAGCGGTCAAGGGATGGAGCGCAAAACATGGATCATTGCATAAGACTCGGATTGATGCGAAAGCTATGGAAACGGGATGTGATGGATACGAGGCAATGGATATGAAAGTTTCAGCCTACACTTGTAAACTCAATCTTGGATCGATCATATCTCACAATCTACACGTTGGAATTTCATTAAATTTCGAGAGCAAGGACTTTGCACTATCATCTTTTACTATGATCTATCTTAGCTTGATCTGATCTGGGGATTATCGATACGAAGGACTTATTGATCGATCCCAAAGTATGGAGGTCGGCCTTACAGATCTGCATACAGGCCCACATGGACTAAGAGACTTCTAGGCCAAAATTTCAGCTGGATATTTTTCCTCCTTCACCTATAAATATAGGAGGAACGACAACAGGAGAAGGAATTTTTTCCCGGCTTCTCTTTATCTCCTTTTTGGCTAAACTTTGTCACTTTGGTGATTGATTGTAACTGTAATCACAGTATAAAAGGAATAAAAGGATCAATTCAAAGTGAACGTAGGCTGGAGATAGCCGAACCACTATAAATCTTGTATCTTCTCTTACTTTCTTCCATTTTAATTTTGTTATTTCTTCATTTTTGCTCTCTACATTATCTATATCTATGTTCTGTGTTTGAATATTGAGGATTTGTGTGTAAACGTTGGTGCTTTCACTACTTTTAGGGTTTGTGACCAATTTTGGTACAAACACTTTGGTTCTTTCACTGAGAGCTTTAACACCCGCTACTTTGGAAAAGGATTGGATCTGAAGCTATGGTTAGGCAATCAGATAGAAGGACATTACCAGAAAGGAGCCATCGGGAGGGAAGTTAAGGGGATTCCTCTAGAGCTGGAGCAGATCAGGCATCAGTCTACATCACAAGGGATGAGATGTGGACAATGATGTATTCCATGCAGGAGAGATTATTAAAGAGCCAACAGGAGATGATGCAGAATCTCTTTAGGAAAATGGGCACAGATGGAACCCAAAACCCAGGAAATGGAGCAACCATAGCTGCCGGTAATGTAGAACAAGGAGTCGAAGCTATAGAAATCTCTAGAGGACAGATTCAGAACCATAATGGAGAACGTGAAGGGAATCAGCAAAGGCCTGGGGGCAGACCCTTAGGATCGGATATTGGAAGGCCCGTGAATGAAGCTCAGCAAGCTGGGGCCAACGCAAACGTGAATGAGCAACATGAAGAGTACTGCCTAAAATACCCTCCAGAACATGGGGGGCAGGATGGAAACGCATATAGGAGGCCACCCCCGGATGGAGACGGGAGGATGGCTGGATTAATAAGAAGGATTATGAGAGGAGGGCTACCGAGCGGAGGTTTGGAGGAAGTTAGTCGGACTCCGTTCACTCTGAATATCAGAAACGCAAGGAACCCTCCAAAATTCAAACTACCAACGCTGGAGGCCTATAATGGGAAGTCAGACCCAACTATGCACGTAACCAGATACATAGACATATGGAAGTGCTGGGGGAATCAGAAGAAATTATGGCAAGATGCTTCCCGTTGTATTTGAAAGATTTAGCTACGCTCTGGTTTAGGCAGCTGGAGAGTGGATCGATCAGGACATGGGGCGAACTAGTGGAACACTTCATGAGACAGTTCAGGGTCCACGTTACACGACCCAAGATCGTAATTACATTGGCATCAATGAAGCAAAGGACAGGAGAGTCCATAAGGAATTTTCTAATGTGGTTCAATGCAGCCGTGTCTTCGATGGATCGCCCGGATCAATCAATGATTTTGATGGCGGCGGTAGCAGGAACTGTAGAGGGCATTGAGTCTAAAGATTCATTGGCACGAGATCCACCACAGGATCTCGGAGAGTTCTACCACGAGGCAGAAAGGTTTATATGATTAGAGGATGCACACAACGAATGGCAGAAGGTGAACGCCGCGCAAGGCGAAGGAACGTTTGGAGAAGGATGTGGGATGGATAAAGGAAAGCGAAAGTAGGATGATGGATATGATGGTTCTAACAAACGAAGGAGAGTTCGGGAACCCAAATTCACCACATACACAGACTTGACGGAGAATCTGGAATGAATTTACATGAAAACATGGCGGCAACTCGCCTATTGGAAACCACCTAGAAGGAATCCCATAGAGCGGGAGCGCAGGAGCGGGAGGTACTACCTATTCCATGAGCTGGAGGGGCATACCATAGATGAATTCCGCCACTTGAAGGACATGGTGGAAGAACACATTAGGAGTGGTAGATTGACACAGTTTGTGAGGAACTAGACAACAGCAGTAGAACACGAGCAGCTACCGCCTACACTAAACAGGAATGACCCTAGATCGTGGTCACGACTCATCATTAGCTGATCGTGATGGCAAGGGTCGAGTTTAGGATTTGAACTTCGATCATCAAATAAAATTTCTGGTTTTGTTTCTAAAAATAAATCGGCTATGCCACTTACACATGTAAGGGAATTGGATCGATTCCCAAGCATGCTCTGAGATGGTAGTAGACCGCTCTTCCCGGAGAGGCAGCACTTAGTTTTTTCTGCTTTTTTATTGAACATTTGGAATTTGGATTTAATAAATGGATTTGGATTTTATGAAACAAATCCCTGACTAGAGAGTTAAGGGATGAATACTGGAAGTCAGTTGGAAATAGATCGCTTTATGACCCTGTCCGGAGAGACAAGGACCAGAGCACAAGAAGTGAGTCACTTCGCTGGAGAGCGGCAGGATCGACTCACTTGACGTTGTTCCCCATTCACCGAAGAGTGATTGGATCGGGGTTCGAAAAGTGCCCAGAGTGGCTGTAATCGATCTAGGACTTAGGCCATGGTATCGCTTAATGTTCAAGGATACTGAACCAGAGTGCAGGGAGTGATGCCGCTTCGTCGGAGAGCGACAAGATCGGATCACTCGACGTTGTTTCCCCTTACCGAGGAGTGATAGGATGGGAGCCAGCAAGAGCTCGGATGGGATATAATCGGTCTAGGAGGACCAGGACATCGCTATATGCCCCTACCGGAGCCGGAGTGCGAGGGATAGGTTGCTTCGTCGGAGCGCGACATGGTCTGCATATTCAATCGTTAAGTTTGGATCGAGCTTAGCAAGGGTCCATAGAAGGCTGTCGATTATCCGAAGAGATCGTAGGATTCTATTACTGGCTTCCAAGATGTGAAATGGATATTGATTCTGCTTTGAATGGATAAAGATGTGACATAGACCCGGAGCAGTCCCGGATTTGGATATTGACCCGAAGAAGTCACAGATTTGGTTATTGGTTACCAGATATGGATGGATTAGAACTCGGCTGTTGGGTTCGGATGGAATTGCTTGGTAATGGATTGGATGATATGGCTATCAATGGAGTATGGATTTTGGATATCGGATTTAAATCTATTCAAAACACACCTTCCTACCGCAAGGCATGTTTTGGGGGGCAAATGTTATCTCGATTTTTGGTCAAAGCCAGGATATCAACAAATTAGCGAAAAAGGATGGATATCAGGATTGGAGATTGATTGGAAACAAGGCTATAATCGATATTGTCAAAATTGGACCAAGCTCTAATCAAGATGGGATCGATCGGTAATGATAAGCAAGGCCCAGTGAGGCTACATTTCGAATTTCAAGTCAATCGGAGTTCATACACTCAAGTTATGGATGGATCAATATTGGTGAAAAATGGTTTCGTATCAATACCTTCGTATCGATCATTATGGCGTTTTCATATCGATCGATATTCGTATCGATACAATTCATATCGATACAATTCGTATCGATCTGGAAAATCTAGGATGGATATGGTTTGGATAATGCACTGCACTTTTGGTTTGGATCGATCAAACTTCGTCTTGATACATTTCTTATCGATCAAGCAAGCATGGGATCGATACGAAGGATAGGGCATTGGATGGATATGGAGGCATATTTCGTATCGATCGATACGAAAGAAGTGGTCAAGGGATGGAGCGCAAAACATGGATCACTGCATAAGACTCAGATCGATGTGAAGTTATGGATACGGGATGTGATGGATACAAGGCAATGGATACGAAAGTTTCAGCCTACACTTGTAAACTCAATCTTGGATCTATCATATCTCACAATCTACACATTGGAATTTCATGAAATTTAGATAGCAAGGACCTTGCACTATCATCTTTTACCATGATCGATCTTAGCTTGATCTGATCTGGGGATTATCGATATGAAGGACTTATTAATCGGCCCCAAAGCATGGAGGTGGGCCCTACCGATCTGCATATGGGCCCATATGGACCAAGAGACTTCTAGGTCAAAATTTCAGTTGGATACTTTGCCTCTTTCAGCTATAAATACAGGAGGCATGGCAACAGGAGAAGGACTTTTTTCCCAGCTTCTCATTATCTCCTTTTTTGGCTAAAATCTGTCACTTCGGTGATTGATTGTAGTTGTAATCACAGTATAAAAGGAATAAAAGGATCAATTCAAAGTGGACGTAGGCTAGAGATAGCCGAACAACTATAAATCTTGTGTCTTCTCTTACTTTCTTTCATTTTAGTTTTGTTATTTCTTCATTTTTTCCCTCTACATTATCTGGATCTATGATCCGTGTTTGGATATTGAGGATTTGTGTGTAAACACTGGTGCTTTCACTACTTTTGGGGTTTGTGACCAATTTTGGTACAAACATCTAGTTTTCACTAAATAAATGTCTTTGAAGAACTCAAAACATAGAAAACGTTTATTCAAAATTTGAGGAATACGATATCAGTAGACGAGAAATTATGACATAAACCATGTTGTTGAATTTTACCAATGATAGAAAGTAGTACATTCTTAACTAATTTGCATGTTCATACTAACAAAGCATGGTATGTATCCAAAGAGAACTAAAACAAAACAAAGATCATAAAATGCGTTTAACAAATGTAAACAGTGAGAGTAATACTATTACTTGGCAAAGGAAATTAATATATGATCGCACACTGTTAAAAAAATGCAATCGCTACATGTACCTCCAGTATTAATCCTTATTATGGCACCAGAAGTCTCTTGAATTGATTTAACTGAAGCTCCTTGTAACGACCCAGAATTTTGAATAATTTAAATTGAAAATATTTAATTAATTTTAAAAAAATTTGAATGATGATTTGACTTGAATTTCAAATTATCAGAATGAATTTGGCGATTAAATTTTAAAAATTAATCTATTGCAAGTTGAATAAAAATTTGAATCTTCCGTTTTAAGCTGGAGAAAAATATTTCAAAAGCTTTTAAAATTCGTATTGACAATACTGAAGATAATTGAAACTTCAGAATCGAATTTGAAATTGATTTGTTCAGTTTTGAAATTATATCGTTTGAATCGATATTTAAAATAGCCATCCGAGGCACAGTCTCGGAATTCGACGAAACCAGTTCCATTGGATCCGGAATATTGAATTATTACCGGGTTTCAAATTTCGTATTATTCGGAGTTGATATATGAGCACACGATGAGTAAATGCATTAAAGTTTTAAAACGAATTCAATTTAAATTTAAATTTTAAATTATTTAGTCACCTCAGCACGTTCTTCCCTAAACTCGCGCCCACTATCATGACGCGAGATCGTGCAACCCATACCCGAGCAATTTTAAATAATCCCTCTCGTTCGAAAATCAAATGTAATTAAAACCCCCCTTCTTCTCCAATCAATCCCAACCCGCCTCTCAGCATATTATAACGAGAAAACAAATCTCAAACGAAAATAAATAATGGTCGCGAACGAATTCAAAACAAAGGAAATCAAAACCGTTTCGTTCTTCATCAAAAAAAAGAAAAAGAAAAAGGAGGACGTCGCGATTTCAATTGCAGGCCAGGCATCCTCGATTTCACGTGAGCTCGTGAGCATAGGGCAGGAGGGCGGCGATTTAGGGCATCGCGGTGCCGTTGAAGTCGAGCAAGGGGGGAGGCCGATGGCGTCGCGCTCTCTTTGCAATCGCGATGGTCGCGTACGCGAGGGCATTCAGGTTGCAGCGCGCTCGATATTGGGGCTGACTGTGGCTGGAGCTTGTTTGCGTGCGAAGGTCAGGATGGTGGGGACGACCTGTTCTTGATGGCATCAGCGATCGATGGTGGGAGGCTCGTTCTCGAGTACGAGATTTTTGGCAGCGAGGTATATTTGCTGTAACAGAATTTAATTTTATAATTTGTTATTTAATTTAAAAGTTTAAAAGTGATAATTGATTTAATCTTAAAAATATATTTGCAAAACAATTTTTTTTATAGATTTTGGAAAAAAATATAAGAATTTATATAAAATAGATTTTATGAAATCTATATAGAATATTTTTTTATAAGTGTAGGCAGTTCAAAGGAAAAAAAAAATTCAAATACATATCTATATATTAAAATGTTACTAGTTCATTTTAAAATAATGAATTAGGGTGATTAACTCGTTAAATTAACTTGTCTAATTATTTTAGTTACTAAAATACTTTTTCTAAAGGGAAATTTTTTAGTTTAAAATAAATTACTAGTTAATTGAATTATGAAATGGAAAATGGATTATTCGATTTGTTCGAATATTAATAAAATTTTATAATATTTATTCAAGGTCTTAAATAGAGAAATCAAAGCAGAAATGGAATTTGGATTGCAAATAAAAAGCTAAGGTGAGATTTTCTCACTCAAATGAAAATTGGATTTTACAGTTATTGATTTGATTGATTGCTATTTGGATGTGATATTAGATATAGTAGGATATATATCAATATATACATATTGGCATATGTATATATTGGATTGATTGATTTCCCGCACTGTATAGAGGATGAGACCCTATTGCGCCGTTAGTAAGCGGATGATATATTTATAAATCCTATATACAACGATATTCCACCTCGAAGTGGAATTGGTATTGTGCTAACATCTGTGGATGCAGGGAAACAGGTTGGAGGGATCCAACTGGATTCCTCAACTGTATTGATTTATTTACAGATATTGTTATATATTCTGTTGTCATATTGATATATGATGTTTGGACGTCGTGTTTGATTATTTGGTGCTGTGGCATCATCGGATCCAATTTTAAAGTTGTAAAAATTATGATTTTTGGTGAAATATAACCAAAGTGTGATTTTTGAAATAAAAGTTGATTTATTTATAAAATGGTATAAGTTGGGATTTTTGAATAACTATAAACGATTTATATAAAGGATGTATAAAATTGATATTTTATAAATTAAAAATTATTGGAATTATAAAACAAGTTTTTATAAGTGTTAAAAACGAAATATTTATGGAATTCGTAATTGAATGAAATTTATAGATTTATAAATTGTGAAGTTATAAAATGGATGAAACTGTAGAATAAAGCATTTATAAGAAATTAACTTATAAATTGGATTTTTTCCTTTAAATGGAATATTTATCAAATTTTGTTAATAAAGGAGATTTATAAATCAAAATTGTTATGAAATATAAAGGTGGATTTATAAACTTTGTTTTATAAATCCGAAATCAATTAAATTTGATAAATTAAACATAGAGGTTTATTAAAGGGGATATATTCGCGATTTTTGATAGCGAATTATTCTTCATATAATATGGGTAATAAAAATGTTTGGTTGGGAATTTTATCCACGATTTTGGATAGTGGATAATTTTTGAAATAAAATGTGTAAGAAATATTGAAATTTGGTTAGTGAAGTATATTCACGATTTTGGACAGTGAATATGTTATTAAGTAAAATGAATATTGTTTTGGGGAAGTGACATTAAAAATGAAGTTAATTGTTTTAACGATGTTTTAAAAATGTATTGAATATCGAAATCATAGATTTCAACATTCATTGTTGAAATAGACGTTTTTCGAGGAATAAGGAAATATTGGACTATAACACTGTTGTTATAGTAAATGATTTCCGAAAGGAAATATTTTGTGTAGTATTGGGATTTATATATCTATCTTAATTCCGAATCCCTATACTAGTGATTTTGGGTCGTCGTAACGATGTTTATTGTAACATTCGTTTTGACTCAAATAGATGTTGTTATAGTAAATGATTTCCTTAAAGAATGAAATATATACTTAATTTTGATTTAAGTATATCGAATATTTTCAAAGGTTGAAAATAAATAGATTTGTGAATTACTTATTATTAAATAAGTATGGAAATGCTTTTCCAATATGAAATGAAACGTTTTGAGATTTTATCTTCTTAAAGATAAATCGAAAGTGAATATTTGAAATCGATTGAAAATCGTATATCAGTAGATATTTTGAAAAATATAAATTCACTATGGAATTTATAAAAGAAATGGAAATTCGTTTTAAAAATAAACGTTGATTTATATTTAAAGTGTGGAAATTTTATATCTTGTAAAGATATTTTTGGAAATTAAATAATTGGGAAAATTATTTGGAATCTGATGATGTTGCGAATCTTTATTGATAGTTAAATAACCGACTATCAATAATTACCTTGAATGGGTATTTGTTGTGAATTGAATAAATTTGAATGCCACACTTATTTTTGAAAAAGCGCCCACTATTCGGGTTAGCCGGGAAAGGACCTTGGGGTCGTATAACCCATTCCGAATATGTGATACGTCGTAATGAATTGCATTTGATGACCGGTGTTGAAGACCGGATATTTTTGAAAACGGAAGGATTACCGTCGAGTTACTCTACATCGGCTGATCTCCGATATAGAGGTTTTTTCACCCTTAGTGACGGGAAGTCCGGACGTGAATAGAAAATTATCCGGATTTGCAAGGGCTTCATGAGAAGTGCCTTCGGTTCGGTTCGATCCCGGAACAGACTTGTATGGATTTTATGTCTGACATTACAAATTGAGATATAAAGCTGATTTCTTTCAAATACATATCTGTTGGTGGCGGAGAATTTATTCTCTTAGCTTAACACCCTTCTCTGAGACGTATGAGCTCAGAGGTTATGTAGTTGAAATTTATCAGCAATATACTCCCAATTTGGTAACGTGGCATGCTGAGTGTAGCTGTGAAATGATCATTGTTTGATCATTTGTGATAGAATCATTTGTTTGATCATTTATCTTTGTGATCATTTCTTTGATCATTTGTTTGACCCGAAGCATGGCTTTGTGACAAAGCGTAGCTTTGTGGACGAGACTTCGTCGAACCTCACACCCCGGAAATGGTCAAAACAGGAAGGATGCAGCAAGGTTCTAGGGAGTAGCGCCCCTTAGTGTATGTCATTCCTTCTGGATAGAGGTGGTATCATGGTATGGAGCCCAGATATTTAACCTATGTTGATACTGCAAATTTATTATGTGGTTGTTGGAAATCGAGGATCCTCGGGAAGATCGGTTACGATCGGGGGATGGCATACGCGTGTCAGTAGTTACCTATTTTTGCAGAGGTAACCCGGCCTTGTGTTGGCAGAGATCCGGTTATGTTCTCGGGACGTCATTCCAGAGGCGTTTCCATGTGGCAATGGGAAGTTCCTTGGCCTGACCATTTGTTGGAAATCCAAAGAAACAATACGATCCTTGTACGGTTTTAGTTGTAGAACCTGCCATCTAATATGGCAGCTATAGTAGGCATACTATAATGGTACCTATGCTGGCTAAGATTTATATTGTACTTTCGAAATGATTTCTTCACTATGCACTAATAATAATATCCCAAAATTATTTGTTTTGCGTAGTAAGCATCTTTGACTATCGTAAGAAGAAATCTCCTCCAATTCTGCGTTTGCATTGTGTGTATGGCGGGAGGTCTTATGGTAGTTTCATTTTCCAAAAGCATTGCGAATCTGTTTTATTTTCTTTGTGAAAAATAACTGTTTTAAGTTCTCACACCAGTCACCATGACTGACCTGGAGTTTATTGTTTCCTTCCTAAACTCTGGGTGCCCACCAATTTCCACACGGGCAGTCTAGAGTTAGGTTATCAGGTCATTCTGGATTCGGGATGCTGTGGAGCTTAGTGGTGAGCTGGATGGCGAAACGTACCACTTGTATATGATATTATTTATTCCGTTGTGTCTTCTGTATGAGGACAAGTTTATATAACTGTCCATTGTTGTATCGCTGTTGTAAACTCTGATGATGATGTAATGTATAAAATGATATAGTTCTTTGATTTAAAGATTATTCATTTATCTATTATATGTTGTTCCGCTGCGAATGTGAGATTCTGACATTGTTTCTGCTCTGTGTTTTCTGTTGTTATTCTTCTTTCTTTTTCTTCTATCTTTTCTTCTACCTCTTCTTTTAAACCCTAAGAATTCGGTTTTCCGGCATTCGTTTGCTCGGCAGTTGATACAGTGGACGTATTGATGTCGATTTTCGAAAGTCGAAGAATCTGGTCCTTACACTCCTTGTTTTCCAATCAGATGAGTCGATGGCACCAATAATCAAATGGTCGTAAGAGTGGAAGATCCTATACTATATGTTTCAAAGTCGGAAACACGTTTGAATACTCTTATCACAACATCCATGGAAAGAGAGATTTTTTGCTTCCAGTTCCTCTTTACCAAAACCGAGAACCTAAAGGAACAATAGTTCAATTACTATTAAGACAAGATAAATATAACATGGTGCAGAAAAGGAAAGCATTATGTCGAACTAATAGAAAAGGCATGCAAAGTTGTTTAGGTGAACAACCAAGAGCATCAAGACAGCACTGGAAAAGAAACAATTTTCATCGTATCCAGCTACCAGAGCATACATGCTAATAAGGATAACTAATATTAGTCTTTAATCAAAAACTAAATCTTGTGATTCTCAACAAAATCTTTCTTTTGTTGCGTACTTACCTGCAACTAATGGACTCCATAAATGATGCAGGTCTCCATAAAAATGATGCAGGTGTTCCTACAGACTTTTGTTTGATTCAGAGTTATGTAGCTCAAAAAATACATAGGGCATGGATAGGGCATAGTGGAACACTTCCATATGTGTGCGCACATGTATAGGCATGCATGCATAAATAGTTTGAAGCTTTTGAGTTGCAACCAATGAAAATCAATCTATATTCGGTTATTATTCACACAATCCCCAAAATCCAGTTTCTTAGAACAACATATGCAATGGTATAAATTTTACACAATAAACCTTAACTATTAAACACTTCTAATAATTTTCACAAACAAATTAATGCAAAAACCAAAAGTGAGCCTTGATTTTGAGTGGTGGTTAGATGAGATCGATGAAAAAAATCTATTTCATTTTCATACACATAATTATTTAGGAGTTGGGTCAAAATGCCCACTTAAATATCAGTAAACATAAACCACCCAAGTAATTTAATTTTAACAGTTGAAATTCCATAGAAAGATGGGTATAAATGAAAAACTAAAACTCTAATATGTCTATACCATGTGTGTAGATAAAGGGTTGTGCAAATCAAGGCATTATTGACTATGCAGTCTAAAAGTGTTTAATGCATTCTAGTACTCAAACTAATATCTGTTATAAATCAAAATTCTTCATCCTATATATATTTGTAGCAAGTATGAAATAAGTTTAGAATTTCAATAAAAAGACAACTCGCCCGGGGATGTGAATTGTGAAAGGATAGAAACTTGATGCTTTCGTGTGCAATGCAAAGAACGACTACAAAATTCAGTACACTTCTGTGTCTTTGGTCGTTGTTTTTTCATAAACAGCAAGTAAATCCTCTTTCCATATCTGATGTAATGCCTTGAATTTCATAGCAAGAACCCTTTCCTTATCTTAAGTTCCTATTTCCGTGAAGCAAGCTTCTCTCTGATATATATGTCATTTTTTTGCATGCCAAAATAAAATCAAACTCCCAAATGTCAATTTTTGTTGCTTGATTGGCATAAATCTATCGAACTTCTGCAAAGCATTTTTCACAGGATCCTTGTTAGAAGCTATAGTTAAGACTTCATCCACATTATTTGAGCTCGTATACAAGTTATCAGCACTAACAATTGATTCCTCGATTACTTCTGATACTTCTTTAACATTGAATATTGTATGTGATACCTCATTTTTATGTATTACATTGCACTCATTCTCAGCAGAGAATGTTTCATTGGGTGATTCCTTTGACAATTTATCTATGTTACACGCATTCAAAGGTACTACAACATTGGCTGAACCAGAACCATGCTTAGAGAAGCTCTCGATCTTTGGTGATGAGTACGGAACAATATGGTTTTCTCTTTCACTGTATAAGGACTTCAACTCATTCTCTAACAAGTCAATTTCATATTCGGTTTGTTCCAGCTCGTTGGGAATTTGAACTTTAAGAACTTCTAGCTTATTTGTAGCAATATATTTAGTAGGTCTGGAATCTCTAGTGCATGCTTATCACTATCTATGTATCTTACTCTCTCGTAGAAAATAATGATAACTGACCCTAATTAAAAAACAACAAAACAAACTCTATTTACTTGGAAATCCAAATTCATTAAAATAAACTTATTAACATACAACAATCTTAATAAACTCTTAACATCAGTTTACCAGCAAAGCCGATCTAATGAATTTTGATTTAGGGCAATCAAAGCAACACATACTGAAATAAGAAAATCATAATTGATGAATGATTAAACTAATCGAAGAACCCATTTTAAACCTAAATAAAATTGACGAATAGTTGAAAATAAGTACCTGTAGAGGGAGCAGCTAGCGGTGATGATTCGGTTTTAGGTGATAGAGGTGTTAAAGAGATGAAAGGCTGAGAAAAGTAAATAAGGGAGCTGAAAAAATGAGGCGGCAAAGTTATATTATTTATTTTTTCACAGAGTTCACACGTAAAAATTTTCCCACTAAGATTTCTGTCGACCGCATTCAAGGGGGAAATGCTGAGAATAGCCGCTGTCAATGGTGCTTTTTCTTGTAGTGTAATTATATATATATATAAACATATGTATGAAATTTTAAAATTGTACATAATTATAGCCGAAAACAACACACACACACGCACACACACACACACATATATATATTAAACACTTATATATACGTATAAATAATATGATAATATTAGAACTTTTAAAATACACAGTATATACATATTAAATAGGGATTATTAGGCTTAGGGAAAAAGTTGGAGAAAAATTTAGTTTCAAAGACAAGAAGTTTGCTTTTTAAGCTGAAAGACACTTTTTAGTGTAAATCACAGAATGATAGTTGCAAGTATCATTTTCTGTTCATACTAAAAAGTGTCCTTCAGACTAAAAAACAAACTTGTTGTCCTTGAGACTAATTTTTTTTGCAACTTCTTCCCTGTGCCTATTTTCCTGTATTAAATATATATACCTGGTCAAGCGCAGGCTCGGAAATTTTTAAAAAATTTAAAATACATTTTAATATAAATATCTGTGCATATATTATTTAAAAATTAATAAAATATTATTTCATAACATAATTTTTAATTTTTAGTAAAATTCTAAATGATATTTTGTAATTTAAAATATTTAATATATAATTTTTTATTTTTATAAATTAAAAACAATTATAAAATTTATTTTAATTCTCAGGTTATAACTAAATATTTTTAAATTGTAAAAAATGTTTATTTATTTTATGCCAAGAGTATATTTAATGTTAATTTAATTTTATAAAATATAAAATAGTTTATATAATATATATATATATATATACATAGATATAATTAAGTTATACAATTAATTAATTTAAATAATATATATTTATAAATATTTTTATTTTTTCCTAAAATATAATACCTATGAAACTTTATATATAAAATTATGTAACCATATTTTGAATAAAGTATGATTTAGTATTTTAATTATAAACTATATATATTTAAATATTGTTTATTAAATTATTTGAAATAAAAAAATTGTTTTTTTATTCCGAGCCATACTGTTTATAGGTATGTACATGACAATTTTTTTTATAAATATAAAGGTATATATATAAATACAGCCAATTTGATTGTGATAATATATTTATATATTGGAATCATCGCCTAATTACCTATATAATATCTATGATGTAAACATCATACACACACACATATTGTTAATCATAAATAGGTTAGGAATATACCTTATATCCAATGCCTATACTACACACTGAATTGATGAGATCTACTCCTAGAACAAGGTCCCAATTCTATAGAGTGTTGGTCCTTAAATCGATGACCACCAACTATTGAATAGAATTGTTTTTGATTTGATTTGAAATTGTAATTGTTATCCAATTATTTTCTAAGGGGAATAAATATAGGAGCAATGGAAGGTAGTGTTACTACAAATACGCATGTCGGACATTTAAGGAAACCATATTGTGTCTACAAGTGTGTGTCGAAGTAATAATCCTGTGATTACACATTAAGCTTCCAAATTAATAATGTAGCTAGAAGATGTCGGGCCACAAGGAATGTCGAATTTGAAAGACAAAGACAACTTTCTAGAGTCGATATCAAGTTAGAGTTGTCAAACTTATAAATACAGAGCATCTCAAACCAATAAAAGTGAAGATAGCAAGCTCCTACAACAGCAGAAAGGATGTCACCAGATATGGGAATACTAAACATTTAACACGGATATCGACTTTCAAGATGCCGAACACCTAAGGAAATTAAGGAGGGATGCTGAGTCCCTAGAGGTAATGGATCTGTACGAGAAAAAACGTTATCAAGCATTTAACCAGAATTACACAGTGTCAAACTTCAATACTAAAAGAGGTGTCAGACGCATAACAATAAGAAGATATCAAATTTCTACAGCCCAAATGATATTGAGCCTCTACAACATGATGTTGTAGAGCATGAAGCAAAAAAAGAATGCCGAATATCTAAGCATAAAAGAGGATATCGGGTTTTTAGCAGACACCGAACCATTACAACCATTCACATGCGGTAAATGATTTCGAACCTTTACAAGCGACAAGAGATGCCGAACTTTAAGAAATATGGATGATATCGAATAACTCAATATGACAAGGATGTTGTATATCATTAATGTAAAGAAAGATGTCACGTATCATTAGGGTGTCACATACCGCATATCACTAGGATACTACATGTCGCGTATCATCAAGATGCCATATATCATCAGGATGCCTCATATCATCAAGATGCCGTATGTCACCAAGTCAACAAATAATGTCGAGAGTCAACAATGCAGAAAGATATCAAATATCGACAATTCACACAAATACCAAAAGATACGTGGCAGCAATGCTGCATGCTACTACCCTTATAAATAGGTCCCTTGGCCATTCAAACGGGACAAAATTTTCTTTCTCTCTTTCTCAAAATAAAAAATTGTAACTCTAAATTGATTTGGTGAAAATCATGAATTCTTTATAATTATCAAAACTAATGAGAACAAGGACTTGAATAATTTTTCATAGCCCATTTGTCATGTATTGTGCATATTTAACTGTTATTATTAAGCTACGGACGTGCATATGACAAATCCTTGACTTGGATTCAGACTTATAAAAAGTCCTTTAATCCCTTTTCTAAATTGAGGATTATCTTGCATAATGCCAAACGTGCCTAGGTGACATATAAATAAAGGGCGGTGACTTATGTGAATCATTTATCTAGTCCATTAGCGAATAAATAGTGGACTATTGCATAATTAAGTGACTTACCTATTTTACCTTTGGACATATGGTTCAAACTTTTCCATAATTTTACTACTCTACCAAAAGTCCATAGGCATTATTGGACTATTTCAAATAACATCATTGTGTATTAATTGTTGAGTCAATCTTTGGTTTAACGATACCATTATGATGTCGTGGGTGTTAGATCATATTTTGGTTTAGCAAGGCATCATAAATGACAGACCAATGTTTGGTTTAACATTTTGACGCTAGAAGGAGGGCTCGAACCTTCGAGTCATTATAACATTATCTTGAAATTAATATTGAAATTTTATTTCGGGAAAATGGTGAGAGCTAAAAGAATTAACGTTTTAAATGAGGAGATAGTACAACAAACGACATTGGAAGGCAACTAATATATATATATATCTGTGTGTGTGTTTCCATGCAAAATTTAATATAAAATATAATGCTCATGACAAAATTTCGTTTATATATATATATATATATATATATATAATTTCCGTACGAAAATTAATATAAACTATTAAAAATATTTTTCGAAAATTAATTTGAAGTTTAAATTTTCATTAAAAATACGAGTAAAATTTAACATTTAAATATTATATATTTAATTTAAAACCAATTTTAAAATTCAATTTTAATTTTCGTCTATTATTTAAATATTTAGATTATATATTAAAAAAATTATTTGCCGCCAAAAGCTATTCATGCACTAATTTAATTTTATACAATATAAAATATATTTTATATAATATATATATATATATAATTGGTTTATGAAAGTAATTATTTTAAGTTATATTTGAAATAATAATAAATACATAAACAAATAATTTTATTTATGCCAAATATAGTTTGAGTATGAAATTAAATATATAAAATTATAAAATCATACTTTGTATAGCATAAGATATTGTTTTTAAATTATAATGTTTACATAATTTAAATAATGAATGTCAAATTAACTAAATAGTCAAAAAATTGTTTTTGCCGAGAGCATCAATGGTAGATGTATTTAATATATATATATATATATATATATAATCATACAACCAATCTAGATGTGACGATATATCGATATACTGGAATCGTCCCATAACTACAAAGCAGTAGATAATATATCAACTATTAAGATATTAAATTGTAATTGTAAATTAGATATTACCTTCTTTCCAAAGCTTATTAGAACACCTTGAAACAATGATATCTATTCCTTGAACGTATTTCCAATCCAGTAGAGTGCCAGTCCCTTAAACGATGACCACCAATATCGAATAGTATTACTTTTACTTTGATTTGTGTTTGGAAATGGAGGGATGGGAGTGGATTATTTTCAATCAGAGAGGATGTAGATGGAGGCTCCAAAAAAATAAAATGAGAGTGGGTTGAGATGATTTTATAGAGGTGAGAATAGAGATACTTTGGGATCAAGATCCACATTTCTCTCTCACCATTTCATTCCTCTTATCCATTAAAACTCTAGCCTTTTTAGCCATCATATGCATGCCCCTTATGCATCGTCATGGCGTAGCATATTAGCTCCCACACGTACCGATATTGTATATCGATAAATATATTTGTAACTATTATAAACATATTTAATAATATTTATTATTCATATCAAAATAAAATTTATAATTAATATTTCATAAATATTAATTAATTTATAATAATTATGGATTAATTAAATCGTTTGGTCAAAGGAATATTCATCATTTCAGTTGTTTGACTTGTTAGGTGTAAATTTGGTTAACGATCAATAGCGAACTATTCGAATATTAATGTTTACATGTCATTGAGTAGGTAAGGTGATATTCTGGTCAAATTTATCTCTTACTTGGTTTTGGTAAAATCCAATTTTACTGTTAAGGGTTACCTAGTTGTGACAATTATTTACACCAATTCTCTTCGTCAAAACTATATAACTTTGGACTTACGAAATTTGGTAATGGTCAAAATTATAGTATCATCTATATTCAACTCTATAATCTAAACATAAAAATATTGGTTCAGTAATAACAATTATTATTAATCAAAATTCTCTGACCAAAGACTTTTTAATGACCGTAAATTCATCGCTACAGAAATTTTTTGAAATATCGAAATATAAGATTTTTAACATAAATGATAATGTTTTGAATAATAAATAATATTAGTAATCTTATTTTGAATAAATATTTACAAAATATATACTTTGGAAGATATATCGATAAAATGACCAAAAATCGTTCTAACAATAAACAGCTCTTAGACCATCTGACATCGTGCACGGAGCTAGATACACACACTCATTTATGTACATGAGTGAGAATGTGTAATAAAATTATTTATTTTATTTTGAAAATAAAATCTCTTTATGACATCATCAATGATATCACTATTTTGGAATAAATGATTTTTTAATTTAGATCGAGTTTAAATGATTTAATAATTATTTTAATTATTAAATAATCCCTTTTAATTATTATATAATGTAGAAATATTATTATCAAACTTTTTAAATATATATATATATATATATATTAAAAAAAAGTGAAAATATGACCGTAAGTCGAAATCGAAATCCATAACAATTCAACGTAGAAAAATTGTGCAACGTTCTGAATCTTTTGAGATATACATACGCACACATACATGTACATATACAAGAACACATTCACATACACATGAACACATATATACATACAAGTATACTTATACATTTAAACACACACACGCATTTATATTTATATGTTACAAAATATCCAAGATATTTTCCTAAAACTTCACCCTTAAGTAAATCCGAAGTCAAACTCTTACAACCTAAGTACAAGCACATGGCTACACACATTGGGGGAGGGGAGAGTTTGGCCATGGATTATGATATGAGAGGGGGGAGTGGCGGTGAGCAAATGGTGATGTGTTTGTGTGAAAATATCATGATATTTGCATCCTCACTTTTGCCTATAAATAGTACCGACCTTTCTTCACTTCATTCACACTTCTTCTTCATAAAATTCCAAAGCTTCTTCACTTATTAAACTCTACATTAATGGCTTCTTGCCTAAAGAAAGTTATGTCAAAGATTATGGCAAAAAGTAACTAAAATTATATAGTAAGTATATATTATCAAAACTTTTCAAAACCAAAACAAATCCACTCCTTTCCCCTTCTACAACCCACTACCCCACCATCCACCACCCAATGCTGAGCCCACCTCCATTAGCAAGCATAGGACGAGCCTTTCCAAAGGTCCAAGGCTCGATTCCATAGGCTCCAGTGCGATCGTAGCGGAGCTATAATCATTTTAACGTTAGCCCGATCAAAAATCAAGTGGTAAACTCTATTTATATATATTTGTAAATATGATGATGTGATATGATTGCTATGGTTGTTTACAATGTTTGATCATCAAGTTTTGATGTTGATTATAAGTTTATTTTGATGTTGAAATGATTTATGTTTAAAACAGATCGAATATCACAAAGGAAATCACATTCCTTTAATAAATGAAATGGTGTATATGAGATTGTTAAACCTCTTTAAAATGGTTTAAATTGGTTTATAAATGTTTTGTAAACACTAAAACCCATTTTGGTGAAGTTTGGACAAGTTATGAAAATTGGGTCAAAAATAGGCATGTCGCGTAATGGTAGTTCGCGATTTCATGTCGTAAAAGTACAAATCCATTTATACGATGGATTCGGAGTCGGAATTCTATGGAATAAGAATTTTTGAACTTTTATAATCATTGTTTTCAACTAAAAGAAAAATATCAAGATTTCGTTTAGTAGATTTTGAAATATGAGCAAATCAAGTTTTCAAAATAGTCGCGGTTTGGCAATTCAGAAACCAAAGCGATAAATTTCTTAAAAGTGATATTTTTAAATCTTAAAAAATAAGGAATAAATTCTATAAATCTTTTAAAATACTTTATAAGAGATTTGAGTTATAAAAATGGATTTTTGAATGATAGAAAAGTTGTTTTGATCAAATATGGCTTTGAACTTAAGTATTCTTTCCCAAATATTTTATAAATGATTTTAAATAAATAATCAAGTATTTTGAAGATAATTTGAATGTTTTATAATTTATTAGTTTAAATAAATGATTTAAAGAAAAGCTGTTAAAATCAAGCGATTTAATCTTGGCTCTAAAAGCCGATGAGTAGATTGTATTTTCCTATTCGTGAGATCCAGATGTGAGATGCTTAAACTAAGGAAATGTTTAGGAGCAACCAATGCCCTGGCTTACTTGGCCTTTTTCTTGGGTGAGGAACAGATAAGGTCAAAATGTCGAAAACGAGACAAGTATAAAAGATTTAATTTTCCAAATTTAAACAACATGGATTGTATAGAAATAATCTTCTTACACTTGGTGTTAAATTCCAAGGAGCAAACCCGTACTATTCGTGTGAATTGAAAATGTGCTTTCATCATTATTCGATGGATAGTAAAGGTTGAATACGGAAATTGTTGTTGAGTAGAATTAGTATAATTTCTATCAACCATTTTTAACTCAATAATGTTTTCCAATATGACTTATGAAAATGGTTTGATATTTCCAAAGTTAAAGAGAGGTTTAATGATTTTGTATATACCAAAAATAAATGTTTTAAAGATATATATATCTAGAAGATATTTTTGATAAAGAGAAAGTAATCAATAAAATGATAAGCACCTATTTACCTAAAAAAATTTCCATCGATGATTGGTTCAAAGGAACCGAGCTCGTATTTGAGCGATTCCTATCCGAAAATCACTTCGAACCAATTTATGTATTCGAAGTGAAGACTTGGAATGATAATAAATAAAATAAAGGGCTGCTTGTCACTGACCCTCAAGTAAAATTTCCCATATCATATATATGCGGTAGTATTATCTTCATTAGATCTTCGTTGCAAGGGCCGCTCGCTACTAATCCTCGGGATGATTCCTGACAGGATGTGGTAGGAGAGTTCCTTCGATTTGTCCTATTCCTGGATAACTTGTACAGACGAATGTCTGACATTGAATTTCCAACATACACATACATTGATTTTTACGAACGTACATCTGTTTGGTGGTGTAGGAAGTAACTCTCCTATACTTAACACCCTTCTCTTAGATGTACGAGCTCAGAGCTTGTACGTTTGTGGAAATCAATGGTGTGTGATAGAATTGGCAATGTGGCATTCAAATTGGAATGGGCTATGTGAAAGGCAATCATTAACTCGGGCCTCTTCACCGGAAATGGCTTAAATAGGGCATGCCATAAGGCTATGTGGTTCGCAACTATTAGGATATGGTCGTCGCCTTTCTAGATTACTCAATATATGTCAAGGATGTTGTGTATGCTATGGGATCTCGGATAGGTCGGTTACAACCAGGGCGATGTAATATTTGGTTCCATCCACCACCAAATGGGTCTACCGGTAGGATGGTCTTGCCAGATGAAGAGATTTCAAAGTTGTTGATCCTCAGTACACCCTCTAGAGATGTACTATACAGAAGGTAGTTCCTTACCTACCACTGTATGGAAATCCATTCTCCAATAAGTGCCTTCGGACTTGAGTAGAACCTATTATGCTGGAATTTAATCAATGTAACAATTTCGGCTAAGATATATAAGTTTACTTGAAATTTTTTTTAAAAGAATGTCATTAAAAATTATATTACCAAATTTTGTGTAGTAAAGATTTTGGTTATCATAAGGTATAAAACCGTTTAGTGTTTATGTACGGCGTGGTCTTATGAAATACCCTTTGTTTTCATATATCTGAATTTTGAGTTTCTCATACCAGTTCCATGATTGACCCGAAGTTTATTTTCCTTTTCCCTTAAACTATGGGTGCTCTTTTTTTCAGAGCAGCCAGATAGATAGGTAGCACGAAACATTTTGGGAGAATCCTGGAGCATTTTGGAGGGAGCATGAAGTTGGAGGGTCCTATGTAGATAGTCATATATTTCTTATTCCGTTGTATTTTGTATTAAGTATCTACTAGTACTTATGAGGATAGGTAGTTATAAATATCCTAGCTAGATTATTACTTACTAGAACTCCGATGGAGCAATTTAGAGTAATTTCATGTACTACTCATATGTATAATTAAATGTTGAATGCGATGTGAGATTCTATTTTGTCTTGTCTTCTATCTTTATTTTCTTTTACCCCATGATAATCTGCCTCTTCGGCACTTGGGTTTACGACACGTGAATACCGAGGATGTATTAGTGTCGATTTCTAATGGTCGAGGAGGTAGGTCGTGTCACATTTAGTATTAGAGCTTATGGTTAAGCGAATACCTAAGCCTGGATGGGGTCAACTCATTAGAGATAGGGTTAGTGATACCCTAGAATGAGTTTAGTCTGAAAGAGCACATATTTGAAATTTTATCTGAATAAGTATATTCGAGTTTATACCTATTCCCTAGGATAATTTCATCTATAAATCTTAAAATGTTTATTTACTATATGCATATAGTAGGAGATGAGTAATAGAAGAGGACGAAGGGGAGGTAGCAACACTACTGCCACCAATGGTCGATCAAATGCTACAGTAATTGAGGAATTGGTAATCCCTATGCAGCCTCAAATTAACTTTGCTACTTTATGCAAAGATTACGCCAGCTTGGGTGGTAAACCATTCAAAGAAACGGAGTCCATTATGGAAGTTCAGTCTTGGATCCGCTCTTGTGAAAGAATTTTTAAGGGACTGAATATCGGGAATGAGCAGAAAAAGTTCTTAGCTTCTTGGCAATTACAAGAAGGGACTCTAACATGGTGGGAGTTCGTAACTCTGAATGATTCAAAAGATAATTTCTTATGGGAATGGTTCAAGGAAGTCTTGGAAGAACAATATATGCCAACTTCAGGAAAATCCCGCCTTTATCAGAGTATTATGGATTTAAAGCAAGGAGATGTCGGTAGAAGAATATTCCAATAAGTTCAGTGAATTGTCCTATTTGGGCCGGGTCTGATAGACACTCCTTTAAAGAAAAATGAAATGTTTATCGTTGGGATGAAGGGGCAATATCAAGACAGGATGACCAGGCATGTAAATGGAACCTTTGTAGATTTGGTAGACACGGGTTTCCAATATGAGACTCTAGATAAAAAGAATCCACCCACAACTCAAAACAGCAGCAATAATTGGAAGAAGAGGAAGTTCAACCATTCTAGAAAGAAGCCATGGCAAGGCAAGCCAGAAGAGGTCCGTAAGCAAACAATTTGAAGAATATTACTTGTTATAATTGCAAACAGAAGGGTCATTTTGCCACCACCTATAAGAATCCTCAGGCTCGGGATAGGAATTGCTACAATTGTCACGAACCAGGGCACCAAAAGAAGGATTGCCCACTGATAAAGAAAGGAGAACAAGTTAGATTTTTTTCCATCAAAAATGAACCCTCAACTTTGATTGATGCAAAGGGCAAGAGAGTTCTTGAAGGAAATATCTGCATTAATGAAAATCTAGTTGGAGTATTCTTTGATACTAGAGCTTCCTACAGTTTTATTTCTAAAGAATCAGTTTATAAATTGAAACTTACCACAAAGATATTAGATACCCCTATCTATGTTTCTAACCCCATAGGTGGTAAAACTAATCTCGATATAGTTTGTGAAAAAGTACAAGTTGCCTATCTATCCCAAAAAATTTCATGTGACCTAATAGTCCTCGATTTTATTGGATTTGGGATTATACTCGGTATGGATTGGTTGTCTGAATATAAAGCCATTCTTGATTGTGTTTAAAGGACAGTGCACTTTGAAAATAAAAGAAGTGAACCTTTTAAAATAACGTGTTAAGAATTAAGTCCAGTAATGGTGTAACAACCCTGAGATTGCAATTACCGAATAATAAATTAAAATTATGATTTTAAGTTGAAAAGGGAGCTAAACAAAAATTTGGGAATTTAAATTTGCAATTGGTTTGCAAATTAAAGTATTTTGGGTTTAAAATTGGGAAATTAATATTTTTGGAATTTAATATTTAAAAGGGGAATTTTTAAATGTGATAATGGGTTTAATTGGCTAATGAGACAATTATATGGTTTTGATTAAAACTAGGTTGCCACCTAGGATTTTGTTCACATGATAACCTTAGAAATTAAACTAAGTCCTAATGGGTTTTAAAACCTCTTACCATGACCCATTAACCAACCCACTCCTATATAATATCTCAAACCCCCCCATAAACCCTAACCCTCATCTTCATAAATTCCTAAACCTAGATCTAAAACATAATTAATGGCCTCCCTTTCGAAGATCCATCTCCTTCTCTTCATAATTAAACTAGTTTAATCTTTGAAATGTAATGCAATCTCTCCTATTCTCTAATCTTTCTTAATCCTTATTTTATCTCTTCCATCTTGTGTAATCTTTGTTTTGTTTTTGATTTTGGGTCCTTGAAGTTTCATGATCTTATGCTTTGGGATTGAGGAATTGGCTTGCTTGATATTGTGCACACTAACTATTTGATCCATTGCTTCTTTGAGGTAATTACTATTGATAAGTGATTATTGCTAGTAGTGATTATTGCTAGTTAAAATTTTGATGAAAATTTGTTGCAAAAAACTGAAAAAAACAACCCTAAATCACTAAAAATCAACAAAATAGTTGGCTGGAAATTGCTTCAGCCTGAAACAGGCTAAAATAGTGATCTGGGTGCACCAGAACAGGCCTGGGTTGCACCCAGGCTGATGCAGGCTAGCCCAGTTGGGCTAGCCAAGAGCAGGCCAGCCCCCTAAGGGGTTGGCGCATGATATTCCACCCAGCCCGCGCTGGCTGGGCATGGAATTTATCCCCAGCCCGCCTGGGCTGGGGCATACGGACGCAGGCCTTGGCCCGCGTCCCACATCCCCAGCCCAGGCGGGCTGGGGCAAGTGATATGTCCCCAGCCCGCCTGGGCTGGGGCATACGGGCGGGCCCTGGCCCGCGTCCCACATCCCCAGCCCAGGCGGGCTGGGGCAAGTGATATGTCCCCAGCCCGCCTGGGCTGGGGCATACGGGCGCGGGCGTTGGCCCGCGTCCCACATCCCCAGCCCAGGCGGGCTGGGGCATGGAATAGGTCCCCAGCCCGCCTGGGCTGGGGAATACGGGCGCGGGCCTTGGCCCGCGTCCTATATCCCCAGCCCAGGCGGGCTGGGGCATGTGTTATCTCCCCAGTTCAGGCGGGCTGGGCAGGCTGACGCGGGCCGAAGCCCGCGTCCAAAAAAAAAACCTCTTCTCCTGTTTTCAGGTTTTTACCTTCACTTCACGATGCCGTCACGATCGCATCCGAAGTCGGAATTCGGCGTTTTTTGTCTCGTTGGAAAGGTGGAGTTTCGAACTCCATCTCTGGAAAGTTTGGGCAACATCGGAGTTCATTTGGTACTTCGAATTTCGTGTCGAAGTTGAACTCTGGTCGCTGTTGGTAAACAGTATGAACCTTTTCCTGGGTCCAACTTTGAGATGTCGCTGCCACTTCGTCTCAACTCGGAATCCAGAAATTCTTCATGCATCTTAAAGTAGGGATGTTGGACTACATGCCTGCAAATTTTCATGACATTTGGACACCGTTTGCTGGTCTAATTAAATTCCCGAACTTGGGTTCGCAGCTGCTTTTGAATGTTTACAAACACTTAGAATATTTTTCAGTGATTTTCTGGTTTTATTGATTTCTTTGAGATTTGTCTCTAGATTTCGTACACGGGTTTTATGAATCATTTTCAAAATATTTTTCACTCCTAAATGGCTTTAGAAATTATTATATAATATTATTTTTAATTATTAAATTAATTACTCCATAATAGGAGAGTTTTCAAAAGCCATTTTAAAGTGATTTCAAAATCAATTATAAATCCGTTTCGCACAATTATTTTCTATAATAAAAATCTCACACTCACTTTTTAGCACGTCGAGCGAAGTGGAAAGGTGCTTAAACGATTAGGAAATCTCCGGCCTATGGAACCGTGTGTATTTTCTTTCCGGTTAATCCCCGACCTATTCGATTGATCGTTTTGACCTTTGGGTCTAGTTTACCGATGATACGAGGTGGACTTTTTATTGTTTGGAGTGTGAGCTTGCTATTGGTTAGTAAACCTTTTAGTGCGAACGTGGGGTATGGGACTCATTGTTAACACTTTACGGGTTCCTCTCCAAGAAGTTAGTGACACATTAGCCTCTGGGCGGCCAGTACTGGACCTCTGGGTCACCACGCCTCTGGGCAACCGTCTCTGGACACCTGCTCTATGGAGCAGTTTATTTTTCGGCGTGCGCCTCTGGGCCTTTATCCTTCTGGGAAGGATCTCGCCGTCTCGCGCGTTCCGCATCTGTGCGAGTGATCGATCACAACTCTACAATACTTGGCAACAACGACTCTGGTCGGTGCACATGCAATATTGGTATTATTTGATGATTTTTATATCCATTCGAGTACCGCCATTCGGTGTTGGTTCTATGGAACCATACGATGTAAGTGCGATTACCTTGTGGATTCACAGTGTCTCTGGACACTGCTTTTCAGTGTTGGATTTCATTGACTTTTTAGTATATCCCCATTGCTCTTTGGAGCATCGATCTTTGCTTGGGCATTGATTACAGACTCTGGTCACTCTTGGGATTATTGCCTATGGGCATCTTTTTATAGCTTTGGCTACGCCGATGATATGAGGCGATTTTAATTATTCTACACTTTGGTGTTGATTTCTCTTTGGAGATTTTTATTGTTTATTGATGATTAGGGATCGTCATTATATTCATGTGGTTCATAATATACTTCTCTTTGGATAAGTACTGTTTTATTTATGTACCGCATTATTATATATCTCAGTTATTACTGATTGTTTAGCTAGCCTGACCCGAGTGTTTTCGCTCGGGTCAGACCGAGTTGTTTCAGGTTAGGTCTCTGGACTTAGCTACTCTGTGCTTCCGCTTTGGACTTATCTGCTATGCTTTTGAGATAGCTTATCTTAGTGTCCGCCTTATGTTATTATTCAGACTTTGATATGTACATATTTTTGACTCACATGTGTGAGCAGTGGCTTTGTACCCACTTATGATATTTGGATCTATATTGACGATGTATTGTCCTGGGATTTTATGTCTGTTATGTGATTCTGTTCTGTGATGTTTTATCATTTTATTACTATGCTTATTCTGATAGATCTTTAGCCATTGTAATTTCGTTACAAATATTTATTGAATATGTCGAACCACTTGAAAAAAAACTAGATACCACCCTTTCGACGTATTCAGTAGATAGTTATAGCTTGATTACAAATGGTCGCTTCCACTATACTCTATTCTCCGCTTTAACAGACGGTATTACTCCTGTAATACTCTTTGTTACAGTGGGTCTCGGACTGGGGCGTTACAGCTTGATAATAAAGCCTGGTTTCAGGAATAAGAATAATAAACACAAAACAGATACACTTAGTACAATACATTTTCATTAGATCCGAATTAAATCAAACCCCTTCCTTATGTTTATTGATAGATAAGTTAGGAATATGTATAGGAATCCGTTATATTCCGTAGTATTCCTTAATTAATTATCTATCATTGAATCATGTCTAACTCTAATTCCCATTACGACATGTTTGACCAATTGAGCGGTGCGAAGGTCTTCTCTCAGCTTGACCTTGCCACCGGATTCCATCAGCTACGAGTCATGGAAGACAGCATTCCTCTTACAACATTTCGCACTCGTTATGGTTCTTTTGAGTGGTTGGTTATGCCGTTCGGCTTGACGAACGCTCCGGCTTTCTTCGTCGATCTTATGAATCGAGTATTCCGGGAATACATCGATAGATTCGTTCTAGTTTTCATCGACGATATTCTTATTTATTCTAGATCCGAGGCAGAGCATGCTCATTATTTGCGGATCGTCTTGGATACTCTTCGTCAGCATCAGCTTAAGGCCAAGCTTTCCAAGTGCCATTTTTGGGAGAGCAAGGTCAAGTTCTTGGGCCAAATGGTATCATCTGAGGGTATTTCTGTCGATCCTGCCAAGATCGAAGCTATTCAGAATTGGAAGCAGCCCGAGAACGTTCATGATATTCGCAGCTTCCTTGGGCTGGCGGGTTATTACCGTCGGTTTATCAAGGATTTCTCTCGAGTTGCACTTCCCCTCATGACTCTGACTCGTAAGGGGGTTCGTTTTATTTGGTCTGATAAGTGTGAAGCTTTCTTTCAGCGACTGAAGGAACTTCTCACCCATGCTCCTATTCTTGTGGTTCCTGAGAGTAACCAGGATCTTGTTGTTTACACCGACGCTTGTGGTAGCGGCCTCGGTGCTGTGCTTATGCAAAAGGATCGGGTAGTTGCTTACGCTTCTAGGAAGCTACGTCCGAATGAGGTTCGCTATCCTACTCATGATCTTGAGTTGGCTGCTATCGTCTTTGCCTTGAAGACGTGGCGTCATTATCTATTGGGCGAACGTTTCATTCTCTACACCAATCACAAGTCGCTGAAGTATCTTTTCAGCCAAAGAGATCTCAATATGAGGCAGCAGCGATGGCTTGAGTTTCTCGCCTCATATGACTTAGATATTCAGTATACCCCTGGCAAGGGTAATCGTGTGGCTGATGCACTCAGTCGCAAACACTCGGCAGTAGTTTCTATGATGATAGCCGAATGGGATATTCTTGAGACTCTTTCTATGTGTGATATTCGAAATCGAGCTCCGTCTTCCGATCCTCAGATCTTGCTATTCAGCTTGGAAGCTCGACCTATTCTATTGGATCGCATTGCCCATGCTCAGCGGCAGGATCCAGACTTATTGCGATATATTCATCTCCTTGAGTCGGGATCCAATGATGAGACATTGTTGGATTATTCTATTGATTCTCATCGGTGTCTTCGCAGGAAGAACCGTATTTTGGTACCATCTGATTTATCACTTAAGCGTGACATTCTAGACGAGTGTCATCGCACTAAGTACACTATACATCCCGGGTCGAGTAAGATGTATGCCGACATGTGTCGCCTATTTTATTGGGAGGGCATAAAGAGTGATGTTGCAAGTTATGTAAGCCGTTGCATGACTTGTGAACAGATCAAAGCTGAGCATCAGCGTCCATCTGGTATTCTTCAGCCGCTAGAGATTCCATTGTGGAAATGGGATCAGATATCCATGGATTTTATTGACGGTCTGCCTCGATCGAGGTTAGGCCATACTTCTATTTGGGTCATCGTCGATCGCTTGACCAAATCAGCTCATTTCATTCCTATTAAGTCCACTCGGACTGCTCCTCAACTTGCCAAGTTTTATGTGAAGGAAGTCGTTCGACTTCATGGCATTCCTAGCTCTATCGTCTGTGATCGAGACACTATCTTTACTAGTCACTTCTGGAAGTGCCTACAGTCAGCTTTGGGCTCAAAGCTGAATCTCTCGACTGCTTATCATCCTCAGACCGACGGTCAGACGGAGAGGGTGAATCGTGTTTTGGAGGATCTTTTGCGCTGTTGTATTCTGGATTTCGGAGGTAGTTGGGAGGATCACTTACCGCTTGTAGAGTTCTCCTACAACAACAACTTTCAGTCTAGTATCGGCATGACACCTTTCGAGGCTCTCTACGGAAGGCCATGTCGCTCTCCTGCTTGTTGGTTAGAATCTGGCGAGAAGCTCCTTCTTGGTCCAGATTCAGTTCGGGAATCTTCTGAGAAGATTATTCTTATCCGTCAGAGAATGAAAGAGGCACAGTACCGCCAGAAATCCTACGCGGACAACCGTAGGAATCCTCTTGAGTTCTCCATTGGTGATCATGTCTTTATTAGGATATCTCCCATGAAGGGGGTTGTGCGTTTCAGCTCTAAAGGGAAGTTGGCTCCTCGCTATGTCGGACCATTTCCTATTACGGAACGTATCGGCCCCGTTGCTTATCGTGTGGCTCTACCTGCTCACTTCTCTGGAATACATGATGTGTTCCATGTTTCTCAGCTTCGCAAGTGTGTGCGCGACCCTGATTCTATTATCGAGCCTCATATCGTGCCCGATTTGGAGATCTCACCCGATCTATCTATAGAGCAACAACCTCTTCGTGTGCTTGATTCGGTGATCAGACGTCTTCGAAACAAAGAGGTTCCACTTGTGAAGATTCAATGGTCGTCTAATCCTAAGGACTACACTTGGGAGACCAGAGAATTTATCGAGCGTACTTATCCTGGTTT
Source organism: Allium fistulosum (assembly GCA_030737815.1). Lineage (NCBI taxonomy): Eukaryota > Viridiplantae > Streptophyta > Magnoliopsida > Asparagales > Amaryllidaceae > Allium > Allium fistulosum. The sequence goes on from CM060902.1 coordinate 426,150,830, forward strand.
TCTTCCATCTTCCGGCACGGGTGAGCATCTATATTTTATCCTCTGTATTCCTTTATGGATTAGATGTTATAGACGACTTCTATATTTAAGGAAATTGCGGGGACGCAATTTTCTTAAGGGAGGGAGTCTGTAACAACCCTGAGATTGCAATTACCGAATAATAAAATAAAATTATGATTTTAAGTTGAAAAGGGAGCTAAACAAAAATTTGGGAATTTAAATTTGCAATTGGTTTGCAAATTAAAGTATTTTGGGTTTAAAATGGGGAAATTAATATTTTTGGAATTTAATATTTAAAAGGGGAATTTTTAAATGTGATAATGGGTTTAATTGGCTAATGAGGCAATTATATGGTTTTGATTAAAATTAGGTTGCCACTTAGGATTTTGTTCACATGATAACCTTAGAAATTAAACTAAGTCCTAATGGGTTTTAAAACCTCTTACCATGACCCATTAACCAACCCACTCCTATATAATATCTCAAACCCCTCCCATAAACCCTAACCCACCTCTTCATAAATTCCTAAACCTAGATCTAAAACATAATTAATGGCCTCCCTTTAGAAGATCCATCTCCTTCTCTTCATAATTAAACTAGTTTAATCTTTGAAAGGTAATGCAATCTCTCCTATTCTCTAATCTTTCTTAATCCTTATTTTATCTCTTCCATCTTGTGTAATCTTTGTTTTGTTTTTGATTTTGGGTCCTTGAAGTTTCATGATCTTATGCTTTGGGATTGAGGAATTGGCTTGCTTGATATTGTGCACACTAACTATTTGATCCATTGCTTCTTTGAGGTAATTACTATTGATAAGTGATTATTGCTAGTAGTGATTATTGCTAGTTAAAATTTTGGTGAAAATTTGTTGCCAAAAACTGAAAAAAAACACCCCTAAATCACTAAAAATCAACAAAATAGTTGGCTGGAAATTGCTTCAGCCTGAAACAGGCTAAAATAGTGATCTGGGTGCACCAGAACAGGCCTGGGTTGCAACCAGGCTGATGCAGGCTAGCCCAGTTGGGCTAGCCAAGAGCAGGCCAGCCCCCTAAGGAGCTGGCACATGATATTCCACCCAGCCCGCGCGGGCTGGGCATGGAATTTATCCCCAGCCCGCCTGGGCTGGGGCATACGGGCGCGGGCCCTGGCCCGCGTCCCACATCCCCAGCCCAGGCGGGTTGGGGCAAGTGATATGTCCCCAGCCCGCCTTGGCTGGGGCATACGGGCGCGGGCCTTGGCCCGCGTCCCACATCCCCAGCCCAGGCGGGCTGGGGCATGTAATAGGTCCCCAGCCCGCCTGGGCTGGGGCATACGGGCGCGGGCCTTGGCCCGCGTCCTATATCCCCAGCCCAGGCGGGCCGGGACATGTGTTATCTCCCCAGTCCAGGCGGGCTGGGCAGGCTGACGCGGGCCGAAGCCCGCGTCCAAAAAAAAAACCTCTTCTCCTGTTTTCAGATTTTTACCTCCACTTCGCGATGCCGTCACGATCGCATCCGAAGTCGGAATTCGGCGTTTTTGGTCTCGTTGGAAAGGTGGAGTTTCGATCTCCATCTCTAGAAAGTTTGGGAAACATCGGAGTTCGTTTGTTACTTCAAATTTCATGTCGAAGTTGAACTCTGGTCGCTGTTGGTAAACAGTATTAATCTTTTCCTGGGTCCAACTTTGAGATGTTGCTGCCACTTCGTCTCAACTCGGAATCCAGAAATTCTTTATGCATCTTATAGTAGGAATGTTGGACCACATGCCTGCAAATTTTCATGACATTTAGACACAGTTTGCTAGTCCATATAAATTCCCGAACTTGGGTTTGCAGCTGCTTTTGAATGTTTACAAACACTTAGAATATTTTTCAGTGATTTTCTGGTTTTATTGATTTCTTTGAGATTTGTCTCTAGATTTCGTACACGGGTTTTATGAATCAATTTCAAAAGATTTTTCAATCCTAAATGGCTTTAGAAATTATTATATAATATTATTTTTAATTATTAAATTAATTACTCCATAATAGGAGAGTTTTCAAAAGCCGTTTTAAAGTGATTTCAAAATCAATTATAAATCCGTTTCGCACCATTATTTTCTATAATAAAAATATCACACTCACTTTTTAGCACGTCGAGCGAAGTGGAAAGGTGCTTAAATGGTTAGGAAATCTCCGGCCTATGGAACCGTGTGTATTTTCTTTCCGGTTAATCCCCGACCTATTCGATTGATCATTTTGACCTTTGGGTCTAGTTTACCGATGATACGAGGTGGACTTTTTATTGTTTGGAGTGTGAGCTTGCTATTGGTTAGTAAACTGTTTAGTGCGAACGTGGGGTATGGGACTCAATGTTAACACTTTACGGGTTCCTCTCCAAGAAGTTAGTGACACATTAGCCTCTGGGCAGTCAGTACTAAACCTCTGGGTCACCACGCCTCTGGGCAACCGTCTCTGGTCACCTGCTCTATGGAGCAGTTTATTTTTCGGCGTGCGCCTCTGGGCCTTTATCCTTCTGGGAAGGATCTCGCCGTCTCACTCGTTCCGCATCTGTGCGAGTGATCGATCACAACTCTACAGTACTTGGCAACAACGACTCTGGTCGGTGCACGTGCAATATTGGTATTATTTGATGATTTTTATATCCATTCGAGTACCGCCATTCGGTGTTGGTTCTATGGAACCATACGATGTAAGTGCGATTACCTTGTGGATTCACAGTGTCTCTGGACACTGCTTTTCAGTGTTGGATTTCATTGACTTTTCAGTATATCCCCATTGCTCTTTGGAGCATCGATCTTTGCTTGGGCATTGATTACAGACTCTGGTCACTCTTGGGATTATTGCCTATGGGCATCTTTTTATAGCTTTGGCTACGCCGATGATATGAGGCGATTTTAATTATTTTACACTTTGGTGTTGATTTCTCTTTGGAGATTTTTATTGTTTATTGATGATTAGGGATCGTCATTATATTCATGTGGTTCATAATATACTTCTCTTTGGATAAGTACTGTTTTATTTATGTACCGCATTATTATATATCTCAGTTATTACTGATTGTTTAGCTAGCCTGACCCGAGTGTTTTCGCTCGGGTCAGACCGAGTTGTTTCAGGTTAGGTCTCTGGACTTAGCTACTTTGTGCTTCCGCTTTGGACTTATCTGCTATGCTTTTGAGATAGCTTACCTTAGTGTCCGCCTTATGTTATTATTCAGACTTTGATACGTACATATTTTTGACTCACATGTGTGAGCAGTGGCTTTGTACCCACTTATGATATTTGGATCTGTATTGACGATGTATTGTCCTGGGATTTTATATCTGTTATGTGATTCTGTTCTATGATGTATTATCATTTTATTACTATGCTTATTCTGATAGATCTTTAGCTATTGTAATTTCGTTACAAATATTTATTGAATATGTCGAACCACTTGAAAAAAAAACTAGATACCACCCTTTCGACGTATTCAGTAGATAGTTATAGCTTGATTACAAATGGTCGCTTCCACTATACTCTATTCTCCGCTTTAACAGACGGTATTACTCCTGTAATACTCTTTGTTACAGTGGGTCTCGGAGTGGGGCGTTACAAATGGATAGTTTTATGTATGCCCTAAATTCATTTCAAAAACGTATAGAAGAAATACCAATTGTTAGGGAATTTTCGGATGTTTTTGAGAAAAATAAAAGTTTACCCCTACATAAGGAAATTGAGTTTCGAATCGACCTGATTTCTAGTGCAAGAACTGTTTTTCATTCTTCTCGAAGAATGGCCCCCAAGGAAGTGAATGAATCAAGGAATCAAATAGATGAATTGTTAAAGAAAGGACTAATTAGACCAAGTCTCTCAAGTTGTAGCTCGGCAGTAGTTTTTGTTGCAAAGTCAGACGGCTCCCTAAGACTTTGTGTAGACTATCGTGGCCTAAATAAGTAAATGATTAAGAACAAGTATCCCCTACCCCATATTGATGACTTGTTTGATCAACTTCATGGTGCTCGAATATTCTCCAAAATGGACCTGGCTGCAGGAATCCATCAATTAAGGATAGCAGAAAGATTGCATTCCTTTAACTGCATGCAAAGGGTCAAATGATTTCTACGAGTGGTTGGTTATGCCTTTTGGGCTAACCAATGCTCATGCTTATTTTGTGGACCTTATGAATAGAGTATTTAGGGATGTGCTCCAAAAATTCTTGTTGGTTTTTATTAATGATATTCTTATGTATTCAAAGACCAAAGAAGAAGACGAAAGGCATTTAGAGATTGTACTAAAAATATTAAGAAGGAATGTGCGCAAGGATAAGTTTTCAAAATGCCACTTCTGGAAAGAAAAGGTAAGGTTCCTTGGACATGTTGTGTTAAAGGAAGGAATCTTAGTTGATCTCGGAAAAACTACAGCCATTCTAGATTGGAAGCAACCGCAGACTCCGAAGGACATTCACAGCTTCTTAGGATTTGCAGGATACTACCGGAGATTTGTTCAGGAATTTTCCAAGATTTCTCAACACTTAATGAAGTTGATTATGAATGATGATAAATTTGAATGGATGCCAAAATGTGAAGAAGAATTCCAAGAACTTAAGAAAAGGTTAACTACTACTCCACCCCTGACTATTATTGATGAAAGCGGCGGTTTAACCAATTATATTTATGCTTATGGAGAAGGAGTGGGTGCGGTATTGATGCAACATAGGAAGGTTACCACATATGCTAGTACGCAGTTAAAGACGCATGAGCGAAATTATGCAACCCACAACTTAGAACTATTAACCGTTTTGTTCGCACTAAAGATTGGGAGACATTATTTACCCGGTAAGAATTTCTCATAGTTTATATCGACAAAAATTTGTTTGACCTTGGTAAATAATACTCCCTCTTTAAATAGGTTAGATGTAACGACCCACTTTTCCGTACCATTTAAGCTAACAATAAACCACACATGTCTAACCCAAACAGAATGGAAGGTGGATAGTTAGGGAAAAAGAAAGAAGAAAAAGACAATAAGAAACTAAACAACACAGAAACTCACAATGAAATGAATAATCTATAATATATAACTAATCTTTAAACATAAACAAAACTGAGATTTATATATGTGCAGACATCAATCAGAGTATACTAACATATTTCAGCACGGACAGTTATGACAGCCTGTCCTAACAATTGCTGAATAATATACAACAATATATGCAACGAAAATATAACCATGTACGAGAATACGTCTCTAGGCCTCCAGCTCATCTCCTGAAGCTCCAAAAATATTCAACTAAACCTAGAAATATGCTCAATCTGACCCGAGCAATATAAGAAAACAATGCCCGGGTCAGTCTGGTAAAACTAGCGTGAGAAACACAACCAAATGGATTCTTTAAAGTTTAAATAACTTTTCAAAACAAAGGTATCTCGTAAGACCACGCCGCACATAAACACGAACGGGTTTTCACCTTACGATAACTAAAACTTTTATATCAAAAATCCAATGATATAATAATAATGTCTAAGGGTGAAAATAATAATAAACAAATAGCTGTGATGCTCATGAGTGTACATCACAACAATACTAGGTATATAATCAAAAATCGGTAAGGCGCGTGTGCTAATTGTGTAGGATTTCCATGGAGGTGCCCTTAGTACTTCGAGGAACGGTCCTCCTACACAAGGATGAGAGATATCCTTTCGAAGCAGCATACATCCCTAGTGATGTATCATAGGAAAAGCATAGCTAGTCTCGCTAAGACCGAGTGCATCACCCCATGCATGCATAAAAATTATAAGTGACATCTAGGTGGAGCCGACTACACACTATGGGTTAGCCGACCCTACTGGTCATGCCTCCTATCTCTGGTTTTAGTCATTCTTGCTGATGGGCTACGTCCGACATTCCAACTCGTGCACCGCCATTAAATAGATCATGGAATCCCATATGCATTCCAATACCCCAACGGGTCTTGGAATCACATATAGATTCCCATATCTAAATTAGATCTTGGAATCACACCTGGATTCCCATACCCCAACGGGTCTCGGAACTACACATGGATCCCAACATCTGAAAATATCACGAATCTCCTCCATAGGACTGTATATGGTTTTTGGAGTGGTTACGGGTTCGAGTCGTCTCTTACGAGTACACTCTTCCATTTCTCGGATGCTCCATAAAACCAAAAGCCGATTTCTCAAATGCTCGGTACCGGTTCTTTAGGAAATAATCAGACAATACATAAGAGCGGGGATCACCCCCTAACCGTTTAAGTGGACGGATCTCCTTATCATTTTTCCTAGAAGAACAAAACGAGTTTATACGTACAGTATAGCACTACAGATGGTAACTGTACCATATAATCCCCGTGTTTCTCCTTGATACTTCCAGATTTAAAATTCTTCGGTGTTAAGTAGGGCATATTTCCGCACCACTAAAATTAAGAAGGATTACATATTTAGTTCTCTCATTAAGTACTATATCGAGAACCCTCATTTAGTGCTCGCCATCGAAAATCAAGTAATAGATCCTTATTTGGAACGGTGTAAAACACCTTAAAGCCTTGTACTCGAATATTAGATAAAAGCTATATGGAAAGAGAAATAATCTATGTCCATTCTATGTACTTATTTATTTGGTTATTCCAATACCGATTCTTTAAAACAATTAATATAACTCCATTAGATTTGTAAAACTTATAAAACACTCTACCACATTACAAGGGTATACACAACTAGTAAATTCAAACGTTCATTTTTAATTGATTTAACAATTTTTAAATACCCGGGTTATCATTCAAAACACTTTTTGAAACCGCACCATATAATTTGGAAACTTATGGGTCAAATACTTGGATATTTATATCAAAAACTTTTAAAATGATATTATATATATTTTAATCCATAACAAATATATATATATAGCCCGAATAACCCCAAAAGTATACAAAGGAACTGGGTACTACCAAAATAGTATTATATATCCCTTACGATAAGGATAATACTCAAGATAAACGTTTTCCATCTGAACGTGTCTCTTACCCATTTTTAGTTATTATCGAGCCACTTGAACCAGTTAACTTAAAAAAACAAATTTTAAATTTTCAAAATCTCCTTTCTGAAACCATACAGAATATATTCCCGAATAAATGGTTTTAAACAAACTATCCATTCTCAACCAACTTCGGATTCGTCCGGATTCGAACTCGTCCTGACCGTACAATGACAAAGGGAATAGTTTACTAAGTGCACAATACCGTTCGCCTAAGCAAACATCCGATCGTCACTTAGAATATTATTACGATCGCCACAAAACAAATCGGAACTCATTTCCCAAACCAATCCAAAGAAAATATACCTCTTTCTTTTTTAAGTTTTCTTTCCAAAAGAATTATACTTAAAATATATTTTTAAATAACTATTATTACCATTTCCAAAATCATTTATACTCTAAAACTATCTCAAATAAGTCATTACTTCTTTTCTTCAAAATCATTTGAAATAGTAATACACCCATTTACTTATGTAAATCAAACCATACTTTGGGAATCAAATCAAAATTTATTTTATCAAAACAGTTATATAGTGAGATCCTAATGGTAGCAATCCCCTACATGGAAATGTTTTTATTACAAGAACATTTTCAATTATTATTATTAACCTTTAAACCTTGAAAACCATTTTTCCAAAATCACTAAGATTTAACTCTCGAATTCCTTTTATTTAATACACACATTTTTGTAAATCAAGTTTATAAATTTTCTCTTTTAAAGGAAATCATTCCTCAAATATTTATTGCGAAAACATTCTAGCTTCCTTATATAATTCATTTTTCGATTATTTATTTTAGAAATATTTAAGTTTCTTTTAATAAACTTCTTTTAAAAAAATTCTAGTTTTTAAACAACCAACCTTTATACTCAATTGTTTCCAAAATGTTTATTTCAAAATATTCCAAATTCCTTTTTATAAAACAACATTTACTAAAACTTAATTTTATTAAATCACCCTTTTTATAAAATCGTTTCTAAAATATTCACTCCAAATATTCACATTTTCCGTTAAATAAACAACCGTAGGAAATCAATTTTAACCCAACATTAGTAACGAACGCCTTATATTTAAATTGTGAAACAAAATTCCTAAGGTATCCGTTTCAATGTTCCCAAGATTCCTATCTATCCAATCCAGGTTTCAAAAGGAAGATTCTAGACAGATTAATGAATAATGGTCAAAACTCATAAATGGGCGAGCATGACCAGTCAAATCCTAGATGATAATGATGGAATACTGTCAGTTCCTAACAATCAATCACAACCAAGAATAACTATATTATATTTTCAATGAAAAATTATCCTTTATATGTATATATAGAAAATATATTTCCAGGTAAAATTATTCCATTTACCTATTCAAAAATGAATACTGTGTCAGTTTGGCCATGCTCGAGTATTTAGGAAATCCCTATCAGTAACGTTGGCCAAGCACATCGACTTGAATTCTTAAGCCATTCAACCGATTAAACAATAAAATATAAAACATCTTTACGAAAATAACAAATACGCGCTCTTATATATACTCTCAAACTCATCCTAGGGTCTCACTTACCTTATATCAAATGAGTCAAACCTACCAAGCCTAGGTGTTCGCTCAACCTAAGCTCTGATACCAACTATAACGACCCACTTTTCCATACCATTTAGGATGACAATAAACCACACATGTCTAACCCAAACAGAATGGAAGGCAGATAGTTAGGGAAAAAGAAAGAGGAGAAAGATAAGAAGAAACTAAACAACATAGAAACTCACAGTGGAACTAATAATCTATAATATATAAAAAATCTTTACACAAAAACAAAATTGAAATTTATATATGTACAGACATCAATCGGAGTATAATAACCTATTTCACCACGGACAGTTATAACAACCTGTCCTAACAATTGCTGAATAATATATAGCAATATATGCAACGAAAATATAACCATGTATGAGAATACATCTTTGGCCTCTAGCTCATCTCTTGAAGCTACAAAAGTATCCAACTAAACCTGGAAATATGCTCGGTCTGACCCGAGCATTATAGGAAAACAACGCCCGGTTCAGTTAGGTAAAACCAGCGTGAGAAACACAATCAAATTGATTCTTTAAAGTTTAAATAACTTTTCAAAACAAAGGTATCTCGTAAGACCATGCCCCACAGAAACACGGATGGGTTTTTACCTTACGATAACCAAAACTTTTATATCAGAAATCCAATGATATTATAATAATGTCTAAAAGGCAAAAATAATAATAATTAAATAGTTGTGATGCTCGTGAGTGTACATCATAACAATGCTACACAAGGATGAGGCCATGGAGGTGCCCTCAGTACTTCGAGGAATGGTCCTCCTACACAAGGATTAGAGATATCCTTCCGAAGCAGCATACATCCCTAGTGATGTACCATAGGAAAAGCATAACTGGTCTCACTAAGACCAAGTGCATCGCCCCATGCATGCATAACAACTATAAGTGACATCTAGGTGGAGCCAACTACACCCTATGGGTTTGCCAACCCTACTAGCCATGCCTCCTACCTATGGTTTTAGTCATTCCCACTGATGAGGCGAGGTTCGACATTCCAACTCGTGCACCACCATCAAATAGATCATGGAATCCCACATGGATTCCAATACCCCAACGGGTCTCGGAATCACACATAGATTCCCACATCTAAATTAGATCTTGGAATCAGACTCGGATTCCCATTCCCCAATGGGTCTCGGAATCACACATGGATCCCAACTTATCAAAATATCACGAATCTCCTCCATAGGACCGTATATGGTTTTCATAGTGGTTATGGGTTCGAGTCATCTCTTACGAGTACACTCTTCCGTTTCCTAGATGCTCCATAAAACCAAATGCCGATTTCGAGAATGCTCAATACCGATTCTTTAGGAAATAATTAGACAATACATAAGAGCAGGGATAACCCCCTAACCGTTTAAGTGGACGGATCTCCTTATCATTTGTCCTAGAAGAAAAAAACAAGTTTATACGTACAGTATAGCACCACCGATGGTAATTGTACCATATAATCCCAGTGTTTGTCCTAAATATTCCTAGAGTTAAAATCCTTCGGTGTTAAGTAGGGAATATTTCCGTACCACCAAAATCAAGAAGGATTACATATTTAGGCCAAGATTTGATAGTCGGTTATTGAACTATCAAATAAACAAACATTCAAACAAAGATTATATTTCCCATGGAAAGTCACTAAGCCTCTTAAATTAATCTTTCATTAATTTAAAATCACATTTCAAAATCTTTGGAAATCACATCCATATACTTATCTCAACATGATAAGTATAGTCACAAACCACTATATTTTCGATACTTAGACAATATAATCATATACTTATTTCAATGGTATAAGTATATTCACAAACTGTTTTACTTTCAAAACTTAAAAACATGAAAACTTCTGAAAATAGATATGGAAAGTATCATTCAATATCGACTATGGATCGCAGCTTAAACAATGGTTACGTCGCTATCCTAGCGAATCCATAGTAAACTGTAGGCAATGCCCCTTGAATTATGCCATGGATATCACCCACCTCTTCCCAAATTTCTTAATCTTATAAATATTTCCAAATCTATTTATAAAGTTTCTTTATAAATCTCCAAATCTATTTATAGACATTCTTTATAAATCTTAAACTCTATTTATAGACCTTTTCTTTTCTAACCTTTAAACCTCATTTATAAGTTCTTTTATAAATATCCAGACTCGTTAATAAACTCCTCCCAGATTTAAATAAACTTATTTCATAGACTCCTTAAGTCAGAAGAGTCCCTTTGATAACCCATTAAGTATTTAAAATAACTTTAAAAAACTTAAAATAATAAGTTATTACTTTAAACATTCTTCTATTTTCTTCAAATTAGACCTTATTTAAAATACTTCCTTTAAAATCTCAATAATAATATATTAGAAAATTTTTAAACACTAGTATTATATAAATAAGTTAACTTCAACACAACATTAATATATTTATTAATTAACTTTATATGTTATTAAAACAGTAATTACTTAACCTTAAACTAATATTAATATAAAATTAATTATCCTTTAAATTAAATTAAATAACTTAAATTAATATAATTAATTCACTTTAATTAAAAATTAAAGTATTGTTAAATCATTTTAAATAAGTAATTAAATTAAAATATTTTAAAAACAATATTTAAATAAATTTAAATAATAATTAAATAACTTTAAGAAATATTTTCAAGAATCATATTAATAAAATAATTAAATTTAAATCATTATTAAAACAATTATAAATTATCTTTAAAATATTATTATTAATAAGTTATTTCCTTTTTAAATCTTATTATTAAATAATAATTATCTCTAAACCTTATAATAATAAAAATAATTATTTTATACAACTTTCAAATCGGTAATTATCTTTTCAAATTCGAAGGAGGCTTAACGATCACCATGATACTTAAATAAGCTACCATGTTACTCAATTTAACTTTTCAAGTTAATAACAGATATTTACACAATCCACGACTATGTAAATACATCCAACATTTAATTAGTTAATATATAACTTGTAACGACCCGATATTTTCAACCATTCGCATCCATTATAAGTGTATAGGTAGACACTCATGCCGGAGTTGAATTGCTCAAAATACCGCGTTGTAAATAAAATTTGGCAAATCTCAGAGTATAAAGTAAATAAATATAATCACAGATCACAGACACAGAGTAAAATAATGCAGCGGAAGTAAAAGAAATAGTAGTTCATGAAGCTAATATGAAAATATATCAGAGTTACATAAGATACAACATAAGAAATAAAGTACAGCAGAAGTCTCAATACAATAACCAAGTACAGGCTGAATAGAACAACGGAACCGAAGTTGATAGAACAAGACTAGCAGATAATCTCCAGCGATTCAAATCTCCAAAAGGTGGAAATCCAAATCTGTGAATACTCAGGCTGACCCGAGCGTAAAGCAAAACACAAAACACTCGAGTCAGGACAATATATACTTATATAATGTAAACCAACTCAAGTGAACTGTAATAAAGGTACAAGTAACTTAGAAGATGCTTGGGACCGCCCATCCTCTAAGGATCCGTTAAAATATCTACTATGTAGTAATCTTCGCTATTATAATAATGTCTAATAAGTAAAGTATAATCATATAGAAAATAGCGTTAAGGGGATGGAGAACCTTAACGCGGTCGGATCTTAAAATCATAATCGTAGTAAAGCTCGATATGGTAGGTGACACGGCACAACTAGGCAATGCCAGGGTAGATATACCAATTACGCACACGGACTGATGGATACGCATAGCAGCCACTACCGTTCCACCTCGAACAACACTCCCAAATCGGAGGATGGCCATCTAATCAATCACAAGTAAGAGTATAATATCGAAGAAATGTGTCCGAGAAGAGGTGCTACCTCACTGGTCCGAGATCGCTCCTGTTTTAGCCACCTTATGCCAACTCACGGGAGTTGGGTCCACGTAACATACCTTAAGAACGTCGCCACCATCCTACTTCATTCTGGAATCTCCACCGCGTACACGGTTGTCAAAGTGGTTTTCGGTATCGACAGAGAGTATGTCCATATCCGATCCCGGTCTCTTTGCCAACCAATCGTTATTATAACCCGTGGTTATAAATTTTAAAAATAGTTTATGTTTCAAATCAAAATACATCCTTTAAACCATTTCAAAATCATATCATTTATTTCAAACTAATACATACTTTCAAACCCAAAACATATCTATTCAAAACCAATTCAAAAATATATCATTTCCATTTCAAAACCAATTCAATAATATATCATTTCAATAAAACCCAAATTTCAAAATCACTGAATATTTCCTTTAATTTATTAAACTTGAAATCTTCCTTTAAATTATCATAGAATTTTGGTAATGTAACCTTAAGGAACCATAGCATTTTTGGAATCTAATACTTCCCAATTTAACATTTTATATAATCAAAGTATTTATATACTTACAAATTTTTAACATGGTCATTTTATCATAGCCTTATAGTTAAATAAACTTTGTTACTATAATATCCAATTTAATGCTAAAATTCTTATGTTAAGTTAAGAGTACCTTATTAACTTACATTATCATTACAATAAAGAAACTTTATTATTTTAGTCATTAAAATATGTCATTTACATTAATTAAAACTTACATATTAAATGTACTTTTTAACTTAAATTCCTATTACAGTAAAGAGCATTTATCATTTAATCAATATTACACTAATTAAACTTACATTATCGAATGTACGTTTTAATTTACGTTTTATTACAAAAGGGGCATTTATTATTTTAAATCAATATTACACAAATTAAGACTTACATGTTTCTTTCATTAATTAAGACTTTACATGTTTCTTTCAGTAGGTAAAACTTTACATATTTCTTTCATTAATTAGAACTTTACACGTTTCTTTCATAAATTAAACTTTACATATTTCTTTCATTAATTAGAACTTTACACGTTTCTTTCACAATAAATTTCTTATAATTAAATCCAATTTTCAACAATTTACTTAATAAGTTTAAGTGTAAAAGTTCCAATTCTTCACATTTCAACAAATAGACTTAACACTTCAAATTTAAATTACCATTTCACAATTTAACAAAATTTCCAATTTTATTTAATTAACTTAAACCTTTAATTAAAACCAAATTTCACATTTCCTAGTCAAGTTATATTTTAAAAGATCACTTTTAAACATTCATTTATTTAACCACTTAAATTCATAGAAAAATCAATAATACTTAATAATCACTTAAATTCAAATTTAATCAAATTATCATATTTACCATTTCCAAATAAAATTTAATATCCATTTTATTTATATAACTTAAATATCATTTTTAACCAAAATTCCAAATTTCCAACTTAAGTTATATTTCAAAAATCCAGTTAAACCATTCATTAATTACATTTTTAACACATAGAAAAATCATAATTTCTTTAATTCAAAATATTTCAAAATCTGTTTAAATCAAATTTCATAAATTTATATTTTTAAAATACTTAAAAATATTCAAAACACTTTATAAAATAACCACGGGCCTGTATATAATTTTCTAACCTAGGTCAAGTGATACGGATATGTATCATTTCAATCCGCAGTTAAAAAAGAAAAATCCGGGTTCTATCATTTCAAACCCGCAATCCCAAGTTAAAATAATTTAAATAAAAATCATTCAGGCCTATCATTTCAGCCCAAAACGATTTTTCCCTATTCTAAAGTCCGTTCGGGTATGTATCATTTCAATCCGCAGTTAAAAAAGAAAAATCCGGGTTCTATCATTTCAAACCCACAATCCCAAGTTAAAATAATTTAAATAAAAATCATTCAGGCCTATCATTTCAGCCCATAACGATTTTTCCCTATTCTAAAGTCCGTTCGGGTATGTATCATTTCAACCCATAGTGATTCTAATCTACAGGGAACTTGCAATGGTGATAACAGATATAAATAACATAATAACATTAAATAATAGTAACATATGATATAATAAGTGTAATAACAGGTGTGAACATCATATGATAATAATATAAACATATATAACATGATGATATACATTACAGATTCAAATGGTGCCGGTTTATCAGTTATATAGGTACATATTGTCTGGTGAGAATAACTCACCTGTTTGTGCTGGAGATATCAAAACCAATGACACAATGGAACAAAAGCACGATGACAAGACTACGGACTTGAGTGGAGAGCAAGATCCAAAGCTACAACTCTTGTATTACAACCCAAAACATACATCAAAACAAACACAATTTCAATGCACTTGAAATGGAATAACTTTTAAACGAAAAGAGATTTGAATGTCAAATCTTTTGCCTTGCTTTCTCTATCCTTTTGCATGGCCTAGGGAATGTTTTGGTTCAGGTTTGGAGATGGTTTGGGTCTGGTTTGGACCAAGGGATGCACGGCTACAAGCTAGAGATGATGGGGAAGTTACAACATAGGCATGTGAAGAGTTTTATGCAATATGGTGGAGTTTTGGTTCATCTTTGGCTCGGTCTACAAGGTCCTAGGCTTGGCCATGACTTGCTACAGGTCTGGACAGAGGAGATGGTGATGTGTAGTGGTGGTAGCAAGGTGGTGGTGGCGGGTAGAGGTGGTGTCCAAGGTGGTGGGCGAAGGTATGTTGCAACTAGTGGTGGCTATGCATTGTTTTAAGGGATTTGTGCAAGGTTTTGTGTGGTTTTTAGTCAAAAGGAGTGCATGGCCTGTCATGGTCAGAGGAGGAGGGGGTTTGGTCGTGGATGGTGTGGGGAAGGAAGTGGTGGTAGTCGGTGGAGGAGATGGTGGAGGTGTTAGGCCAAGCAAAGCAAGAGAAACATGGCAAAAATCATTGAAAATGAAGAGAAAAGAAGAAAAAGAAGGAGAGGCCATTACCTATTTTTGGATGAAGCCATGAGAAATGAGGAGCTGATTTGTTTTCACGTGAAAAGATGAGAAACAAAAAGTGGTGGCTACACTAGGGTTTTAGATGGCTAGGGCAAAATTTGAGGAGTTAAAGAAAATGAAGGGTTTGGACAAAAAAGGGCTTAAGTTTCAAAGTGTTTTACAACCTTTCATATTTCTTTTCTTTTTAATCTTTATATAAACAAAAATATTCAGAAAAATAATTTACAAACCGAAATCAATTATAAATATGAGAAAACAAATAATAAATTTTGGAAAAATATAAAAAGAATGAAGAAAATTACTTAAAAATACCAAATAGTGTTCAAAAATTATAAATAAATCACTGTCAGTCTTGAAAAACTATACACTTCATTATAAAAATATTATGAAGTGAAAATTTGAATTAAAATAATTTATTTATCATTTTCAAAATAAAATAGATAATTAAATTGGAGAAAATAGAAAAGGATTAAAGAAAAATGTTTAAAATTTACAAACAGGGCATGGAAATTTGCAAGAAAAATACTACTAACTCTGGAAAAATTCCTACCTTACTTTAAAAATATTTAAAAGCCAAAATATATTTTATATAACATAAATGTACAAATTAGAATAAAATATATCAAATAAAAATGTCATTTATATAATTTTAAAATAAAGAATATTGCTGAATAACCCAATATACACACAATATTGAAAATAGTATAACTTTTGCAATTTAAATCCGTTTGCAACGAAACGAAAAGCAGTATTCAAGTTATTAAATCTATTTTTATAATAAAAGATAAAATTCATAAATTTCAAACTTTTAAATTTTCAAGTTAAAAGTCGAAGTTTGACTATTTGACCAAAATTCACATTTCTGGAAATATTAAATTTTGTCATATTTGGAATTCAAATCCACATACAAAATCAAAGTTTTTTATATTTACAATAAAAACATTTATTCTTTTCATAAATAAAGCTCTTAAATTTGAAAAAATCAAATTAAAATTAATTGTAAAATACAGGGTTGTTACACTCTCCCCCACTCAAAACTTTTCGTCCCCGAAAATGAATGAGGTACGGGAAAGCACCTAAAAAGATAGAATGAATAGAATTAAGACAAGATGATAAGAATATTGGAATTTCACCTGATAACTATTGTTATAGGCAAGTTTAACAAGTTGGAGGTGATCAAATCAAGAACACAAACACGAAAAAGATCCTCTAGAGTCTAAATCACCCCTTTCACTTGACCGACGGTCTATGAATGGAAAAACAGTGTTCAGATCCAGATGAGTAACAAAGATTTCAAAGATTATAAAAAGATGTCAAAACAGACTGGTATAAGCAATAGCCTTCCCATTCTGTAACAAGATAAGAGAAAGAAGGACAACCAAAAGATAGTTTGAAAAAAAAACAAAATAAGATAATAAATGTGAAACAATAACGCTTTGAAATCATAACAAATTAGAGATGTTTATCATTTGGAAATCATACTACTAAAATCATAACACTTTGGAAATGTTATTCTAAAAAAAACATAACACTTAGAAAATCAAAACACCTTTAAAAAAAATCTTCATTTAAACCATTTTAATTCAAGGTCAAATAATATTCATTTGAAAGTTGTAACATTTCTAAGTTCATTCAATTATAAAAATTTACAAAACACTGTATTTTCAAAACAGCATCACTTATAAAATGCTACAGTAGGTATATTAGTACTTCAAATCGGTTTGATTCCAGAAATATTCATTTGGATATCATTTAACTTATGACTTATTAAAACAAACTTTTATGAATGGAATATCCAAATTAAACTATACTTCGTTTATTAAGTCAAAAGCTCACTATTTTACTTAGCTCTTAATTTAACACATAACCCAACACTTTATTTAAAATGCCCATTTCATAAATAGATATTCCTTCAATAAGTTACACTTAAAATTTCCATTTGAAAACCAAATTCTCAATTAACAAATTTAGTGATGTTAAAATACATTATAACTATCATAATTATCCATTTTTCAAGACATATCAATTTCATAAATAAAATATTTATCATAGAAAATATAACAATCAAATTTCTTTACACATTTATTCATTTAGACATCAATTAAACTATGAATTCAAGTTAAATAAACTTTATTACAAAATGTCCAATTCCAATGTATTTTATTTTATCTATTCAAAGACACATTATTTATTATACAACATATTCATTTCAGGAAATAACCATTATTAAAATTCCTAGGTTAGACTTAAGGTTCCATATTAAATCAAATTTGATTATCAAGTTATTTAAATAAAATCTCTTTAAATTCCTTTTTCACTATTTACCTCTGTAAATCTTTTATAACTAAAATTTAGGTGTATAAAATTTATTATAACCACTCAAATTTTATTTAAAAAATCCTTTTTATATTGTATATTATCCAATTACATTGTTAACTTCTAAAATTTTTTTAAGGTAAGTTATATTTGAATGCAATTGTATTATACAAATAAAACTTTCCAATTCAATTATCTCAAGTTTGAATCATTTATTCAAAAATTTTAATTTTTCTTTTTATAACTGAAATTATTCTTTAAGATGAAATTTAAGAATTAATTTTCCGGTTTCCTTCAAACCAGTTAGAGATAAATAAATATATGTACATAATATGTCAAATCAATTTAAATCATATATCTATATATATTATAAATCAAATCATATTTAGAAATTCAAATAAATTAAATCTTTCAAAACAAAGCTGTAGTAAGACTACAGAACGGTCTCTTCAGTTCAAAACTCGAAAATGAACGTCGATGATGCTGCAGTCATCACCGAAATTATTTTCCAGCGACAAAGAGAAGAGCACTTAATTTTTAAACTTTAAAATCCTTTAGAGACAAATTTTTTATTCAAAAATACTTTAAATTATATCCTTTTAAAAATTTTAAACACAAGGTTTGAAATCCATCGGAAACTTGAATTCTCAAATTCTTGATTCAAATTCATTTCAGTTCCCAAATCAATTTATAAACAACTATTTATAAATTCATTTGTAGAACAATAAATGATAAATCAAGTATTATCATTTCAAATTATCAATTTAAATCAATTTATTAAGTTCCATAAATTTACTTATATATCAAAATTTTATTTCATTAACCAAATTTAAAATAATATCGTGTCAGTTTGTTCTGTTAAAGTGTTTTAGAAATCCTATCGATAGCGTTGATCAGACGAATCGATCGGAAATCCAAATCAACATCAACAACTCAAACAACACCATATATAAAACAAAAAATAGATTTACAAGTACAATTCAAAATGTTTGGAGATAGTTTAGAAACAAAAGACAAGATGGTTAAACAGAGTAGAGAGATGGGTAAGCTTAGGTAAATCGCGGACAACCTTAACCGGGTCAACCGTGACTTAAAGAATAAGATCGATGTGGATTTTTCTGGGATAAATCTACGTTCGATCTCAAGAGATAGAGTTTGGAATAATAAAAGATATTAGCATCTAAACCAAGGATAGATAAAATCTCTGGTGAATCGATGCTGACTGTAAAGGATTTTCACCCCTTTACAAGAAAATTAGAATATTGGCGAGATCGCCAATTCACTATAAAGATCAATCGAAGTGGAGTTATGTGATACTACAAAATCAAAAGAAGATGAATAGTGAGGGACAAGAATGAATTTTGGAACTGTAGGAAACGTTCCAAAATTCAAAGGAAATCGAATCAAAAGGAAGAGATTCAAACTCGAACGAAAGTGATTCTGTAAATAAATTTACCATACATTCTAAGTTTTGCCTCAAAGCCAAAGCTCTGATACCAACTGTAACGACCCGATATTTTCAACCATTCGCATCCATTATAAGTGTATAGGTAGACACTCATGCCGGAGTTGAATTGCTCAAAATACCGCGTTGTAAATAAAATTTGGCAAATCTCAGAGTATAAAGTAAATAAATATAATCACAGATCACAGACACAGAGTAAAATAATGCAGCGGAAGTAAAAGAAATAGTAGTTCATGAAGCTAATATGAAAATATATCAGAGTTACATAAGATACAACATAAGAAATAAAGTACAGCAGAAGTCTCAATACAATAACCAAGTACAGGCTGAATAGAACAACGGAACCGAAGTTGATAGAACAAGACTAGCAGATAATCTCCAGCGATTCAAATCTCCAGAAGGTGGAAATCCAAATCTGTGAATACTCAGGCTGACCCGAGCGTAAAGCAAAACACAAAACACTCGAGTCAGGACAATATATACTTATATAATGTAAACCAACTCAAGTGAACTGTAATAAAGGTACAAGTAACTTAGAAGATGCTTGGGACCGCCCATCCTCTAAGGATCCGTTAAAATATCTACTATGTAGTAATATTCGCTATTATAATAATGTCTAATAAGTAAAGTATAATCATATAGAAAATAGCGTTAAGGGGATGGAGAACCTTAACGCGGTCGGATCTTAAAATCATAATCGTAGTAAAGCTCGATATGGTAGGTGACACGGCACGCAAGGCAATGCCAGGGTAGATATACCAATTACGCACACGGACTGATGGATACGCATAGCAGCCACTACCGTTCCACCTCGAACAACACTCCCAAATCGGAGGATGGCCATCTAATCAATCACAAGTAAGAGTATAATATCGAAGAAATGTGTCCGAGAAGAGGTGCTACCTCACTGGTCCGAGATCGCTCCTGTTTTAGCCACCTTATGCCAACTCACGGGAGTTGGGTCCACGTAACATACCTTAAGAACGTCTCCACCATCCTACTTCATTCTGGAATCTCCACTGCGTACACGGTTGTCAAAGTGGTTTTCGGTATCGACAGAGAGTATGTCCATATCCGATCCCGGTCTCTTTGCCAACCAATCGTTATTATAACCCGTGGTTATAACTTTTAAAAATAGTTTATGTTTCAAATCAAAATACATCCTTTAAACCATTTCAAAATCATATCATTTATTTCAAACTAATACATACTTTCAAACCCAAAACATATCTATTCAAAACCAATTCAAAAATATATCATTTCCATTTCAAAACCAATTCAATAATATATCATTTCAATAAAACCCAAATTTCAAAATCACTGAATATTTCCTTTAATTTATTAAACTTGAAATCTTCCTTTAAATTATCATAGAATTTTGGTAATGTAACCTTAAGGAACCATAGCATTTTTGGAATCTAATACTTCCCAATTTAACATTTTATATAATCAAAGTATTTATATACTTACAAATTTTTAACATGGTCATTTTATCATAGCCTTATAGTTAAATAAACTTTGTTACTGTAATATCCAATTTAATGCTAAAATTCTTATGTTAAGTTAAGAGTACCTTATTAACTTACATTATCATTACAATAAAGAAACTTTATTATTTTAGTCATTAAAATATGTCATTTACATTAATTAAAACTTACATATTAAATGTACTTTTTAACTTAAATTCCTATTACAGTAAAGAGCATTTATCATTTAATCAATATTACACTAATTAAACTTACATTATCGAATGTACGTTTTAATTTACGTTTTATTACAAAAGGGGCATTTATTATTTTAACTCAATATTACACAAATTAAGACTTACATGTTTCTTTCATTAATTAAGACTTTACATGTTTCTTTCAGTAGGTAAAACTTTACATATTTCTTTCATTAATTAGAACTTTACACGTTTCTTTCATAAATTAAACTTTACATATTTCTTTCATTAATTAGAACATTACACGTTTCTTTCACAATAAATTTCTTATAATTAAATCCAATTTTCAACAATTTACTTAATAAGTTTAAGTGTAAAAGTTCCAATTCTTCACATTTCAACAAATAGACTTAACACTTCAAATTTAAATTACCATTTCACAATTTAACAAAATTTCCAATTTTATTTAATTAACTTAAACCTTTAATTAAAACCAAATTTCACATTTCCTAGTCAAGTTATATTTTAAAAGATCACTTTTAAACATTCATTTATTTAACCACTTAAATTCATAGAAAAATCAATAATACTTAATAATCACTTAAATTCAAATTTAATCAAATTATCATATTTACCATTTCCAAATAAAATTTAATATCCATTTTATTTATATAACTTAAATATCATTTTTAACCAAAATTCCAAATTTCCAACTTAAGTTATATTTCAAAAATCCAGTTAAATCATTCATTAATTACATTTTTAACACATAGAAAAATAATAATTTCTTTAATTCAAAATATTTCAAAATCTGTTTAAATCAAATTTCATAAATTTATATTTTTAAAATACTTAAAAATATTCAAAACACTTTATAAAATAACCACGGGCCTGTATATAATTTTCTAACCTAGGTCAAGTGATACGGATATGTATCATTTCAATCCGCAGTTAAAAAAGAAAAATCCGGGTTCTATCATTTCAAACCCGCAATCCCAAGTTAAAATAATTTAAATAAAAATCATTCAGGCCTATCATTTCAGCCCATAACGATTTTTCCCTATTCTAAAGTCCGTTCGGGTATGTATCATTTCAATCCGCAGTTAAAAAAGAAAAATCCGGGTTTTATCATTTCAAACCCGCAATCCCAAGTTAAAATAATTTAAATAAAAATCATCCAGGCCTATCATTTCAGCCCATAACGATTTTTCCCTATTCTAAAGTCCGTTCGGGTATGTATCATTTCAACCCATAGTGATTCTAATCTACAGGGAACTTGCAATGGTGATAACAGATATAAATAACATAATAACATTAAATAATAGTAACATATGATATAATAAGTGTAATAACAGGTGTGAACATCATATGATAATAATATAAACATATATAACATGATGATATACATTACAGATTCAAATGGTGTCGGTTTATCAGTTATATAGGTACATATTGTCTGGTGAGAATAACTCACCTGTTTGTGCTGGAGATATCAAAACCAATGACACAATGGAACAAAATCACGATGACAAGACTACGGACTTGAGTGGAGAGCAAGATCCAAAGCTACAACTCTTGTATTACAACCCAAAACATACATCAAAACAAACACAATTTCAACGCACTTGAAATGGAATATCTATTAAACGAAAAGAGATTTGAATGTCAAATCTTTTGCCTTGCTTTCTCTATCCTTTTGCATGGCCTAGGGAATGTTTTGGTTCAGGTTTGGAGATGGTTTGGGTCTGGTTTGGACCAAGGGATGCACGGCTACAAGCTAGAGATGATGGGGAAGTTACAACATAGGCATGTGAAGAGTTTTATGCAATATGGTGGAGTTTTGGTTCATCTTTGGCTCGGTCTACAAGGTCCTAGGCTTGGCCATGACTTGCTACAGGTCTGGACAGAGGAGATGGTGATGTGTAGTGGTGGTAGCAAAGTGGTGGTGGCGGGTAGAGGTGGTGTCCAAGGTGGTGGGCGAAGGTATGTTGCAACTAGTGGTGGCTATGCATTGTTTCAAGGGATTTGTGCAAGGTTTTGTGTGGTTTTTAGTCAAAAGGAGTGCATGGCCTGTCATGGTCAGAGGAGGAGGGGGTTTGGTCGTGGATGGTGTGGGGAAGGAAGTGGTGGTGGTCGGTGGAGGAGATGGTGGAGGTGTTAGGCCAAGCAAAGCAAGAGAAACATGGCAAAAATCATTGAAAATGAAGAGAAAAGAATAAAAAGAAGGAGAGGCCATTACCTATTTTTGGATGAAGCCATGAGAAATGAGGAGCTGATTTGTTTTCACGTGAAAAGATGAGAAACAAAAAGTGGTGGCTACACTAGGGTTTTAGATGGCTAGGGCAAAATTTGAGGAGTTAAAGAAAATGAAGGGTTTGGACAAAAAAGGGCTTAAGTTTCAAAGTGTTTTACAACCTTTCATATTTCTTTTCTTTTTAATCTTTATATAAACAAAAATATTCAGAAAAATAATTTACAAACCGAAATCAATTATAAATATGAGAAAACAAATAATAAATTTTGGAAAAATATAAAAAGAATGAAGAAAATTACTTAAAAATACCAAATAGTGTTCAAAAATTATAAATAAATCACTGTCAGTCTTGAAAAACTATACACTTCATTATAAAAATATTATGAAGTGAAAATTTGAATTAAAATAATTTATTTATCATTTTCAAAATAAAATAGATAATTAAATTGGAGAAAATAGAAAAGGATTAAAGAAAAATGTTTAAAATTTACAAACAGGGCATGGAAATTTGCAAGAAAAATACTACTAACTCTGGAAAAATTCCTACCTTACTTTAAAAATATTTAAAAGCCAAAATATATTTTATATAACATAAATGTACAAATTAGAATAAAATATATCAAATAAAAATGTCATTTATATAATTTTAAAATAAAGAATATTGCTGAATAACCCAATATACACACAATATTGAAAATAGTATAACTTTTGCAATTTAAATCCGTTTGCAACGAAACGAAAAGCAGTATTCAAGTTATTAAATCTATTTTTATAATAAAAGATAAAATTCATAAATTTCAAACTTTTAAATTTTCAAGTTAAAAGTCGAAGTTTGACTATTTGACCAAAATTCACATTTTCTGGAAATATTAAATTTAGTCATATTTGGAATTCAAATCCACATACAAAATCAAAGTTTTTTATATTTACAATAAAAACATTTATTCTTTTCATAAATAAAGCTCTTAAATTTGAAAAAATCAAATTAAAATTAATTGTAAAATACAGGGTTGTTACACTCTCCCCCACTCAAAACTTTTCGTCCCCGAAAAGGAATGAGGTACGGGAAAGCACCTAAAAAGATAGAATGAATAGAATTAAGACAAGATGATAAGAATATTGGAATTTCACCTGATAACTATTGTTATAGGCAAGTTTAACAAGTTGGAGGTGATCAAATCAAGAACACAAACACGAAAAAGATCCTCTAGAGTCTAAATCACCCCTTTCACTTGACCGACGGTCTATGAATGGAAAAACAGTGTTCAGATCCAGATGAGTAACAAAGATTTCAAAGATTATAAAAAGATGTCAAAACAGACTGGTATAAGCAATAGCCTTCCCATTCTGTAACAAGATAAGAGAAAGAAGGACAACCAAAAGATAGTTTGAAAAAAAAAACAAAATAAGATAATAAATGTGAAACAATAACGCTTTGAAATCATAACAAATTAGAGATGTTTATCATTTGGAAATCATACTACTAAAATCATAACACTTTGGAAATGTTATTCTAAAAAAAACATAACACTTAGAAAATCAAAACACCTTTAAAAAAAAATCTTCATTTAAACCATTTTAATTCAAGGTCAAATAATATTCATTTGAAAGTTGTAACATTTCTAAGTTCATTCAATTATAAAAATTTCCAAAACACTGTATTTTCAAAACAGCATCACTTATAAAATGCTACAGTAGGTATATTAGTACTTCAAATCGGTTTGATTCCAGAAATATTCATTTGGATATCATTTAACTTATGACTTATTAAAACAAACTTTTATGAATGGAATATCCAAATTAAACTATACTTCGTTTATTAAGTCAAAAGCTCACTATTTTACTTAGCTCTTAATTTAACACATAACCCAACACTTTATTTAAAATGCCCATTTCATAAATAGATATTCCTTCAATAAGTTACACTTAAAATTTCCATTTGAAAACCAAATTCTCAATTAACAAATTTAGTGATGTTAAAATACATTATAACTATCATAATTATCCATTTTTCAAGACATATCAATTTCATAAATAAAATATTTATCATAGAAAATATAACAATCAAATTTCTTTACACATTTATTCATTTAGACATCAATTAAACTATGAATTCAAGTTAAATAAACTTTATTACAAAATGTCCAATTCCAATGTATTTTATTTTATCTATTCAAAGATACATTATTTATTATACAACATATTCATTTCAGGAAATAACCATTATTAAAATTCCTAGGTTAGACTTAAGGTTCCATATTAAATCAAATTTGATTATCAAGTTATTTAAATAAAATCTCTTTAAATTCCTTTTTCACTATTTACCTCTGTAAATCTTTTATAACTAAAATTCAGGTGTATAAAATTTATTATAACCACTCAAATTTTATTTAAAAAATCCTTTTTATATTGTATATTATCCAATTACATTGTTAACTTCTAAAAATTTTTTAAGGTAAGTTATATTTGAATGCAATTGTATTATACAAATAAAACTTTCCAATTCAATTATCTCAAGTTTGAATCATTTATTCAAAAATTTTAATTTTTCTTTTTATAACTGAAATTATTCTTTAAGATGAAATTTAAGAATTAATTTTCCGGTTTCCTTCAAACCAGTTAGAGATAAATAAATATATGTACATAATATGTCAAATCAATTTAAATCATATATTTATATATATTATAAATCAAATCATATTTAGAAATTCAAATAAATTAAATCTTTCAAAACAAAGCTGTAGTAAGACTACAGAACGGTCTCTTCAGTTCAAAACTCGAAAATGAACGTCGATGATGCTGCAGTCATCACCGAAATTATTTTCCAGCGACAAAGAGAAGAGCACTTAATTTTTAAACTTTAAAATCCTTTAGAGACAAATTTTTTATTCAAAAATACTTTAAATTATATCCTTTTAAAAATTTTAAACACAAGGTTTGAAATCCATCGGAAACTTGAATTCTCAAATTCTTGATTCAAATTCATTTCAGTTCCCAAATCAATTTATAAACAACTATTTATAAATTCATTTGTAGAACAATAAATGATAAATCAAGTATTATCATTTCAAATTATCAATTTAAATCAATTTATTAAGTTCCATAAATTTACTTATATATCAAAATTTTATTTCATTAACCAAATTTAAAATAATATCGTGTCAGTTTGTTCTGTTAAAGTGTTTTAGAAATCCTATCGATAGCGTTGATCAGACGAATCGATCGGAAATCCAAATCAACATCAACAACTCAAACAACACCATATATAAAACAAAAAATAGATTTACAAGTACAATTCAAAATGTTTGGAGATAGTTTAGAAACAAAAGACAAGATGGTTAAACAGAGTAGAGAGATGGGTAAGCTTAGGTAAATCGCGGACAACCTTAACCGGGTCAACCGTGACTTAAAGAATAAGATCGATGTGGATTTTTCTGGGATAAATCTACGTTCGATCTCAAGAGATAGAGTTTGGAATAATAAAAGATATTAGCATCTAAACCAAGGATAGATAAAATCTCTGGTGAATCGATGCTGACTGTAAAGGATTTTCACCCCTTTACAAGAAAATTAGAATATTGGCGAGATCGCCAATTCACTATAAAGATCAATCGAAGTGGAGTTATGTGATACTACAAAATCAAAAGAAGATGAATAGTGAGGGACAAGAATGAATTTTGGAACTGTAGGAAACGTTCCAAAATTCAAAGGAAATCGAATCAAAAGGAAGAGATTCAAACTCGAACGAAAGTGATTCTGTAAATAAATTTACCATACATTCTAAGTTTTGCCTCAAAGCCAAAGCTCTGATACCAACTGTAACGACCCGATATTTTCAACCATTCGCATCCATTATAAGTGTATAGGTAGACACTCATGCCGGAGTTGAATTGCTCAAAATACCGCGTTGTAAATAAAATTTGGCAAATCTCAGAGTATAAAGTAAATAAATATAATCACAGATCACAGACACAGAGTAAAATAATGCAGCGGAAGTAAAAGAAATAGTAGTTCATGAAGCTAATATGAAAATATATCAGAGTTACATAAGATACAACATAAGAAATAAAGTACAGCAGAAGTCTCAATACAATAACCAAGTACAGGCTGAATAGAACAACGGAACCGAAGTTGATAGAACAAGACTAGCAGATAATCTCCAGCGATTCAAATCTCCAGAAGGTGGAAATCCAAATCTGTGAATACTCAGGCTGACCCGAGCGTAAAGAAAAACACAAAACACTCGAGTCAGGACAATATATACTTATATAATGTAAACCAACTCAAGTGAACTGTAATAAAGGTACAAGTAACTTAGAAGATGCTTGGGACCGCCCATCCTCTAAGGATCCGTTAAAATATCTACTATGTAGTAATATTCGCTATTATAATAATGTCTAATAAGTAAAGTATAATCATATAGAAAATAGCGTTAAGGGGATGGAGAACCTTAACGCGGTCGGATCTTAAAATCATAATCGTAGTAAAGCTCGATATGGTAGGTGACACGGCACAACTAGGCAATGCCAGGGTAGATATACCAATTACGCACACGGACTGATGGATACGCATAGCAGCCACTACCGTTCCACCTCGAACAACACTCCCAAATCGGAGGATGGCCATCTAATCAATCACAAGTAAGAGTATAATATCGAAGAAATGTGTCCGAGAAGAGGTGCTACCTCACTGGTCCGAGATCGCTCCTGTTTTAGCCACCTTATGCCAACTCACGGGAGTTGGGTCCACGTAACATACCTTAAGAACGTCGCCACCATCCTACTTCATTCTGGAATCTCCACCGCGTACACGGTTGTCAAAGTGGTTTTCGGTATCGACAGAGAGTATGTCCATATCCGATTCCGGTCTCTTTGCCAACCAATCGTTATTATAACCCGTGGTTATAACTTTTAAAAATAGTTTATGTTTCAAATCAAAATACATCCTTTAAACCATTTCAAAATCATATCATTTATTTCAAACTAATACATACTTTCAAACCCAAAACATATCTATTCAAAACCAATTCAAAAATATATCATTTCCATTTCAAAACCAATTCAATAATATATCATTTCAATAAAACCCAAATTTCAAAATCACTGAATATTTCCTTTAATTTATTAAACTTGAAATCTTCCTTTAAATTATCATAGAATTTTGGTAATGTAACCTTAAGGAACCATAGCATTTTTGGAATCTAATACTTCCCAATTTAACATTTTATATAATCAAAGTATTTATATACTTACAAATTTTTAACATGGTCATTTTATCATAGCCTTATAGTTAAATAAACTTTGTTACTGTAATATCCAATTTAATGCTAAAATTCTTATGTTAAGTTAAGAGTACCTTATTAACTTACATTATCATTACAATAAAGAAACTTTATTATTTTAGTCATTAAAATATGTCATTTACATTAATTAAAACTTACATATTAAATGTACTTTTTAACTTAAATTCCTATTACAGTAAAGAGCATTTATCATTTAATCAATATTACACTAATTAAACTTACATTATCGAATGTACGTTTTAATTTACGTTTTATTACAAAAGGGGCATTTATTATTTTAAATCAATATTACACAAATTAAGACTTACATGTTTCTTTCATTAATTAAGACTTTACATGTTTCTTTCAGTAGGTAAAACTTTACATATTTCTTTCATTAATTAGAACTTTACACGTTTCTTTCATAAATTAAACTTTACATATTTCTTTCATTAATTAGAACTTTACACGTTTCTTTCATAAATTAAACTTTACATATTTCTTTCATTAATTAGAACTTTACACGTTTCTTTCACAATAAATTTCTTATAATTAAATCCAATTTTCAACAATTTACTTAATAAGTTTAAGTGTAAAAGTTCCAATTCTTCACATTTCAACAAATAGACTTAACACTTCAAATTTAAATTACCATTTCACAATTTAACAAAATTTCCAATTTTATTTAATTAACTTAAACCTTTAATTAAAACCAAATTTCACATTTCCTAGTCAAGTTATATTTTAAAAGATCACTTTTAAACATTCATTTATTTAACCACTTAAATTCATAGAAAAATCAATAATACTTAATAATCACTTAAATTCAAATTTAATCAAATTATCATATTTACCATTTCCAAATAAAATTTAATATCCATTTTATTTATATAACTTAAATATCATTTTTAACCAAAATTCCAAATTTCCAACTTAAGTTATATTTCAAAAATCCAGTTAAACCATTCAT
Organism: Allium fistulosum; assembly: GCA_030737815.1. Lineage (NCBI taxonomy): Eukaryota > Viridiplantae > Streptophyta > Magnoliopsida > Asparagales > Amaryllidaceae > Allium > Allium fistulosum. Next base: position 426,180,235 of record CM060902.1, read on the forward strand.
TAATTACATTTTTAACACATAGAAAAATCATAATTTCTTTAATTCAAAATATTTCAAAATCTGTTTAAATCAAATTTCATAAATTTATATTTTTAAAATACTTAAAAATATTCAAAACACTTTATAAAATAACCACGAGCCTGTATATAATTTTCTAACCTAGGTCAAGTGATACGGATATGTATCATTTCAATCCGCAGTTAAAAAAGAAAAATCCGGGTTCTATCATTTCAAACCCGCAATCCCAAGTTAAAATAATTTAAATAAAAATCATTCAGGCCTATCATTTCAGCCCATAACGATTTTTCCCTATTCTAAAGTCCGTTCGGGTATGTATCATTTCAATCCGCAGTTAAAAAAGAAAAATCCGGGTTCTATCATTTCAAACCCGCAATCCCAAGTTAAAATAATTTAAATAAAAATCATTCAGGCCTATCATTTCAGCCCATAACGATTTTTCCCTATTCTAAAGTCCGTTCGGGTATGTATCATTTCAACCCATAGTGATTCTAATCTACAGGGAACTTGCAATGGTGATAACAGATATAAATAACATAATAACATTAAATAATAGTAACATATGATATAATAAGTGTAATAACAGGTGTGAACATCATATGATAATAATATAAACATATATAACATGATGATATACATTACAGATTCAAATGGTGTCGGTTTATCAGTTATATAGATACATATTGTCTGGTGAGAATAACTCACCTGTTTGTGCTGGAGATATCAAAACCAATGACACAATGGAACAAAAGCACGATGACAAGACTACGGACTTGAGTGGAGAGCAAGATCCAAAGCTACAACTCTTGTATTACAACCCAAAACATACATCAAAACAAACACAATTTCAACGCACTTGAAATGGAATAACTTTTAAATGAAAAGAGATTTGAATGTCAAATCTTTTGCCTTGCTTTCTCTATCCTTTTGCATGGCCTAGGGAATGTTTTGGTTCAGGTTTGGACATGGTTTGGGTCTGGTTTGGACCAAGGGATCCACGGCTACAAGCTAGAGATGATGGGGAAGTTACAACATAGGCATGTGAAGAGTTTTATGCAATATGGTGGAGTTTTGGTTCATCTTTGGCTCGGTCTACAAGGTCCTAGGCTTGGCCATGACTTGCTACAGGTCTGGACAGAGGAGATGGTGATGTGTAGTGGTGGTAGCAAGGTGGTGGTGGCGGGTAGAGGTGGTGTCCAAGGTGGTGGGCGAAGGTATGTTGCAACTAGTGGTGGCTATGCATTGTTTTAAGGGATTTGTGCAAGGTTTTGTGTGGTTTTTAGTCAAAAGGAGTGCATGGCCTGTCATGGTCAGAGGAGGAGGGGGTTTGGTCGTGGATGGTGTGGGGAAGGAAGTGGTGGTGGTCGGTGGAGGAGATGGTGGAGGTGTTAGGCCAAGCAAAGCAAGAGAAACATGGCAAAAATCATTGAAAATGAAGAGAAAAGAAGAAAAAGAAGGAGAGGCCATTACCTATTTTTGGATGAAGCCATGAGAAATGAGGAGCTGATTTGTTTTCACGTGAAAAGATGAGAAACAAAAAGTGGTGGCTACACTAGGGTTTTAGATGGCTAGGGCAAAATTTGAGGAGTTAAAGAAAATGAAGGGTTTGGACAAAAAAGGGCTTAAGTTTCAAAGTGTTTTACAACCTTTCATATTTCTTTTCTTTTTAATCTTTATATAAACAAAAATATTCAGAAAAATAATTTACAAACCGAAATCAATTATAAATATGAGAAAACAAATAATAAATTTTGGAAAAATATAAAAAGAATGAAGAAAATTACTTAAAAATACCAAATAGTGTTCAAAAATTATAAATAAATCACTGTCAGTCTTGAAAAACTATACACTTCATTATAAAAATATTATGAAGTGAAAATTTGAATTAAAATAATTTATTTATCATTTTCAAAATAAAATAGATAATTAAATTGGAGAAAATAGAAAAGGATTAAAGAAAAATGTTTAAAATTTACAAACAGGGCATGGAAATTTGCAAGAAAAATACTACTAACTCTGGAAAAATTCCTACCTTACTTTAAAAATATTTAAAAGCCAAAATATATTTTATATAACATAAATGTACAAATTAGAATAAAATATATCAAATAAAAATGTCATTTATATAATTTTAAAATAAAGAATATTGCTGAATAACCCAATATACACACAATATTGAAAATAGTATAACTTTTGCAATTTAAATCCGTTTGCAACGAAACGAAAAGCAGTATTCAAGTTATTAAATCTATTTTTATAATAAAAGATAAAATTCATAAATTTCAAACTTTTAAATTTTCAAGTTAAAAGTCGAAGTTTGACTATTTGACCAAAATTCACATTTTCTGGAAATATTAAATTTAGTCATATTTGGAATTCAAATCCACATACAAAATCAAAGTTTTTTATATTTACAATAAAAACATTTATTCTTTTCATAAATAAAGCTCTTAAATTTGAAAAAATCAAATTAAAATTAATTGTAAAATACAGGGTTGTTACATAACTAATTCAAAGTGGCATAGTATTTACGATACACACACACACACACACGTATCCAAATGTCCAAAACTATAAAATAGCAGAACGGAGATTTATTGTGACATCCCGGATTTTTGGCAGTATTATTTTAAATAAATATTTAATTGAATTAATTAGAATACAGCTTATTATTTTAAAAACAAATATATGTAAAAACAAAATAAAATAAATACATAAATATATTATAACCACAACAAAATAAAAGAAAACAAACAATATAAATAAAATAAAAATAGAAACTTATATTATAAAGTAATATTGTAAAAGACAAGTTAAAAAGAAAGGAAACAAACATATATACATAGTTAAGTATGAAAAATAAATAAATAAATAAATAAAAATGCAAGAATAAAAGGATAAGTGCATAACCATGTACATACACATATAAGGGAATATGTATGCATATATATATATATATATAAATTTAGGTAAGTGTAGACATGGTAGAAGAAGCATCATCATGACTTGAATTAAATGCAAGCACACAACCTCATAAATACACATCTTTTCCAGCCTACAAAACATTGTACCAAGTCAAACAAATCAGCATATAAAAATCTCTGAAGCTTATTGAAGAAGGCAGCTGTCACGACCCTGAAATTTTGAATTTATTTAAATTAATAATTAAATGAAATTTCGAGTTAAATTTATGATTTAATAAATTTTTGAATAAAAATTGTGAAATTAAATTGATAAGTTGAGAGCGAGTTTCCCCGGATTTAAGTATATTCTGTATGAATCAGTTCAATTTAAAATATTGTAAATATATTTGACTTGAATTTTAAATTTGTAAATAAATGATTTAATAATAAATAATAATAATAATAAATGATAATAAGAAGTTTTAAAAGTAAAATAAATACTTAAGTTAGAAATATAAGATAACTATAAAGTAAATAAATTAGATAAAATTTAACAACATGTTAAATATAGGAGTTTACTCATCTTATAACAATTGAGATAAGGCAAAATAAAATCTAATAACATTATAAAGTGATGAAATATTTACAAACAAAATAATACAAAGAAATCAGATAAACAAATATAAATGTAAGCATGTGAACAAATGTATATGAGAAAAGTTTGTAAAAGAAGCCACTATTATACACATACATGTACAAACGAGATAAAGAATAAAATAAAAGAAGTATTTGTACAAAGTAATTCATGTGGCACACCAAAGCAAGGTTTATATCAGCAAACAAAAGAAACTGTCTTCATATATGTACCCAGCCGAGACAAAGCATAAGTATGTAGACAATTGTATGCAAATTTGTACAAGTAATTAATGCCATGTCCTATAGCCATCACGTTCAAGCATTTCAGCCTCCAAGCTAATAAAACTATCCCTGATAATTGTACAAAAGTGTACATTGTGTTGTACAAAAATATAATAACCCTGTACAAAGTGATAATCCTTGTCTACTTCATTTCTTTTATACATATCAACTTCACCTCAGTTTCGATCATTCCAAGCTGTGAAGAGAAAAGGAAAAAAAAAAACTAAAGTATATCATCTCCTCTAACACAAACAAAGTAAACAAGCTTCTGTTCAAATTCAAACCTGGAAGTTCAAGTTCAAATTCAAATGCAATTTCCAGTTTTTCAAACACATCATTTCCAGGCCTTACTTCATTGTTCCTGTCTTCTGTTCGAACTGTTCCAATGTGAGTAACACTTTAAAAATTTAAGTATGTGAATTTGGTTGCATGATAAAAATCTGGAATGTTATGCTTTATATATATACATACTTTTTTTTTTGAGTATACATATGTATGTCTGGACGATTTTGTATGATGTTCCTCTCTGCTTTATATTATAGAGTTTAATTTAAATTCGAACTTCTCTTCTTTCACCTCTGAATTCTAATAGGCTCTAAATTCCAGCAGATTCAGTTTGTTTAGGCAATGAACTAGGATATAAAAATAGTATAAACATGTGTATATCTATATAGTGCCTGGAACCCAGATTTTTTTTACAGTAAAACTTTTAAATATGTTAAAATTCATTTGATACCATTCTCTGATTCAAGTATGTAACATGATTTGGCCTGGAAAGTTATGATTTTTAAAATCAAAATCGAAATTTTAAGTGGAGTATTGGAGGAGAATCTTTGAGTTGCCTGGAATTTAGTCTTTGGTCAAATTTTGATGACCTGAGTGACTGGAGAGATCGGGGTTCTTCTTATTGATGGAGGAGTGATCGTAGATGCTGGGAAAAATGGGTGATGGTGATGAAGTTCACCAAGGAAGATGCGGCAGTGGGTTTTCTTCTAGAACCCTAGATTTTGCAGTGGTTAATGTTTCGATCCCCACGACTTGTGTAGGCGATCGAGTGTAGCGAGTCTCAGGGAGGAGGTAGCAGGGTAGTAGACGAGATTGAGGGTGGATTTTGAGAGTCGCTGGTGGTCAGGAAGGCGAGGACGAGACGTTTTCAGGTTCGATGGTGAAGTGGCGCTGTTTTGTTTTTCGGGTCTGAGTTTGGGTTGTTTTTTCGTTTCGAATGGGGACGTGGTTCAGGCGATCAGAGTTTGGTGCTTCGACGATGGTCGACGTGTAGAGAGTGCCGCAGGCGACCGGAGAGGCGGCGCGGTGACGTGCACGTGCACCGTGCATTGTCTGGTAATCTGGAAACATGGTTATGTAATAGGGGATGGAGCTGGGTTGTTCGCGAGTTTACTCGAGTATTTACTCGAGGAAATTTAGTTTTAGCTCGAAGCAAATTTTCGTGACTTGGGTAGAAGCTTGCCCAGGTTTTAAAACAGAGTCTGTTATGTTGTATTTCTAAAAATTTAGAATTGAATTTAAAATTCAAAGCAAGTTTAAACCGAGTTGCTGAATCAAAGTTAAGGATGAATTCAGATTTAGTTGAAGCTTAGTTTCGGAATAAAGTTTTAAATTTTAGATTGTTTGATGACTAAAAATTTAAACAATTAAGTGAATTTAAATGGAAGTTGAAATTTGTAAAGTAAGAAACAAAACAAAGTTTAAATTTGATTTGTTTTGAATAAAAGTGTTTAAGAAATTAAGAAGGGTATTTTCAAGAAATTTGAAATTTAAAAGGAAAACTTGAAATCAATGTTTTTAAAACAAATTGTGAATGAAAATCAAAGTATAGATATGGGTGGGTTGACTTTAATTAATGAAGATTAATGATTTATGATTCATTAAATAAACGAGTTCTCAATGGTTAATCAATTACAATCAATAATGATTAATGTGAGTAAATTTCTTTAGAAAAATAATTAAAGAAATTCAATAGTTAATGAAGGTAATTAGCTAAAATTATTTAAACAATAAATTAATCAATGTGATTTATTTTAACAATAAATTTAGATTAATTAATAAAGATAATCAATTATAGAAGTGTTAAGTAATTGAGGAATGAATTGTTCAGTGTAATTAATTGAGTTAATCAGATTAGTTTAAGTTAATTACTTAAGTTAATTAATCTAGAACAATCATTTAACAATTTTGGAAAATATAATTACTTAGAAAAGAAATTAATAAATAATCATTGGATGTAATAATTTGAATGATAATTTGAAGTTTAAGTATAATTAATTGTTAATAATTAAAGAATTAATTAAAGATTGTGATTAATTAAGATTAATTTAATAATTAAAGATTAATTGATTCATTAATTGAGATTGATTAGTTGATAGTAAAAGTTAACTAACAAATGAATTCGAAAGGGAATTTATTTCAAATAGTTTGAATAAATCAGATAATTAGCTGATCTTACTTATGAATATTTGGATTCTATTGATTTGATTGTTTGATACCCCTGATTGTGATACTTTGTGATATATCCTGATTATGTTATGATCTGCAATTTACTTATCTGTGATGTATATATTGTTATGTGAATATGAAACCCTTTGCCGTGAAACGACACTTGAATTTCGATGCGACAGGGAGTCGGATTCCAGTTGGTTATCCGAAACCCACATCGAATTGTAATGATGAATCTTTGTGACTGATAAATTTATTTTATCTATGAATCTGTGAATGAAGATAAGCGTTATCGATTATACCGCTTATCGATATATCTGTGATGATTGATGTTGCACTATTGTGTGTTAAACCCCTGGACTACACCTTTACACACACGAATATGGATTTCACGTGGAAATCGGTTAAGTCACAGTTGATTTAAATTTGATGTTTTGAAATTGAAATTTTAATTTCAATTGATTTTGAAAGTAGAAATTTAGGTTTAAAGTGAAAAGCTTTTGAAATGGAATTTCAAAGATGAAATTTAATTTTGAATAACTTGATGAAGTTTTGGAAGTTTAAATAATTTGATTTAAAACTTAAATTCAAGATTTGAAATTGAATTCTATAATTTGAAACTAGGGATTAAAGAAGTTATATCGTTATATAAGGGTTAAACCATTTTAAAAGTATTGATTTTGAAATATGAATATAATTCAAGGACTTTAACCCGTGCAAATAAAATTGGATTTTTCTTAAATGAAAACTGTTTGTTTTCAAATGATAAAAGCTTTCGTATATATATAAGAAAATGAAATTCCAATTTAACGGAATTTCAAGTATGAATTGAAAGATGGTTTTCCAAGTTATAAATGAATTCTTTTTGAAAACTATGAATTGAATCTGTTTATTTTTAACAGATTTAAAATGATGATTTTGTTTAAACCATTCGAAATAAAATTGTTTTGAAAGCTATAAGTTAAATCTTGATTTAAGGATTTAACGAGTTAATCCAATTGGAAATTGAAGTGTTTTGAAACCTATGACTAGATCTTTATGAAACGAGGTGAACGGTGTGAAATAAATCTTTTTGTTTAAAAGATTTGAAATGGTAATTTGTTAAACCATTTGAAGAAAAGATTTTGGGTAATAAGTTGTGACTTAATTGAAATCCCAATATCCATATGTTTTTAAAGATTTCGCTCGTTATTCGGGTTAGCCGGGAAAAGACATTTGTGTCATATAACCCATTCCGAATAATGATACGTCGTATATGGATAGCATTTGAAGACCGGTGTTGAAGACCGGATATTTACGAAAACGAAAGGACAACTCGTCGAATGTCTCTGCACCGACTGGTCCCCGGTATAGAGATTTGATCACCCTTTGTGATGGGAAGTCCGGACGGGATTGTGAATACCCGGAATTGCAAGGGCTTCGTAAGAAGTGCCTTCGGTTCTGTTCGAACCCGGAACAGACTTGTATGGATACATGTCTGACATTACACTTTGAGATATAAAGCCGATTTCTTTCAAATACATTTCTGTTGGTGGCGGAGAATTTATTCTCTTAGCTTAACACCCTTCTCTGAGACGTACGAGCTCAGAGGTTATGTAGTTGAAATTTATCAGCGATATATCCCAATTTGGTAATGTGGCATGCTGAGTGTTGCTGTGTGATGATCAGTGTTTGATCATTTGCGATATGATCATTTGTTTGATCTTATATCTTTGTGATCATAGGTTGATCATTTGTTTGACCCGAAGCATGGCTTTGTGACAAAGCGTAGCTTTGTGGACGAGACTTCGTCGAGCCTCACACCCCGGAAATGGTCGAAACAGGAAGGATGCAGCAAGGTTCTAGGGAGTAGCGCCCCTTAGTGTATGTCATTCCTTCTGGATAAAGGTGGTATCATGGTATGGAGCCCAGATACTTAACCTCTGTGGTTGCTACAAGTTTATTACTTTGTGGTTGTTGGAAATCGGGGATCCTCGGGAAGATCGGTGACGATCGGGGGATGGCATACGCGTGTCAGTAGTTACCTATTTTTGCAGAGGTAACCCGGCCTTGTGTTGGCAGAGATCCGGTTAGGTTCTCGGGTCGTCTATTCCAGGGACGTACCCATCGTGGATAGGAAGTTCCTTAGCCTGACCATTTGTTGGAAATCCAAAGAAACAATACGAGCCTTTACGATTGCAAATTGTAGAACCTGTCTCCTCAGGAGGCAGCTATAGCAGGCATAATATAATGGTACCTATGCTGGCTAAGATTTATATTCTACTTTCGAAATGTTTTCCACTATGCACTAATAATAATATCAAAATGATTTGATTTTGCGTAGTAAGCATCTTTGACTAACATAAGAAGAAATCTCCTCCAAGTCTGCGTTTGCATTGTGTGTGTGGTGGGAGGTCTTATGGTAGTTTCATTTTCCAAAAGCATTGCGAATTGACTTTAAAATTCTCTGCTATTTGTTTTTAAAGATAAACTGTTTTTGTTGCTCACACCAGTCCCATGACTGATCCGGAGTTTATTGTTTCTTTCCTAAACTCTGGATGCTCAAAATTTTTCTACACGAGCAGTCTAGAGTTTGGTTTTTCAGATATTCAGATTTAGTAGATTATCTGGAGCTAGTTCAGTCTTTGGATCGGACTGCACTTGCTTATTCTTGGTGTATCGTTATTGGGAGTTCGAGCTATTGCTGGAGTTCTCTCTTGAAGACTATGTTAGAGTTATTTGTTCCGCTGCTGATATTAGTTATCTATTTTTCTTTTCCGCTGCTATTCGTTGTATCATATCTCTGATGTATATTGATATTCATTGTATCATTCTGTTGTATCAGATATTGTATATCAATGTATTATTCTTTTATTCCGCTGTGTTATTTACTTAACTGTGTTATAGCTCCGGAGAACCAGATTTGGCATTTGAATCTACGGCATTTTGAGTACAAGTGAAGTACGGGTGCCGATTTTCGAAGGCCAATTTTTGGGTCTTCACATTTGGTATCAGAGCTAAGGTTGAACTTTAGCTCAGGAGTATAACACGTTAAGTAGCTCATTAGAGATAGAGTGAAGTAAACTCTAGAATGAGTAATTCTCAGATATCCGTCTGAATGTCTCAGTAAATTCTCTTGCTATCCACTGATAGTGAGTATGAGTGCAAGAAGAGGACGAGATAGGGGACAAGGGAATACGACTATAAATGGTCAATATCCTGCAACAGTGGAAACAACTTTCTCTATCAATCTTCTTTGATTCGTTTCCAAATTCTTTTGATTGCTTCGTATCAGTTACAAAAAGGAGTTTCGGTATGATGATGGCCCTACGAACCGTTGTAGGAATCTTTACTTTGTATCTTTATCGTTTTCTTATCAGCTTTTTGATTTAAACCTTAATGAATTTGAAATTGGAAATTTTTAATTAAGTTAAATTGATTAGTAGAATATGACGATAAATTTGAATTGTATCAATAAAACGATTTCGTTTGAAACCGAATTTTGAAATTCTATTGAGATTTCTGTGAATACCAAGGTCCGAAGAGGGACAAATTGATATGTATTTTGAAATATTCCGACTTGAATTCGGAATCCGTATCTTATGTTTGAGGAATTATAGGAGATCAAATTTATCTTTGATCTATCTGTCTTTGTTTTCGTGCCTGCGAATTTCGAGGACGAAATTCTTTTAAGGGGGGAAGTTTGTCACGACCCTGAAATTTTGAATTTATTTAAATTAATAATTAAATGAAATTTCGAGTTAAATTTATGATTTAATAAATTTTTGAATAAAAATTGTGAAATTAAATTGATAAGTTGAGAGCGAGTTTCCCCGGATTTAAGTATATTCTGTATGAATCAGTTCAATTTAAAATATTGTAAATATATTTGACTTGAATTTTAAATTTGTAAATAAATGATTTAATAATAAATAATAATAATAATAAATGATAATAAGAAGTTTTAAAAGTAAAATAAATACTTAAGTTAGAAATATAAGATAACTATAAAGTAAATAAATTAGATAAAATTTAACAACATGTTAAATATAGGAGTTTACTCATCTTATAACAATTGAGATAAGGCAAAATAAAATCTAATAACATTATAAAGTGATGAAATATTTACAAACAAAATAATACAAAGAAATCAGATAAACAAATATAAATGTAAGCATGTGAACAAATGTATATGAGAAAAGTTTGTAAAAGAAGCCACTATTATACACATACATGTACAAACGAGATAAAGAATAAAATAAAAGAAGTATTTGTACAAAGTAATTCATGTGGCACACCAAAGCAAGGTTTATATCAGCAAACAAAAGAAACTGTCTTCATATATGTACCCAGCCGAGACAAAGCATAAGTATGTAGACAATTGTATGCAAATTTGTACAAGTAATTAATGCCATGTCCTATAGCCATCACGTTCAAGCATTTCAGCCTCCAAGCTAATAAAACTATCCCTGATAATTGTACAAAAGTGTACATTGTGTTGTACAAAAATATAATAACCCTGTACAAAGTGATAATCCTTGTCTACTTCATTTCTTTTATACATATCAACTTCACCTCAGTTTCGATCATTCCAAGCTGTGAAGAGAAAAGAAAAAAAAAACTAAAGTATATCATCTCCTCTAACACAAACAAAGTAAACAAGCTTCTGTTCAAATTCAAACCTGGAAGTTCAAGTTCAAATTCAAATGCAATTTCCAGTTTTTCAAACACATCATTTCCAGGCCTTACTTCATTGTTCCTGTCTTCTGTTCGAACTGTTCCAATGTGAGTAACACTTTAAAAATTTAAGTATGTGAATTTGGTTGCATGATAAAAATCTGGAATGTTATGCTTTATATATATACATACTTTTTTTTTTTGAGTATACATATGTATGTCTGGACGATTTTGTATGATGTTCCTCTCTGCTTTATATTATAGAGTTTAATTTAAATTCGAACTTCTCTTCTTTCACCTCTGAATTCTAATAGGCTCTAAATTCCAGCAGATTCAGTTTGTTTAGGCAATGAACTAGGATATAAAAATAGTATAAACATGTGTATATCTATATAGTGCCTGGAACCCAGATTTTTTTTACAGTAAAACTTTTAAATATGTTAAAATTCATTTGATACCATTCTCTGATTCAAGTATGTAACATGATTTGGCCTGGAAAGTTATGATTTTTAAAATCAAAATCGAAATTTTAAGTGGAGTATTGGAGGAGAATCTTTGAGTTGCCTGGAATTTAGTCTTTGGTCAAATTTTGATGACCTGAGTGACTGGAGAGATCGGGGTTCTTCTTATTGATGGAGGAGTGATCGTAGATGCTGGGAAAAATGGGTGATGGTGATGAAGTTCACCAAGGAAGATGCGGCAGTGGGTTTTCTTCTAGAACCCTAGATTTTGCAGTGGTTAATGTTTCGATCCCCACGACTTGTGTAGGCGATCGAGTGTAGCGAGTCTCAGGGAGGAGGTAGCAGGGTAGTAGACGAGATTGAGGGTGGATTTTGAGAGTCGCTGGTGGTCAGGAAGGCGAGGACGAGACGTTTTCAGGTTAGATGGTGAAGTGGCGCTGTTTTGTTTTTCGGGTCTGAGTTTGGGTTGTTTTTCCGTTTCGAATGGGGACGTGGTTCAGGCGATCAGAGTTTGGTGCTTCGACGATGGTCGACGTGTAGAGAGTGCCGCAGGCGACCGGAGAGGCGGCGCGGTGACGTGCACGTGCACCGTGCATTGTCTGGTAATCTGGAAACATGGTTATGTAATAGGGGATGGAGCTGGGTTGTTCGCGAGTTTACTCGAGTATTTACTCGAGGAAATTTAGTTTTAGCTCGAAGCAAATTTTCGTGACTTGGGTAGAAGCTTGCCCAGGTTTTAAAACAGAGTCTGTTATGTTGTATTTCTAAAAATTTAGAATTGAATTTAAAATTCAAAGCAAGTTTAAACCGAGTTGCTGAATCAAAGTTAAGGATGAATTCAGATTTAGTTGAAGCTTAGTTTCGGAATAAAGTTTTAAATTTTAGATTGTTTGATGACTAAAAATTTAAACAATTAAGTGAATTTAAATGGAAGTTGAAATTTGTAAAGTAAGAAACAAAACAAAGTTTAAATTTGATTTGTTTTGAATAAAAGTGTTTAAGAAATTAAGAAGGGTATTTTCAAGAAATTTGAAATTTAAAAGGAAAACTTGAAATCAATGTTTTTAAAACAAATTGTGAATGAAAATCAAAGTATAGATATGGGTGGGTTGACTTTAATTAATGAAGATTAATGATTTATGATTCATTAAATAAACGAGTTCTCAATGGTTAATCAATTACAATCAATAATGATTAATGTGAGTAAATTTCTTTAGAAAAATAATTAAAGAAATTCAATAGTTAATGAAGGTAATTAGCTAAAATTATTTAAACAATAAATTAATCAATGTGATTTATTTTAACAATAAATTTAGATTAATTAATAAAGATAATCAATTATAGAAGTGTTAAGTAATTGAGGAATGAATTGTTCAGTGTAATTAATTGAGTTAATCAGATTAGTTTAAGTTAATTACTTAAGTTAATTAATCTAGAACAATCATTTAACAATTTTGGAAAATATAATTACTTAGAAAAGAAATTAATAAATAATCATTGGATGTAATAATTTGAATGATAATTTGAAGTTTAAGTATAATTAATTGTTAATAATTAAAGAATTAATTAAAGATTGTGATTAATTAAGATTAATTTAATAATTAAAGATTAATTGATTCATTAATTGAGATTGATTAGTTGATAGTAAAAGTTAACTAACAAATGAATTCGAAAGGGAATTTATTTCAAATAGTTTGAATAAATCAGATAATTAGCTGATCTTACTTATGAATATTTGGATTCTATTGATTTGATTGTTTGATACCCCTGATTGTGATACTTTGTGATATATCCTGATTATGTTATGATCTGCAATTTACTTATCTGTGATGTATATATTGTTATGTGAATATGAAACCCTTTGCCGTGAAACGACACTTGAATTTCGATGCGACAGGGAGTCGGATTCCAGTTGGTTATCCGAAACCCACATCGAATTGTAATGATGAATCTTTGTGACTGATAAATTTATTTTATCTATGAATCTGTGAATGAAGATAAGCGTTATCGATTATACCGCTTATCGATATATCTGTGATGATTGATGTTGCACTATTGTGTGTTAAACCCCTGGACTACACCTTTACACACACGAATATGGATTTCACGTGGAAATCGGTTAAGTCACAGTTGATTTAAATTTGATGTTTTGAAATTGAAATTTTAATTTCAATTGATTTTGAAAGTAGAAATTTAGGTTTAAAGTGAAAAGCTTTTGAAATGGAATTTCAAAGATGAAATTTAATTTTGAATAACTTGATGAAGTTTTGGAAGTTTAAATAATTTGATTTAAAACTTAAATTCAAGATTTGAAATTGAATTCTATAATTTGAAACTAGGGATTAAAGAAGTTATATCGTTATATAAGGGTTAAACCATTTTAAAAGTATTGATTTTGAAATATGAATATAATTCAAGGACTTTAACCCGTGCAAATAAAATTGGATTTTTCTTAAATGAAAACTGTTTGTTTTCAAATGATAAAAGCTTTCGTATATATATAAGAAAATGAAATTCCAATTTAACGGAATTTCAAGTATGAATTGAAAGATGGTTTTCCAAGTTATAAATGAATTCTTTTTGAAAACTATGAATTGAATCTGTTTATTTTTAACAGATTTAAAATGATGATTTTGTTTAAACCATTCGAAATAAAATTGTTTTGAAAGCTATAAGTTAAATCTTGATTTAAGGATTTAACGAGTTAATCCAATTGGAAATTGAAGTGTTTTGAAACCTATGACTAGATCTTTATGAAACGAGGTGAACGGTGTGAAATAAATCTTTTTGTTTAAAAGATTTGAAATGGTAATTTGTTAAACCATTTGAAGAAAAGATTTTGGGTAATAAGTTGTGACTTAATTGAAATCCCAATATCCATATGTTTTTAAAGATTTCGCTCGTTATTCGGGTTAGCCGGGAAAAGACATTTGTGTCATATAACCCATTCCGAATAATGATACGTCGTATATGGATAGCATTTGAAGACCGGTGTTGAAGACCGGATATTTACGAAAACGAAAGGACAACTCGTCGAATGTCTCTGCACCGACTGGTCCCCGGTATAGAGATTTGATCACCCTTTGTGATGGGAAGTCCGGACGGGATTGTGAATACCCGGAATTGCAAGGGCTTCGTAAGAAGTGCCTTCGGTTCTGTTCGAACCCGGAACAGACTTGTATGGATACATGTCTGACATTACACTTTGAGATATAAAGCCGATTTCTTTCAAATACATTTCTGTTGGTGGCGGAGAATTTATTCTCTTAGCTTAACACCCTTCTCTGAGACGTACGAGCTCAGAGGTTATGTAGTTGAAATTTATCAGCGATATATCCCAATTTGGTAATGTGGCATGCTGAGTGTTGCTGTGTGATGATCAGTGTTTGATCATTTGCGATATGATCATTTGTTTGATCTTATATCTTTGTGATCATAGGTTGATCATTTGTTTGACCCGAAGCATGGCTTTGTGACAAAGCGTAGCTTTGTGGACGAGACTTCGTCGAGCCTCACACCCCGGAAATGGTCGAAACAGGAAGGATGCAGCAAGGTTCTAGGGAGTAGCGCCCCTTAGTGTATGTCATTCCTTCTGGATAAAGGTGGTATCATGGTATGGAGCCCAGATACTTAACCTCTGTGGTTGCTACAAGTTTATTACTTTGTGGTTGTTGGAAATCGGGGATCCTCGGGAAGATCGGTGACGATCGGGGGATGGCATACGCGTGTCAGTAGTTACCTATTTTTGCAGAGGTAACCCGGCCTTGTGTTGGCAGAGATCCGGTTAGGTTCTCGGGTCGTCTATTCCAGGGATGTACCCATCGTGGATAGGAAGTTCCTTAGCCTGACCATTTGTTGGAAATCCAAAGAAACAATACGAGCCTTTACGATTGCAAATTGTAGAACCTGTCTCCTCAGGAGGCAGCTATAGCAGGCATAATATAATGGTACCTATGCTGGCTAAGATTTATATTCTACTTTCGAAATGTTTTCCACTATGCACTAATAATAATATCAAAATGATTTGATTTTGCGTAGTAAGCATCTTTGACTAACATAAGAAGAAATCTCCTCCAAGTCTGCGTTTGCATTGTGTGTGTGGTGGGAGGTCTTATGGTAGTTTCATTTTCCAAAAGCATTGCGAATTGACTTTAAAATTCTCTGCTATTTGTTTTTAAAGATAAACTGTTTTTGTTGCTCACACCAGTCCCATGACTGATCCGGAGTTTATTGTTTCTTTCCTAAACTCTGGATGCTCAAAATTTTTCTACACGAGCAGTCTAGAGTTTGGTTTTTCAGATATTCAGATTTAGTAGATTATCTGGAGCTAGTTCAGTCTTTGGATCGGACTGCACTTGCTTATTCTTGGTGTATCGTTATTGGGAGTTCGAGCTATTGCTGGAGTTCTCTCTTGAAGACTATGTTAGAGTTATTTGTTCCGCTGCTGATATTAGTTATCTATTTTTCTTTTCCGCTGCTATTCGTTGTATCATATCTCTGATGTATATTGATATTCATTGTATCATTCTGTTGTATCAGATATTGTATATCAATGTATTATTCTTTTATTCCGCTGTGTTATTTACTTAACTGTGTTATAGCTCCGGAGAACCAGATTTGGCATTTGAATCTACGGCATTTTGAGTACAAGTGAAGTACGGGTGCCGATTTTCGAAGGCCAATTTTTGGGTCTTCACAGCAGCCTACCCCTATACATAACTATTTTCCTATATATTTGTATATCTCTTTTGTCCCAGTTCGTTCACAAAAGAAACTTAGCAAACCAGAAGAGAAAAAAATAATATAAACATGATTCAACAACTTCATCAAATAAACAAGCAGATTCAAAGGAAGCTACAACTTTTCAAAACAGGGTTTTTGCTCTGTTCAAACTCTGATTTCCAGTTTTAAAGATCAGTGAGCAATCAAATATAGAGACAGTTCAAATTTCTAGATCAAAAGCAAGTTTTTCCTGGCCTTCTCTGTTTTTAGTTTTCAATGTGAGTAATCTTACCCACTCGATCTTGGATCTGTTACATGTTTGGATATTTATAGTTGTTGAGAAAATGTTGAAGTTTACATCTGCATGTTTATATGTATATAAATCTTATGAATATGTGAATTTAAACATGTAAGCCAGGCATATATCCCTGTTTTTATGCTTACAGGCAAGAAAACAGAAACAAAAATCATAATCTCATCTTAAATCCTGTATAGGCTTTGATGCGTAAATGGGAAAGGCTTGAATTAACAAAGTATTTGTTTTAGAAATAGTCTCAAGAAAAATATCAAGTAAATATTTTAAATGAAAATAGAGTTTCAGTAAATGCACGATTTTATCAAAATCTCGATCTAAATAAATTATGTATTCGAGTATATAATCTGATGTATTATCTAAAATAATGATTTTTAAAAATTAAATCATGAATTTTAGGTTTGTAAATCGCGTGATTATGTGTGCTGAACGGAAATTAGAACTTTGTCGATTTCGGGTGGTCTCGAATGTTTTAGACTATAGGGTTTTGGTCGAAGGTGGCCACGGGGTTGACTTGCATGGGAAAAATGGTGATTGATTTTATTGATCATCGGAGGAGTCGAATGGCGACGATCTAGGGTTTAAGCCGAGCATTTGGTTGCAAATGGTTTCATGGCAATTCCAGTCTCCTCATCGCGACGAACTAAATCGCATATAAATGAAATCGAAGAGGGGAGCAAGGTGAGGCTTTGGATGAAATGGCGTAATTCTATATGATCGGAGAAGGGAGAATTTGGGGTGGAGTTGATCGTATTTTTCTGCTTAATGGGTTCAAGTTGATCGATTTTGATTTGCTCGAGGGATCGGGTTTTTTGTTGGGTTGCTCGTGTAGTAGTGATCATCGTTGACTTGCGGAGGGTCTCGGTGGCGATCGGAGAGGTTCTGGCCGTTCGTGCACGTGTACACGTTCCTCGGCGTGTCAGTTGGGTGCTGCTGTGTTTTGAATAGGAAGAGGAAGCGTGTGTTCGGGTAAATCTGGGTTTTGCTCGAAGTGGTGGGGAGTTGGGCTCGAGAGGGTAATGGGAATTTATGGTCTGGGTCAAATAATTGGGTAGGAAGTTATGTGTCGATCCAAAGTTTAAACAGTAAACTTTGGTCAAACTATTAAGCAAGATTCAATTCAGTAATTACCTAGTTCCAAAGAAGATGATGAGCAAGTTTTCAAAGCAAGTTTTCCCATAGTATAAATTTTAAAGTTAATATTTGAAACTTATTTGGACTTGGGTTGAAATATGCATATACAAGTAATTAACTTGTGTAATTTATTACAGATATTTTATGATTAAAGGATTTATTGATAATTAAAGGTTAATTAATCAACTTAAGTAATTTAAAGATTTATTAATGTGATGAATTACGGATTAATTAATTTAAAATTTAAGGTAAATTATTCAAGTAATAGTTTCTTAGTTAAAAATATAATTACTTAATGTAGTTATAGAAATTGCTTAATGGGAGTAATTTAGGGATAGTTAACTATTTAATATCACTTAGTTTTAGTTAAATTTTAAGTTTATTTTAAGCTTAATTTATAATGTAATTGAGTAGAATTAAAAGATGAAATGTTTTGTCGTTTATTTAACTTAAGGACTTTTGTAAATTTACGAGCTAATGATAATAAATCCTAAGTTTATTAAATTCTGATGATGATTAAGTAAGTGATCAAGATAAATGAATTATCTTAAATTTATTTAAGATGGTGATCAGGACTATTAATTAGTAAATTAATTGATTATAAATTTTAGGTTAATCAATGTCGATGGTTAAGGCTAATAAATCTATGTGGTAATTAAAGGTTAATTACTTAATGTAATTAAAGAATAATTAATCAAGATGATTAATTAAGATGGATGATTAAAGAATGATTAATTAATTGTGTTGTAATCAATTAATATTAAGTAAGCAGGATTAAAGTGATCCAACTGATTAAAGCTGGTGATTAATTTAGTGGAAGATCGATTAAATTAAATAGGAATTATATATCTAATAAATCTTACCTATGGATGGCTGAATGATATTTGATAACTTGAATTATTGATTTGCGATTGAGGTGTGCTGTGATATAAATGAGTTGAACTGTGATAATATAGATTACCTATCTGATGAATTGTTATGTGATATGGTATTCCTGAATATGAACTGTATTGATTAAAACTTAACAATTCGAATTAGAGATGACATTGAATTCGAAGAGACCGGGATCGGGTATCAGTAATACCCGAACCCACTTCGATTGGTAACATACAATGATTCTTTATGGGTTGAATTGTGAAATCAACAGGCTGAAATGGAATAATTTAAATGACTGGACTATTTAAAACTAAATAAAGGTACTTAGGGATTGATTGTGGAGGTAAGTGTTGAGCATAACAAGTAATGAACTCGTAGTGGAGTATGAGTTACCCGGGTTTACTTTATGATTTGAATTTAGTATTTCATGTTATATGGGTTTACTCACGCTGGTTTCCAGCCTGACCCGGGTGTTACTTTGATGTAATGCTCGGGTCAGACCGAGTATTACAGATTTTCAGGTAAGGACGTTCTGGAGCTCAGGGCGAGCTGGATGGCAGGACGTATGGAGTGTTTCCGCTGTGACTATTATTTTTGTTTATCTGAGATATTTGATTCGTGTATGCTCAGTGTTGTGTATGAGAGTAACTCTGATGTATTATAAAATGTAAATTGACAGATATAGTATTCTTTTGTAAACTGTTATTATGTCATATTATATTTTATCCGCTGCGAATGTGAGGATCTGTGTTGTGTTTCTGTTTCTTCTCTTCTATCATTTTCTTCTTTTTCATAACTATCTGGAATTTTCGGGATCGAAAATTTCGGGTCGTTACAGTTGGTATCAGAGCAAAGGTTAAGCGAGAACCTTGGCTCTGGTGGGTATACTCATAAACATAAGGTCAGTAGTGCCCTAGAATGAGTTGAGTGTAATATATATGAGAGAACGTACTTGTTATTTTCCTATATAAAGATTTTAAATGGTTTTAAAGGTAAATGATTTTATATAAAATTATATTTGATATATATATATAAAGCAATATTCCTTAACCAATAAATGTTAAGGTAACTGGTTGTTAAATTATTGGAATTAAATTAAGAGGTGATAGGAATACAACCAAATAGAAATTTAATAAATATAAGTTTGAAATGGATTCAAACTGGAATTAAAATCTTGAATTTGTGAAAGAGTTTCAGAATAAGATGATAATGAATGGTTTCCAGATATGATAATCTTGGTTATTATCATAATTGACTGTTGTGTTTGATAATAAATATGTATTAAGGAGTAAGCAAAATGAAATGTTTAGGGAAGTAAAACATTTAGATAAGTATAACTTATAAATTGGAATTAAAGATAATTTAAATTGTGAAGTTTTAAATCTAAGTCCAGTTAATTTGAAAATTGTTTCAAATTGATAAAGAAATAATAAATAATGGTATTTAATTTAAATGGAAGGATCCTATTTCAACAAAGGTTGGTTGGAATTTGTTGAAACCCAAGGTGGTTTAAAATTTAAGTATAACTTGGTATGTAAAGAAATAATATGTATATACATAAGGAATATACATAATATCAAAATGGGGTGAAATAAACTCTTAATGTTGAGTTTTAAATTTGGAATGTAATGTGAAAACCTAAGGTGATAAGTTTTGAACTTATAAGATTATTAATGTGAAGTTTAAAATTTGAAGTGGGAATTCAAATTTGAGTAAGTTTGACGAGATTAAATTGAATTTAACTTAAGGGAAGTTAAATAAGTTTGGAATAAACAACCTGAATTGGAAATTTCAAGATGAAATTGAGATTTAACTTAGGAAAGTTAAATGGGTTGGTTTGGTGGGGAATTATATGTGATCTCAGATAGGATTGAGATCTGGAATGGGTAGTGGATGATGAATGCTTTAAATAAATTGGATGTTTATTTATCTTAATATCATCCTGTTATTATCAGTAATTATGAGACTGTGAATTTGATTGATTAAATGAATTAAGAGTAGATTGAGGTAATATCTAATTCATTATTTGAAACTAAATGGAATTAAACTTTAATTTGAAAATTACTTAAGTAATTTTGATTTTTAAAGATAAAAATTAAACTTGAGAAAATGGGATCACTTTGAACATTAAGATTTGGATGTTAAAATGAAAATGTAAACTGAAATTGTTAAGCACTGGTTTCAAAATTGAAATTGGGTAATAAATTGAATTTTTAAGGTAAAATTGTTTTGAACTCTTATTTGAACTTTGAAATAAGCTAAGTAAAGATAACCAAAAATGGAATTTTGAGAATTGGACTCAGAATTAAATTGTTTAAAGATTTGGATTATTAATTTAAAAATAAAGGTTAATTTGATTTAAGGGGTTAAATCAACTTTTGAAAATTTAACTCGAATTTATATGATTCGAGATTGTTTAAAATTGAGATTTAAATTGAATTAGTTCAAACTGAATTTGATTTGAATTAATGGGAATTGTGATTTATGATGGATGAGTGTAAAATTCAAATGGGAAATTTGAATTGGATTAATTAGAAATAAAATTTAAGTTATTCAAATTGGGATTGAGTCAATTTAAATGAAAGTGGAAATTTATTGAATTGATGAAAATGGAGATGGGATATTAAACAGTTTGGCTCTGGACTATTTTTTTTAAATAAATCATTTTGATAAGAACTGTTCTAAATCTATTTTCCTAACTATTACTATTTTTCTTTAACAATTCCAGAACTATCTTATACTTATTTTATAACTACTTTTGAAACTATTTAGCTATTTTACAACCATCTTATTTACTAATTACTATCTTTTTAGCTACTTTATAACTAGTTACCATTTTACAACTAATTTGTAATTGTTTTACTATTTTTCAACTATCTTACAACTACTTAACTATTTTACCATCTATTTTTCAACTAATAATTATTTTTCAACTACTTATCTATTCTTCAAAAAAATTTCAAGCTATTTTCTAAAAATAAACTGCTCGGAGTTCAAACTGTTATTGTTTAAATACCCAACTGAGATAAGAGTTGAAGTGATAATCCAAATGGGGATTAAGGCAAAAGTGAATAAGTGAATGAAAATTAAGGTGAATGTGAATAGAAAGGGAATTGATTTAACTGATAACCAATGAAGATAAATACGTAGGATGTACGTATATTATTCTATTCGCATAATGAATTGATCCAGATTCGAGCACAGAATTTCGAGATAGTATTATCGATCCGAGTTGGGATTTTTCGTTCGATTTTCGACGGCGAACCTGGATATGGATTTTTGATTGGTTCTAGATATTCTCTATCATAGGTGTGACTATGCAAGGAGAATGACGGTTTCTGATCAAGAAACCAGATCTGAGTCCGCACTAGAAAGTCGGGTGGACGATACTAGTCGGAAGTGAAATTGTGTGATCGAGTGAGCGATCAGATTGATATTGCGTACGAATGATATGGGGACATCGTACGGGTTTGAATTAAATTGGCATTGAAAATTTATGGATAAAAACTGAAAAGATTTTTGAAATTGAAAGTATATTTTGAGAAATTGACAATGAATAAAGGTGGAAATTTGATTTTGAAGTTGTAGATAAAAGGTTATAAGATGATTTTTGAAATGGAAAATATATTTGTGAATATATGAGGAACTAAAATAAAATAAAATTAAAATTTATATTTCTATGGTAGAAATTAACTTTATGGAGATAAAGTGGAAATTGAATATTTTTCTGAGTTAAAGTTTACTTTATAATAAAAGTAAGAAATTTGACAAGTGACTTTATAAAGTAATCAAATTTGAATATTTGATTGGGAATAAACAAAGTTACGTATCTTTGTTATATATGATAAAACTCCCCTTATTGAATCCATTGCCAGAAGAAAAAGGTTTTTGAAAGTTTTGAAGTATACAAAGGAAACTTATATAAGTATAAAGTGATTTAAAGATTTCCCAAGAAAATTATATATATGAATATATATATAAGGTTTTATGGAAATGGTTTTGAGAAAAAGGTTTTGGGAACCTTTGGATTTGGAAAAGGCTTTTGATTTTTGGATAAAATCAATATTGGGATTTGGGAAAGCCTGATTTGTGAATTATCGATTTTGAGAATCGATTTTGTGTAAAAGCATTTATATGAGATTCATACTAGGTGTATGATTTGAAAAATACTATATATGTATAGTATAAAGTGTTTTGAGATTTGCTCTGGGGAAAAAGGCGCTCCCTTGAAATGAACTTCTTAGGAGTGCCACTGGGTGGTACTGCCTTGAGCCCCAAGGGGGGTTTCTAAAGTTGATCCTGTGAGGAGTCCGGACAAAACTAGTTCCTGAGGATTATTTGTAGCGAAAGTCGAGGGGCTGGTGCCCACAGAGGCATTTGGGTTATGCTGTGACGATAGTGTAACTCGATGTCACTGCGATCTACTGCAGACCATAGCGAAAGTCGTGTGTGCCACTGAGAGCCAACAGTCTGCGTTTGATTTTATATCGGTAGACTGCGACACTATGGTAACATAGCGAAAGTCTTGTGTGCCGCTGAGAGCCAACAGTCTGCGTTTGATTTTATATCGGTAGACTGAGACCTATGTGGGAGTGGAGAAGTTTCATTTTGATAGCGAAAATCGTGTGTGCCGCTGAGAGCCAACAGTTACATGGACTTTTGCTGTGACGGCAACGTAACCCTGGATGTAACTGCGATCTGTTGTGGGTTCTATGGTGTAATCAGTTACATGGACTTTTGCTGCGACGGCAACGTAACCCAGGATGTAACTGTGACCATGGATGGGTGTGATGATTTCCAGAGCATTCTCACCAAAATTATTCCTCTGTTTTCGAAACCGTTTTCTATATTTTCAATAAAATTATTTTCCAAAGTATTTTTACTAGGTGTTGGAAACGAGTTTACCAAGTACTTATAAACTTTCAGTCCTACGCCTGATCAACGTATGACCGAATCTCTATGAGAACAAGGATGGACTTGTTGAAACATCAAGCTATAAAAAGTATTTTATAAAAAAAAACTATTTTGGAATAATGGTATATGGATATTTAAAAGTATTTTAAAAATGATCAAAGAATATTTATCTGATTTTAAACATTTTCATAAATTCCGGTTTCGTTCCTTTTCGAGGACGAAAAGTTTTAAGGGGGAAGGATTGTGACATCCCGGATTTTTGGCAGTATTATTTTAAATAAATATTTAATTGAATTAATTAGAATACAGCTTATTATTTTAAAAACAAATATATGTAAAAACAAAATAAAATAAATACATAAATATATTATAACCACAACAAAATAAAAGAAAACAAACAATATAAATAAAATAAAAATAGAAACTTATATTATAAAGTAATATTGTAAAAGACAAGTTAAAAAGAAAGGAAACAAACATATATACATAGTTAAGTATGAAAAATAAATAAATAAATAAATAAAAATGCAAGAATAAAAGGATAAGTGCATAACCATGTACATACACATATAAGGGAATATGTATGCATATATATATATATAAATTTAGGTAAGTGTAGACATGGTAGAAGAAGCATCATCATGACTTGAATTAAATGCAAGCACACAACGTCATAAATACACATCTTTTCCAGCCTACAAAACATTGTACCAAGTCAAACAAATCAGCATATAAAAATCTCTGAAGCTTATTGAAGAAGGCAGCCTACCCCTATACATAACTATTTTCCTATATATTTGTATATCTCTTTTGTCCCAGTTCGTTCACAAAAGAAACTTAGCAAACCAGAAGAGAAAAAAATAATATAAACATGATTCAACAACTTCATCAAATAAACAAGCAGATTCAAAGGAAGCTACAACTTTTCAAAACAGGGTTTTTGCTCTGTTCAAACTCTGATTTCCAGTTTTAAAGATCAGTGAGCAATCAAATATAGAGACAGTTCAAATTTCTAGATCAAAAGCAAGTTTTTCCTGGCCTTCTCTGTTTTTAGTTTTCAATGTGAGTAATCTTACCCACTCGATCTTGGATCTGTTACATGTTTGGATATTTATAGTTGTTGAGAAAATGTTGAAGTTTACATCTGCATGTTTATATGTATATAAATCTTATGAATATGTGAATTTAAACATGTAAGCCAGGCATATATCCCTGTTTTTATGCTTACAGGCAAGAAAACAGAAACAAAAATCATAATCTCATCTTAAATCCTGTATAGGCTTTGATGCGTAAATGGGAAAGGCTTGAATTAACAAAGTATTTGTTTTAGAAATAGTCTCAAGAAAAATATCAAGTAAATATTTTAAATGAAAATAGAGTTTCAGTAAATGCACGATTTTATCAAAATCTCGATCTAAATAAATTATGTATTCGAGTATATAATCTGATGTATTATCTAAAATAATGATTTTTAAAAATTAAATCATGAATTTTAGGTTTGTAAATCGCGTGATTATGTGTGCTGAACGGAAATTAGAACTTTGTCGATTTCGGGTGGTCTCGAATGTTTTAGACTATAGGGTTTTGGTCGAAGGTGGCCACGGGGTTGACTTGCATGGGAAAAATGGTGATTGATTTTATTGATCATCGGAGGAGTCGAATGGCGACGATCTAGGGTTTAAGCCGAGCATTTGGTTGCAAATGGTTTCATGGCAATTCCAGTCTCCTCATCGCGACGAACTAAATCGCATATAAATGAAATCGAAGAGGGGAGCAAGGTGAGGCTTTGGATGAAATGGCGTAATTCTATATGATCGGAGAAGGGAGAATTTGGGGTGGAGTTGATCGTATTTTTCTGCTTAATGGGTTCAAGTTGATCGATTTTGATTTGCTCGAGGGATCGGGTTTTTTGTTGGGTTGCTCGTGTAGTAGTGATCATCGTTGACTTGCGGAGGGTCTCGGTGGCGATCGGAGAGGTTCTGGCCGTTCGTGCACGTGTACACGTTCCTCGGCGTGTCAGTTGGGTGCTGCTGTGTTTTGAATAGGAAGAGGAAGCGTGTGTTCGGGTAAATCTGGGTTTTGCTCGAAGTGGTGGGGAGTTGGGCTCGAGAGGGTAATGGGAATTTATGGTCTGGGTCAAATAATTGGGTAGGAAGTTATGTGTCGATCCAAAGTTTAAACAGTAAACTTTGGTCAAACTATTAAGCAAGATTCAATTCAGTAATTACCTAGTTCCAAAGAAGATGATGAGCAAGTTTTCAAAGCAAGTTTTCCCATAGTATAAATTTTAAAGTTAATATTTGAAACTTATTTGGACTTGGGTTGAAATATGCATATACAAGTAATTAACTTGTGTAATTTATTACAGATATTTTATGATTAAAGGATTTATTGATAATTAAAGGTTAATTAATCAACTTAAGTAATTTAAAGATTTATTAATGTGATGAATTACGGATTAATTAATTTAAAATTTAAGGTAAATTATTCAAGTAATAGTTTCTTAGTTAAAAATATAATTACTTAATGTAGTTATAGAAATTGCTTAATGGGAGTAATTTAGGGATAGTTAACTATTTAATATCACTTAGTTTTAGTTAAATTTTAAGTTTATTTTAAGCTTAATTTATAATGTAATTGAGTAGAATTAAAAGATGAAATGTTTTGTCGTTTATTTAACTTAAGGACTTTTGTAAATTTACGAGCTAATGATAATAAATCCTAAGTTTATTAAATTCTGATGATGATTAAGTAAGTGATCAAGATAAATGAATTATCTTAAATTTATTTAAGATGGTGATCAGGACTATTAATTAGTAAATTAATTGATTATAAATTTTAGGTTAATCAATGTCGATGGTTAAGGCTAATAAATCTATGTGGTAATTAAAGGTTAATTACTTAATGTAATTAAAGAATAATTAATCAAGATGATTAATTAAGATGGATGATTAAAGAATGATTAATTAATTGTGTTGTAATCAATTAATATTAAGTAAGCATGATTAAAGTGATCCAACTGATTAAAGCTGGTGATTAATTTAGTGGAAGATCGATTAAATTAAATAGGAATTATATATCTAATAAATCTTACCTATGGATGGCTGAATGATATTTGATAACTTGAATTATTGATTTGCGATTGAGGTGTGCTGTGATATAAATGAGTTGAACTGTGATAATATAGATTACCTATCTGATGAATTGTTATGTGATATGGTATTCCTGAATATGAACTGTATTGATTAAAACTTAACAATTCGAATTAGAGATGACATTGAATTCGAAGAGACCGGGATCGGGTATCAGTAATACCCGAACCCACTTCGATTGGTAACATACAATGATTCTTTATGGGTTGAATTGTGAAATCAACAGGCTGAAATGGAATAATTTAAACGACTGGACTATTTAAAACTAAATAAAGGTACTTAGGGATTGATTGTGGAGGTAAGTGTTGAGCATAACAAGTAATGAACTCGTAGTGGAGTATGAGTTACCCGGGTTTACTTTATGATTTGAATTTAGTATTTCATGTTATATGGGTTTACTCACGCTGGTTTCCAGCCTGACCCGGGTGTTACTTTGATGTAATGCTCGGGTCAGACCGAGTATTACAGATTTTCAGGTAAGGACGTTCTGGAGCTCAGGGCGAGCTGGATGGCAGGACGTATGGAGTGTTTCCGCTGTGACTATTATTTTTGTTTATCTGAGATATTTGATTCGTGTATGCTCAGTGTTGTGTATGAGAGTAACTCTGATGTATTATAAAATGTAAATTGACAGATATAGTATTCTTTTGTAAACTGTTATTATGTCATATTATATTTTATCCGCTGCGAATGTGAGGATCTGTGTTGTGTTTCTGTTTCTTCTCTTCTATCATTTTCTTCTTTTTCATAACTATCTGGAATTTTCGGGATCGAAAATTTCGGGTCGTTACATTTATTCTCTAATTAATTGCCAAATTAATTTAATTAGCGGAACGGTGTTCTATTCCACTAAACCAATATCCAATTACCATATTCGATCCATTTTAACTCAATAGTAGTTTATTTGACCAATTAAGCATCAATATTTAAGATATATAAATTTATACGACGTTATTCTTTAAAATAACGTAATCAAATTCTGTCCATTTTAATATGTCACAAATTTATACTTGTCCAAAGCTATCAATAAATTATATTATAATGTTGCACTAGTCAATACGAGTACAAGGTAAAAATTCATGGGTCGATTGGGTTTCATATGAATGAGATATCCTATTTTAAACTTAGCATACTTATTTAGACAAATAAAATAAAACAAATATAATGTTCTCACCCAAACAAATGAAACGGCCTAAGGCCCAACTACATGCAACTGCACCCACCTAGCACGGTGCCATCTTCCTCTTCCTCACGAACAAAATCCTGGAACCAAAACAAACCGTGCACGGTCGAGTGTGTGTACGTGCACACGTACCCCGAACCACCTGTCGCCTTGCCCATAGCCTTACCAGCTCTGCCTAACCACGTGTACCACCTCCGACCTGCCACCTTCCACTCCGGTCATTTGAAACCAAAAATCGAATGTCACTCCACAGCTCGAAGCCTGGAACCCAAACACCACCAGAAATCGAGCAATTTCACCCACTACATTCCATGCTTTGCCTCGCCACCGCCTCCGAAAGGACCACCACACCATGCGCCTCCTCCATGACACGTGTGCAGCGACTCGACCACTTCACCTTGCCGTAGTTCGACTATGTTTGAAAACCACCCAAATAGTCTTCTTAAACCCTAACCAAAGCTATCCAAGACAACCCAAAGCTCAAATCAAAAATCGACCACGGTCACGACCTCCGTCTCGATCCAACGCTCCTCCCCGACTCCTCAGATCGACCACCTGTTCGTTGAAAATTAATTTTCGAACGTTTTCTGATCATCTCCTTCCCTACGACAAACAAAGCAACTAGAAAACACACGAACGCCTTTAAAAATCCCCAATCGACGCTATAAACCCATTCATACCCTCCGTTCGTCAATCCATGATCGTCGGAAACGATCGTTTTCTCGACCACTTGCTGTAATTTAAAGATATCTCTATGAATACTTGACAAAAATCCACTAAACTATTTTTAGAGGAAAGTAGATTCGATTACGAAAAACTTTCGTGTTGGTCGTTGTAACAACCCGAAAATTTCAGTGGTTTTATTTATTTAATTAATTGAATTTTGTGAAATTTTAAACGATAAAATTTTGAAATATAAATTTGATATTTGGAATGCGTCTAATTAAACATAGCAACTGGTAATTTTTCGTCAGAAAATATGAAAATTTATTTCGCGCGTAAATTCACTTCAATTTAATCAGTTAAAATTGATGATAATAAAAATGTTTTCCAAACCTGAATATTTATACATAGAAAATTTGTAAATCATCTTCTGAGTGAGACGTCATCTTTCGTTTCGTCAAATTTGGACATCTATTGCTCCGTTCATCTTATTCTGGCAAAATAGCAGCATTTTCGGTATCGATTATCGACTTTTGACCGGATGATCGTGCCACTAATATCTGTGTACCGTTTTAATCGTCTCGTCGTGCTGATCTTCGAGATATATTCAACTCTGCAATTTGAGATCCGGTACGCGTCAAAAAGAATAAACAGTTCACCGTAACGGTACCGAAATTTTGACTTTACATTTTCCCTTAGACTTCAAATCTATAACGTGCAGCCCAACAACAATTAATTGGTTTAATAATTTTCCAGAAATCAAGGGGTGACCAATTCTATTCCTACTGTTCAGTATTTGTGGACCTGTTCTTTCGTTGTCTATTCCCATTCACGGTTGCTTCAAAGATGAGAAAACTATTATTTTCAACCTGTTCCATTTCTTATTCTCTCTGAAACCTTGTCCACTTCCTTTAATTTATTCTTCTACCTGGCTGTCACTTCTCCTTCCTCTCGTTTCCTTTTGCAAAACTCTTCATAACTTTGCTTTCTCTCTGCCAATTTCTTTTTCTGTTCATTAACAAAAGGAAAAGCAAGTATATAGTCTAGCCTTCAACACTCGGCAGCCTAGTCTTCCCCTATAGCCGCTTCCAAGCACCACCGCCCTCCACGTCACCCACACAGCAGTCACCGTTCAAACACCCCACCGACCTCGCCCTCATCTCACCAGATCCACCGAGCCCGACCTCCACGCACCTAACCCCGACCACGCACCATCCACAGCTCGTCTCGCCACCTTCACCAGCCTCTGCCCAAACTTCCCAGCCGAGCCTGCTCCACGCTGCCTTCGCCAAACACTTCGCCTTCACTCCTCTCTCCTATCTTATATTTTGGGTGAGAATATATATAAATTGTGTTATCATTTTTATATATATATAAGGTTATGAGTTTACAGTCTATATATATATATTTTAAAAAGTGGGTATTATATTGGTCTGCATATCAAAAAGGGGGTCTGCACGTGTATTGTTTAAGTGAAATTAAGGTTTTAAGTTTAAAACACTTATAGTTTTAGATAGTATATATTAACTATATTTAGTGATATACGAATATATATATTCTGTATATATAGATCTGTTGTTATAAACTTATACAAATATATATAGGAATATATATGCACGGGTACAATGTAAGTTGTATAATTGTTATATATGTAGCATATTTTAAGTTGACAGCCTATATGCTTCATCCACAGATAATACGTCCCATATGTATATTTTTGTGTACTAGTTTTGTTTCACTGACATGGCTTATTATATATATTAGTACTATTGGAAATATAGTTGATATATTGCAT
Organism: Allium fistulosum; assembly: GCA_030737815.1. NCBI lineage: Eukaryota > Viridiplantae > Streptophyta > Magnoliopsida > Asparagales > Amaryllidaceae > Allium > Allium fistulosum. Next base: position 426,210,397 of record CM060902.1, read on the forward strand.
GTGTTGCGTGTGGTTTTGTTTTGCTCTGTTTATTTAATGTATGATGTATTATCTATATACTGTAAAAGGAATTTTCGCACCTATTTGTTCACACTAGGATTTCTTTATTTGTTTTCGTGATATATATATATATATTTTGTACCGCCTACATTTAATTTTCGTATATATATAGAGTACTAAGCATGTAGTTAATATATATAGCCTACATTAAGTTTCGTATATATATATATATATATTTTAGTGTGAAGTGAGACACATATATTTATAGTTTATATAAGTCTGCTATATAAATGTTAAAGGAGTTGTTATAGACTTTTTAAAATTGCTGTTTGTACATTTATACGAATATTTTATTCTATTTGCAAGTATCTATATATAAGTTATATATTGTAATATGTATGGTCTACATATGTTGTTAATATATGTAACAGTTCCATTATATTTTAGTATATGTAGTTATAATATATAAAGGTTTATATTACAGTTTATACAGTATATAATATATTGTACCGTATATTGCATTGTATATACTTTATAAGTATTGTTACCAAAATATATTCCATATAAAGTTGCAATATTATATGTTTGCTTTTCTTTTGGAACTGTCTGTATAATGAGAAGTATGTGTATGAAAGATATATAGTTAGTTATAATTTATATGTTAGTTGGTGTGTCAGCATATATAAGTTAAGCTAAAAAAAGAGGAAGAAAAATTCTTTTTGTTTTGATTGTTATATCAATATATATATATATATATATGTTAAACTGTTAAGTTTTAATGTATTGATTCAAAATCTATTTATATATATGACTTTAATGTTTCAGTTTTATTTAAACATAGATTTATATATATATATAATTTAATACATGTTTGAATTTAGAATATGGGATATATGTATAGTTATGTGTAGTGGTATATATGAATTCACTTATACCATTTATCATCATCGATCCAGTTCTGATTTGATTCGTCTATTTCTGTTTATCAGCTCTGTCCATCTAATTTCGTACCAGTCTTGCTTTGTTTTGAAATTCGTGCGTGGATCAGTAACTCTTCTCATTCTCCTTCATCTCTAACCTCGAAAGGTGAGCAATCACTCTGATTAATGTTCTTATATTTATTAAATTTGATTTCAATTGCAACATCAATTGAGATATACTGCTGCTAGTTATTTACATTGTTATATAGGCTATTAACTGTATCTGTTCACCTGTGACATCTGACATCATTATCTTTTATTTATACTAATGATATATGCCTGTTACTGCTGTTTATTTATATTCTGTTCTCACACTGCAAGTTCCCCGTAGAATAGAATCACTATGGGTTGAAATGATACATACCCGAACGATCTGTAGAATAGGAGAAAATCGTTATGGGTTGAAATGATAAACCCAAGCGATTTTCATTAAATTGAATTTGGGATTGCGGGTTGAAAAGATATATACCCGTATATATATTTTAAATTTCGGATTGAAATGATAAATATCCGTATCACTTGATCATAGGACAGAAAATTATATACAGGCACCGTTGGTCTATATATAAATGTTTTGAAAATGATTTCTTTGGTTTTGGAAAGAAATATATGGTTTTGATAAATATTGATTTTAAAGATTCATTAAAGTTGATTTAATAAAGTTGATAAATAATATGTTTAAGATTTATTTAATATCTATATTTTTGAAATATAGAATTTATAATGATTTGAAATTGATTGAAATTTTATTTTATTTAAGAATTATACTTAAATAAGTTTGATTTAAAATGTATTGAATTTGAAATTTAAAGAAGTGATTTACAACTTGAAATTTGAAAAGGTGACTTAAATGGATATTTCAAACGTATAAATATTTAAATGAGATATTTTGTTTATTTAAATTGTAAATTGAAATTGTATTCAAATGTTATGGAAATGTTAAGTTATTATTTCAAACTAAATATTTGTAAAGTGAATTTGATATGTATATAAATTTATCGAATTTAGTTTTAAATGTTGAATATTTAAAGCTTTGAAATATATTAAAATTGAAATGGATTATTTTATGGTTCAGATATGTATTTGAAATCGATAATTTGAAATGGTTTATTTAGAAGCTGAATCGAGTTGAAACTGATGATTTGAGATTTGATTAAATTAAATTTTTGGAATTCGAGTTAATTTGAATCGATTTGTGAAATTTGAGGAAACTAATTTATTTTATAACGAAATTTTAATATCTAAACTGTTTAAAAGGAAAGTATTATGATTGCCAAAATACTGTGATTTCCAGACTATGATTTCGAAAGCATTATAACTTTGGAAAGTAATATGATTTTGAAATGGATATATTTGAGGTGAAATGATATCGTATTAAATTGGGTTTTGAGATGATAATGATATTTTGGTTCTGAAGTATAAACTATTTTGAAATGACCACGGTGTTATAATAACGATTGGTTGGCAAAGAGACCGGGATCGGATATGGACATACTCTCTGTCGATACCGAAAACCACTTTGACAACCGTGTACGCGGTGGAGATTCCAGAATGAAGTAGGATGGTGGTGGCGTTCTTAAGGTATGTTACGTGGACCCAACTCCCATGAGTTGGCATAAGGTGGCTAAAACAGGAGCGATCTCGGACCAGTGAGGTAGCACCTCTTCTCGGACGCATTTCTTCGATATTATACTCTTACTTGTGATTTGACTAGATGGCCATCCTCCGATTTGGGAGTGTTGTTCGAGGTGGAACGGTAGTGGCTGCTATGCGTATCCATCAGTCCGTGTGCGTAATTGGTATATCTACCCTGGCATTGCCTAGTTGTGCCGTGTCACCTACCATACCGAGCTTTACTACGATTATGATTTTAAGATCCGACCGTGTTAAGGTTCTCCATCCCCTTAACGCTATTTTCTATATGATTATACTTTACTGATTAGAAACTACTGTATATAGCGTATATTACTACATAGTAAATAGTTTAACGGACCCTTAGAGGATGGTTATCCCAAACATCCTTTAAGTTACTTGTATTCCAGTTGATATTTCACTTGAGTTGGATTTATTGAATATAAGAATGTTAATCCTGACTCGAGTGTTTTGTGTTTTTCTTTACGCTCGGGTCAGACGGAGTGATACATCATTTGAGACTCACCTTTGGAGTTGGAGCTTCGCTTGGAGATCCAGCTATCTATCGTTCTTGCTTTCAGTTATTCAGTTGATTCCAGTGATGTATTCAAATCTTGTATTTGATTATTGTATTGAGACATCTATTGTATTCGAGACTTCTGTTGTATCTTGTCTAACTCTGTTATTTTTATATAGTAGCTTCATGAACTACTATCCTTTGGTTTCCGCTGCATTATTGTTATATTACTTTGTGTTTGTGATCTGTAATTATTTTATTTACTGTATATGATGAGTTTTGCCAATTTTATTTACAACGCGGTATTTTGAGCAATTCAACTCCGGCATGAGTGTCTACCTATACACTTATAATGGATGTGAATGGTCCAAAATACAGGGTCGTTACATGTGGTATCAGAGCTCTGGTTTTAGGCAAAACTCAGCATATGTAGTAAATTCAATTACAGAATCACTTTCGTTCGAGCTTGAATTCCTTCTTCTTTGACTCGGTTCCTTTGAATTTTGGAACATTCACTTCGGTTCCAAGTCCATTCGTGTCTCCCTATTCGTGTCTTTTGATTCTGGAGTATCCCATAACTCCACTCCGAATGATCTTTATAATAAATCGGCGGTCTCGCCAATCTTCGAATAATTTGTACTGGGGTGAAACTCCTTTACAATCGGTATTGATTCACCGGAGATTTCTGTATCCTCGGTTTACGATGCTGCTATCTTATGCTATACCCGAATTCTACCTCTTGTAATCGAATGTCGATTTGCTTCAGAATTCTACATCGATCTTATCTATGAAGTCACGGTTGACCCGGTTAAGGTTGCCCGCGATTTATACAACTTTATCCATCTTCTTGTTTGAAATGTAATCATCTAACCTTCGTTTCGAGCCTATCTATTTTAGATTAGAATTCTCTTTGATTAGAGTCCCTCTATATTTGGATCTCTATCCTTTTGTCGGAATCCAATTCTGGAATCATCGTGTGAGGGAGTGTATTGGTATTTGTATTAATATTAAAATGTTTTATATATTGTGCTGTTTGAGTTGTTGATGTTGATTTGGGTTTTCGATCGATTCGTCTGATCAACGCTATCGATAGGATTTCCAAAACACTTGAACAGAGCAAACTGACACGATATTATTTTCAAATTTGGTAAATGAATTTTGTATGATTTTATTTAAAAAAAAATCTGTGATTTAATAAGTTAATTAAAATTTGCTGTTAGAAATGATAATATTTGATTATCATTTATTGTAATATAAATGAATATATAAATTGTGGTTTATAAATTTATTTGGAATTGAAGTGAATTTAAATTGAGAATTTAAGAATTAAATTTCTGGTGATTTCAAACTTTGTTTTAAAGTCTTAAAATGTATATTATTTAAAGTATTTTCGAATAAAAAGGGGTTTTTCAAAGAATTTTAAATGTTTAAATCAGTGCTCTTCTCTTTGTCGCTGGAAAATAATTTCGGTGATGGCGGCCGCATCATCGACATTCATTTTCGAGTTTCGAAGTGGAGAGACCATACTGTAGCTTTGCTACATTTTTGTTTTGAAAAATTAATTTGATTTGAATTTCCGAAGTATGACTTGATTTATAATATATATATATATATATTGTGACGACCGCCCATGACCCTGCACCGAATCTAGAGATAGAGCGCTGTAAAGTGTGCCAGGCGACCATGGACGATTGTCAAGGTAAGATTTAAAACAACAGAATCTATCGTATTACTCACAGCGCATGGACAAAATACAATAGAACATATGTATAGTGAAGCTTTACAGAACAAAATGACATCATATAAAACTCCGTAATAGTTGAATACAAGCATCCACATAGTCAATACATCCAGCCTCACTACATAACTCTCAGAGAATACAAAACAGCGGAATATCCAGTACATATAATAAGAAGATAATATGCAACCCTCCAGCTCGTCTTCGATATCAGCATCGTGAGAAGAGAACAGCACCTGTCACCTGCTACCTAGTCTGCCCGTCCCAAAATGGACGAACAGCCCAAGGCAATAAGAATTAAAACATAAAGCCTTGAGTCAGACAACAGTCTTAGTGAGCAGTAAATTAACTAACAACATACCAACAGAGCATAAAGGAAAAAGGAATAGGAATACAACTCTCCCACTCCAACCTCATTCTACAGTGATAGCCCCCAGACACACACTAAGCAGAAGCAAACATAGCAGAGCATACAATTTAAAATAAAGCTACTATCACTCGAGTCAAGGGCGATGTTTTCCAAGTACCAAGGCCTAAATCAGATAAGCACCTAGAAAATACCGCTCTTGAGTCCGAATGACGATACAACCAAACATCCATGACTCTGGCTATCACTGTTATCATTGCTTCGATATCACCGTTAATTGAATGACCGGCACATTCTTTCAGCCGTCCGTCAAGGGCTAATGGTAACCCCGGTTCTAGACATAACTCCCGCACGTCGTCGCAGCCCGTGCCTAGGACTATCGAATCTGCCCAGAGTACTCGACCATCAACAGTTAGCCGTTGAGACTATCGAATCTGCCCAAACGTACTCTTGCTTAGAGCATGCTTGAACCTTCAACAACGATGCTATCCAAGCCTCCTAGTCATCCTCCTCGACGACTATTCTCATATCCATTCATTATCCTCAACTCGAATCATATCACCGAGTTATCAACATGCTTGGAATGATCCCGTCTGGGTTAGACCAAGTCTTCATCATATGATTGCCTCGCTTCATTACATCCTCGCAAAGCCTCATCTCATCATCACATCATCAAATCTATGCATAAGAGCTTCATCATCCCGCTACATATGCCACGAGCAGCTTTCCCAATTCAAGAGCCTTTCCCTTAGCTTTTGAATCACCTTTGATCTAAATCTAGTCATCAATCATCTAGTTCATAACAATCAATCAAATCAAACATCAATCCAAGCAATCAAGCATTCTAAAATGATCTAAGTAGACAATTATATCAATAATGGCATTTTCGTAATTAAAGAGTTGAAAGTCCAATAAGCATGAAAACATGGATTATATCTCTACAAACTTGATGAATGAACTTGCATAGGTTAACATATGATAAAATGGATGTAACATCATCATGAACAATGGATCTATATGGATCTACACATAGGATGAAGAAAATGCATGGAAATCTCTATTTTAACACCAAGTCGAGCCAACAATCCGATATACTCCTTTGGATCCGTGTGAGAGATAATCACCACTCACCAAATCACCTAAACAAACCTAAATCAACACGCTTCAGATCTGGACAGCGAAGGATCAAGCTTGATCTATCACGAATCCGCTTCAAACGAAGAAATCTCTCTTGAAAAGATGAAGATCTTCAATCTAAGCTCTTGAATCTTCAATCTTGATCTTCGATTTGGATGGATGGAAGCACTAGATTAGAGTGGAGAAAAGAAGTGAAGAAGTGTAGATGTCGAGCTCTCAAAATGGCAGCACTTCGTCGCTTCAAAAACCGGTGCCAAAATAGTGAGATATGGACGTATATTTATAGGCTGAAAATGACCTTAACTCGTCCGCCTCCTTAAGTCGTCGCCGACTTAACACCCTCTTCCGACTTACGACTTAACTGCCTCACCGACCTACGACTTAACCATATGGCCGACCTAACGAAGCAGACTCATCATACTGCCGCAAAACCCAAGTCCTAAGTCGTTTGACGACTCAACAACTTACCCACTAAATGACTTAACCGCCTACGACTCAGCGACTTACGACCTAAACGACTCAACAACTTAACACAGGAGACGACCTACCGACCCAATTACCCTGCCGACCTATCCTTAACTCGTTTATAAGACGGTACTCCTATGGGTCGATCATCCCACTAACTCGCTTATCCCGGTAAGCCGCTAACTACCTTAAGTCGGAGAAACTCTTAGGTCGTCTAAGTCTTAAGTCGGTCAAACCTATAAGTCGGTCCATCCTATGAGTCGTTAACTCGGTACAACCCTTAAGTCGGTGGACACTAACTCGCTAACCACCTTAAGTCGGCCAAACCTATAGGTCGCTTACCCCTATGAGTCGCTCAACTCTTTATCTCCTAGGTCAGTAAACCGGTCGACCGACTCATCCTTAAGTCGCCCACTTTCTTAGGTCGGTCCAACACCATAAGTCGTTCCACCTACCTATTCTACACACGACCTAAGTCCAGTCCTACACGACTCAACTCCGAACGACTTAAACTACACTACGACCTAAGCCTCTACACGAGTTAACTTCCATACGACTTAAGTTTTGGTCGACTAAAATCTAAACAACTTAACAACATCAACAACTTAATGTCGATAGTTTTACAATCATTCGATCCGTAAAAATACGGGTCGTTACATTCTCTCTCCCTTAGGAATTTCGCCCTCGAAATTCCAAGCAATCATAGCAATCAAAGACTATTCTGTACGCCTACCATCCATAGCAATCAACAAACCATGCATCCAATTCTAGCTTAGCGTACAGAATTCTAAGACTTAGAACAAGTTACAATATCGCGAGATGAGACGACACCTTAGGGCCATACCTTGAAGAGTTCAGGATGAGCTGCCTTCATCCTCTCTTCCACCTCCCATGTACAGTCGTTATCATCATCACTCCATTGTATCTTGAGCAACTTAACTACCTTCCTCCTAAGCTGTTTCGTGTCGGTTTCAACAACACGAAGCGGTTTACGAGGTCTTCTATCAACTGGATCAACTTCAAAATCTTCATAGCTATCTGCAGAAACTACTGCATTCGAGTCGTGCACATACTTCCGTAGATACGATACATGGAAAACGTTATGTACACTCGACATCTTCTCCGGCAACTCCAATCTATAGGCGAGCTTTCCAATTCGCTCGATGATCGGGAATGGTCCAATAAATCTCGGAGTCAATTTTCCTTTCTTCCCGAATCGGATAACATTCTTCAGTGGAGAAATCTTCACAAAAACCATGTCTCCTACGTCGAATTCCAAATCCTTTCGACGCTTATCGGCATAACTTTTCTGACGGTCTTGGGCTGCCTTCATTCGTTGCCGAATAATCTCTATGCAATCCGAAGTCTGCCGAATCATCTTTGGCCCAAGTATCAGTTTTTCTCCAGTTTCTATCCAACACGTCGGAGAGTTACACGGTCTTCCATACAATGCCTCATACGGTGCCATACCAATGCTTGACTGGTAACTGTTGTTGTACGCAAACTCCACCAAATGAAGGTGATCTTCCCATGATCCTCCGAAATCCAAAACACAAGCTCTGAGGAGATCTTCCAAAACTCGGTTGACTCTCTCGGTCTGACCATCTGTTTGAGGGTGATAAGCTGTACTCAAACACAACTCGGTTCCCAAAACTTCCTGGAAGCTCTTCCAAAATCCACTAGTGAACAATGGATCTCGATCGCTCACTATACTCTTCGGAATACCATGGAATCGAACTATCCACTTAACATACAACTCAGCCAACTTTGATGCCGTTCTAGTCGATCGAACAGGAATGAATCGTGCACTCTTAGTCAGACGATCCACAATGACCCAAACCCCTTCATTTCCCGTTCTGGTTCTAGGCAATCCATCGATAAAATCCATCGACACTTGTTCCCACTTCCATGTAGGAACTTCTAATGGCTGAAGCAATCCGCTTGGCTTCTTCTGTTCGGCTTTTACCAACTGGCAATTCATACATTTGGAAATAAAATTTCCAACATCCTTCTTCATACCTTCCCAGTAGTAGGTTCTCTTCATATCCCGATACATCTTATTTCCTCCTGGATGAATTGTCAACTTCGAGTGATGGCTTTCCTTCAGAACCTCACTCCTCAATTCATCTATATCGGGAACAACTAGTCGTCCTTGCTTCCGAAGCCAACCCTCTCGATCGACCTCGAATCCTTTATCCTTTTCTGGATCCAATCCAGATTCCACTTCACGGATAATCTTGACAAGCTTATCATCTCGCTTTTGGCTCTCGCCAATCCTTTCCACAAGAGTGGGTCTTATCGATAAGTTTGCCAACATCTCAGGTTCCAATTCGCATCTAGGCCTGAAGTCAAATCCAGCTAAATACTCGAGATTCTTCCATTCAGAAAACATAGCTCCCAATCCTGCATGCCTTCGACTTAACGCATCTGCCACTGCGTTACCTTTTCTCGGAGTATAAGCTATACCAAAATCATATGATGCCAAAAACTCTAGCCAACGTTGCTGCCGAAGATTCAAATCCTTTTGGGAGAAAAGATACTTCAACGACTTGTGATCCGTAAACAACTCGAATCGAACTCCCAACAGATAATGTCTCCACATCTTCAGCGCAAATACAATCGCCGCCAATTCCAAATCATGAGTTGGGTAATTCCTTTCATGCGGCTTCAGTTGTCGACTTGCATATGCAACAACTTTATCCTTCTGCATCAGCACTGCTCCAAGTCCAGTACCACATGCGTCGGTGTAAACCACCATCTCATCATTCCCACTAGGAATAGTCAAAACAGGAGCACTCGTCAATCGCTCTTTCAGGATTCCGAAAGCTTGCTCACACTTAGCATCCCAACAGAACACTTGGTTCTTCTTCGTTAATCCTGTTAACGGTGCAGCTACCTTGGAGAAGTCTTTGATAAACCGTCGATAATATCCTGCTAATCCAAGAAAACTTCTCACATCTGATGCATTCTTAGGTCTAACCCAATCCTGGATTGCTGCCACCTTAGCGGGATCAACCGCTATTCCATTTCCAGAAATCACATGGCCTAAGAACCTTACTTCACTCTTCCAGAAGTGACACTTCGAAAACTTAGCCTTCAACTGATGTTTCCGCAAGATTTCCAAAACAATACACAAGTGCGTCTTGTGCTCTTCTTCCATTCTGGAATAAATCAGAATATCATCCACGAACACAAGTACAAACTTGTTCAACTGATCTCTGAACACTCTATTCATAAGATCCACAAAATATGCTGGCGCGTTAGTCAATCCAAACGGCATTACCAGCCACTCAAAGAAACCGGATGGTGTCCTAAAAGCAGTCTTCGGCACACTATCCTTAGCCACTCTCAACTGGTGAAATCCCGTTGCCAAATCCATCTGAGAAAACACCTTAGCCTCGTGAAGCTGATCAAACAAGTCATCTATTCTCGGCAATGGATACTTGTTCTTCTTTGTCACCTTATTCAGCTCACGATAATCCACACACAATCTCAATGATCCATCTACTTTGGTTGCAAACACAACTGGTGCACCCCACTCGGACACACTACGCCAAATGAATCCTTTCTGTAAAAGGTCATCAACTTGCACCCTCAACTCTTGCTGTTCCCTAGGCGCCATCCGCCTTAGAGGCATCACAACAGGTCTGGCTCCTTCAACTAGATCTATACGAAACTCGATCTCTCTATGCGGCGGCAACCCTTTGACTTCGTCAAAGACATCCTCGAATCCATTTGCGATTGGCACTAAAGACAGTCCATCCCGTGGAACAACTAGCGAATACATGAAGCTCATGAAGACGCCTTCCTCATGCTTACATCGTATCACAACCTTTCGCCCCTCCACATTCTCGACTGTCACCTCCAGCCTCTCACAATCAACCTTAGCCGCATACTTCCTAAGCCAGTCCATACCCAGAATAATTCCGAACCCCGCAAAGTTCAGAACAAAACAATCACAAACAAAAGAGCAACCATGACTCGACACAACTAGACCACGGCATAACATACACAAACAAGACGAACCCCCAACTGGATTAGTCACAACCAATGGCCTATCAACAATATCCGGTTCCAAACCTAACCGGCATACTAGTTCATTACAAACAAACGAATGTGATGCTCCAGTATCAAACAAAACTCTAACTGGAATACCACATAGGAAAAGAGTACCTTGAACCACCACACTCTTTCCCTTCTCTTCAGCAGTAGGAGCTTTCGAAGACGACGGAACAGCTCCCAAAGCATAAGCTTGCACAATCTGCTTGTCCCTCCTTGGCTCTGGACAATTCTTCCTGAAATGTCCCGGCTTGTCACAGTTGTGACACTTCATCGGCACCTTAGGATTCTTACAATCCTTCGAGAAATGGCCCTTCTGCTGACAGTTGTAGCAAGTCACCTCGCCTTTCGGCTTCTTCTGGCCATCCTTACCCTTCTGCTGCTGCTTCCTCTTCTTGTTTCCCCCCTGCTGGGGTTTAGACTCTTCCCTGGTCACAGCAACAACAGATCCATACTTAGGAAATAGACTCTCATGCCTGAGAGCTTTCTCCACAAGCTTCTCAAATGAATCGTCCAAATGATCCACCAACTGCCTCCCAAGATAACTATCCAAGCCGGTCACAAACTTCTCATTCTTCTGATAAGCAGATTCAATATATGACCGGGCATACTTGGACAAAGCTTCAAACTCAGAAACATACTCAAGAACAGATCTTCCACCCTGCTTGAGCTCTACAAACTTCTTGAACAGAACAGACTTCTGAGCTGTAGAAATGAACTTAGCTTCAAATCTGACTTGGAATTGCTCCCAAGTAATCTCTTCTTCCGGAGTAGTGATGGTAACAGAGTTCCACCAATCAGAAGCTCTCCCTTGAAGCTGTCTCGATGCCAACTTCCTCTTAGTTGCATCCTCAATTCCCAAATCACCAAAGATCCTTCTACAAGCATCTATCCACCTCTGGACCTCAATAGTTGATTCTGTTCCCAAGAAAACCTTCCCTCCAAGAGCAGTATAGTCCTTGCACAACTTAGCAAAATCCACTGGTTTCGGAGTTTGGACTTGAACTCCAACATCTACTGCTGTCCCCGGAACTGGTATCCTTCTCATGATCGAAGTCATCATAGCTTCGAACATGGCTGCATAATCAGCAGTCTCTTCAGTAGCACGGCCTTCCCTAGCAGCTGGTCTCCCTCTTCGACTCATTCTCAATATCTATAAAAAGAAATGATTAGAACATCTAAAGAAACAACTGCATAAAGGACTAACTTACTGCTAAACTACTATATTATATATAGTAATCATCCATCAAAATACAATTACGTCTCTCATACGTAGTTACGACAGCGAGCGTTGGGTAAAATCGATTAACCAATGCTCTGATACCAAATGTGACGACCGCCCATGACCCTGCACCGAATCTAGAGATAGAGCGCTGTAAAGTGTGCCAGGCGACCATGGACGATTGTCAAGGTAAGATTTAAAACAACAGAATCTATCGTATTACTCACAGCGCATGGACAAAATACAATAGAACATATGTATAGTGAAGCTTTACAGAACAAAATGACATCATATAAAACTCCGTAATAGTTGAATACAAGCATCCACATAGTCAATACATCCAGCCTCACTACATAACTCTCAGAGAATACAAAACAGCGGAATATCCAGTACATATAATAAGAAGATAATATGCAACCCTCCAGCTCGTCTTCGATATCAGCATCGTGAGAAGAGAACAACACCTGTCACCTGCTACCTAGTCTGCCCGTCCCAAAATGGACGAACAGCCCATGGCAATAAGAATTAAAACATAAAGCCTTGAGTCAGACAACAGTCTTAGTGAGCAATAAATTAACTAACAACATACCAACAGAGCATAAAGGAAAAAGGAATAGGAATACAACTCTCCCACTCCAACCTCATTCTACAGTGATAGCCCCCAGACACACACTAAGCAGAAGCAAACATAGCAGAGCATACAATTTAAAATAAAGCTACTATCACTCGAGTCAAGGGCGATGTTTTCCAAGTACCAAGGCCTAAATCAGATAAGCACCCAGAAAATACCGCTCTTGAGTCCGAATGACGATACAACCAAACATCCATGACTCTGGCTATCACTGTTATCATTGCTTCGATATCACCGTTAATTGAATGACCGGCACATTCTTTCAGCCGTCCGTCAAGGGCTAATGGTAACCCCGGTTCTAGACATAACTCCCGCACGTCGTCGCAGCCCGTGCCTAGGACTATCGAATCTGCCCAGAGTACTCGACCATCAACAGTTAGCCGTTGGGACTATCGAATCTGCCCAAACGTACTCTTGCTTAGAGCATGCTAGAACCTTCAACAACGATGCTATCCAAGCCTCCTAGTCATCCTCCTCGACGACTATTCTCATATCCATTCATTATCCTCAACTCGAATCATATCACCGAGTTATCAACATGCTTGGAATGATCCCGTCTGGGTTAGACCAAGTCTTCATCATATGATTGCCTCGCTTCATTACATCCTCGCAAAGCCTCATCTCATCATCACATCATCAAATCTATGCATAAGAGCTTCATCATCCCGCTACATATGCCACGAGCAGCTTTCCCAATTCAAGAGCCTTTCCCTTAGCTTTTGAATCACCTTTGATCTAAATCTAGTCATCAATCATCTAGTTCATAACAATCAATCAAATCAAACATCAATCCAAGCAATCAAGCATTCTAAAATGATCTAAGTAGACAATTATATCAATAATGGCAATTTCGTAATTAAAGAGTTGAAAGTCCAATAAGCATGAAAACATGGATTATGTCTCTACAAACTTGATGAATGAACTTGCATAGGTTAACATATGATAAAATGGATGTAACATCATCATGAACAATGGATCTATATGGATCTACACATAGGATGAAGAAAATGCATGGAAATCTCTATTTTAACACCAAGTCGAGCCAACAATCCGATATACTCCTTTGGATCCGTGTGAGAGATAATCACCACTCACCAAATCACCTAAACAAACCCAAATCAACACGCTTCAGATCTGGACAGCGAAGGATCAAGCTTGATCTATCACGAATCCGCTTCAAACGAAGAAATCTCTCTTGAAAAGATGAAGATCTTCAATCTAAGCTCTTGAATCTTCAATCTTGATCTTCGATTTGGATGGATGGAAGCACTAGATTAGAGTGGAGAAAAGAAGTGAAGAAGTGTAGATGTCGAGCTCTCAAAATGGCAGCACTTCGTCGCTTCAAAAACCGGTGCCAAAATAGTGAGATATGGACGTATATTTATAGGCTGAAAATGACCTTAACTCGTCCGCCTCCTTAAGTCGTCGCCGACTTAACACCCTCTTCCGACTTACGACTTAACTGCCTCACCGACCTACGACTTAACCATATGGCCGACCTAACGAAGCAGACTCATCATACTGCCGCAAAACCCAAGTCCTAAGTCGTTTGACGACTCAACAACTTACCCACTAAATGACTTAACCGCCTACGACTCAGCGACTTACGACCTAAACGACTCAACAACTTAACACAGGAGACGACCTACCGACCCAATTACCCTGCCGACCTATCCTTAACTCGTTTATAAGACGGTACTCCTATGGGTCGATCATCCCACTAACTCGCTTATCCCGGTAAGCCGCTAACTACCTTAAGTCGGAGAAACTCTTAGGTCGTCTAAGTCTTAAGTCGGTCAAACCTATAAGTCGGTCCATCCTATGAGTCGTTAACTCGGTACAACCCTTAAGTCGGTGGACACTAACTCGCTAACCACCTTAAGTCGGCCAAACCTATAGGTCGCTTACCCCTATGAGTCGCTCAACTCTTTATCTCCTAGGTCAGTAAACCGGTCGACCGACTCATCCTTAAGTCGCCCACTTTCTTAGGTCGGTCCAACACCATAAGTCGTTCCACCTACCTATTCTACACACGACCTAAGTCCAGTCCTACACGACTCAACTCCGAACGACTTAAACTACACTACGACCTAAGCCTCTACACGAGTTAACTTCCATACGACTTAAGTTTTGGTCGACTAAAATCTAAACAACTTAACAACATCAACAACTTAATGTCGATAGTTTTACAATCATTCGATCCGTAAAAATACGGGTCGTTACATATATATTGGTACATGATCATATACAATTTGATATATATAGTATATATACTTATATCTAAATGGTTTAAATTGAAATCGGAAATTTAAAATCTTAAATTCTTGAATAAATATTTAAATTGGAAAATTTTACTTGTATAATACCCAATTTCATTCTTATATAACTTAGCTAAAATTTTCAGAAGTTAAAAATGTAATTGGATAATATACAATATAAAATGACTTTATAAGGAAAGATTTGAGTGTTATAGTAAATGTTATACACTTAAATTTTTTTATAAAGATGTTAATGGAGATAAATAGGATAATAAGTTAATTGAATAATAGATGAGACAAATAAATTTGTTTGAAGGAATTAATAAATTGAAATTAGATTAACTTATGAAAATACCTTGAATTTAAATCAATTGCTGAATATAAGTTAATTTAAATTGAAATTTATATGGTTTAAATTAATTTATATGGTTTAAATATATGTGATAGGAGATATTAAGTGGAATAAAGTTAATAATAATTTAGAATAAAAGAATTAAATTTGTTGAATAAACATGTGTATAATAAATGATTATACAAATTTGATGATTTAGAAATGGTTAACTTAGGATGACTAGATAAAAAGGATAATAAATTTAGAAACAGATAGGTTGATTTAACTTAAGTGAACTCAAATGGATTTAACCAAAATGTTGGATATTAATTAGTTTAATTTGAAATTTATATAGTTTTAAAATCAGTTGTTTATTTTGTTTTCAAAGCCAATTTTCTTTTTGGTTGGTTCTATTCTCCTACCTCCTTCCTTTTCGGGGACGAAAAGTTTTGAGTGGGGGAGAGTGTAACGATCCGAAAATTTCAGTGGTTTTATTTATTTAATTAATTGAATTTTGTGAAATTTTAAACGATAAAATTTTGAAATATAAATTTGGTATTTGGAATGCGTCTAATTAAACATAGCAACTGGTAAATTTTCGTCCGAAAATATGAAAATTTATTTCGCGCGTAAATTCACTTCAATTTAATCAGTTAAAATTGATGATAATAAAAATGTTTTCCAAACCTGAATATTTATACATAGAAAATTTGTAAATCATCTTCTGAGTGAGACGTCATCTTTCGTTTCGTCAAATTTTGACATCTATTGCTCCGTTTATCTTATTTTGGCAAAATAGCAGCATTTTCGGTATCGATTATCGACTTTTGACCGGATGATCGTGCCACTAATATCTGTGTACCGTTTTAATCGTCTTGTTGTGCTGATCTTCACGGTATATTCAACTCTGCAATTTGAGATCCGGTACGCATCGAAAAGAATAAACAGTTCACCGTAACGGTACAGAAATTTTGACTTTACATTTTCCCTTAGACTTCAAATCTATAACGTGCAGCCCAACAACAATTAATTAGTTTAATAATTTTCCAAAAATCAAGGGGTGACCAATTCTATTCCTACTGTTCAGTATTTGTGGACCTGTTCTTTCGTTGTCTATTCCCATTCACGGTTGTTTCAAAGATGAGAAAACTATTATTTGCAACCTGTTCCATTTCTTATTCTCTCTGAAACCTTGTCCTCTTCCTTTAATTTATTCTTCTACCTGGCTGTCACTTCTCCTTCCTCTCGTTTCCTTTTGCAAAACTCTTCATGACTTTGCTTTCTCTCTGCCAATTTCTTTTTTTGTTCATTAACAAAAGGAAAAGCAAGTATATAGTCTAGCCTTCAACACTCGGCAGCCTAGTCTTCCCCTATTGCCGCTTCCAAGCACCACCGACCTCGCCCTCATCTCACCAGATCCACCGAGCCAGACCTCCACGCACCTGAACCCGACCACGCACCCTCCACAGCTCGTCTCGCCACCTTCACCAGCCTCTGCCCAAACTTCCCAACCGAGCCTGCTCCACGCTGCCTTCGCCAAACACTTCGCCTTCACTCCTCTCTCCTATCTTATATTTTGGGTGAGAATATATATAAATTGTGTTATCATTTATATATATATAAGGTTATGAGTTTACAGTATATATATATATATATTTTAAAAAGTGGGTATTATATTGGTCTGCATATCAAAAAGGGGGTCTGCACGTGTATTGTTTAAGTGAAATTAAGGTTCTAAGTTTAAAACACTTATAGTTTTAGATAGTATATATTAACTATATTTAGTGATATACGAATATATATATTCTGTATATATAGATCTGTTGTTATAAACTTATTCAAATATATATAGGAATATATATGCACGGGTACAATGTAAGTTGTATAATTGTTATATATATAGCATATTTTAAGTTGACAGCCTATATGCTTCATCCACAGATAATACGTCCCATATGTATATTTTTGTGTACTAGTTTTGTTTCACTGACATGGCTTATTATATATATTAGTACTATTGGAAATATAGTTGATATATTGCATGTGTTGCGTGTGGTTTTGTTTTGCTCTATTTATTTAATGTATGATGTATTATCTATATATTGTAAAAGGAATTTTCGCACCTATTTGTTCACACTAGGATTTCTATATTTGTTTTCATGATATATATATATATATATATATATATATTGTACCGCTTACATTTAATTTTCGTATATATATAGAGTACTAAGCATGTAGTTAATATATATAGCCTACATTAAGTTTCGTATATATATATTTTAGTGTGAAGTGAGACACATATATTTATAGTTTATATAAGTCTGCTATATAAATGTTAAAGGAGTTGTTATAGACTTTTTAAAATTGCTGTTTGTACATTTATACGAATATTTTATTCTATTTGCAAGTATCTATATATAAGTTATATATTGTAATATGTATGGTCTGCATATGTTGTTAATATATGTAACAGTTCCATTATATTTTAGTATATGTAGTTATAATATATAAAGGTTTATATTACAGTTTATACAGTATATAATATATTGTACCGTATATTGCATTGTATATACTTAATAAGTATTGTTACCAAAATATATTCCATATAAAGTTGCAATATTATATGTTTGCTTTTCTTTTGGAACTGTCTGTATAATGAGAAGTATGTGTATGAAAGATAGATAGTTAGTTATAATTTATATGTTAGTTGGTGTGTCAGCATATATAAGTTAAGCTAAAAAAAAGAGGAAGAAAAATTCTTTTTGTTTTGATTGTTATATCAATATATATATATATATATATATATATATATATGTTAAACTGTTAAGTTTTAATGTATTGATTCAAAATCTATTTATATATATGACTTTAATGTTTGAGTTTTATTTAAACATAGATTTATATATATATATAATTTAATACATGTTTGAATTTAGAATATGGGATATATGTATAGTTATGTGTAGTGGTATATATGAATTCACTTATACCATTTATCATCATCGATCCAGTTCTGATTTGATTCGTCTATTTCTGTTTATCAGCTCTGTCCATCTAATTTCGTACCAGTCTTGCTTTGCTTTGAAATTCGTGCGTGGATCAGTAACTCTTCTCATTCTCCTTCATCTCTAACCTCGAAAGGTGAGCAATCACTCTGATTAATGTACTTATATTTATTAAATTTGATTTCAATTGCAACATCAATTGAGATATACTGCTGCTAGTTATTTACATTGTTATATAGGCTATTAACTGTATCTGTTCACCTGTGACATCTGACATCATTATCTGTTATTTATACTGATGATATATGCCTGTTACTGCTGTTTATTTATATTCTGTTCTCACACTGCAAGTTCCCCGTAGAATAGAATCACTATGGGTTGAAATGATACATACCCGAACGATCTGTAGAATAGGAGAAAATCGTTATGGGTTGAAATGATAAACCCAAGCGATTTTCATTAAATTGAATTTGGGATTGCGGGTTGAAAAGATATATACCCGTATATATATTTTAAATTTCGGATTGAAATGATAAATATCCGTATCACTTGATCATAGGATAGAAAATTATATACAGGCACCGTTGGTCTATATATAAATGTTTTGAAAATGATTTCTTTGGTTTTGGAAAGAAATATATGGTTTTGATAAATATTGATTTTAAAGATTCATTAAAGTTGATTTAATAAAGTTGATAAATAATATGTTTAAGTATTTATTTAATATCTATATTTTTGAAATATAGAATTTATAATGATTTGAAATTGATTGAAATTTTATTTTATTTAAGAATTATACTTAAATAAGTTTGATTTAAAATGTATTGAATTTGAAATTTAAAGAAGTGATTTACAACTTGAAATTTGAAAAGGTGACTTAAATGGATATTTCAAACGTATAAATATTTAAATGAGATATTTTGTTTATTTAAATTGTAAATTGAAATTGTATTCAAATGTTATGGAAATGTTAAGTTATTATTTCAAACTAAATATTTGTAAAGTGAATTTGATATGTATATAAATTTATCGAATTTAGTTTTAAATGTTGAATATTTAAAGCTTTGAAATATATTAAAATTGAAATGGATTATTTTATGGTTCAGATATGTATTTGAAATCGATAATTTGAAATGGTTTATTTAGAAGCTGAATCGAGTTGAAACTGATGATTTGAGATTTGATTAAATTAAATTTTTGGAATTCGAGTTAATTTGAATCGATTTGTGAAATTTGAGGAAACTAATTTATTTTATAACGAAATTTTAATATCTAAACTGTTTAAAAGGAAAGTATTATGATTGCCAAAATATTGTGATTTCCAGACTATGATTTCGAAAGCATTATAACTTTGGAAAGTAATATGATTTTGAAATGGATATATTTGAGGTGAAATGATATCGTATTAAATTGGGTTTTGAGATGATAATGATATTTTGGTTCTGAAGTATAAACTATTTTGAAATGACCACGGTGTTATAATAACGATTGGTTGGCAAAGAGACCGGGATCGGATATGGACATACTCTCCGTCGATACCGAAAACCACTTTGACAACCATGTACGCGGTGGAGATTCCAGAATGAAGTAGGATGGTGGCGGCGTTCTTAAGGTATGTTACGTGGACCCAACTCCCGTGAGTTGGCATAAGGTGGCTAAAACAGGAGCGATCTCGGACCAGTGAGGTAGCACCTCTTCTCGGACGCATTTCTTCGATATTATACTCTTACTTGTGATTTGACTAGATGGCTATCCTCCGATTTGGGAGTGTTGTTCGAGGTGGAACGGTAGTGGCTGCTATGCGTATCCATCAGTCCGTGTGCGTAATTGGTATATCTACCCTGGCATTGCCTAGTTGTGCCGTGTCACCTACCATACCGAGCTTTACTACGATTATTATTTTAAGATCCGACCGTGTTAAGGTTCTCCATCCCCTTAACGCTATTTTCTATATGATTATACTTTACTAATTAGAAACTACTGTATATAGCGTATATTACTACATAGTAAATAGTTTAACGGACCCTTAGAGGATGGTTATCCCAAACATCCTTTAAGTTACTTGTATTCCAGTTGATATTTCACTTGAGTTGGATTTATTGAATATAAGAATGTTAATCCTGACTCGAGTGTTTTGTGTTTTTCTTTACGCTCAGGTCAGACTGAGTGATACAGCATTTGAGACTCACCTTTGGAGTTGGAGCTTCGCTTGGAGATCCAGCTATCTATCGTTCTTGCTTTCAGTTATTCAGTTGATTCCAGTGATGTATTCAGATCTTGTATTTGATTATTGTATTGAGACATCTATTGTATTCGAGACTTCTGTTGTATCTTGTCTAACTCTGTTATATTTATAAAGTAGCTTCATGAACTACTATCCTTTGGTTTCCGCTGCATTATTATTATATTACTTTGTGTCTGTGATCTGTAATTATTTTATTTACTGTATATGATGAGTTTTGCCAATTTTATTTACAACGCGGTATTTTGAGCAATTCAAATTCGGCATGAGTGTCTACCTATACACTTATAATGGATGCGAATGGTCCAAAATACTGGATCGTCACAGTCGTCGAAACTAAAAGTGAATAGATGTAACGACCCGCTATTTTGGACCATTCAAATCGACAATAAATCCACACATGTCTGACTTGAATAATTCAAAATATCAGATTGTTAATTTAAATTTGGCAAAACTCAACATATGTAGTAAATAAATCAATCGCAGAATCACAGACACAGAGTAATACAATAATACGCAGCGGAATAGATAAAATAGTAGTTCATGAAGCTACTATATAAACATCAGAGTTATAAATAAAATACAACAGAATATCTCAAATGCAGTGAAGTCTCCAGTACAACAGATGACTTCTCGGAACAAATCAACTAGAAGAGTTGAAAGTTGAGGCGATAGTTGGATCTCCAAAGGAAGCTCCAAACTCCAAGGGTGAGTCTCAAATGCTGTATCACTCGGTCTAACCCGAGCGTAAAGCAAAACACAAAACACTCGAGTCAGGATTAACATTCTTATATAAATAAATCCAACTCAAGTGAAATATCAACTGAAATACAAGTAACTTAAAGGATGTTTGGGATAACCATCCTCTAAGGATCTTCAGAACTATCTACAAGGTGGAAATATACATTATAACACCGTGGTCATTTCAATTAAATTTATACTTCAAAACCCAAATATCATTTCATTTCAAATATATCTATTTTCCAAAATAGTATATATATATTAAATGATTTAAAAAGTAAATTATTTATAATTTCCTCAAGTCTCACAAATCGATTCAAATCAACTTCAAATTCGAGATTCAAATTTATTCAAAGTTCAATTCATCAATTCAATTCAGTTCTAAATATACCATTTAAATTTTCAATATATTTCAAAGCTTTAATCTTCAACATTTTCAAAGTTAAATTTAACAGTTTCATATAGCTCTTGATTTAACTTTATTATTATTTAGTCAGGGAATATTCACTTAATAAATTCTATATCACTTAACTCCTTAAATTTCATTTTTACTAAATATCTCCTTAAGTTTTATTTAAACAAGAAATATTCATTAAATTACTTATAAATCAAACCCAAGTTATAAATCATATCTTACATCTCAATTTCAATAAGTTCCTAATCGGTTTAATTAAATAAAATTCTTTATTGAATACAATTTCAACTAAATTCAAATTATCTTCCCAACCTTAACTTATTCAAATTATTACTAAAATCTATTTTGAAACATAAATTTAAATACTCAACCATATTATATGTATTAAATCAATCTTAATTAAATTAAATATCATTATTAAATCTATATAAATCATTTCCATTTATATATAATAATTTAAGGCTCAACATTTATTAAAACCATATATTTCTTTCCCAAAACCATAGAATTTTATTTCAAAATATTTATATATATGGACCAATGGTGTCTGTATATATATTTATCATATAGTTAAGTGATACAGATATTTATCATTTCAATCCGAAATTTAAATATATACGGGTAGATATCATTTCGACCCGTAATCCCAATTTCAATTCAAATGAAAATCGCTTGGGTTTATCATTTCAACCCATAACGATTTTCTCCTATTCTAAAGTCCATTTGGGTATGTATCATTTCAACCCATAGTGAATTCTATACTAACAGGGAACTTGCAGAGTGATAACAGATAATATAAAATACAACAACATGAATATATCATAAATAACAATATAATATAAACAACAGGATATGGTGTCATATCTCATTGGTGAACAGTTACAGATAATAGCATATATAACCATTTAAATAACTACAGCAGCATATTTCAATTGTCGTTTCAATTGAAATCAAATTTAATAAATATAAGAACGTTAATCGTGAGTGATTGCTCACCTTTCGAGGCTAGAGAAAAGAACATAATGGGATGAGTTATGGATCCAAACACGAACTTCAAAACAAAGCTAGATCGGCACGAATTTGATGAACTAGGCTGGTAAATAGAAATTGATAAAACGAATCAGAACCAACTTGATAAATATAAAAAAAAATTATTTTTTTTCAAAAATCAATTTCAATACATATTTCAAATTGGTAATTTTAACTTTAACACCCGTATATGAAAATAAATATGTAGACATTTGAAATCCAAAAATCATGTGAACTAAAATATATACATTTTAAAACAGTATACTATATCTTAAACTGAAAGTGCAACTCATAACAAATAGTATAGCAAACATACCGTACTCCACACGTATGAATATTATAACTTCTTTATAATTAAAATTACATATGAAACATTTACACGCATGCTATAAATTTAAAATTTTAAAGTCAATATTTAGTAAAACCAAGATATTTGCTATCATATAGTCTATAACCTACATATATATACCAATATATGTAAAAGTCGTATACAATATAACACTTAAGCATAATTTAATTATACTTCCTGTATAGATATACACACCCGTACAACAAGACACATACGATAAGACTGAGTAAACTGCACATAAAAGAACGTATTCATTTGAAAACAAAAGAAATCAATGTATTTGAAGAAATATAAATTAGTAAACAAAGGTCAGTATATGATACCTATATAACTTCTGAAAAACAGTTTATATAAAAGATGTATGTTTTAAACTGATATACAACTAACATCATTATAAAGTTTGTAAACTAACATATATATTAACATATTATATAGGTATATATATAGATCGAAACAACTAGGAGTATAAGGTATGCAAACAAAACATAGTTTGTATAGATTTATAAACCAACAGTTTCACAAGCAAAACTAATATATAAAGATTACTTACTTTATATATCTAACAGGTTGTCTACAACTTATATAAATATACTTATGTAAATTGAAAACCAACCATCAATATATATATGGTATATATCAACTCACATAAATTTCCACGCATACCAGAGGAACACGGCAAAGGCAAGGAGAGGACGACAGTGGCTGAGCTTCAACCGAAGGGGGAACGTGGCGATGACGGAGGCGAGTTTCAGGTGGCCTCGAAGGTGCAGACAGAGGAAGGAAGGCTGAGGCTGCTCCATGCGTGGGTTTGTGATCACGGTAGGCGAGGTGGCTGCTAACTAAGGAGGAGGGTCGGTGGGTCTGGTCGCAATGGAGAGCGGGGTGGAGAGGTTGGTTGGCCGCGCAGTGAAGAAGATCGGAGACAGATGCACGGAGGAAGATGGCGGGTTGGAGGAGAGAGAGCGAGGTGGGTTGTCTGGTGGTTCTCGGCCCGAGGCTGGTGTGATGGCCATGAGGCTTCACGCGGAGGACGGAGGTGATCGAGGCTGTGGTGCGCTGGGTCATGGAGCGGTGGTGGACAGTGCTCGGAAGTAGTGATAGGGAAATAGGTAGGCTGATGAGACTGGTGATGGGTTGTAGATCTGCGTGCAGTGATGGGAAAGAGGAAGAAAGGCGTTCGGGTTGGCGGTGAACCGAGGGGAAGGCGGCCGGATCATCTGATGGCGAGAGAAAATAAGAGTATGGACGAGCAGGCACCTCCTTCAAAGGACAGATAGAAGCACACATATAAAAAGCCTTTAGGAATAAAAAGAAAATTTACATTTTCATTTCAAAGGACAGAACGATTAGGTAGATATAGAAATGGAAGGAAAGAGACGAGCAAAATGAAAAGCAAGTTATTAAATAGAAGAATAGTGATGAACAACAGTTTCAGAAATGTCGAGCTGAGGAGTTGCCACACTTGGCTTTATAATATACGAACTTCTATATTAAAATTTTCTCTCAAAAGAAATGACCAAAATGAAAATGAACGGACCAAATTATTAAATTGAACAGGTGGGAATGGCAATGGTCAAAGGTTGAATTTATTAATAGTAGACGACTATTCGTTTGCACAGAGGAAAAAGAAAGACATAACAAAACCGAAAGGCTCAAATACGGTACCGATACAGTGGACTTTTCAATCGTTTCCGTCGCGTACCGGGCTTCAAAATACAGAGTTGAATATGCCGTAGAGATCAGCGCGACTAGACGATCAAAACGGTACACAGATATCAGTGGTACAGTCATCCGACCAAAAGTCGATAACCGGTACCAGAAATGCTGCTATTCCAACAGAAATAAGATAAACGGAGCAACAGAAGTCCAAATTTTGAAAAACAAAAGATGATGACTTACTTAGAAGATGATTTACCATTTTACTATATAAAAATATTCAAGTTTGGAAAATGTTTTATTATCATCAATTTTTAACTGATCTGAATTACACAATAAAATAAACTTCAATATTATCAGATGAAAATTTATCAGTTGCTATATTTAAATAAACGTATTCCAAATAATAAGTTTTTTTATTTTCAAATTTTATTGTTTAAAATTCACTAAATTTCAATTTAATATATTATTAAAACTATTAAAATTTACTGGTCGTTACAATAGATTTAAGTGTGGTGATTTTTGAAGAGAAGAAAAGTTTGATTTTCATACTATGTAAATAAAAATGAGAAGTAGAAGAAGTTTTATCTGTATCTTCATGCTACTGATTGTGTATTTATAGGTGGAGATGACTTGGTGGAGAAGGGTTTAAGCATTTATGGTGAAGTGATAAGAGGTGATGGAGATGTCATAGGTTGGGGGTAGGCTGCGGCTGAAATGATGGTGTAGGGTGGTTGATGTGAGGATGAGGTAGTGAGGTGAAAAGAGACGGAAGAGATATGATAAAAAATCTAGATATTTATATCAAACATTCCAGGGTACGACGCTGCCTAATATTCCGTCTGCGTATGAACTACTAACGACAAAATAAAATATAATCGCTTAAAATAATGTAGCACGATCATGAAACAACAATAAAATAGACAGGTTATCTTATTCAGTTAAATTTAAAAATGCTGACGTTTGACGTAAAAAGAGTCAAACAAAATTTTATTATTTCCCATTAAAAATTGTGAAATTTTTTTATAAATTAAATTAAAATGACGTCATTGAAAATCTAATCTAAATTTGAAACATAGATTTTATTACAATTAATTCAAATCTGAATATTTAAACAAATTAAATATTCAAATTTGAAGACTAAAAATATGGGTCGTTACATTAGAAGTACGAACTCTTCACGGATCACAAATCTTTGAAGTTTCTTTTCACTCGGAAGGACTTAAATATGAAATAGCAGCGTTGGCTAGAATTTCTTGCATCATATGATTTAGATATCCCATATACACTTGTGAAAGCCAATATGGTAGCAGATGCATTAAGTAGAAAGCATGCCGTTATAGCTTATCTGGTAGTGACTCCGACTCTTCTAGAGAGAATTGCCAGCAAACAAAGAGAAGATCAGCGTCTAAGGAAGATTATTATGGATATAAGCAGAGGGAAAAATTCAATCTTTGAAGTAGGTAACCATGGGATATTATGGTTAAATGGAAGAATTTGTGTTCCCAATATCGACAACTTAAGACAAGAAGTATTGACTAAGTGCCATCAATCCAAGCTTAATAATCACCCTGGAGTTTAAAAAATGTACAAAGACGTAAAACAAACATTTTGGTGGAAAAGTATGAAGAGGGACATCTTTATCCATGTTAGTAGGTGTGCAAATTTTCAAAATATTAAAAGCGATCAGCAAAAGACTACTAGATTACTTCAACCTCTTGAAATTCTGACTTGGAAATGGGACCAAATATCGATGGATTTCACTGGTGGCTTACCTCGATCAAGAAAGGGAAATGAAGGCATTTGGGTTATCGTAGATCGATTGACCATAAGTGCACATTTTATCCTAGTAAAGCCAACAAGAACGGCTACAAGTCTTGTAGAATTATACATGAGGGAAATCGTTTGATTGCATGGTGTCCCAAGTAGCGTAGTCAGTGATCGAGACCCAATTTTTACCAGTAAGTTCTAGGAGGCATTACAAACAACTTTGGGAATAAAGCTGAGTATACGTGTAACGACCCGTAAATTTTTACCGTTTTAATAACATTATTAATTGAGATTTTTCGAAATTTTAAACGATAAATTTTGAAATATAAATTTGATATTTGGAATGCGTCTAGTTAAACATAGCAATTGGTAATTTTTCGTCCAAAAATACGAAAGTTTATTTCGTGCGTAAATTTACTTCAATTTAATCAGTTAAAAACTCAGTTAAAAGTGATGAAAATAAAATGTTTTCGAAACCCAAATATTTTATATAGAAAAATTCTAAATCATCTTCTGAGCAAGTCGTCATTTTTTGTTTTTCCAAATTCAGACTTCTTTAGCTCCGTCGATCTTATTTTTCCGCGTTTTACTGCATTTTTCCGCTAGTAGAAAATTTGAATTTTTATAATTTAATCAAACCACTGATATCTGTATACCATTTTGACCATCTCGTCGTGCTTATCTCCGCGGTATATTCGATTATACATTTTGAAGTCCGATACTCGACGAATCAACGTAACGGTTAGTCGTATTAGTTCCGTATCTGAACCTTTGGGCTTTGTTGTGTCTATTCAGTATTCACCGATTGAAATCAATGTGACGTTGCTTTATTATTTCTTGAATTCATGCGTTACTTTTTTTCCCATCACTCCAACTCATTTATTTATTGATGGTGCATTTACTTTGTCTCTTCATTTCCCTTACTTCGTAAAATTGATATAGCGTGATATATTCACTTTACTTCTGTAGCTCTCTATTTCTTCTTCCAGTCATTTCTTTTTGCAGCCTTCCTCCACAAAAATAATGGCCGTAGCCCCTCCTCTTCCTCTCTTTATTTTCCCCGCGTGCCACTTCCCCTCAACTACTGTTCAACCCGAGCCGCTCCGCCATCGCATCCGCCTCCAACATGCCGCCATCGTCCTCCATCTCGGCCGAGGTTCACTGAACAACCCATCAAGGCCGAACAATCTCTTCTTCAACAAAATTCCAATGGCCGAGACATCCTACTCTTAAAACATTTTAGAGATCCTTACCAGCTGTAGCTTGTTCCCTCTTTATTATATAAGGTATTTTATATGTATACTATGACTTATGTCAGATTTTATTTATACAGTGGATCGAGAATCTTGTATGGTTATAATAACCTGTTAGTGTGTGGTGATATAATTATAGCATATCATATTATAGAAACTGTTACATTTTAGTGTTTATACTAGCTTAAATTTTGGTTTATGTTTATATATGGAGAGATTGGTTATATATATAACAGGATGATATAATGTATGCAGCTTCGTTTATAAATATTATGACAAGGAAAATTATATTGATTTTGTACCGACTTTAAGTAATATATATATATAAGCTATATTTTATATATGTTTTATAAGTTTTGTCTTAACTTTGTACCTGTGTGGGAAGATATATCTATATAAGAAGTTGTAATTGAAGAGCTAAGATTTGTTAAACATACATATATGTCAGTTAAAATACAGTAGTATATATTGAGGTGTGTTTCATATTTAAGGAAAGATATATATTGCGTTTCTCTTTGGTTCTTCATAATGGCTACAACCTATATATAAATATATTTGTATATATTCAGTTATATATGAGTTAGTTTCGTTATATACATTATAATATGTATGTTCGGTTTTGAATATATCTATCTTCTATATATATGCGTAGATAAAATTTATTAATTCTTATTTTGTTTACAGTAAATATATATTAATGTATATCCATGTTAGTCATAATCAATTATATAGTCTGTATGTATATTGTTTGAAATAGTTTTATATATATTAGTATACAAGGTTTGAATACAATGCTTATATATATTTTTACATGTCACTTCTATATCCGTGGTTATAAAGTCGTTATAATACGTGAATTTTACATATGACTTATACTTTCTGTTTATAGGCAGTTAATGTATACGTATTGGTATAAGTAGTATATACGTGTATATAATGTATAGGCTCTGTTTGCTTATAGGAAGTATCTAAAAGCTACAAGATCTGTTAGGTGAAGGTTTATATACAAGTTATATAAGTTGTAAGTAGTGGATGTATGTTAGTTCAATTGTAAATTTACGTAAGTATATATATTGATTTATTAGAAATATTGATTTAAAGTTGAAACAAGTATGTGATTTTATAGTATTTATATATATGCAAATAGACCTGAGTTTGGTTTCCAATATATATACATGTCTTGTAAGTATACTAATTGTTTACTGTTTCATATCTATGTATAAACGGAAGAATACTTTATTATATACATATAGATTTTTTTTGACAGTTAAAATGCGTGAGTTTTAAATGATGCATACAAATTGTTAGTGTTAATTTCTAAGTTATATAGGTTATAGTTGCATCTCATATAACTGGGTATAGGTTTGGTTTGTATATCTGTTCAAAGTTTGCATATATAATTGTATTAGTTATATCATATAAGTTCTTAATTGATTTTCAAAGTATAATATATTGATTATATAAAGGGTATACAATGTTTGTATATATAGGCTTAGTCAGCATATAAGTCAAGTCTGCACAATATAGTTTCGCACGATACTTTATATTACTTAGTGGGGCTACACATATATATAGTGTAATTTGGTTTCTTTTGCCGTGTTTAAAACTGGAATATCTGTGTGTAACGACCCGCTATTTTGGACCATTCAAATCGACAATAAATCCACACATGTCAGAATTGAATAATTCAAAATATCAGATTGTTAATTTAAATTTGGCAAAACTCAGCTTATGCAGTAAATAAATCAATCACAGAATCACAGACACAGAGTAATACAATAATACGCAGCGGAATAGATAAAATAGTAGTTCATGAAGCTACTATATAAACATCAGAGTTAAAAATAAAATACAACAGAATATCTCAAATACGGTGAAGTCTTCAGTACGAATAGATGACTTCTCTGAACAAATCAACTAGAAGAGCTGAAAGCTGAGGCGATAATTGGATCTCCAAAGGAAGCTCCAAACTCCAAAGGTGAGTCTCAGATGCTGTATCACTCGGTCTGACCCGAGCGTAAAGCAAAACACAAAACACTCGAGTCAGGATTAACATTCTTATATAAATAAATCCAACTCAAGTGAAATATCAATTGAAATACAAGTAACTTAAAGGATGTTGGGATAACCATCCTCTAAGGATCTTCAGAACTATCTACAAGGTGGAAATATACATGTTTACACCGTGGTCATTTCAATTAAATTTATACTTCAAAACCCAAATATCATTTCATTTCAAATATATCTATTTTCCAAAATAGTATATATATATTAAATGATTTGAAAAGTAAAGTATTTAATTTCCTCAAGTCTAGCAAATCGATTCAAATCAACTTCAAATTTCAAATTCAAATTTATTCAAAGCTCAATTCATCAATTTAATTTATTTCTAAACAGATCATTTAAATTTTCAATATATTTCAAAGCTTTAATATTCAACATTTTCAAAGTTAAATTTCACAGTTTCATATAGCTCTTGATTTAACTTCATTATTATTTAATCAGGGAATATTCACTTAATAAATTCAATATCATTTAACTAGCCCTACATTTCATTTTTACTAATATTTTCTTAAATTTATTTAAGCAAGAATTATTCATTAAATTATTTAAATAAAACCCAAGTTATAAATCATATCTTAAATCTCAATTTCAATAAGTTTCAAATTGGTTTAGTTAAATAAATTATCTTTCCAACCTTAACTTATTCAAATTATTACCAAAATCTATTTTGAAATATAATTTTATACTTAAACATCTCATATGTATTAAATCCATCCTAATTTAAATTAAATGATTTAAGGCTCAACATTTATTAAAACCATATATTTCTTTCCAAAACCATAAAATTCATTTTTAAAATATTTATATATATGGACCAACGGTGTCTGTATATTTATTTATCATATGGTTAGGTGATACGGATATTTATCATTTCAATCCGAAATTTAAATATATACGGGTAGATATCATTTCGACCCGTAATCCCAATTTCAATTCGAATGAAAATCGCTTGGGTTTATCATTTCAACCCATAACGAAATTCTCCTATTCTAAAGTCCGTTCGGGTATGTATCATTTGAACCCATAGTGAATTCTATACTAACAGGGAACTTGCAGAGTGATAACAGATATAGAAATAATATAACAGGTATAGATACATCATCAATAACAATATAATATAAACAACAGGATATGGTGTCATATCCCACAGGTGAACAGTTACAAATAATAGCATATATATCAATTTAAATAATAACAACAGCATATTTCAATTGTCATTTCAATTGAAATCAAATTTAATAAATAAAAGAATGGTAATCGTGAGTGATTGCTACCTTTCGAGGCTCGAGATATTTGACGATGAAATGGGTTACGAATCCTGAACACGAATTTCGAAGCAAGCTAAATCGGCACGAGTTCAACGGATAAGCTGATAGATGAGAAATCGATGAGAACGATTGAATCAGTTGATATAAATTGAACTAAATATACGTTATTACTATATATGAAATACACTATTTTTTTCAATATTGCATCTTAAGGAAAATATAAAAATTCAAACAAAATCATTATTTTTATAAACCTATATACATCTATATCCAATTTTATATACCTATAAAATACTTCCAAACATTTACATAATAAAACTTTATACTGCATCGAGATAAACTTGTAAGCATATATATATAGAACTTGGAAAACATATACAACTCTCATGACACAGGTTACCAAACAAAATAGGCTATAACAATACTACTTACATTTTATTACCTTCTATTTTATAAATTAATATATACATGAACAGGTCACTATAATATATATAAATAATTAGTAATTGGTCTTGTATAAACATGTAAATGTGAACAGATTGTAAACAAGCAACCCATAAAGACTCAATATATCTAAAACCGTATAAAATAGAAACACGTACTATAAGTATATATATAATATATTTAGAAAATCAACCTCATAAACCAACATTTTTATACTACCATATTATAAACTTTTTTTTTATATAAAATACACGTATGCAGAGGCCCCAAACATATCTAAATTGCACTTTCAAAACTTATAAAACAGACGTAAAATACAAGTATGAAGATTGGCATACATACATATATACCTTTATAAACTATATTTAAACAAAACATAAGTTATAAAAATAGAAACCAGATATGTATAAACATATATACACAAATATATTACCTTATTTCCAGTCCAGTATATCGTAATATATATAAGTATATTCTTGAACAAAATAGATAGAATAATGTATGTATAATGTAAACACTTTGCATATAACATCAGACTAATATATATGGACCACTGTAACAAAGATTTGATAACTTTCAAAAATCAACATAAACTTTATACTTAAAAATCAATGTTCCATTTAAATATATCTTTAACAAACTCCAAAACTTAAAACACATATATGTAGATCTTATGACTTATATACTTTATATAGACAAGACATATTCATAACTCAAAATATCAACCGAATGTATATAGCCTCAACACTATAATATCTATAACATAGATAACTATATATATATATATATATATATATATATATATAAACAACATCTCGTGCAAACTTATACCGCCGAACACTATAGAGATTACATATATATATATTGCTAAGGGATCATTATATAACAAACTTATGCAGATCTTTACCTGCATATAAAAGATGCTCTGCCGAACAATGGACAGGGAAAGAGGAGGAGGAGTATCGGCGCAGAGGAAGACAGACCATGATGGAATGGTCGGTGGTCGAAGGCAGAGGCGAACACGAGCGGTGATGGAGAAAATGCCACGGACGGAGGAGAGGAGGAAGGTGAGGATTTGGGCGAACGGTGAAGAGTTGGGTTGCATGGAGGGGGAAGGTGGATGCGGCGAGCTGGAGACGTGCGTTTGGGAAAATGGGAAAGGAAAGGTGGCTGAGAAAAATAATATTGGAAGAAGGAATAGATCTGGACAAATGAAATTGTCACAGGCAAAATATAAAGTAGAGGAGGAGAGGACGGTTCACAGTGGATCTGGGAAAAATGAAGATAGAAGGGGAAAGATAAAAGGAACTGTGATGTGTACACTAATTGAAAATGAAAAGTACAAAAATAGATGAAATGGTAATAGCCCCCGTAGATTCAGTTGACAAATATTAAAGCAAATTATTATTGTGGTCCCGCTGCACGTTTCGACTTTTAAAACCAAAGGAAACAGTAAAGCCACAATTTATGGTACCGTTACAACGAACCGTTTATTGTTTCCGTCGCGTACCGGATCTCGAAATACAGGAATAAATATACCATGGAGATCAGCACGACGAGAGGATCAAAACGGTATACAGATATTAGTGGTACGATCATCCAATCAAAAGTTGATAATCGGTACCGAAAATGCTGCTATTTACCAGAATTAAGATAATCGGAGCAATAGAAGTCCAAATTTGGAAAAATGAATTCCGCAGTCTGATTCAGAATGATCTGAATAAAATTTCTTCTGTTGACATATTTTGGTTTCGGAAAACTTTTAAATTCACTGTTATTAACCGGTTTGATTTGAAATAGAATTTCACAGGAAAACAAACTTTAATATTATCAGATGAAAATTTACCAGTTGCTATATTAAAATAGACGTATTCCAAATAGTAAATTTTTATTTTCAAATTTTATTGTTTAAAATTTCAAGAAATTCAGTTAAATACGTTATTAAAACCAATCAAAATTTATGGGTCGTTACACTCTCCCCCACTCAAAACTTTTCGTCCCCGAAAAGGAAGGAGGTAGGAGAATAGAAACCACCCGAAAGAAAAATAGATTGAAAGACCAGGATAAACAATTAATTCAAACTATATAAATTTTACTTGAAATATTCATTTGAAAACTTCATTTGTAGTTCAATTATCTTTAATACATTAAAACTTTTCAAAACCCATTTGTAAAATTTCTTGCTTCCTTTATAAATTACCATTGTATGCTTAAATAACAACTTTATAAATATATGAAAACTCTTTGAAAACAATTATTTACATTATTACTTATATTTACAAAGAAGCTATTTGAAAACATTAAATCCATAATTCATAATTTATTAAATTTTTTTTTCTCAAGATACTTTTCAAATATTATTAATAATCAATAATCATTTACTTTAAATATGTTTTATTTAATTAATAACTTCTAAAAATTTTATAACACTAAAATTTTCTATTAAACCATGTGGTATATAAATAAACAATATTTGAAAAGGATATAGTCAATAAGGAAAAGAAGCACGACTTGGAAAAAACAGAATATAGGTGAATAAATCAAGCTGAGCAGATAAGGTAGATTCAAGGAATAGTATCGGGCATGAATAGTTAATTTAGAACCATAAGGGTTTTGATTCCAAATACCGATACAAAATTTTCTTTGTTGGAAATACTTTTATTATAAAATACCTTTATAACAAAACAAATTTTCTTTCGAAAATACTTTTATAACTCGATGTTTCGACAAGTTTATCCTTGTTTCTGTAGACTCTGGTAGTGCGTTGATCAGGCGCAAAACTAGAATTCTACAGGTACTTAGTAGACCTGTTTCAACACCCAGTGAAAATACTGGAAAAACTTTTAAAAATAGATATGGAAAGTACAATCCAAACAACAAAACGAACAAAACCTTTGTCTAACCATGGTTTGCAGATACACAATGGTTACGCCTGGGTCCCCCAGGAAACAATCCATATCCATAAGCTTTCTCAGCCCTGCGAGTTACGCCATGATGACTAGTAGAATGCAGGATACACAATGGTTACGCCTGGATCCCCCAGGAAACAATCCGTACCCCCAGGCAAGACTCAGCCAAGCATTTGCGCTACTATTCGCGACCTACACAGATTGCAGGATACACAATGGTTACGCCTGGATCCCCCAGGAAACAATCCGTACCCCTAGGCAAGACTCAGCCAGGCAGTTGCGCTATGCAGTCACGAGAGAACAATAAGACCATGGGTAACGCCATGGAATTCGAAGGACACTCGAGTATCATATCCGGAAAACCAAAAATCAGAGAGAATAATATCGATAGAATGAATCCAAGATGTGGCCACAAATCGGATATCAAGCAGAAGGCACTTTCCATATCTTTACTTCGAAAATATGTATCATATAGTACCTTTTCAAATCACTTTCAAATATCGTACTTATATAAAATCCATTATATATAAGATTTAATTTTCAAATCAAATACTTTCCAAAATCAATAGTATATCGAATCATACTTATATAGACTTCAATTATATAAGATTTCACTTCCAAATTGAGTACCTTTTCAAATCCATAGTTTTCGAATCAATTTCATACTCATACAAATCAATTTTATATAGGTTCGACAACTCCCAAATCAAGTGTTTAGTAACATAAGGTTCTCAAATTTCAATTTGTTTCAATATCAGTTCAATTTCAAAATCATATACAATTTCACCAAATTATTTCTTCTCAAATTAATTATGTTTAGTTTCAAAGTTTCCAAAAATAATAGATTTAGAAAATAAATCAAAATTTCCAAATCAATAATTTAAGTAAACCAATTCATTTCCAAAATCAAATGTTTTCAAAATCATCTTATACTTATGTAAGGTCTATCTTATATAAGGATCAAAATTTTCAAAATAAATTTCGCTGTATGAAGAGCCATATGGGATTGAATATCTTTGCTTTTATGGGTTATATATCTTTGTAATTTAAACTGGAATTTTTTTTTTTAGTAAGCAAAGATATTCTAACTCGACAGCTTTCAGTTTCAGCGTCAAAATATATCAATGATATTAGAATACAAGATGTTCATATGTCATCATTTCGCAAAATCACATTTGATCACTCGCTCGATCACACAAGTTCGCTTTCGAACTAGTATTGTCCATTCGACTTCCCTAATGCGGATTTCGATATGGTTTCTCGACTAGAAGCCATCAGTCTCCTTGCATAGCCATATACTACGATAGAGAATTCTAGAATCAAGCCCAAAATCCATATCAAATATTCGCCATCAAGAATCGAATGAAAAATCCTAACACGAAATGGTGTAATTCACCTCGAACTTGTGTACTCAAACCTGGATCAAATTAATTATGCGAATAAAACAGCATACGTACAACTTATATATTTATTCCAACTTGTTGAATATATAGTTTCATAAAGATATTACTAAGTTAACACATTTAACTAAATTTTATTCAAAATATTTTGAAGACCAAATTCTTTTTAAAACATTTCAAATCTAAATTTCATATTAGAAAAAATTAAAATTTGCCTTATTCATTTACTTAACAAAACAGTTTCAACTTATTTAAATCATATTACTTCATACTTAAACATTCAAAACAAATTTATATACTTTATCAAATAATTCATACTTTCAAAAAAAAATTAGCTTTGAAAAGTTAACCTTGATTTGGAAGTGCTCGAACCTTCGAAATAGTTGAAGAAATCATTTTCAAATTCAAGAGTTGGAAATCAACCAATCAGTAAATCAATTTCAAAAGATAGGTTTAAAATCCGAAACTAAAGGACTGAACACCGGCTTACTTCAAATCATTTCAAATATATATACATATATCTTTCGAATATCAAATATTACTTCGGAATTTGAAAATCAAAACTGATTTCACAAAATCACTCGCATAGCAATGCTACTAAAGTGGCCTCTCCCCCACTATGAAACTCGAAAATCAACGTCGATGATGCGTGCACTCATCACCGAAATTATTTTCCAGTGACATAAGTGAGTTCTGGACTTCTATTCTCTCAAACTTCTTTTGAAATTTCTTCGAAACTCATTAAAATCATTTGAAACATTTCTTATTCGGAAAATATTTTTTAAATCATATTATTATTATATATTTCAAAATCTTAAAACCAATTTCAAAATACCGGAGTTCAATTCTCGAATTTCAAATTTAAAATCCTTCAGTTATAAATCAAATTTCTTATATAGTTTTTTTTTCCAAAATTACAAATCCTTTCGAAACCTCGAATTCTTATTTTAAAAGGGTTTATAATCTTTTATCGAAAACATTTCACTTTTATATATAGAATAAAATCATATTTATCAAGACAATACTTTCGATATATAAAACAACTTCTAAAGTATAAACAAGCCCGATTTTAAACGGATGATTCAAGAATGGATTTCAAAACAAGGATAGAGATTCAAATTAGAGAACTCTAATCAAACAAAATTTGATTCGAGGATAGGCTCGATCGAAGATGAGATAAATAAAATTTCAAAACAGAAGATGGATATACTTATATAGAACGCGGGCGACCTTAACCGGGTCAACCGTGACTTCAAGAATATAATCGATGCGGAAATCTAAGGCAAATCGACATTCAATCGCCAGAGATAAAATTCGGCATAACAAGAGATGGCAACATCAAAACCGAGGGATATATAAATCTCCGGTGAATCAATACCTATTATAAAGGAGTTCCACCCCTTCACAATCATTCAAAGATTGGCGGGATCGCCTATTCTTATAGAGATCATTCGAAGTGGAGTTATGGGATACTCCTGAATCAAAAGAATACAAATAGGGAGAGACAAGAATGAATTTTGGAACCGCAAGGAACGTTCCAAAGTTCAAAGGAAATCGAGTCAAAAGGAAGAAATTCAAACTCGAACGAAAGTGATTCTGTAAATAAATTTACTATATATGCTAGGTTTTGCCTAGAACCTGGCTCTGATACCGACTGTAACGACCCGCTATTTTGGACCATTCAAATCGACAATAAATCCACACATGTCAGAATTGAATAATTCAAAATATCAGATTGTTAATTTAAATTTGGCAAAACTCAGCATATGCAGTAAATAAATCAATCACAGAATCACAGACACAGAGTAATACAATAATACGCAGCGGAATAGATAAAATAGTAGTTCATGAAGCTACTATATAAACATCAGAGTTAAAAATAAAATACAACAGAATATCTCAAATACGGTGAAGTCTTCAGTACGAATAGATGATTTCTCTGAACAAATCAACTAGAAGAGCTGAAAGCTGAGGCGATAATTGGATCTCCAAAGGAAGCTCCAAACTCCAAAGGTGAGTCTCAGATGCTGTATCACTCGGTCTGACCCGAGCGTAAAGCAAAACACAAAACACTCGAGTCAGGATTAACATTCTTATATAAATAAATCCAACTCAAGTGAAATATCAATTGAAATACAAGTAACTTAAAGGATGTTGGGATAACCATCCTCTAAGGATCTTTAGAACTATCTACAAGGTGGAAATATACATTTTTACACCGTGGTCATTTCAATTAAATTTATACTTCAAAACCCAAATATCATTTCATTTCAAATATATCTATTTTCCAAAATAGTATATATATATATTAAATGATTTGAAAAGTAAAGTATTTAATTTCCTCAAGTCTAGCAAATCGATTCAAATCAACTTCAAATTTCAAATTCAAATTTATTCAAAGCTCAATTCATCAATTTAATTCATTTCTAAACAGATCATTTAAATTTTCAATATATTTCAAAGCTTTAATATTCAACATTTTCAAAGTTAAATTTCACAGTTTCATATAGCTCTTGATTTAACTTCATTATTATTTAATCAAGGAATATTCACTTAATAAATTCAATATCATTTAACTAGCCCTACATTTCAATTTTACTAATATTTTCTTAAATTTATTTAAGCAAGAATTATTCATTAAATTATTTAAATAAAACCCAAGTTATAAATCATATCTTAAATCTCAATTTCAATAAGTTTCAAATTGGTTTAGTTAAATAAATTATCTTTCCAACCTTAACTTATTCAAATTATTACCAAAATCTATTTTGAAATATAATTTTTATACTTAAACATCTCTTATGTATTAAATCCATCCTAATTTAAATTAAATGATTTAAGGCTCAACATTTATTAAAACCATATATTTCTTTCCAAAACCATAAAATTCATTTTTAAAATATTTATATATATGGACCAACGGTGTCTGTATATTTATTTATCATATGGTTAGGTGATACGGATATTTATCATTTCAATCCGAAATTTAAATATATACGGGTAGATATCATTTCGACCCGTAATCCCAATTTCAATTCGAATGAAAATCGCTTGGGTTTATCATTTCAACCCATAACGAAATTCTCCTATTCTAAAGTCCGTTCGGGTATGTATCATTTCAACCCATAGTGAATTCTATACTAACAGGGAACTAGCAGAGTGATAACAGATATAGAAATAATATAACAGGTATAGATACATCATCAATAACAATATAATATAAACAACAGGATATGGTGTCATATCCCACAGGTGAATAGTTACAGATAATAGCATATATATCAATTTAAATAATTACAACAGCATATTTCAATTGTCATTTCAATTGAAATCAAATTTAATAAATAAAAGAATGGTAATCGTGAGTGATTGCTCACCTTTCGAGGCTCGAGATATTTGACGATGAAATGGGTTACGAATCCTGAACACGAATTTCGAAGCAAGCTAAATCGGCACGAGTTCAACGGATAAGCTGATAGATGAGAAATCGATGAGAACGATTGAATCAGTTGATATAAATTGAACTAAATATACGTTATTACTATATATGAAATACACTTTTTTTTTCAATATTGCATCTTAAGGAAAATATAAAAATTCAAACAAAATCATTATTTTTATAAACCTATATACATCTATATCCAATTTTATATACCTATAAAATACTTCCAAACATTTACATAATAAAACTTTATACTGCATCGAGATAAACTTGTAAGCATATATATATATATAGAACTTGGAAAACATATACAACTCTCATGACACAGGTTACCAAACAAAATAGGCTATAACAATACTACTTACATTTTATTACCTTCTGTTTTTATAAATTAATATATACATGAACAGGTCACTATAATATATATAAATAATTAGTAATTGGTCTTGTATAAACATGTAAATGTGAACAGATTGTAAACAAGCAACCCATAAAGACTCAATATATCTAAAACCGTATAAAATAGAAACACGTACTATAAGTATATATATAATATATTTAGAAAATCAACCTCATAAACCAACATTTTTATACTACCATATTATAAACTTTTTTTTATATATAAAATACACGTATGCAGAGGCCCCAAACATATCTAAACTGCACTTTAAAAACTTATAAAACAGACGTAAAATACAAGTATGCAGATTGGCATACATACATATATACCTTTATAAACTATATTTAAACAAAACATAAGTTATAAAATTAGAAACCAGATATGTATAAACATATATACACAAATATATTACCTCATTTCCAGTCCAGTATATCGTAATATATATAAGTATATTCTTGAACAAAATAGATAGAATAATGTATGTATAATGTAAACACTTTGCATATTGTGATATCCCGGAATTTTGGCAATATCAATTTAATAATCTTTATAAATAATTAAATTGATTTGTTGATTTATTTTATAAATTGACAAGTTTATTCATTTTAAAAGGTTAATAACATTTTAATTGGCAAGTTTATTTCTTTAAAAACTAATAACATTTTAATTTGGGAATATCTTTTCTAACAATTTTAAATTGGGAAGATTTATCTTTCTAAACTTATATATAAATGTTTTATATTTATAATGTATATATATATAGGTATATATATTATAAATAGGGAGTCTTTTAAAACTATGTTTTCAAATTATAATATATATGTATATATATATATATATTGTGATTTGGAGTTATGTATTAAATTCAATATGATAATTATCAAAATTTATGTTAAAGTATTTTTCATTTAGAATATATATATTTGCATATGTTGGAATAAAAAGAATATTGAATTTGAATTTAATAAGATGTTTTCAAACTCATATATATATATATATAATTTGTAATCTGGTTTAATACTTTTGAAAATGATATTTATGATTTAAATAACAAGAATAAGATTTAAATAAGAAGTTCATTTTAATAATCTTTTCTCTTTTAAAATTCAATTGTTTTTAACATTCTTTCCTTTTAAAAAAAGTCAAAATGGTTTGTAAAAATATATATATAGTTAAGCTCAAACATTTATAAATATGTTATATATATATTTGA
Source organism: Allium fistulosum (assembly GCA_030737815.1). Taxonomy (NCBI): domain Eukaryota; kingdom Viridiplantae; phylum Streptophyta; class Magnoliopsida; order Asparagales; family Amaryllidaceae; genus Allium; species Allium fistulosum. The sequence continues at coordinate 426,251,337 of CM060902.1, forward strand.
TTAAAGTATAAGTTATTTAAATAATAGTTTTCACATTTGTAAATTTATATAGGAATGTAAAGCTTAATTATAAAAGATAAATACATTTTTATATACATATAGATATTTATAAATACATAAATGACTTAAGTAAATTAATTAAAGTAAGAATTAACACTTGTAAACATATGGAGGCTTGGTTGGTATATGTGTAAGCTAATTAACAACATAAGAAGACAAGTGGCTATTTTTCTCTTTAAATTAAAGTAAATAATAAATTAATATGAAAGAAGAAAAATATGTTTTCACTTTTCAGTTTAAGATTATCCATCCTTCACTTCTTTCTCAAAAATACAATTCGAATCTAAAATCAAAAGAGAATGAAAACCTGGAAATTTAAATTGAAAGCAAAGCAAAAATCTGGAAGCAAACAACTCTGTAAATCAAATGCAAGCTGGGAATCTAAGATCTGAAATAAGAAGATCAAAGGCAAATTAAAACAGCAGTTTCAAATCTTCAATTGCAATTTGAAGACATGCAATCAAATAAGGAAATCAACAGCAAGTTTATCTTCAACTAAGCAAAAGAAAAGCCAGTTCAAAAATCAACATGCAAACCTGGAAACAGATCATGTTATCTGTTCTCTGTTTCAAAATGACAGGTGAGTAAACCTAAGTTTTAAAAACAGTTTTAAATCTTGGATTTCTACTTGTTCTTGTGAATAAACATCTTCATGTTATCTGAATACTTGAATTAAAATTGGATGCATGTTTGAATTATACATTTTTGAATGTCTGTAGTTTACATATGTCTCTGTTTAAAATAACAGTGAGAAAACTTATTTTTAAAAACAGTTTTAAACCCTGAATTTCATCTTGTTATTTTGAATTGAATATCATGATGTTCAAATACAATTGGATTACTTGCCTGGAAAATTTGATTGAATTGCCTATAGTATATATTTGTTTACAGTGTGCTTATAACAGTTCATGATCTTCTGATGAAATTCAAATACTTGATCTTGAAGTCGAATTAGACTTGGCTTTATAAATGAAAGTTGTTGATAAACAAGTAATTCATCATCTAAAAATATTTATAAGATTTTTAAGTGAATCATCAACTCAGAAAATTTAAATTTACAGTAAGAATCGAATTTGGTCAAAATTTTATAATTTTGATTTTTTATTTTGATCTCATATTTGAATTGCGAATGGCAAATCGTGATTTTTGAAGCTAGTATCGTGATTTTTAGATTTGAATTTCGAGAGAACTTGGGATTTGATTATTTTTGGCATTATGGCCAATTCACGGTGAACGGCGACGATCGACGTGCCGTGGGTGAACGCGAAGGTGGAGGGGGAGGTAGTGAGCTTGGGAAAAATCATTCGTGAATTTATTGGTGATTGAGTTGGCCGAAATCGATCGAGTTAGGGTTTAGTATCTGTTTTGTTTCGTCGACGTTCATTTGGGTTTCACGTTGACGATAGGCAATCGGAGGTGATCGCATGGAGTTCTGGAGATGCGGGTAGGTGTGACGAAGCGATGGTGAGAAGCGCGAGGAGTCTCGTGGCATAGATCATCAGAGGGGAACAGTTTCTGGTGATGTACGTTTTGGAGCTGATGGGTTCTTTGCTCGATTTCGATTCTCGTACAAATCGAGAATATCTGGGTGGTCGTACGTGAAGACGAGGTTGATATCGACTTGTCGGAGGCAGGTGTTGGGTTCATCGTCGATCAGCGTAGGCGTGCACGTGCACGAGCACGTTTGAGTGCATCTGGAAGATGGTCTTGGAAGAGAAGGTTGGAGGCTCGGGTTTTATCCGGGGGAATTCGAGATTTACTCGAAGCAAGGAAAGTGGGCTTTGGACACGAGTGTTACTTCGGGTAATTAGGGGTTTTACTCGGGTGGAAAGGAGCAGGCATTATAATTTTTTAAAAGAAAGTTTTTAAATCAAAAGAAGTTTGTTTTTGAAATGGTTCTAAGTTTTAAAAATAAAAGTAAAACAAAGTTTTTACTATTAAACTAAATAATTGTATAGAAAAATTGTTTTTACAAGTTTTAAATAATTTAAATAAATAAGTTTTAAAGAATAAGAAATAGATTTTCAAATTGATCGTTGTATTAGAATTTATTTAATAACTTTGAAAAACTTCAAAGATTTTGAAGGTTAAAAGTAATGTTGAAATGGTTTAATTATAATAAAGATTTTATTTTAAGTATTTAAGATTTGATTTATTAAAGGAAATTAATATGTGAAATTAATAAGGATAATTCATTTACTGAAAATGATTTAAGAATAGATAATAATTTAATTAAGATAATGATTTTCTTAATTAAGATATTTAAGTATAAGTAGTTAAGAAATTATTTAATTAAATTTAAATAATTAGATAAATAATTAACTAAGTAATTAATTAGTGATTAGTTAGAGATAATCACTTATGAATTATTTAAGTATAATTACTTGATGAAGTAATTAAGGAATAATTACTAGATGTAATTAAGTAAGGCAAATTATTTAATAAAGTGATTAAAGGATAATTATTTTATGAAAGTAATTAAATGGAAATGATTAAGAGTTAATTACCTAGTGTTATTAATTAAATAATTTAGTTAATAAAGTTAATTAATGGATTAAGGTAATTAATTGTTGGTTAAGGTAAATAAATTGTTGGTTAAGATAATTAATTAAAAAGTAATTAATTAATGAAAGTAATTAAGGGAAGTTAATTACTAATTAAGATTAATCAAAGGTGATTAATAATTGTGGTTTAATTAAGATTAATTACTTAAATGTAATTAATTTAAATAAATAAATAATTAAAGATGTAATTAGAAATCATTAGTTTATAATTAATTAATGATGTAATTAAGAGTTGATATTAAGATTTATTAATCAAATGATAAGTGATTAATTGTAATTAATTAAGGATTAAAGTAATTGATTTTAATTAATTAATTAATGAAGTAATTAAAGGTTAATTACTGTATTGGTTAAGAATAATTAATTTGTGAAATTAATTAAAGATAATTACTCAAATGTAATTTAAGTATAATTAATCAAGGTGATTAATTAAAGTGGATAATTAGAGAATGATTAATTAATCTAGTTGTAATTAATTAATGATTATATAAGTAAGATTTATAATGAAGTAATTAATTTAATTAATATTAAATTAATTAAGAGATGAAGTAATTAATTTAATTCACTTTAAATTAATATAGAGATAGTTAATTTAATTCATTAATTATTTGGTTAAGTAAATCATTGCTTATGTATGAATGGATGACATTGATTGTCTATGAATGGATGTAATCTCAGAAATGAGATAAGTAATGTTGGTGGTATGAATGCTTGGTTGCATTATGATGGTAATATAGATTACCTATTGTGATATTGATATGGATTACCTATTTGGTTATAGATCATTTGTTTATTTGATAATGTGATTATCAATTGTGATTTGTGAATTATCTATCTGTATGAATATAGATAAGTTAAATTGTTTAAACCTTTAAACAACTTGGCCTTAAAAGATACGTTTTGGATTTCGATGAGACCGGGATCGGGTTTCCGTATACCGGATTTCCAGGTCTGGAGACCCGAATACCACATCGATCCAAATTAACGATAGGTCGTGAATCTCAAGTGAAGATGAAGATTCAGAGTGCAAGGGTTATTGTCGTTAACTCTGAGGGTGATTCCAAATTGAGTGTAACGAGATAATGCCTTCGGTTTCGTTCGAACCCGGAACGAACTTGTATGGATTGAATGCTTTCAGCACATCGTCAGGCGGACGATGAGCATTCTAAGTGATATGTTCTGATTAAAGGTAATCGTAACCTCAAGCCTCATCAACCGGGAATGGCTAAAACAGGGGAGGTGCAGCAAGGCTTCGTGGGTAGCACCCACTGAGAGCAAGATAGATCCCTGTCTAGAGGTCCCTTTTCTTTTATTCGGCTTAGTGTGTAGTTGGTCGCGCCAACTACGGGATTATCTTGTTCGGAATTATCCAGTAAGGGATGGTTCCGGCTTTGTGTTGCAGGGGAGCGGGCGTACTCCTCGGTACGGTGATCTAGGCCACGTACTGTGACGGGCGGTACCCCAGTAGCCCTGCCATTGTATGGAATCCAAACTCCAATAAGTGCCGTACGTATTAGTTGTGCCCAACTATGTTGGAATGTGAGATGTAAGCATTTCAGCTATTTCTGTATTTTACTTGAAAACCCTAGACCCTATTATAATACAATCAGATTTCCTATCAAATGTTTTGGTTAGCGTAAGGTAAAAACTTTTCCATGTTTATGTGTGGGAAGTCTTACGTGATACTTTGTTTTCAAAGGGTTTTGAAGTTAAACAATTTTAACCCGTTTACTCACACCAGACCCATGTCTGACCCAAGTGTTTATTTTCTGTTTTATTAAACCTTGGGTACTCAATTTTTACGAGTAGCCAAGGGATTCAGGTTAGTCTTGACGAATTCTGGAGGAGCTGTGGAGCAGGAGGCTTCAGCGTGTAGATATATAGAGTTTCCGCTGTGTATGATGTATCGTATTTATGTAGTTGTGTTGTATAATAGACAGAAGTTTATAACTGTCTATATTGTGATGTATAAATCGTGTACTCTGATGTATATGATACTATGTAATATCTTATGTGATAATATATTTCTCGTTCCGCTGTGAGATTTCTGATGTGTTGTTGTTCTCTCTTCTTTTCTTTTCTTCTTCTATCCCTTTTCTTTCTTCATAATGATGCGACTTTCTGGGCATAGGAAGTCGGGTCGTTACATATGGTATCAGAGCATAGGTTGAGCGAATGCCTAAGCTTTTGGTTAAGTGAATATCAGAACACTAGGTTGAGTGAATACCTAGGTTCGGAAGGATTGTTCATTAGAGATAGGATCTGTAGCAACCTGTTTGAGTCTGAGTGTATATATATTCGAGAGCGCGTATTTGTTAGTTATATAAAATGGTTTTATATTGTGTTAATTGATCGGTTGAGTGGTATATGGATTCTGGTCAATACGAGTAGCTAACGTTATTGATAGGGATCTCTAAACACTTGAACCAGGCCAACGGACACAATATTGTTTTAAAGAGGTAAATGAAATAATTTTACCCAGAAATAATTTCTATATAAAAAAGTATCATTTTAAATATATATATATATATTTCTACCTATTTGTTGGGTTACCTGTTCGGGTTTTCCAATATAAGTTATAAAGGTAGATAAGGTAATAGTGTGAGTAACACGACTACCAATAGTTAGAAATTGAGTGTTGAGGTTGGAAGTATATCTGACGAGACTGTAGACCTAATACTGTCTCGAGTGAACTTTGTTGTGGTGTAAAGATTTCACCGATCTCTGAAGGAAACCTGTTAAGGTTCGGAGTTTATTTTTGAAGTTTGGATCTGTCGGTTGAGCAGAAGCGAGTGATGGTATCTTGATACCTCAGGTAATAGTAGCTGTGTGATGAGACACAGTGACTATGGATGTTTCCGAAGATGTTTTCTTTGGAACAAGTTGTGGAAGTGTGTCTGCTTCGGTGTTGTGGCTAAGTTCAGCATGGTGATTCTGTTTGGTTTGAAGTTCGAGTTTCTCGAAAAGCTTTGGTAAGGAAGTCTTTGGCATTTGTGGCAGCAGTGCGACTCGGAGTGTTCTATGTTGGCAGAAAGTTTCTGGCTGAGCAGTTTTCTGAAGGTGAAGTTCAGAAGCAGTAGAGTGAATCCATTTCTTCGATGGATTGGTTATTCAAATATAAGCTGTTCTGATTAGTGAAGAAAGAATAGTTATCTTTGGAAGCTAGGTCGGGTTGATCGCAAAAGTGACTTGCGATTGTTTGAGTGTTCTCTTGGGTTATTGGAGATTGAGATTCCATATCAACTTGATTCGTGGAGTTACCGGAAGTTCAGCTTAGTAGAAGGATGTCTCCGAGAGAAGAATTTGGTGAAGCAGCTCAGAATTCTTTGGAGAGGGATTGATCACACCTAGTTTTTCTGGAGAAGTTTCTGCGAGATGTTTCTGACCAAATGGAATGAAGTCGCTAAGATTTTATGGTCTGATGAACTGTGGATGATCAAGTTTGTGCTCGAGTTTTTCCGACGGCATTCTCATCTGTTCAAGATCAGAGTTGTGCAGCGAAAGCAAGATAGCAGCTATTCTAGAGTGGGAGCAACCGGGAGTTGTGATTTTATTGGAGTAGAGTATTTCTATAAGAAATTTAAGTGTATCTCTAAGTGTGAAGAAATTTTCAGGATTTGGAGATAAAGTTGTCAAGTGCAACTGTTTTGGCTATTCCAGATAGGAGAAGTAGTTCGAAGTACTCTAATGTTTGTGGAGTAGAATTGTGTTCTGGATTTCGGTGATTTTTGGGAAACCATTTTGTTGAGAAGGATCCGGAAATTGGTTTGATGTTGGTCTAGATTGTTCCAGGAAGCATCAGCAAGGGCTAAGCTGATCAGGAAGGATGAAGTTGAAATTGGATATTGTTTAAGTTTTCCCCAATCAAAGGAGATATAAGATTTGGAAAAATTGGAGAGTGAGCTGCAGAAGTATTATGAGATTTTTCTGTATTCTCTGGAGATTAGATTTTGATCCCCAGAATTGAATGGCCAGTTCGGATAACTGGAATTCATTTTATTGCACATATCTCTGAGGAATATGTGTATGATTCATCGAGGGATGGAATCAGCAATTCAGAAGGATTTGGTAGTTGAGATGGTTTTAAGTTTAGTCTAATATCTTGTTCAGATTTGTAATCTAGATGGGAAGGAGTTCTAGATTTTTGTAGATAGTTAGTTAAGATCCTGTAGAACGAGTATCCCGGTATATATATATACTTGGGGAAACTCGAGGAAATTCTATCCAGAATTTTGACTGGATAGTTAAATTTGTTAGATTAAATTGTTTGCTATGATTGTTAGAATATGATTGATATGTATGGTTGCTGTTTGAAATTAAAATTAAAATTTTGCTGGGTTATTAAATTATCTTTTCTTTTAAATTTCGGGGACGAAATTATTTTAAGGGGGAAGGAATGTGATATCCCGGAATTTTGGCAATATCAATTTAATAATCTTTATAAATAATTAAATTGATTTGTTGATTTATTTTATAAATTGACAAGTTTATTCATTTTAAAAGGTTAATAACATTTTAATTGGCAAGTTTATTTCTTTAAAAACTAATAACATTTTAATTTGGGAATATCTTTTCTAACAATTTTAAATTGGGAAGATTTATCTTTCTAAACTTATATATAAATGTTTTATATTTATAATGTATATATATATAGGTATATATATTATAAATAGGGAGTCTTTTAAAACTATGTTTTCAAATTATAATATATATGTATATATATATATATATTGTGATTTGGAGTTATGTATTAAATTCAATATGATAATTATCAAAATTTATGTTAAAGTATTTTTCATTTAGAATATATATATTTGCATATGTTGGAATAAAAAGAATATTGAATTTGAATTTAATAAGATGTTTTCAAACTCATATATATATATATATAATTTGTAATCTGGTTTAATACTTTTGAAAATGATATTTATGATTTAAATAACAAGAATAAGATTTAAATAAGAAGTTCATTTTAATAATCTTTTCTCTTTTAAAATTCAATTGTTTTTAACATTCTTTCCTTTTAAAAAAAGTCAAAATGGTTTGTAAAAATATATATATAGTTAAGCTCAAACATTTATAAATATGTTATATATATATTTGATTAAAGTATAAGTTATTTAAATAATAGTTTTCACATTTGTAAATTTATATAGGAATGTAAAGCTTAATTATAAAAGATAAATACATTTTTATATACATATAGATATTTATAAATACATAAATGACTTAAGTAAATTAATTAAAGTAAGAATTAACACTTGTAAACATATGGAGGCTTGGTTGGTATATGTGTAAGCTAATTAACAACATAAGAAGACAAGTGGCTATTTTTCTCTTTAAATTAAAGTAAATAATAAATTAATATGAAAGAAGAAAAATATGTTTTCACTTTTCAGTTTAAGATTATCCATCCTTCACTTCTTTCTCAAAAATACAATTCGAATCTAAAATCAAAAGAGAATGAAAACCTGGAAATTTAAATTGAAAGCAAAGCAAAAATCTGGAAGCAAACAACTCTGTAAATCAAATGCAAGCTGGGAATCTAAGATCTGAAATAAGAAGATCAAAGGCAAATTAAAACAGCAGTTTCAAATCTTCAATTGCAATTTGAAGACATGCAATCAAATAAGGAAATCAACAGCAAGTTTATCTTCAACTAAGCAAAAGAAAAGCCAGTTCAAAAATCAACATGCAAACCTGGAAACAGATCATGTTATCTGTTCTCTGTTTCAAAATGACAGGTGAGTAAACCTAAGTTTTAAAAACAGTTTTAAATCTTGGATTTCTACTTGTTCTTGTGAATAAACATCTTCATGTTATCTGAATACTTGAATTAAAATTGGATGCATGTTTGAATTATACATTTTTGAATGTCTGTAGTTTACATATGTCTCTGTTTAAAATAACAGTGAGAAAACTTATTTTTAAAAACAGTTTTAAACCCTGAATTTCATCTTGTTATTTTGAATTGAATATCATGATGTTCAAATACAATTGGATTACTTGCCTGGAAAATTTGATTGAATTGCCTATAGTATATATTTGTTTACAGTGTGCTTATAACAGTTCATGATCTTCTGATGAAATTCAAATACTTGATCTTGAAGTCGAATTAGACTTGGCTTTATAAATGAAAGTTGTTGATAAACAAGTAATTCATCATCTAAAAATATTTATAAGATTTTTAAGTGAATCATCAACTCAGAAAATTTAAATTTACAGTAAGAATCGAATTTGGTCAAAATTTTATAATTTTGATTTTTTATTTTGATCTCATATTTGAATTGCGAATGGCAAATCGTGATTTTTGAAGCTAGTATCGTGATTTTTAGATTTGAATTTCGAGAGAACTTGGGATTTGATTATTTTTGGCATTATGGCCAATTCACGGTGAACGGCGACGATCGACGTGCCGTGGGTGAACGCGAAGGTGGAGGGGGAGGTAGTGAGCTTGGGAAAAATCATTCGTGAATTTATTGGTGATTGAGTTGGCCGAAATCGATCGAGTTAGGGTTTAGTATCTGTTTTGTTTCGTCGACGTTCATTTGGGTTTCACGTTGACGATAGGCAATCGGAGGTGATCGCATGGAGTTCTGGAGATGCGGGTAGGTGTGACGAAGCGATGGTGAGAAGCGCGAGGAGTCTCGTGGCATAGATCATCAGAGGGGAACAGTTTCTGGTGATGTACGTTTTGGAGCTGATGGGTTCTTTGCTCGATTTCGATTCTCGTACAAATCGAGAATATCTGGGTGGTCGTACGTGAAGACGAGGTTGATATCGACTTGTCGGAGGCAGGTGTTGGGTTCATCGTCGATCAGCGTAGGCGTGCACGTGCACGAGCACGTTTGAGTGCATCTGGAAGATGGTCTTGGAAGAGAAGGTTGGAGGCTCGGGTTTTATCCGGGGGAATTCGAGATTTACTCGAAGCAAGGAAAGTGGGCTTTGGACACGAGTGTTACTTCGGGTAATTAGGGGTTTTACTCGGGTGGAAAGGAGCAGGCATTATAATTTTTTAAAAGAAAGTTTTTAAATCAAAAGAAGTTTGTTTTTGAAATGGTTCTAAGTTTTAAAAATAAAAGTAAAACAAAGTTTTTACTATTAAACTAAATAATTGTATAGAAAAATTGTTTTTACAAGTTTTAAATAATTTAAATAAATAAGTTTTAAAGAATAAGAAATAGATTTTCAAATTGATCGTTGTATTAGAATTTATTTAATAACTTTGAAAAACTTCAAAGATTTTGAAGGTTAAAAGTAATGTTGAAATGGTTTAATTATAATAAAGATTTTATTTTAAGTATTTAAGATTTGATTTATTAAAGGAAATTAATATGTGAAATTAATAAGGATAATTCATTTACTGAAAATGATTTAAGAATAGATAATAATTTAATTAAGATAATGATTTTCTTAATTAAGATATTTAAGTATAAGTAGTTAAGAAATTATTTAATTAAATTTAAATAATTAGATAAATAATTAACTAAGTAATTAATTAGTGATTAGTTAGAGATAATCACTTATGAATTATTTAAGTATAATTACTTGATGAAGTAATTAAGGAATAATTACTAGATGTAATTAAGTAAGGCAAATTATTTAATAAAGTGATTAAAGGATAATTATTTTATGAAAGTAATTAAATGGAAATGATTAAGAGTTAATTACCTAGTGTTATTAATTAAATAATTTAGTTAATAAAGTTAATTAATGGATTAAGGTAATTAATTGTTGGTTAAGGTAAATAAATTGTTGGTTAAGATAATTAATTAAAAAGTAATTAATTAATGAAAGTAATTAAGGGAAGTTAATTACTAATTAAGATTAATCAAAGGTGATTAATAATTGTGGTTTAATTAAGATTAATTACTTAAATGTAATTAATTTAAATAAATAAATAATTAAAGATGTAATTAGAAATCATTAGTTTATAATTAATTAATGATGTAATTAAGAGTTGATATTAAGATTTATTAATCAAATGATAAGTGATTAATTGTAATTAATTAAGGATTAAAGTAATTGATTTTAATTAATTAATTAATGAAGTAATTAAAGGTTAATTACTGTATTGGTTAAGAATAATTAATTTGTGAAATTAATTAAAGATAATTACTCAAATGTAATTTAAGTATAATTAATCAAGGTGATTAATTAAAGTGGATAATTAGAGAATGATTAATTAATCTAGTTGTAATTAATTAATGATTATATAAGTAAGATTTATAATGAAGTAATTAATTTAATTAATATTAAATTAATTAAGAGATGAAGTAATTAATTTAATTCACTTTAAATTAATATAGAGATAGTTAATTTAATTCATTAATTATTTGGTTAAGTAAATCATTGCTTATGTATGAATGGATGACATTGATTGTCTATGAATGGATGTAATCTCAGAAATGAGATAAGTAATGTTGGTGGTATGAATGCTTGGTTGCATTATGATGGTAATATAGATTACCTATTGTGATATTGATATGGATTACCTATTTGGTTATAGATCATTTGTTTATTTGATAATGTGATTATCAATTGTGATTTGTGAATTATCTATCTGTATGAATATAGATAAGTTAAATTGTTTAAACCTTTAAACAACTTGGCCTTAAAAGATACGTTTTGGATTTCGATGAGACCGGGATCGGGTTTCCGTATACCGGATTTCCAGGTCTGGAGACCCGAATACCACATCGATCCAAATTAACGATAGGTCGTGAATCTCAAGTGAAGATGAAGATTCAGAGTGCAAGGGTTATTGTCGTTAACTCTGAGGGTGATTCCAAATTGAGTGTAACGAGATAATGCCTTCGGTTTCGTTCGAACCCGGAACGAACTTGTATGGATTGAATGCTTTCAGCACATCGTCAGGCGGACGATGAGCATTCTAAGTGATATGTTCTGATTAAAGGTAATCGTAACCTCAAGCCTCATCAACCGGGAATGGCTAAAACAGGGGAGGTGCAGCAAGGCTTCGTGGGTAGCACCCACTGAGAGCAAGATAGATCCCTGTCTAGAGGTCCCTTTTCTTTTATTCGGCTTAGTGTGTAGTTGGTCGCGCCAACTACGGGATTATCTTGTTCGGAATTATCCAGTAAGGGATGGTTCCGGCTTTGTGTTGCAGGGGAGCGGGCGTACTCCTCGGTACGGTGATCTAGGCCACGTACTGTGACGGGCGGTACCCCAGTAGCCCTGCCATTGTATGGAATCCAAACTCCAATAAGTGCCGTACGTATTAGTTGTGCCCAACTATGTTGGAATGTGAGATGTAAGCATTTCAGCTATTTCTGTATTTTACTTGAAAACCCTAGACCCTATTATAATACAATCAGATTTCCTATCAAATGTTTTGGTTAGCGTAAGGTAAAAACTTTTCCATGTTTATGTGTGGGAAGTCTTACGTGATACTTTGTTTTCAAAGGGTTTTGAAGTTAAACAATTTTAACCCGTTTACTCACACCAGACCCATGTCTGACCCAAGTGTTTATTTTCTGTTTTATTAAACCTTGGGTACTCAATTTTTACGAGTAGCCAAGGGATTCAGGTTAGTCTTGACGAATTCTGGAGGAGCTGTGGAGCAGGAGGCTTCAGCGTGTAGATATATAGAGTTTCCGCTGTGTATGATGTATCGTATTTATGTAGTTGTGTTGTATAATAGACAGAAGTTTATAACTGTCTATATTGTGATGTATAAATCGTGTACTCTGATGTATATGATACTATGTAATATCTTATGTGATAATATATTTCTCGTTCCGCTGTGAGATTTCTGATGTGTTGTTGTTCTCTCTTCTTTTCTTTTCTTCTTCTATCCCTTTTCTTTCTTCATAATGATGCGACTTTCTGGGCATAGGAAGTCGGGTCGTTACACATATAACATCAGACTAATATATATGGACCACTGTAACAAAGATTTGATAACTTTCAAAAATCAACATAAACTTTATACTTTAAAAATCAATGTTCCATTTAAATATATCTTTAACAAACTCCAAAACTTAAAACACATATATGTAGATCTTATGACTTATATACTTTATATAGACAAGAAATATTCATAACTCAAAATATCAACCGAATGTATATAGCCTCACTATAATATCTGACGCAGCGGATATTACAAAATGATATAGATCGGTGAAAGTAGCAGTCGATGGATTGATGAATGCTGAATTGCCCGAATTCGTTGATCCGAAGATACCGAACTCTAGCTATCTCGAACTCGTTGATCGCGCACGATACCGGGTTCAAAGATCTTCAATTCTTCAAGCGTTGATCAAGCGCACTTGATTCCGCGAATCGGCTTCTACAATCATTGAATCGAGCGCACTCGATTAACCGAAAGAGGAGATAGGAGATTACACTCAACTACCAATTTGGAATGAAAGCACAAAGCAATCAAAAGAGAATTTTATTCAAAAATCAACAACCTCTTACAAAATGACCATACACGCCTATTTATAGGCTACAACTCAACACAGCAGAAAAGTTTCAAAATATTACAAGTACTTAGGTCGAAAACGACCTACGACCTTGAATGTTGCGACCTAGTACAGACGCGTCCTAACAAACAGGTTAAAAGACAAACGACTCACTTAGGTCGGTAACGACCTAATTACATTATTCCACGACTTAACAAATGAACACATCTGATAAAGCGGCATAACAATCTACGGCTACAATCTTCCGCGACTTAAGATCATACAGCATTCCAGATCGGCGAGTTAGGGAAATCAATGGCATCCAGAGCTTTGCGACCTAAGAATGAACGGCATCCCTTCGTTTGCGACCTAACAGAAGCGGCTTCAGAAATTCTTCGCGACCTAAGTCTTTGCGACCTAAACCTTCGCGACCTAAGACTTTGCGACCTAAACCTTCGCGACCTAACTTAGCTCGCAACTCGTTAGGTCGTATCGCTTTTCTCTTCAGATCGTTAGGTCGTTGGTGCGACTTAAAGGATTCGTTAGGTCGCTCGCGACCTAATACTTCAGCTCCCTGCCAATCTTCACATACTGCTAACTCGTTAGTCTCTTCGTTAGCTCGTAGTACTTCGCTAGGTCGTTGCCGGTCTTCAGTAGGTCGTTGACACGACCTAAAGGTCTTGTTAGGTCATTCGCGACCTAGCCCTTTACCAGTTTGTGCTTCAACGATCAGTAACGACTTAGAGGTTTTGTTAGGTTGTATGCGACCTAACTCTTCTTCCTTCTGAGCATCCTTCTGGGCTGCATCATCCTTCCCAGGTTGAGAAAAATTCGACCTCGAATTTGTACTCTCTTTCTCCATAACAAATTCATCCCCGTGATATGGTACGAGATGTTTGACATTGAACACATCAGACGTATACACATCATCTGGTAGTTTCAATTTGTAAGCATTTTCATTAATTCGTTTCACAACTTCCACCGGACCAATTTTCCGTGCTTTCAATTTTTTGTAAGCGCCCATTTGAAAACGATCTTTTGTTAACACTGCATAAACCAAATCTCCTTCATTAAACTCAACATTTCGTCGTTTCAAATCTGCAGACTGTTTATACTTCTCATTTGCTTTTTCTAATCGTTCTTGAACGATTTTATGACACTCCGTCAGCCCTTCAACAAAATCAGCGGCTTTCTTAATTGTCCCCTTTGAATGTGGTATCGCAGATAAATCCAATGGTCCTTTCGGTAAGCTCGAATAGACAATCTGGAATGGACTAAACCCAGTACTTCGATTCACAGCATGATTATGAGCAAATTCTGCCTGGCATAACTTCACATCCCAACTTCTCAGATTATCTTGAACAAGACACCTCAACAAGTTTCCCAATGATCTGTTAACCACCTCAGTCTGTCCATCCGTTTGCGGATGATAAGCACTACTGAACTTCAGCTTCGTTCCCACCATTTTCCACAAACTCAACCAAAAATGACTCAGAAATCGAGTATCTCTATCCGACACAATAGATTCTGGCAATCCATGAAGTCGATAGATCTCCCTGAAAAACAACTGAGCAACATGAACAGCATCCGCCGTCTTCTTACAAGCAATAAAATGCGCCATTTTCGCAAATCTGTCCACCACCACATATATGGAATCGTTACCACGCTGTGTCCTCGGTAATCCCAACACGAAGTCCATACTCACATCAACCCATGGTTTACTTGGTACAGGTAATGGCATATATAAACCAGCATTAGTCGCAGTTCCTTTCGAAACCTGACAAATATGACAACGCTCCACAAACCTCTCCACTTCTTTCCTCATCGATGGCCAAAAGTAGGATTGTGAAATCAACTGTAAGGTACGGTCTCTCCCAACATGTCCCTCTTCGTGTAACTCCTTGATAATCTTCATTCTCAGACTACCCTCTGGTATGCACAATCGACTTCCTTTAAAAAGAAAACCATTTACCATCACGAAGTCATCCGTCTCTCCCTCCTTGACTTTTTCAACCAATTTTGCAAAGTAAGGATCATCAGTGAATAACTCTGGCAATATTTCAAATCCCGTCACTTCAACCTTTAGTGTAGTCAACAAATGACTCCTCCTACTCAAAGCATCAGCCACTCGATTCGTCACCCCTGACTTGTGTTTCACAACGAAAGTAAACTGTTGCAGATATGCAATCCACGATGCATGTCTTGCTGAAATCTTGTCTTGCCCTTGTAAATGCTTCAACGCTTCATGATCAGTATACAGAACAAATTCTTTCTGAAATAGATAGTGTCTCCAGTGTTTAATAGATTGTACAACAGCATAGAATTCCACATCATACGTACTGTAACGCATCTTTGCTCCTGACAATTTCTCACTGAAATATGCAATTGGACGTCCCTTCTGACTCAACACCCCTCCAATCCCAACCTTGGATGCATCAGTATGTAGTTCAAACACTAACTGAAAATCTGGTAACACTAGAATTGGTGCAGTCGTCAGCAATTCCTTGATCTTCCCAAAAGCACTCCCTGCTTCCCCTGTCCATGCAAACCGTTTACCTTTCATGCAATCTGTAACAGGTGCCATCACACTACTGAAGTGTGGTATAAACCTTCGATAGAATGAAGCCAACCCGTGAAAACTACGAACTTCCGTTATCGTCTTGGGCTGCGGCCAATTTCTGATCGCCTCAACTTTACTTTGGTCAACCTGTATTCCTTTCTCTGAAACAACATACCCCAGAAATAAAACACTATGCGTCATGAACACGCATTTCTTCGTTGCAGCATAAAACTGTTCTTGTCGTAACACCATAAGCACTTCTCTAAGATGATTCAGATGTTCCTCTGAACTCCCACTGTAGATCAGAATATCATCAAAATACACCACCACAAATTTCCCAATGAACGGTCGAAAAATCTGATTCATCACCCTCATGAAAGTACTTGGTGCATTGGATAAACCAAATGGCATGACCAACCATTCGTATAGACCCTCCCTGGTTTTAAAAGCAGTCTTCCACTCATCTCCTGGTCTGATACGAATTTGATGATATTCGCTCTTCAAATCAATCTTCGAAAAGATAGTAGCTCCGCTTATTTGATCTAACAAGTCATCCAACCTCGGCATTGGAAATCTATATCTCACAGTAATCTTATTCAATGCTCGACTGTTAGTACACATCCTCCACGTTCCATCCTTCTTGGGTACCAATAAAGCTGGTACAGCACAAGGACTCAGACTCTCCTGCACACGCCCCTGTTCAAGCAATTCCTCTACCTGCCTCCGCAATTCTTCATGTTCCTTCGGACTCATTCGATAATGTGGTCTGTGTGGCAACACAGCACCTGGAACAAGATCTATCTGATGTTGTATATCTCTCAACGGTGGCAACTCCGTTGGTAACTCTTCTGGAAATACATCGTCAAATTCTTTCAAAATTGGTTTTACTTCTTCTGGAATTTCAACCTCTTCACTGCTCTCTCGCCCAATCAACAAGAATACTTCCGGCTCCTCTTCAACTTCTTTAACAAACTCCTTTAAAGTCAATAAAGTTTTCAGCTCTTCAATTTCTTCTGACTTACTTTCTTCTTGTGATCTCTTCTTCGGGACTAAGATAATCTTCGTGCCTTTAAACATAAAACTGTAGCTATTGGTCCGACCGTCATGTAGTACTGCTCGATCATATTGCCATGGTCTTCCCAATAATAAATGACAAACATCCATCTCTACTACATCACACCATATTTCATCTTTTTATTTCTTCCCAATAGAGAATGGTACACGAACTCGTCTATCCACTTTCACTTCTCCTCCTTTTCTCAACCATGCTAACTTGTATGGATTCGGATGTTTCTCTGTCTTCAATTTCAACTTTGTCACAGCTTCGGTTGAAATAATATTATCACAGCTTCCTGCGTCGATCACAAACTTACACACCTTCCCCAGAATAGTACATGTTGACTGAAAGATATTACTCCTCAACCAACTAGCTTCCTCCTGCTTCGGTGTTAAACACGATCTTCTCAGCATTAGGTTACAACCTTCATCTCCTGACGCAATATCCTGCTCATTTCCCTCAACTGGACTAGAACACTCCTCATCAACATCCTCATCGTCAACTTCCACAATCATGGTTCTCTTCTTTGGCTTTGGACACTCACTGCTTTTATGACCCAATTCCTGACAATTGTAACATTTGAAACAATTGTTAACCCTTGTCTTCTCAACCTCCTTCACCACTGGTCTACTGATAGGTTTAGAAACATTAGAACTTCCTCCAGCACCCTTCGCTTGATTGTTAGAATTAGTAAACACACCACCTCCTCGTCTCCCTTGTTTTTCCCAAGCCAACGCTTTCTGATGTGCTTCCGCTACAGATCTTGGATCGAACATATTGACCATATCCTAAATCTGCATTCTCAATCCTCCAATGAACCTAGATGTCAGCTGCTCTTCTGTTTCCATAATATCATTCCTTGCAATGAGTTGATAAAATTCATCAGCATAGTCATTCACAGACTTCGTTCCTTGTCTCAAGTTCTGCAACCTCTGATACATAAGCGATTGATAATTATAAGGTAAGAATGTCGCTTTCATCAATTTCTTCATCTTCTCCCAAGATTCAACTTTTGACTTCCCCATACGTTCACGTGTAAGCTTGGTTTGCTGCCACCATGCCAAAGCTCTACCCCTCAGCCTCGTAGCAACCAACTTCACTCTACGATGTTCTGGAACTTCTTTGAAGTCAAAAATCTCTTCAACATTAGCTACCCAATCTAGAAACTCCTCCGCTTGCATACCACCTTTGAATTCAGGAATTTCTGTCTTCATCCCCGACTCCCATTTGTGATCATACTCAGAATAGTTTCTTTCTTGACCTCTTCCTTGAATACTACCACCATCATACTCCTCTTCAAAATCAGATGTATAACGATGTCGATTCTGACCACCAACATCTCTACTACCGTTACGCCTTCTACCTTCCTCCCTTCTATCGACATTCCTCCGTTCACGATCATTCACGTTCCTCCCACGTCCTTGATCATTTTCAACACTTCTGTCTCGGTTGGAATGTGGCGAGACTCTGCTACCCCCATGATTAGATTCAGGTGAAACCCTTCTCCGATTTTGATTCATTTCTGTCATAAGTCTCTCTAACCGGCCAATTCCTTCGTTAAGCTTTTCACTAAAATTCTCATTGATTCTTTGCTCCATCTCATCAGCTTCTTCTCTTCGATACAAAGCTTCTACGTTTTGGTGGCGATTAGCTCTTCTTGGCGGCATACTCGAAAACTTCACAAATTCTTCAACACTTCAAATTCAAACACTTTTCGAACTTTGATCCAAAATGAAACGGATCGAAAACTTCCACTTTGTAGCAAATCGCGATGAACACGATGGACAAAGCTTCGGCCTTCAATATAAATCCGATCAAACAATCTTCGAACAAGCCTTCTCACTCTCGGCCGTGACAAACAAATTCGAAACTTCACTTTGATCTCGGCAAATCTCTTCAAACTTCAAATGAATTGGCTCCAAGTCTCGATCTAGCTATGATTGGCTAGAACAAGCTCTGATACCAAAAACTGACGCAGCGGATATTACAAAATGATATAGATCGGTGAAAGTAGCAGTCGATGGATTGATGAATGCTGAATTGCCCGAATTCGTTGATCCGAAGATACCGAACTCTAGCTATCTCGAACTCGTTGATCGCGCACGATACCGGGTTCAAAGATCTTCAATTCTTCAAGCGTTGATCAAGCGCACTTGATTCCGCGAATCGGCTTCTACAATCGTTGAATCGAGCGCACTCGATTAACCGAAAGAGGAGATAGGAGATTACACTCAACTACCAATTTGGAATGAAAGCACAAAGCAATCAAAAGAGAATTTTATTCAAAAATCAACAACCTCTTACAAAATGACCATACACGCCTATTTATAGGCTACAACTCAACACAGCAGAAAAGTTTCAAAATATTACAAGTACTTAGGTCGAAAACGACCTACGACCTTGAATGTTGCGACCTAGTACAGACGCGTCCTAACAAACAGGTTAAAAGACAAACGACTCACTTAGGTCGGTAACGACCTAATTACATTATTCCACGACTTAACAAATGAACACATCTGATAAAGCGGCATAACAATCTACGGCTACAATCTTCCGCGACTTAAGATCATACAGCATTCCAGATCGGCGAGTTAGGGAAATCAATGGCATCCAGAGCTTTGCGACCTAAGAATGAACGGCATCCCTTCGTTTGCGACCTAACAGAAGCGGCTTCAGAAATTCTTCGCGACCTAAGTCTTTGCGACCTAAACCTTCGCGACCTAAGACTTTGCGACCTAAACCTTCGCGACCTAACTTAGCTCGCAACTCGTTAGGTCGTATCGCTTTTCTCTTCAGATCGTTAGGTCATTGGTGCGACTTAAAGGATTCGTTAGGTCGCTCGCGACCTAATACTTCAGCTCCCTGCCAATCTTCACATACTGCTAACTCGTTAGTCTCTTCGTTAGCTCGTAGTACTTCGCTAGGTCGTTGCCGGTCTTCAGTAGGTCGTTGACACGACCTAAAGGTCTTGTTAGGTCGTTCGCGACCTAGCCCTTTACCAGTTTGTGCTTCAACGATCAGTAACGACTTAGAGGTTTTGTTAGGTTGTATGCGACCTAACTCTTCTTCCTTCTGAGCATCCTTCTGGGCTGCATCAATATCTATAACATAGATAACTATATATATATATATATAAACAACATCTCGTGCAAACTTATACCGCCGAACACTATAGAGATTACATATATATATTGCTAAGGGATCATTATATAACAAACTTATGCAGATCTTTACCTGCATATAAAAGATGCTCTGCCGAACAATGGACAGGGAAAGAGGAGGAGGAGTATCGGCGCAGAGGAAGACAGACCATGATGGAATGGTCGGTGGTCGAAGGCAGAGGCGAACACGAGCGGTGATGGAGAAAATGCCACGGACGGAGGAGAGGAGGAAGGTGAGGATTTGGGCGAACGGTGAAGAGTTGGGTTGCATGGAGGGGGAAGGTGGATGCGGCGAGCTGGAGACGTGCGTTTGGGAAAATGGGAAAGGAAAGGTGGCTGAGAAAAATAATATTGGAAGAAGGAATAGATCTGGACAAATGAAATTGTCACAGGCAAAATATAAAGTAGAGGAGGAGAGGACGGTTCATAGTGGATCTGGGAAAAATGAAGATAGAAGGGGAAAGATAAAAGGAACTATGATGTGTACACTAATTGAAAATGAAACGTACACAAATAGATGAAATGGTAATAGCCCCCGTAGATTCAGCTGACAAATATTAAAGCAAATTATTATTGTGGTCCCGCTGCACGTTTCGACTTTTAAAACCAAAGGAAACAGTAAAGCCACAATTTAGGGTACCGTTACAACGAACCGTTTATTGTTTCCGTCGCTTACCGGATATCGAAATACATGAATAAATATACCATGGAGATCAACACGACGAGAGGATCAAAACGGTATACAGATATTAGTGGTACGATCATCCAATAAAAAGTCGATAATCGGTACCGAAAATGCTGCTATTTACCAGAATTAAGATAATCGGAGCAATAGAAGTCCAAATTTGGAAAAATGAATTCCGCAGTCTGATTCAGAATGATCTGAATAAAATTTCTTCTGTTGACATATTTTGGTTTCGGAAAACTTTTAAATTCACTGTTATTAACCGGTTTGATTTGAAATAGAATTTCACAGGAAAACAAACTTCAATATTATCAGATGAAAATTTACCAGTTGCTATATTAAAATAGACGTATTCCAAATAGTAAATTTTTATTTTCAAATTTTATTGTTTAAAATTTCAAGAAATTCAGTTAAATACATTATTAAAACCAATCAAAATTTATGGGTCGTTACACTGTGTATATATATATACACTGTATATAAAATCTATATGAGTTAGATATATGTTTTAAAATGAAAGTACTTTGCATTTATATGAATTTACTTCAAAATAAAATGTATGTATATATATATATTTGACTTTATATATATAGTTATATAAGTTTACTCATACTGTTTATCTTCATCGATCTCGTCCTGATTTGAATTCGTCAATTTCTATCTACCAGCTTTGTCCGTCAAATCTGTGTTCAGCTTACCTCGCTTTGGGATTGGTAGTTGGATCGGTCGATAGTCTAGATCTTGATTCAAATCATAGCTTGTCGCGTTATCTATCTCTCTAGCCTCGAAAGGTGAGCAATCACTCACGATTAACGTTCTTTTATTTATTAAATTTGATTTCAATTGAAACGACAATTGAAATGTTGTTGTTAGTTATTTACACTGTTATATATGTAATTACCTGTATCAGTTCACCTATGACATCTGACACAATTATCTGTTAATTATTTATGCAATGATAATACTGTTTGGCTGATAATTGATTGATTGTTGATGTTTATATTGGACGTTAAACTGTTAATGTAAAATGATAAATAGTATGCAATTGAACTCGATATAGAATAGTTAAATGTTGAATTTGATTAGTTAAATTTTTATAGTATGACCCCTTTAAATGTTAAATAAATTGACACGTAGAATAGTGTTAACTATACTTTGAACCATTGAATGTATGTTGAATAATCTATGTAATAGAAATTTGAATAATGAATGACAAGTGAAGAACTGTATAATTATTAGTGTAATAATCTTTAATCTACATGAAATGATAGTGTAGATTCTAGAAATAATTATATTAATTTGCACAAATAACAATGTGAATTAATACGATTATTTCAGGATTATTTGAATTGATTATTGGATTGTTATTGATTATTGTTATTGCTTGTTTATTTACTTTGACACCATCCCAGTTATCACACTGCAAGTTCCCTTTGCTATGCTTTGATTTTGAATTGAATTGGAATCGGGTTGAAATGATAAATACCCAAATTAAACTTTGACCTAGGATAGAGAATTAAATAAAACCCGATTGGTCAATAATTTGATTGAAAAAAAAATGAAGATTTTATTTGAATAAATAATAAGGTTTTAAAATGAAGTTGGAGTTTGAATTTTTGAAAGGAAATTGTTAATATGAAATAATCCGAAACAAAATATTAACATAGTAGTTGATGAAAGAACATTGTTTTGAATTTAATTAATAATTAAGTATGGAATTATTTAATAATTGAGTTTTGGAATTATTAATAATTATGTTTTGAAATTTATTAATAATTAAGTTTTGAAATTATTTAATAATTAAATAAGATTGAATTATTTAAAAATTAAATAAAATTGAATGCTTTAATAAGTGAAATTGAATTTCTTTAACAAGAAATAAAATGTGATTTGTTGAAATTAATGTAAGACTTGTAAGTTAAAGAATTTGGTTCGACGAAACTAATTTAATTCAATTTGGAGTTTTGTGATAATGAAGTTGAACTTAAATAATTGATTTTATGAATTGGAAATTAAATAAAAAATTTTGAATGATAAAGAACTCAACAAATGTAGAATGAAATCGATAAATGAATTTAAATTGATTTGAATGTTGAATTAAATTAATTTAAATAATTTCGGAATGAAACTTATATACGAACTTGAATCAAAATTTGAATTGTTTTAAAAAGGGAAATTGAAATTGAATTATAAGATTTTGAAATTTTGAAATTATAAGTTTTGAAACGTAAATTTTGGAAATTGATTTAGAAATAGAAATGAAATGTTGATTTATAAATTCTAATTGAAATTGAAATTGATTTGGTTTTGAAATAAATAAACGACCAATCGGTGTAATAATAACGAAAGTTATTAAAGAGACCGGAATCGGTTAGGGACATACTCACTGTCTAAACCGAAAACCACTTTAATAACTATACGCGGAGTGTGATCCAGAATGAAGTGGTTGGAATGATGTACGTGATGACTGAAGAAAGAGAACGATAATGGATAGCCTTGACACTTGTGTCAAATTGGAAATGACTAAAATAGGAGCCGTGCCGGGCCAAATGGGGGCTAGCTACCTCGAGCGAACACACTTCTTCGAAAACTACTCATTACTTGTTGTCGATTGGTGCACCCTTGATTTGGGAGTGTTGTTTCGCGGTGTTGCGATCGCTGCGGCGATGCGTTCTCACCAGTCCGGATCAGGCAAATGGTAGTTTCACTACCTTGGGTATTGCCTCATGTGCCTTGTCATACTTGGATCCCTATATACGCGACCACTACGATTTGTTTTGTGTTATACCTATGGAGTACTCCCTGATAGCCCACTAGTTTACGGTGGAGTTTACAGTGCTGTATAGACTATAACGCTTGTATAAAATGTGTTAAGGGGAATAATGGTAACGCCTTAACACTATTTTGATACCTTATATTACTGATAGACATTATCTACTTAGCGTACATTACTACCTAGTAGATAGTTTAACGGATCCTTAAAGGATGGTTATTCCAAACATCCTTTAAGTTACTTGTATTTCAGTTGCTATTTCACTTGAGTTGGATTTATTGATATAAGAATGTTAATCCTGACTCGAGTGTTTTGTGTTTTGCTTTACACTCGGGTCAGACTGAGTGTACCGGTATTCAAGGCTCACCTTTGGAGTTGGAGCTTCGCTTGGATATCCAGCTATCTATCCAGCTTTCAGATATCCAGTTGATTCCAGTGATTGTATTCTGATATTGTATTCGAGACATCTGTTGTACCTTATTTAACTCTGATATGTATATAGTAGCTTCATGAACTACTATCTTTTGCTTCCGCTGCATATTATTACTCTGTGTCTGTGATCTGTGATTACTTTATTTACTATATATGTTCAGTTTTGCCATATTTAAATTAACAATTCGGTATTTTGAATTATTCAAGTCCGACATGTGCGGATGCGAATGGTCCAAAATACTGGGTCGTTACAAGTGGTATCATAGCTTTGGTAGCTCTAGGCAAAACTTAACATATAGGGTAGATGTATTTACAGAATCACTCTCATTTGAGTTTCAATCTCTTCCTTTTGACTCAATTCCCTTGAATTTTTGGAACGTTCCCTCGGTTCCGAAATTCATTCTTGTCCCTCACTATTCATATTCGTCTGAATTCTGGAGTATCCAATAACTCCACTTCGAATGATCTCCATAATAACTTGGCGGTCTCGCCAAACTTCGAATGATTTGTAAAGGGGTGAAACTCCTTTACAATAGACATTGATTTACCAGAGATTTCTGTATGCTCGGTTTACGATGTATCTATCTCCTGCTATACCTGAATTCTATTTCTTGAGATCGAATGTTGATTTACCTCAGAATTCCACATCGATCTTATTCTTGAAGTCACGGTCGACCCGGTTATGGTTGCCCGCGATTTATATAAGATTATCTATTTCCTTATTCGGTTAAATAATCATCTTTTCTTTCGTTCCAACTTATTCTCAAATCAAAATTTTCTTTGATTGAATTAATCAAATTTGAATCGCTGTCCTTGCTTTGAAAATTTATTCTTGGATAGAGTATTTGTAAATCTATATTTAAATGTTTTAAAATATATTGTGTTGTTTGAGTTGTTGATGTTGATTTGGGTTCCCGATCGATTCGTCTGATCAACGCTATCGATAGGATTTCCAAAACACTTGAGCAGAGCAAACTGATGCAATATTGTTTTCAAATTTGGTAAATGAAATAATTTTGTATGATTATATTATAAATATATAAGTAAAATTTTCTGGAATTAAATAGTTAATTAAATTGGTTGTTGAAATGATAATATTTGATTATCATTTATTGTTCTAAATGAATTTATAAACATGGTTTATAAATTGATTTGGAATTGAAATGAATTTAAATCAGAAATTTGAGAATTTAATTTCCGATGATTTCAAACATTGGTTTTAAAGTTTTAAATGTGTATAATTTAAAGTATTTTCGAATATAAATGATTTTCAAAAAAAAAATTAAAATGTTGAAATCAGTGCTCTTCTCTTTGTCGCTGGAAAATAATTTCGGTGATGGCGGCCGCATCATCGACATTCATTTTCGAGTTTCGAAGTGGAGAAACCATTCTGTAGCTTTGCTACGGTTTGTTTTGAAAATAAATCGAGTTGAATTTCTTAAAGAATGATTTGATTTGTAATATATTGATGTATGTTTTAAAAACTTGATTTGATATATAATATATATTTATCTATCTTTAAATAAATTTGAAGTTACTCGAAAAATTTGATTCTTAAATTTATGATTAAAGATGATTTCAAATTGTAAATTGAAGCAAAGATTTTGAATAAATATTTAACTTGAAATAACTGAATTGTAAAATTTTATTTGTATAATACTCAATTGCATTATATATATAACTTACCTAAATTTTCAAAAGTTAACTATGAAATTGAATATTATGCAATACAAAATGATGGGAGAATATACAATATGAAATGTCCTTATAAAACAAATTTGAGTGCTTAGAATAAATGTTATTCACTTAAAGTTTAATTATAAAATGATTAACAGAGAAAAATAGAATAACGAGTTAATTGAATACTGAATGAGATAGAGAAGATAAATTCTATTCTAAGGAATTGATAAATTGAAATTAGATCAACATATTGAAATACCTTGAGTTTAAAATAAATTATTGAATATTAATTAGTTCGATTAATTTATATGGTTTAAATTAATTGTTATTTTGTATTTCAAATCTATTTTTCTTTCTGGTTGTTTCTATTCTCCTACCTCCTTCCTTTTCGGGGACGAAAAGTTTTGAGTGGGGGAGAGTGTAACGACCCGTAAATTTTAACCGTTTTAATAACGTTATTAATTGAGATTTTGCGAAATTTTAAACGATAAATTTTGAAATATAAATTTGATATTTGGAATGCGTCTAGTTAAACATAGCAACTGGTAATTTTTCGTCCGAAAATACGAAAGTTTATTTCGCGCGTAAATTTACTTCAATTTAATCAGTTAAAAACTCAGTTAAAAGCGATGAAAATAAAATGTTTTCCAAACCCAAATATTTTATATAGAAAAATTCTAAATCATCTTCTGAGCAAGTCGTCATTTTTCGTTTTTCCAAATTCGGACTTCTTTAGCTCCGTCGATCTTATTTTTCCGCGTTTTACTGCATTTTTCCGCTAGTAGAAAATTCGAATTTTTATAATTTAATCAAACCACTGATATCTGTATACCATTTTGACCATCTCGTCGTGCTCATCTCCGCGGTATATTCGATTATACATTTTGAAGTCCGATACTCGACGAATCAACTTAACGGTTAGTCGTATTGGTTCCGTATCTGGAACCTTTGGGCTTTGTTGTGTCTATTCAGTATTCACCGATTGAAATCAATGTGACGTTGCATTATTATTTCTTGAATTCACGCGTTACTTTTTTTCCCATCACTCCAACTCATTTATTTATTGATGGTGCATTTACTTTGTCTCTTCATTTCCCTTACTTCGTAAAATTGATATAGCGTGATATATTCACCTTACTTCTGTAGCTCTCTATTTCTTCTTCCAGTCATTTCTTTTTGCAGCCTTCCTCCACCAAAATAATGGCCGTAGCCCCTCCTCTTCCTCTCTTTATTTTCCCCGCGTGCCACTTCCCCTCAACTACTGTTCCACCCGAGCCGCTCCGCCATCGCATCCGCCTCCAACATGCCGCCATCGTCCTCCATCTCGGCCGAGGTTCACTGAACAACCCATCAAGGCCGAACAATCTCTTCTTCAACAAAATTCCAATGGCCGAACAAACTCTTAAAACACTTTCGAGACCCTTACAAGCTGTAGCTTGTTCCCTCTTTATTATATAAGGTATTTTATATGTATACTATGACTTATGTCAGATTTTATTTATACAGTGGATCGAGAATCTTGTATGGTTATAATAACCTGTTAGTGTGTGGTGATATAATTATAGCATATCATATTATAGAAACTGTTACATTTTAGTGTTTATACTAGCTTAAATTTTGGTTTATGTTTATATATGGAGAGATTGATTATATATATAACAGGATGATATAATGTATGCAGCTTCGTTTATAAATATTATGACAAGGAAAATTATATTGATTTTGTACCGACTTTAAGTAATATATATATAAGCTATATTTTATATATGTTTTATAAGTTTTGTCTTAACTTTGTACCTGTGTGGGAAGATATATCTATATAAGAAGTTGTAATTGAAGAGCTAAGATCTGTTAAACATACATATATGTCAGTTAAAATACAGTAGTATATATTAAGGTGTGTTTCATATTTAAGGAAAGATATATATTGCGTTTCTCTTTGGTTCTTCATAATGGCTACAGCCTATATATAAATATATTTGTATATATTCAGTTATATATGAGTTAGTTTCGTTATATACATTATAATATGTATGTTCGGTTTTGAATATATCTATCTTCTATATATATGCGTAGATAAAATTTATTAATTCTTATTTTGTTTACAGTAAATATATATTAATGTATATCCATGTTAGTCATAATCAATTATATAGTCTGTATGTATATTGTTTGAAATAGTTTTATATATATTAGTATACAAGGTTTGAATACAATGCTTATATATATTTTTACATGTCACTTCTATATCCGTGGTTATAAAGTCGTTATAATACGTGAATTTTACATATGACTTATACTTTCTATTTATAGGCAGTTAATGTATACGTATTGGTATAAGTAGTATATACGTGTATATAATGTATAGGCTCTGTTTGCTTATAGGAAGTATCTAAAAGCTACAAGATCTATTAGGTGAAGGTTTATATACAAGTTATATAAGTTGTAAGTAGTGGATGTATGTTAGTTCAATTGCAAATTTACGTAAGTATATATATTGATTTATTAGAAATATTGATTTAAAGTTGAAACAAGTATGTGATTTTATAGTATTTATATATATGCAAATAGACCTGAGTTTGGTTTCCAATATATATACATGTCTTGTAAGTATACTAATTGTTTACTGTTTCATATCTATGTATAAATGGAAGAATACTTTATTATATACATATAGATTTTTTTTACAGTTAAAATGTGTGAGTTTTAAATGATGCATACAAATTGTTAGTGTTAATTTCTAAGTTATATAGGTTATAGTTGCATCTCATATAACTGTGTATAGGTTTGGTTTGTATATCTGTTCAAAGTTTGCATATATAATTGTATTAGTTATATCATATAAGTTCTTAATTGATTTTCAAAGTATAATATATTGATTATATAAAGGGTATACAATGTTTGTATATATAGGCTTAGTCAGCATATAAGTCAAGTCTGCACAATATAGTTTCGCATGATACTTTATATTACTTAGTGGGGCTACACATATATATAGTGTAATTTGGTTTCTTTTGTCGTGTTTAAAACTGGAATATCTGTGTGTATATATATACACTGTATATAAAATCTATATGAGTTAGATATATGTTTTAAAATGAAAGTACTTTGCATTTATATGAATTTACTTCAAAATAAAATGTATGTATATATATATATTTGACTTTATATATATAGTTATATAAGTTTACTCATACTGTTTATCTTCATCGATCCTGTCCTGATTTGAATTCGTCAATTTCTATCTACCAGCTTTGTCCGTCAAATCCGTGTTCAGCTTACCTCGCTTTGGGATTGGTAGTTGGATCGGTCGATAGTCTAGATCTTGATTCAAATCATAGCTTGTCGCGTTATCTATCTCTCTAGCCTCGAAAGGTGAGCAATCACTCACGATTAACGTTCTTTTATTTATTAAATTTGATTTCAATTGAAACGACAATTGAAATGCTGCTATTAGTTATTTACACTGTTATATATGTTATTACCTGTATCAGTTCACCTATGACATCTGGCACAATTATCTGTTAATTATTTATGCAATGATAATACTGTTTGGCTGATAATTGATTGATTGTTGATGTTTATATTGGACGTTAAACTGTTAATGTAAAATGATAAATAGTATGCAATTGAACTCGATATAGAATAGTTAAATGTTGAATTTGATTAGTTAAATTTGTATTGTATGACCACTTTAAATGTTAAATAAATTGACACGTAGAATAGTGTTAACTATACTTTAAACCATTGAATGTATGTTGAATAATCTATGTAATAGAAATTTGAATAATGAATGACAAGTGAAGAACTGTATAATTATTAGTGTAATAATCATTAATCTACATGAAATGATAGTGTAGATTCTAGAAATAATTATATTAATTTGCACAAATAACAATGTGAATTAATACGATTATTTCAGGATTATTTGAATTGATTATTGGATTGTTATTGATTATTGTTATTGCTTGTTTATTTACTTTGACACCATCCCAGTTATCACACTGCAAGTTCCCTTTGCTATGCTTTGATTTTGAATTGAATTGGAATTGGGTTGAAATGATAAATACCCAAATTAAACTTTGACCTAGGATAGAGAATTAAATAAAACCCGATTGGTCAATAATTTGATTGAAAAAAAATGAAGATTTTATTTGAATAAATAATAAGGTTTTAAAATGAAGTTGGAGTTTGAATTTTTGAAAGGAAATTGTTAATATGAAATAATCCGAAACAAAATATTAACATAGTAGTTGATGAAAGAACAGTGTTTTGAATTTAATTAATAATTAAGTATGGAATTATTTAATAATTGAGTTTTGGAATTATTAATAATTATGTTTTGAAATTAGTTAATAATTAAGTTTTGAAATTATTTAATAATTAAATAAGATTGAATTATTTAATAATTAAATAAAATTGAATGCTTTAATAAGTGAAATTGAATTTCTTTAACAAGAAATAAAATGTGATTTGTTGAAATTAATGTAAGACTTGTAAGTTAAAGAATTTGGTTCGACGAATCTAATTTAATTCAATTTGGAGTTTTGTGATAATGAAGTTGAACTTAAATAATTGATTTAATGAATTGGAAATTAAATAAATTGTTTTGAATGATAAAGAACTCAACAAATGTAGAATGAAATCGATAAATGAATTTAAATTGATTTGAATGTTGAATTAAATTAATTTAAATAATTTCGGAATGAAACTTATATACGAACTTGAATCAAAATTTGAATTGTTTTAAAAAGGGAAATTGAAATTGAATTATAAGATTTTGAAATTTTGAATTTGGATGTTTTGAAACGTAAATTTTGGAAATTGATTTAGAAATAGAAATGAAATGTTGATTTACAAATTCTAATTGAAATTGAAATTGATTTGGTTTTGAAATAAATAAACGACCAATCGGTGTAATAATCACGAAAGTTATTAAAGAGACCGGAATCGGTTAGGGACATACTCACTGTCTAAACCGAAAACCACTTTAATAACTATACGCAGAGTGTGATCCAGAATGAAGTGGTTGGAATGATGTACGTGATGACTGAAGAAAGAGAACGATAATGGATAGCCTTGACACTTGTGTCAAATTGGAAATGACTAAAACAGGAGCCGTGCCAGGCCAAATGGGGGCTAGCTACCTCGAGCGAACACACTTCTTCGAAAACTACTCATTACTTGTTGTCGATTGGTGCACCCTTGATTTGGGAGTGTT
This sequence comes from Allium fistulosum, assembly GCA_030737815.1. Classification (NCBI taxonomy): domain Eukaryota; kingdom Viridiplantae; phylum Streptophyta; class Magnoliopsida; order Asparagales; family Amaryllidaceae; genus Allium; species Allium fistulosum. The sequence continues at coordinate 426,281,957 of CM060902.1, forward strand.
GTTTCACGGTGTTGCGATCGCTGCGGCGATGCGTTCTCACCAGTCCGGATCAGGCAAACGGTAGTTTCACTACCTTGGGTATTGCCTCATGTGCCTTGTCATACTTGATCCCTATATACGCGACCACTACGATTTGTTTTGTGTTATACCTATGGAGTACTCCCTGATAGCCCACTAGTTTACGGTGGAGTTTACAGTGCTGTATAGACTATAACGCTTGTATAAAATGTGTTAAGGGGAATAATGGTAACGCCTTAACACTATTTTGATACCTTATATTACTGATAGACATTATCTACTTAGCGTACATTACTACCTAGTAGATAGTTTAACGGATCCTTAAAGGATGGTTATTCCAAACATCCTTTAAGTTACTTGTATTTCAGTTGCTATTTCACTTGAGTTGGATTTATTGATATAAGAATGTTAATCCTGACTCGAGTGTTTTGTGTTTTGCTTTACACTCGGGTCAGACTGAGTGTACCGGTATTCAAGGCTCACCTTTGGAGTTGGAGCTTCGCTTGGATATCCAGCTATCTATCCAGCTTTCAGATATCCAGTTGATTCCAGTGATTGTATTCTGATATTGTATTCGAGACATCTGTTGTACCTTATTTAACTCTGATATGTATATAGTAGCTTCATGAACTACTATCTTTTGCTTCCGCTGCATATTATTACTCTATGTCTGTGATCTGTGATTACTTTATTTACTATATATGTTCAGTTTTGCCAAGTTTAAATTAACAATTCGGTATTTTGAATTATTCAAGTCCGACATGTGCGGATGCGAATGGTCCAAAATATTGGGTCGTTACAATACGCACTGCATACCATCCCAGATCGATAGGCAAACTAAAAGGGTAAACAAAGTTTTGGAAGATCTTCTGAGAGCTTGTATCTTAGATTTTGGAGGTTCATGAGAAAACTATCTTCATCTTGTGGAATTCTCCTACAGTAACAAGTATTAGGCAAATATTGGCATAGCACCATACGGAGCTTTATATGATCGTCTGTGTAGATCCCCAGCATGTTCGATCGAAAAAAGATATCAGTTAGTACTGGGTCCTGATATGATTCGAGATGCCTAAGAAAAGATAGACTTAATCAGAAACAAGATGAAAGAAGCCCAGAGTAGGAAGAAGAGTTACGCTGATCAAAGACGTAGAAATTTGGAATTCTTAGTTAGAGATTTTGTATTCTTAAAAGTCTCTCCGATGAGAGGAGTGGTTAGCTTTGGACGGACATGGAAGTTAGCACCTTGATTTAACGGACCATTTCCCATTCTTGAACGGATTGGCCCATAAGATTATCGCGTGGAATTGCCCAAAATGTTGTCCGGTGTGCACAATGTCTTTCGCATATCCCATCTATGGAAATATATACATGATCCGGAACAGATTATAGAAACTTCTGCCTAGGAAGATTTTAGAAGTAGAACCAAATTTGGCGGATATCAAACAACCAGTTCGAATCGTGGATTACGATGAGAAGCAATCGAGAAGGAAGGTGGTAAGGTTGGTTAAAGTTAAATGGAGTGGTGATGTCGAAGACTTCCCCTAAGAAACAGAAGATAGAATTAGGAAAACTTATCCTGAGTTTAGGATTGATGTATAGTTTGCATGTGGTATTGAGACAGCGTACTCATTGCCAGTGGTGGGGTCACTTATCATATCCTGTATATATACCTTGTCAAATATATATATATATATATATATATATATATTTTCGAGTTTCTTTTTATCCTTAATTTCCAGGATGAAATTCTTTTAAAGAGGAAAGTATGTAATGACTCGCGAATTCATCACTATAGAAATTTTTTGAAATATTCAAATATAAGATTTTTTAACATGATAATGTTTTGAACAATAAATAATATTGCTAATCCTATTTTGAATAAATATTTAAAAAAATATATACTTTGGAAGATATATCGATAAAATGACCGAAAACCGTTTTATCAATAAACAGCTCTTAGACCATCTGACATCGTGTATGGAGCTGGGTACATACACTCATTTATGTATATGAGTGAGAATATGTAAGAAAATTATTTATTTTATTTTGAAGATAAAATTTCTTTATGACATCATCAATGATATCACTATTTTGGAATAAATGGTTTTTTAATTTAAATTTAGTTTAAATGATTTAATAATTATTTTAATTATTAAATAAGCCCTTTTAATTATTATATAATTGTAATGACCCAGTATTTTGGACCATTCAAATCGACAATAAATCGACACATGCCAGACTTGAATAATTCAAAACAATGGATTGTAAATAAAATTTGGCAAAACTCAGCATATACAGTAAATAAAATAATCACAGATCACAGACACAGAGTAATATAACAATAATGCAGCGGAAACAAAAGAATAGTAATTCATGAAGCTACTATATATATTTAACAGAGTTAAACATGATACAACAGAAGTCTCGAATACAAAGATGTCTCAATACAATAGTCAAATACAAGATCTGAATACATCACTGGAATGAACTGAATAACTGAAAGCAGGATCGATAGATAGCTGGATCTCCAAGCGAAGCTCCAACTCCAAAGGTGAGTCTCAAATGCTGTATCACTCAGTCTGACCCGAGCGTAAAGCAAAACACAAAACACAAAACACTCGAGTCAGGATTAACATTCTTATATCAATAAATCCAACTCAAGTGAAATATCAACTGAAATACAAGTAACTTAAAGGATGTTTGGGATAACCATCCCCTAAGGATCCGTTAAACTATATAATATATAGTAATATACGCTATATACAGTAGTGTCTAAACAGTAAAGTATAATCATATAGAACATAGCGTTAAGGGGATGGAGAACCTTAACGCGGTCGGATCTTAAAATCATAATCGTAGTAAAGCTCGATATGGTAGGTGACACGGCACACAAGGCAATGCCAGGGTAGATATACCAATTACGCACATGGACTGATGGAGCAGATAGAAGCTGTAACGATCACGATTTTTCGACGCTCGAAAGTCGACATTAATATGTCCACTGTATCAAATGCCGCGCAATCGAATGCCGGAAAACCCAACCATTAGGGTTAAAAGAAGAGGTAGAAGAAAAGATAGAAGAAAAAGAAAGAAGAAACACAGAAACAGAAACAATATCAGAATCTCACATTTCGCAGCGGAACAATATATAATAGATAAATCAATAATCTTTACAACAAAGACTATATCAGTTTATACATACATCAATCAGAGTCAATGTACAACTCAATACAAACAATGGACAGTTATAGAAATCTGTCCTCATACAGAATACACAGCGGAATAAATAAACAAGTACGGTAGTACGCTTCGCCATCCAGCTTATCCCCAAAGCTCCAGAATATCCAGAATTTCCTGATAAAAATAACTCTAGGCTGCCCGTGTGGAAAATTATGGGCACCCAGAGTTTAGAAGGGAACAATAAACTCCGAGTCAGTCATGGTGACTGGTGTGAGATCGTAAAACAGTTATTTTCACAAAGAAAATAGAATAAATTCGCAATGCTTTTTTTTTTTGAAAATGAAACTACCATAAGACCTCCCACCACACACACAATGCAAATGCAGAATTGGAGGAGATTTCTTCTTATGATAGTCAAAGATGCTTACTACGCCAATCATTGGATTATTATTATTAATGTCTAGTATAGAAAACATTTCGAAAGTATAATATTAATCTTAGCCAGCATAGGCATTTCGCACTTATGCCTACTATAGCTACTATGTTCAATAGCAGGTTATCGCCACATTCCATAGCAGGTAATACAATTGCAATCGTAAAGGTTCGTATTGTTTCTTTGGATTTCCAACAAATGGTCAGCCTAAGGAACTTCCTTTCCTACTGCCGAATGGGATCGCCTCTGGCTGGACGTCCCGAGAGACAAACTGCTCTCTGCCAAACAAGGCCGGGTTACCCCTATAACTAGGTAACTCACGAATATGTCATCACCCGGTCCTTTGGGACCTTTATCCGAGCGCTCGTAACCATCATCACACATAATAAATAAGGTGTGTCCACATGAGTAAGTATCTGGGCTCCATACCATGATACCACCCCTTTCCAGAAGGAAATGACATACCCTAAAGGGCGCGACCCTCATAACCTTGCCGCAACATTCCTATTTCGACCATTTCCGGGTTGTTGAGGCCCTGACGAAGTCTCGTCCACAAAGCTACGCTTTTTCACAAAGCCGTGCTTTGATCACAAATGATCAATAAATGATCATCGTCACAGCAACACTCAGCATGCCACATTACCAAATTGGGAATATATCGCTGATAAATTTCAACTACATAACCTCTGAGCTCGTACGTCTCAGAGATGGGTGTTAAGCTAAGAGAATAAATTCTCCGCCACCAACAGAAATGTATTTGAAAGAAATCAGCTTTACATCTCAAATTGTAATGTCATACACGTAACCATACAAGTCTGTTCCGGGTTCGAACAGAACCGAAGGCACTTCCAAAAGAAGTCCTTGCAAATCTGGATATTCACAACCCCGATAAAACTTCCCATCACAAAGGAAATCTCAATACCGTAGCTAACGGTGCAGAGACAATCGATAGATCATCCTATCGTTTTCACAAATACCCGATCTTCATCACCGGTCTTCAATACGATCCATATCATCGTATTATTATTCGGAATGGGTTATCTGACACAAAGGTCCTTTCCCGGCTAAACCGAATAATAAGCGTTTGTTTTAAAACAATTCAAGTGTCATTTCAAAGGCAATATTGATAGTCGGTGATTTAACTATCAACAATATTCACAATAATCATCAGATTCAAATAATTTTCCCAAATTATTTATTTTCAAATATCTTCACGATATATGGTTTATACTTCAACCATTTGGAAACAATTTCCCAATTACATTCATTTAAACCCCTTAAATAAATCTTTATCGATTTATTTCAAATTTACATCCCAATCAGTAAATTTATTTCCACACTTCATCACTTTGAAAATAAATTTCAAATCACTTTTAACACGGAATATATTTCCAAATATATCTTTTCAAAAACTAGCTTTAATACCTTTAATTTTTATTTTAAAACCTACTTTGGAAAATATACTCAGCTTTATAGTGAAAATACAATTCCACTTTGGAAAATATACTCAGCTTTATAGCTTTAGTCCCTGCATCCACAGATGTTAGCACAATACCAATTCCACTTCGAGGTGGAATATCGCGGTATATAGGATTTTATAAAATATCATCCGCTTACTAACGGCGCAATAGGGTCTCATCCGCTATACAATGCGGGAAATCAATCAATCCAATATATACATATGCCAATATGTATATATTGCTATATATATAGATATATCCTACTATATCTAATATCACAAATGCAAACATCAATCAATCAATAACTGAAAAAATATCAAATTCCAATTTGAGTGAGAAGATCTCACCTTAGCTTTTTATTTTGCATTCCATTTCCATTTCGGCTTGATTCTCGATTTTTAAACCTTGTATAAACAATTTATACAATTTATCAATATTCGAAAAAAATGGAATAATAAAATTCTTTTCAATAGATTTATTAAACTAAGTATTTCAATTTCAAACTAACTTCCTTGTTTCATTAAACTAAATCTCATTTACATATATATTTCAAACATTTTTCTTATATAAATTTCTTTTAAACGATTCTCCTTTTAAACTACATATATATTTTAAATATGCATATATATATATATATATTATTTCATAGAACAACAGCAGTTTATCTTCTCATATACATATTAAATCGAATAGAATTTAGACTTTCGAAATCTTATCTGAATATATATACGTTTTGTAACGACCCGATATTTTCAACCATTCGCATCCATTATAAGTGCATAGGTAGACACTCATGCCAGAGTTGAATTGCTCAAAATACCGCGTTGTAATTAAAATTTGGCAAATCTCAGAATATACAGTAAATAAATATAATCACAGATCACAGACACAGAGTAAAATAATGCAGCGGAAGTAAAAGAAATAGTAGTTCATGAAGCTACTATCTAAATATGTCAGAGTTACATAAGATACAACAGAAGAAATAGAGTACAACAAAAGTCTCAATAAAATAACCAAGTACAAGCTGAGTAGAACAACGGAACTAAAATACATAGGACAAGACAAGCAGATAATCTCCAGCAATTCAAATCTCCAAGCGAGTGGAAATCCAAATCTGTGAATAACTCAGGCTGACCCGAGCGTAAAGCAAAACACAAAACACTCGAGTCAGGACAATATATACTTATATAATGTAAACCAACTCAAGCGAAATGTAATAAAGGTACAAGTAACTTAGAAGATGCTTAGGACCGCCCATCCTCTAAGGATCCGTTAAAATATCTACTATGTAGTAATATTCGATATTATAATAGTGTCTAAATAAGTAAAGTATAATCATATAGAAAATAGCGTTAAGGGGATGGAGAACCTTAACGCGGTCGGATCTTAAAATCATAATCGTAGTAAAGCTCGATATGGTAGGTGACACGGCACAACTAGGCAATGCCAGGGTAGATATACCAATTACGCACACGGACTGATGGATACGCATAGCAGCCACTACCGTTCCACCTCGAACAACACTCCCAAATCGGAGGATGGCCATCTAATCAATCACAAGTAAGAGTATAATATCGAAGAAATTTGTCCGAGAAGAGGTGCTACCTCACTAGTCCGAGATCTCTCCTGTTTTAGCCACCTTATGCCAACTCACGGGAGTTGGGTCCACGTAACATACCTTAAGAACGTCGCCACCATCCTACTTCATTCTGGAATCTCCACCGCGTACACGGTTGCCAAAGTGGTTTTCGGTAAGACAAAGAGTATGTCCATATCCGATCCTGGTCTCTTTAACAACCCAACGTTATTATAACCCGTGGTTATAAGTTTAAAAACAGTTTATACTTCAAAATAGAATATCATTTCAAATCCAAATCTTTATCAAAATAAAGATTAAATCAATTCCAAACCATTTCCATACTTTTAAAATATCATATCATTTCAAAACTTCATTTCAAATCATTTTAATATTCCAAATATCATTTGAGTTCAAATCTAAATATTCAACTTTAAATACCTTTTAAATTTAAAGGTATACTTCATTTATTATCATTTCAAATCACCTTTTAAATAGTTTATATTCCAATCAAATAATTCATTTAAACCTTTTAAAAGTGTAATTATTATATTTTCAAATCAAGTATTCAATTTCCAAAGTTTCAAACCATTCTGAGTTCGTTTACTAAGTCAAAAACCCTAATTATTAAAATTTCAGCATTTCACAGCATTTAAAAACAACTGCTATAGGTTATATTTGAAAACATTTTTAATTCAGCAAAGACAGCACTTAAAACTACTGTTAAAACTCAGTTTTAGTTGAATTATAGTTCAAAACAGAAAAGACAGCATATCAGAAGTGCTGCGGTAGTTCACATTTCAAAACAAGGGTTAAATTTGGTTTCAGCAAAGACTACAGACCATTATAGCATTTCCAGAGAATGCTATAATAGACCTGAGTTCAATATTAGCCTATAAGTTCAATTACAGCAACTACAGCATTTCAGAAATGTTGTAATAGCTCTTTTTACACAATTTTAGTTCAAAACAGAATCTAAAGCATTTCTGAATGCTATTAAAAGTAAATTTCAGGTGTTAGTGTATTTCCAGCAATTAAATAACATTAATTTAAAACACATAAACATTTTAAAAATCATATTTTAACATTTAAAATGTTCATTTACATATCATTTAACATATATCTTTTTCACAATAAATTTCTTATAATTAAATCCAATTTTCAACAATTTACTTAATAAGTTTAAGTGTAAAAGTTCCAATTCTTCACATTTCAACAAATAGACTTAACACTTCAAATTTAAATTACCATTTCACAATTTAACAAAATTTCCAATTTTATTTAATTAACTTAAACCTTTAATTAAAACCAAATTTCACATTTCCTAGTCAAGTTATATTTTAAAAGATCACTTTTAAACATTCATTTATTTAACCACTTAAATTCATAGAAAAATCAATAATACTTTAATAAATCACTTAAATTCAAATTTAATCAAATTATCATATTTACCATTTCCAAATAAAATTTAATATCCATTTTATTTATATAACTTAAATATCATTTTTAACCAAAATTCCAAATTTCCAACTTAAGTTATATTTCAAAAATCCAGTTAAACCTTCATTAATTACATTTTTAACATATAGAAAAATCATAATTTCTTTATTTTAAAACATTTCAAAATCTATCTAAATCAAATTTCATAAATTTATAATTTTTAAATTACTTAAAAATATCCAAAGCACTTTATAAAATAATCACGGGCCTGTATATAATTTTCTAACCTAGGTCAAGTGATACGGATATGTATCATTTCAATCCGCAGTTAAAAAAAAAATCCGGGTTCTATCATTTCAAACCCGCAATCCCAAGTTAAAATAAATTAAATAAAAATCGTTCAGGCCTATCATTTCAGCCCATAACGATTTTTCCCTATTCTAAAGTCCGTTCGGGTATGTATCATTTCAACCCATAGTGATTCTAGTCTACAGGGAACTTGCAATGGTGATAACAGATATAAATAACAGAATAACATTAAATAACAGTAACATATGATATAACAAGTGTAATAACAGGTGTGAACATCATATGATAATAATATAAGCATATATAACATGATAATATATTTCTACAGATTCGCAGGGTGTCAATTTACTTGTTATATAGGTACATATTGTCTGGTGAGAATAACTCACCTCTTTGTGCTGGGGATTGCTATCAAATGCACAAACTGAGATCTTCGAAGGCACGAAAGCACGAATAAGATTGGATATTGAGAGAGCCAAAGATAAATCTCCTTGAAAACATTCAAACAAAACAAGACAATATACACATAAATATTCAACGCAAAACAATGTTGAAACAATGCAGATAAGAAGCAACAACGGAATAGATTACTTGACCATGCTTTAACCATTCAAAAGCTCGAACAAGGGGTTCATTTCTCAGCCATGATGATGATGAGTGTGAGAGAGACAAGGTTAACTCCTCGTAATACATAAGACAAAACAATCCAAACAATATAAGTTTTCAACCCAAATTTTAATAGAACAATGCTAGAAATGACTGCACGGAATCAAATAGGAATGCGTGCACTTGCTTTCAACCTTTACTAGGCTCATCCATGAGGGAAACTACAGGTCTAAGGCAATGGTTTTGGGTCTGGTTTGGACCAAGGGATACACGGCTACAAGCTAGAGATGATGGGGAAGTTATACTTATAACATAGGTATGTGAAGAGTTTTAGGCACACTAGCGTGGTTTTTGGTCAACAAAAGGGCTCGGCCATAGGAGTTTGGGCTTGGCCATTCAAGTTCAGATCTAGACAGAGGTGGGGAGGGTTGTGTTGTGGTCAGGTCAGGGAGGTGGTGGTGGCTATGGTGGTGGTTTGGGTGGTGGTTGAGGTGGGTGAGCATGTAGAGGTCAATAAACATGGTTTTTAGGCATCTAGGTTGAAATTTGGGGGGTTTTACCATCAAAATGGTTCGGCTATTGTCAGATCTGGTGGAGTGGGGGCTGGTGGTGGTCGGGAAGAGATGGAAGGAGGTGGTGGCAGAGGAATAGGGGTAGAGGCCGATCTCAATCAGGGAAGAAGGCAAGCAAAATAGCATAGAAAAAGAAGAAAAGTAGGAAGAAAGAGATGAAGGCCATTACCTAATTTTCTCTAGCCGTGAGAAACAATTGAAGATGGGATATTTTTTCACGTGAATGCCAAATGAGATGACGGATACACTAGGGTTTTACATGGCTAGGCAATTAATTTTGAGGAGTTAAAGGAATTAAAGGATTTGGTAAATAAAAGGGCTTCCGTTTCAAAGCGTTACACAACCCTTCACATTTCTTTCCTTATAAATCTTTATATAAACAAAATATTTCAGAAAAATACTATACAAACCAAAACTAAGTAAAGATAAAAGAAAATAAATAATAAAATTTAAAGAAATTAGAAAAAATAATAAAAGAAATTGCTTAAAATACAAAACAGTGTCCAGAAATTACAAATAAATCACCATTGACTTTGGAAAATTATTAACTTTAATTTAAAAATATTCTAAAACAAAATTTGAATTAAAAATGACTTTTAAAACATTTTCAAAGTGAAATAAATAATTAAATTCAGAGAAAATAGCAAAAGAATTGAAGAAATTGTTTAAAAATAGCAGACAGGACATGAAAACTTCACTTTAAAAATAATAAAAGACAATAATATACATAAAATAACATATTAACACATATTAAAATAAAATATGACAAAGAAAATAAAATTTATAAAATTTAAAATAGGCAAAAATGCACAATAAAACAAATTATACTAAAAATTGAAATGTACATAACTTTTACATTTTAACTCCGTTTTCAACGAAACGAAAAGTAGTGTTCAAGTTATTAAATCTATTTTCATAATAAAAGAAAAAATTTATAATTTCAAACTATTTAAAATTTAAACTTAAAAGTCAAAGTTTGACTATTGACCAAAATTCACATTTTCAGGAAATATTAAATTTAGTCATATTTGGAATTCTAATCCACATCAAAGTCAAAGTTTATATTTAAAATAATTTTTTTTATTCTTTTTCATAAATAAAGCTTTTGAATCTGGAAAAAATCAATTTAAGAATATTTGTAAAATATAGGGTTGTTACACTCTCCCCCACTCAAAACTTTTCGTCCCCGAAAAGGAACGAGGTACGGGAATGCACAGAAAAAGATAGAATGAAATAGAATTAAGACAAGATGATAAGAAGATTGGAATTACACCTGATAATTATTGTTATAGGTAAGTTTAACAAGATGGAGGTGATCAAATCAAGAATACAAGCACAAACAAGATCCTCTAGAGTCTGAATCACCCCTTTCACTTGACCGACGGTCTATGAATGGAAAAACAGTGTTCAGATCCAGATAAGTAACCAAAATTATCAAAGATTACAGAAAGATTTCTAAACGGACTGGTATAAGCAATAGCCTTCCCATTCTGTAACAAGATAAGAGAAATAAGGACAACCAAAAGGTAGTTTGGAAACACAAAATAAGATAATAAACTTGAAACCATAATGCTTTTAAATCATAACAATTTATGGATGTTTATCATTTGGAAATCATACTACTAAAAATCGTAACACTTTGGAAATGTTATTCTAAAAAAAACATAATACTTAGAAAATCATAACACCTTTTAAAATAATCTTCATTTAAAATATTTTAATTCAAGGTCAAATAATATTCATTTTAAAGTTGTAACATTTCTAAGTTCATTCAATTATAAAATTTCCAAAACATTGTATTTTCAAAATAGCAGCACTTATAAAATGCTACAGTAGATATATTAATATTTCAAATCAGTTTAATATCAGAAATATTCATTTGGATATCATTTAACTTATGACTTATTAAAACAAACTTTTATGAATGGAATATTCAAATCAAACCATACTTCATTTATTAAGTTTAAAAGTTCACTATTTTAGTTAGCTCTTAATTTAACACATAACCTAACACTTTATTTAAAATACCCATTTCCCAAATAGATATTCCTTTAATAAGTTACACTTAAAATTCCATTTGAAAACCAAATTCTCAATTATCAATTTTTAGTGATGTTAAAATACATTTTAACTATTTAAATTATAATCATTCATTTTTCAAGACATATATATTTCATAAATAAAATATTTATATAGCAAATATAACAATCAAATTTCTTTACACATTTATTCATTTAGACATCAATTAAACTTTGAATTCAAGTTAAATAAACTTTATTACAAAATGTCTATTTCAAATGTATTTTATTTTATCTATTCAAAGATCATTATTTATTATACAACATACTCATTTTAGGAAATAACCTTTATTAAAATTCCTAGGTTAGATTTAAGGTTCCATATTAAATCAAATTTGATTATTAAGTTATTTAAAAAAATCTCTTTAAATTCCTTTTTCACTATTTACCTCTGTTAATCTTTTATAACTAAAATTTAAGTGTATAACATTTATCATAACCACTCAAATTTTATTTATAAAATCCTTTCTATATTGTATATTATCCAATTACATTGTTAACTTCTAAAAAAAAATTAAGGTAAGTTATATTTGAATGCAATTGTATTATACAAATAAAACTTTCCAATTCAATTATCTCAAGTTTGAATCATTTATTCAAAAAATTTAATTTTTCTTTTTATAACTGAAATTATTCTTTAAGATGAAATTTAAGAATTAATTTTCCAGTTTCCTTCAAACCAGTAAGAGATAAATAAATATATGTACATAATATGTCAAATCAATTTAAATCATATATCTATATATATTATAAATCAAATCATATTTAGAAATTCAAATAAATTAAATCTTTCAAAACAAAGCTGTAGTAAGACTACAGAACGGTCTCTTCACTTCGAAACTCGAAAATGAACGTCGATGATGCTGCAGTCATCACCGAAATTATTTTCCAGCGACAAAGAGAAGTGCACTAAATTTTAAACCTTTTAAAATTCTTTGAAAACAAAATTTCTATTCGAAATACTTTAAATAATATATCCTTTTAAAACTTGAAAACACAAGGTTTGAAACCATCGGAAACTTGAATTCTCAAATTCTTGATTCAAATTCATTTCAGTTCCCGAATCAATTTATAAACAACTATTTATAAATTCATTTGTAGAACAATAAATGATAAATCAAGTATTATCATTTCAAATTATCAATTTAAATCAATTTATTAAGTTCCATAAATTTACTTATATATCAAAATTTTATTTCATTAACCAAATTTAAAATAATATTGTGTCAGTTTGTTCTGTCAAAGTGTTTTAGAAATCCTATCGATAGCGTTGATCAGACGAATCGATCGGAAATCCAAATCAACATCAACAACTCAAACAACACCATATATAAAACAAAACATAGATTTACAAGTACAATTCAAAATGTTTGGAGATAGTTTAGAAACAAAAGACAAGATGGTTAAACAGAGTAGAGAGATGGGTAAGCTTAGATAAATCGCGGACAACCTTAACCGGGTCAACCGTGACTTAAAGAATAAGATCGATGTGGATTTTTCTGGGATAAATCTACGTTCGATCTCAAGAAATAGAGTTTGGAATAATAAAAGATATTAGCATCTAAACCAAGGATAATTAAAAATCTTTGGTGAATCGATGCTGACTGTAAAGGATTTTCACCCTTTTACAAGAAAATTAGAATATTGGCGAGACCGCCAATTCACTATGAAGATCATTCGAAGTGGAGTTATGGGATACTCCAGAATCAAAAGAAGATGGATAGTGAGGGACACGAATGGATTTTGGAACCGCAGGGAACATTCCAAAATTCAAAGGAAACCGAGTCAAAAAGGAAGAGATTCAAACTCGAACCAAAGTGATTCTGTAAATAAATTTACCCTATATTCTAAGTTTTGCCTCAAAGCCAAAGCTCTGATACCAACTGTAACGGACCGCGTCAGTGGGGTAACGCCCACCGTAGCATACAGCTGTACCTGTGTTCTGCCTTTACAGCCAGCCTCTCGACTGCACCAACCCCGAAGGGACATGTAGGAGTAAGAGTCATCCGCTCGCTACCAAACCAAATGCGAGAACCCCCTATCATGCTGCACCCGCCAAGTGCATAGGCAGACACACATGTCGGAGTTGAATTGCTCAAAATACCGCGTTGTAATTAAAATTTGGCAAATCTCAGAATATACAGTAAATAAATATAATCACAGATCACAGACACAAAGTAAAATAATGCAGCGGAAGTAAAAGAAATAGTAGTTCATGAAGCTACTATCTAAATATGTCAGAGTTACATAAGATACAACAGAAGAAATAGAGTACAACAAAAGACTCAATAAAATAACCAAGTATAAGCTGAGTAGAACAACGGAACTAAAATAGATAGGACAAGACAAGCAGATAATCTCCAGCAATTCAAATCTCCAAGCGAGTAGAAATCCAAATCTGTGAATAACTCAGGCTGACCCGAGCGTAAAGCAAAACACAAAACACTCGAGTCAGGACAATATATACTTATATAATGTAAACCAACTCAAGCGAACTGTAATAAAGGTACAAGTAACTTAGAAGATGCTTGGGACCGCTCATCCTCTAAGGATCCATTAAAATATCTACTATGTAGTAATATTCGATATTATAATAGTGTCTAAATAAGTAAAGTATAATCATATAGAAAATAGCGTTAAGGGATAGAGAACCTTAACGCGGTCGGATCTTAAAATCATAATCGTAGTAAAACTCGATATGGTAGGTGACACGGCACAACTAGGCAATGCCAGGGTATATATACCAATTACGCACACGGACTGATGGATACGCATAGCAGCCACTACCGTTCCACCTCGAACAACACTCCCAAATCGGAGGATGGCCATCTAATCAATCACAAGTAAGAGTATAATATCGAAGAAATGTGTCCGAGAAGAGGTGCTACCTCACTGGTCCGAGATCGCTCCTGTTTTAGCCACCTTATGCCAACACACGGGAGTTGGGTCCACGTAACATACCTTAAGAACGTCGCCACCATCCTACTTCATTCTGGAATCTCCACCGCGTACATGGTTGCCAAAGTGGTTTTCGGTAAGATAGAGAGTATGTCCATATCCGATCCTGGTCTCTTTAACAACCCAACGTTATTATAACCCGTGGTTATAAGTTTAAAAACAGTTTATACTTCAAAATAGAATATTATTTCAAATCCAAATCTTTATCAAAATAAAGATTAAATCAATTCCAAACCATTTCCATATTTTTAAAATATCATATCATTTCAAAACTTCATTTCAAATCATTTTAATATTCCAAATATCATTTAAGTTCAAATCTAAATATTCAACTTTAAATACCTTTTAAATTTAAAGGTATACTTCATTTATTATCATTTCAAATCACCTTTTAAATAGTTTATATTCCAATCAAATAATTCATTTAAACCTTTTAAAAGTGTAATTATTATATTTTCAAATCAAGTATTCAATTTCCAAAGTTTCAAACCATTCTGAGTTCGTTTACTAAGTCAAAAACCCTAATTATTAAAATTTCAGCATTTCACGGCATTTAAAAACAACTGCTATAGGTTATATTTGAAAACATTTTTAATTCAGCAAAGACAACACTTAAAATTGCTGTTAAAACTCAGTTTTAGTTGAATTATAGTTCAAAACAGAAAAGACAGCATATCAGAAGTGCTGCGGTAGTTCAGATTTCAAAACAGGGGTTAAATTTGGTTTCAACAAAGACTGCAGACCATTATAGCATTTCCAGAGAATGCTA
The DNA here is from genome assembly GCA_030737815.1 of Allium fistulosum. Classification (NCBI taxonomy): domain Eukaryota; kingdom Viridiplantae; phylum Streptophyta; class Magnoliopsida; order Asparagales; family Amaryllidaceae; genus Allium; species Allium fistulosum. Next base: position 426,297,356 of record CM060902.1, read on the forward strand.
TAATAGACCTGAGTTCAATATTAGCCTATAAGTTCAATTACAGCAACTACAGCATTTCAGAAATGCTGTAATAGCTCTTTTTACACAATTTTAGTTCAAAACAGAATCTATAGCATTTCTGAATGCTATTAAAAGTAAATTTCAGGTGTTAGTGTATTTCCAGCAATTAAATAACTTTAATTTAAAACACATAAACATTTTAAAAATCATATTTTAACATTTAAAATGTTCATTTACATTTCATTTAACATATAGCTTTTTCACAATAAATTTCTTGTAATTAAATCCAATTTTCAACAATTTACTTAATAAGTTTAAGTGTAAAAGTTCCAATTCTTCACATTTCAACAAATAGACTTAACACTTCAAATTTAAATTACCATTTCACAATTTAACAAAATTTCCAATTTTATTTAATTAACTTAAACCTTTAATTAAAACCAAATTTCACATTTCCTACTCAAGTTATATTTTAAAAGATCACTTTTAAACATTCATTTATTTAACCACTTAAATTCATAGAAAAATCAATAATACTTTAATAAATCACTTAAATTCAAATTTAATCAAATTATCATATTTACCATTTCCAAATAAAATTTAATATCCATTTTATTTATATAACTTAAATATCATTTTTAACCAAAATTCCAAATTTCCAACTTAAGTTATATTTCAAAAATCCAGTTAAACCTTCATTAATTACATTTTTAACATATAGAAAAATCATAATTTCTTTATTTTAAAACATTTCAAAATCTATCTAAATCAAATTTCATAAATTTATAATTTTTAAATTACTTAAAAATATCCAAAGCACTTTATAAAATAACCACGGGCCTGTATATAATTTTCTAACCTAGGTCAAGTGATACGGATATGTATCATTTCAATCCGCAGTTAAAAAAAGAAAAATCCGGGTTCTATCATTTCAAACCCGCAATCCCAAGTTAAAATAAATTAAATAAAAATCGTTCAGGCCTATCATTTCAGCCCATAACGATTTTTCCCTATTCTAAAGTCCGTTCGGGTATGTATCATTTCAACCCATAGTGATTCTAGTCTACAGGGAACTTGCAATGGTGATAATAGATATAAATAACAGAATAACATTAAATATCAGTAACATATGATATAACAAGTGTAATAACAGGTGTGAACATCATATTATAATAATATAAGCATATATAACATGATAATATATTTCTACAGATTCGCAGGGTGTCAATTTACTTGTTATATAGGTACATATTGTCTGGTGAGAATAACTCACCTCTTTGTGCTGGGGATTGCTATCAAATGCACAAACTGAGATCTTCGAAGGCACGAAAGCACGAATAAGATTGGATATTGAGAGAGCCAAAGATAAATCTCCTTGAAAACATTCAAACAAAACAAGACAATATACACATAAATATTCAACGCAAAACAATGTTGAAACAATGCAGATAAGAAGCAACAACGGAATAGATTACTTGACCATGCTTTAACCATTCAAAAGCTCGAACAAGGGGTTCATTTCTCAGCCATGATGATGATGAGTGTGAGAGAGACAAGGTTAACTCCTCGGAATACATAAGACAAAACAATCCAAACAATATAAGTTTTCAACCCAAATTTTAATAGAACAATGTTAGAAATGACTGCACGGAATCAAATAGGAATGCTTGCACTTGCTTTCAACCTTTACTTGGCTCAGCCATGAGGGAAACTACAGGTCTAAGGCAATGGTTTTAGGTCTGGTTTGGACCAAGGGATACACGGCTACAAGCTAGAGATGATGGGGAAGTTATAACTTATAACATAGGTATGTGAAGAGTTTTAGGCACACTAGCGTGGTTTTTGGTCAACAAAAGGGCTCGGCCATAGGAGTTTGGGCTTGGCCATTCAAGTTCAGATCTGGACAGAGGTGGGGAGGGGTGTGTTGTGGTCAGGTCAGAGATGTGGTGGTGGCTATGGTGGTGGTTTGGGTGGTGGTTGAGGTGGGTGAGCATGTAGAGGTCAATAAACATGGTTTTTAGGCATCTAGGTTGAAATTTGGGGGGTTTTACCATCAAAATGGTTCGGCTATGGTCAGATCTGGTGGAGTGGGGGCTGGTGGTGGTCGGGAAGAGATGGAAGGAGGTGGTGGCAGAGGAATAGGGGTAGAGGCCGATCTCAATCAGGGAAGAAGGCAAGCAAAATAGCATAGAAAAAGAAGAAAAGTAGGAAGAAAGAGATGGAGGCCATTACCTAATTTTCTCTAGCCGTGAGAAACAATTGAAGATGGGATATTTTTTCACGTGAATGCCAAATGAGATGACGGCTACACTAGGGTTTTACATGGCTAGGCAATTAATTTTGAGGAGTTAAAGGAATTAAAGGATTTGGTAAATAAAAGGGCTTCCGTTTCAAAGCGTTACACAACCCTTCACATTTCTTTCCTTATAAATCTTTATATAAACAAAATATTTCAGAAAAATACTATACAAACCGAAACTAAGTAAAGATATAAGAAAATAAATAATAATATTTAAAGAAATTAGAAAAAATAATAAAAGAAATTGCTTAAAATACAAAATAGTGTCCAGAAATTACAAATAAATCACCATTGACTTTGGAAAATTATTAACTTTAATTTAAAAATATTCTAAAACAAAATTTGAAATAAAAATGACTTTTAAAACATTTTCAAAGTGAAATAAATAATTAAATTCAGAGAAAATAGCAAAAGAATTGAAGAAATTGTTTAAAAATAGCAGACAGGACATGAAAATTTCACATAAATTACCATTGACTCTAGAAAAATGTATACTTCACTTTAAAAATAATAAAAGACAAAAATATACATAAAATAACATATTAACACATATTATAATAAAATATGACAAAGAAAATAAAATTTATAAAATTTAAAATAGGCAAAAATGCACAATAAAACAAATTATACTAAAAATTGAAATGTGCATAACTTTTACATTTTAACTCCGTTTTCAACGAAACAAAAAGTAGTGTTCAAGTTATTAAATCTATTTTCATAATAAAAGATAAAATTTATAATTTCAAACTATTTAAAATTTAAACTTAAAAGTCAAAGTTTGACTATTGACCAAAATTCACATTTTCAGGAAATATTAAATTTAGTCATATTTGTAATTCTAATCCACATCAAAGTCAAAGTTTAAATTTAAAATAATTTTTTTTATTCTTTTTCATAAATAAAGCTTTTGAATCTGGAAAAAATCAATTTAAGAATATTTGTAAAATATAGGGTTGTTACACGTTTTCTATAAATAACATAAATAGAAATTTTATTACTGTAACTCTTCTAAACTGTTTATATAAATAGGTAATGTAATGACCCAATATTTTAGGAATTTATCTTGAAAAAAAATATAATACAAATAAGATTAAAATAATTTTTTTTAGCAGTTTATAAAATCATGTTTAAGGGAAAGATGGGATAGCTTGATGTGGTATAATAAAATGATGTGCCTTTGTGCACAGAAAATACACATGAGTAAAGCTAGATCCCTATATACTATGAATGAGTACATGATGCTATGCATGGAAAATGTATATATATATATATATGTATATATATATATATATTTACTGATAAATAAAGAAAACCCTCAAATGTGCTATATGCAGAAATATAACTAAGTATACATGTGCATATATGTATCCGTATAAAATAATATAGATATATATATATATATATGGATATAAGTCATTGTCTGTAAGACATATATGTAAGTATACTAACTAAGTATTAGAATTTAAACTAGTAATAGGAAACACACAAATATGTTTTTCTCTGGTGGGTAAATAAGAAGAAAAACACCAGATAATAAAGTAAAGGCTAAAAATAGAAAATGGGAGGAAAACAAAAATGTATTTTGTATGGGCTGAATTAAGAAAGAAAGAAATATGTATATAATATTGCTGGAAATCAGATCACACATTTAGCATGCAAATAGACAAGATAAAAAGCATTTTATGGAAAAGCAAGTTTTCTGAAAATAACCAAAGTAGATAACCACTTTTCTCTTCACCAAATTAAGCCGGGGAGGGTAGAATCTTGGGTTCAAATAAAATGCAGATAACATAATTTTCTGGTGGGCAAAAATGGCTTTAGCCAATACCCAAAACCCTAAGGAGAACTCTGTATATTTATAAGCAGCAGCCTCCTATCCTTCTCAAAAAGAACTTTGAAAAAAAAACACCATATAAAAACATAAGGCAAGTGAAGGAAAAGAGCTTGAGGCTAAAGGCAGAGGTTTATCAATTAATTAAGGAAGCAAAGAAGAGAACTAGGTGAGAAAACTCACTCAAAAACTTAAGGCACTAAGTCCTAAAGAAGGCAGCCTGTTATAAATTAATTTTTCTCAAAAGAGTATGTGATTGTTTTTTTTAGAAATTAAGAATGCTTTAATGCTTGATGGTTGTTCTGATTGTTTTATTCTGTGAATATTCTTAATATGATCAGTATGCATGAATAAGTAATTTAAAAACCCAGATCTCTTTCTGATATGATATTGGATAGAAATATAAATAAATACCCAGAAAATAAAATGTTGAATATAAGCAAGTAGTGTTGGTTTTGGCTCAAACCAGAAGGACTAATAAGCATATGGGCTGCAATATACATATGTATATGTGCTGAGGCTTAAAATGAAAAGGAATTAGGAGTGCAATAGGCATGCCTATGTGCTGACACTCCTGATTCAAAGAAAATATACAATACCCACCCAGCAAATAGATTTTGTGATTTAGGAAGCTTGGTCAATCTGAGTTAACTAAAGCACAGATGTTTGCAATAAAATCTTCCCATAGAGCCATGAACCAATGTTAGTTGTCTATACCTCTTTAAAATTGCAAGAACATGTTTTAATAAGTACCAATACTTAAATTGCTTGGTTGTCTCTGTTTGTTATATGAATGATGAGGAATGCTATGAGAGGAATGCTTGTTTTAGTAAAATGACCCACTGATTAGGTTGCCTTGAAAAATTTAAAAGAGAAAGTATCTGAGAACCTGATTAGGGAATGAGGTCAAGATTACTGCAGGAATGACTTGTGTTCTTGAGTAATGCAAGTTGACACATGGCTTGTTTAAGTCCTGAGATCTTTGTGTAATGGAGTGAATTAGTTCATTACAGTGTGTCCATTGATTCATAAAATTGCAGGTGAGACCAGGATAGAAAAATATAACAAGGGAAGAATATTTGACATGATGAGGAACTAGAGTTTTCCCAGAAATGAAATATGAGGAGGGAATATATGATTTAACTCATGTTGGTTATCTTTCTGTTTTGTGTGAATAATTATTGGATTTATGACTGAATTGAATGCCCGAATGTATGTGCCATATCTATATATAATGCCTCTGGAAAGAAAGATTAAAGTGTGCACATGCACAATGACACAGAACATGCACATAAGTATTACTTGTTTTCAAAGGGAAGAACTAAATGTATATGTACTTAATTCCATTTTAACCTGATTAATTAATTGCTTTAGTGGATTTTCTCATACCGGACATGTGTCTGACCCTAGTGTGCTAATGGCATCTGGGGTGTCTCATTTAAAACGAGGCAGCTTCAAATGCTTTTTCAGGAACAACAGCCTCTAGGTAGGAGTAGAAGCAAGGCATTGAGAAGAAGATTATAACATGCTAGAATTAGATAGATAAGAGCTTAAAAGATGAAATCTGCATGTATTGATATTTTGAAATTTCCATTGTAGCAAGTACTGAGTGATGTTGGATATTTGGTTAAATATTTTGTTAAGAATTTCACTTGTAACTGGAATTTAGATTATCTGAGTTTCATTATCTGGAAGGTTGAAAGGTTTTATCTATAATTTTGTAAGTAAACTGAGTAAGAATGTAAGCAAATAGTAGAATTACATTTTATAAATGTATTAGTCAAATCTTGAAGTCTATGAATAATTTTAAGGATTGAAAAAGTAGAAACAGTTGGGTCTTGAAGATCAACATAGATAATCTTACTTAGTGAAAAATGTATCCAGAACATAAAGGCATATGGTAAGAGAATTAGGAGTCTGCATGTTTTCAGAATTGCCATTTGCATCATGCCATTGTCTATACCTGGATTGCATTTCATTTAGCCTAGTATCATGGCATCAAGGAATCAAGCCTCTGGAATATGATAATTCATTTAAAAATACCCCAGGTATGAGTTTGCATATAAGGTAGATTTTATAGGAAAGCAAACATAGGAAATGATAGAAGCTTATATCATTTTCAAAGCACAGAAACTCTACTATTAATTTTACAGGTAATCATAACATAATTATTTGGGTTCTATGGATCATATTTCATAGAGGATCCAGCAAGCTATCAAAGAATAAAAATCATGTTGTTACCTATTTGAACAAACAATTTTATTACATAAATGAAATTTAGCTATGTGGGGGATTGATTAAATTTAATCAATCAATATAACCTCTTGTTTGCCATAACCTGATCTAACAAGAGGGGCACATGCATCTCCATATGTGTGTGCATATCCTTGTGGTTGCACCGATATATCTATATCAGTAAAACTTTTGATCCTGGATAAAGTTTGTTTATTGGAAAAAGGAAAATGACCCTGGAAAATATATTTGTTAATGAATGATATATATATATATATATCACTTTGTAAAAAAAAATCCTTACAAAATTAAGGCAGTAAAGAGAGGGTCATTGCATTTGGTATCAGAGCTATGTTATTAAACATAGCAGAAATAAATATCAAGTTCTCTGATAGAAATAAAATTTAAAGAGACTAAATATCTAACAGTGTTTTCAGTGTAAATAAAACCACTGAAATAAAAAAAATTACCAATCAAACTAACCGGCTATGTAAATTATTATTAGCAAATTATGGTAGGAAGACCACCAAATCAGGGAGCAGGATCTTCCAATGCACCACCAATGGTCAACCTGCAAGACTTGGTGAGAGCATTTAGGGATGGGGCAGAACAAAGGCAAGGAAATCCCTATGAAGAGCTCTCAAAATTACTTAAGACATATATTCATTTAGGAGGCAAAAGCTTTTAAGGGACAGAGAGTATTATGGAAATTCAAGCATGGTTGAGAACATTGGATAGAATTTTCAATGACATGCAACTTGATGATCAAAGAAAGAGGCAAGTGGCTTCGAGACAGCTAAAAGGAGTAGCTTTAAGCTGGTGGGAAGTAATCATTGCAGGAAGAAATGAGAATGAAATCACTTGGAATCAATTCAAAGAGATGTTGGAAGCAAGGTTTGTACCAGCATCAGCTAAGACTACCTTGCTAGAAGAATTTATTAGGCTTAGGCAAGGAACTATGACTGTCACAGAATACTCTCAAAAGTTTGAAGGGCTTTCCACATATGGAGCAATGCTTGTAGCAGATGAAGCATCCAAAAATGATAGGTACATAAAAGTTTTGAACCTAGGACTTAGCAGAGCCATGTTACCTTATGCTGACAAGACCTTTGACCATGTGATAGACTTAGCCTTGAGATTGGAGCAGCATGACAAGGAAAGGGAAAAATTCAGAAATTTCAAGAACAATAACAGTAAGAAGGATAAGGGGAGATATCATCCTTATGATAAGACGAAAGAAGAGGCCAGTACTAAGTCTACTGGGGATATTAAAGCTAAGGAAACCAAGAAGATTGTGTGCCATCAATGTGGAAAAGAAGGACATATCAAACCAAGATGTCCAGAATTGAAAGGAGGAGCTTTCAAGTGTTACTTGTGTGGGAAGGAAGGGCACATAAAAAGAAATTGTCCTGAGAATAAGCAGCAAGGAAAATTAGCAAACTTGGAAGGAAAAGGCAAAACAGTGGAGATCAATGCTGAGAAGCACAGTCAAGTGGAAGGTACACTATTTATTTGTAATGTACCCATAGCAGTAGTATATGATACTGGAGCAACTCATTCCTTAATTTCCTATGAATTAGTTAAAATGCTGAAATTAAATTGCATATTGGTTGAAACCCCTCTACATATACAAAGTCCACTGGGAAGTTCTAGTGTTTTAAATATGATCTGTGGGGATGTGGAATTAAACATAGGAGGAGATACTTTTATTTCCAATTTATATGTTTTAAACTACCCAAACATAGGTGTTATTTTGGGAGTAGACTGGTTAAGGCAATTCAAGGCCATAATTAACTTAGACTCATCCACCATATCATTGCAAAACCATGGAAGCCAGAGGATCACAATTTTGTGTGAAGTGTCCAAAGGAAGAAAATTGTGTCATTTGATTGATTTGGGTAAAGATTTCAGTGAACATATTATTGAGGAAATTCTCATAGTCAATGAATACTTAGATGTTTTTGAGGAGGTTAATGGTGTTCCAAACCATAGGCCAGTGGAATTCCAAATTCATTTAGTCCCAGGAGCTAGCCCAGTGATTAAAAAGCCAACAAGAATGGGGCCAAATGAACTAAAAGAATTAAAGAAACAATTAGAGGAATTAGAAAATAAGGGTTTTATAAGACCCAGTAATTCTTGCTGGGGGGCACCAGTGGTGTTTGTTAAGAAACAAGATGGTACTTTGAGACTCTGCATAGATTATAGGGAATTAAACAAGGTAACCATTAAAAATAAATACCCACTGCCAAGAATAGATGATCTTTTTGATCAATTGGCTGAAGCAAGAGTATTCTCTAGGCTAGATTTAGCATCTGGTTTTCATCAAATGAAGGTGGAAGAATCAAGCATCAAGTACACTGCCTTTAACACTAGGTATGGGTTGTATGAATTTTTGGTTATGCCATTTGGTTTGACCAATGCACCATCATACTTTGTAGATTTAATGAACAGAACCTTTAGAGATTGTTTAGAAAAATTTGTGCTCATTTTTATAGATGACATTTTAATTTATTCCAAAACAGTGGAAGAGCATGAAAGTCATCTGCACATGGTTTTGTTTAGACTAAGGGAAAAAGACTTAAAGGCCAAATACTCAAAATGTGAATTTTGGAAAGAGGAAGTGCATTTTCTTGGCCATGTTATATCTGCCCAAGGAATTTCTGTGAACCCCAATAAAGTAGTGGCTATTCAAGCATGGAAAAGGCCAAGCACTGTGAGTTAAGTGAGGTCATTTATGGGGATGGCAGGATATTATAGGAGGTTTATAAAAGATTTTTCAAAAATCTCTACACCACTTACCTAACCAGGAAGAACCAAGCTTTTGTTTGGTCAGAAAAATGTGAAAAGTCTTTTGAACAGTTGAAGGAGGCATTGGTGAATGCTCCAATTTTAAAGGTACCTCACGTAAATGAAGAATTAGTTGTATACACTGATGCTAGTGGATTTGGCTTGGGTGCAGTGTTGATGCAACAAGGCCAAGTCATTGCATATGCATCCAGACAACTTAAACCCCATGAAGTTAGGTATGCTACACATGATCTTGAATTAGCAGCTGTGATCTATGCTTTGAAACTTTGGAGACAGTATTTGTTAGGCACTAAGTTTGAACTTTACATTGACCACAAGTCTCTAAAATATTTATTTTCACAAAAAAATTTGAACATGAGGCAACATAGATGGGTGGAGTTCTTAGCTGCCTATGACTTTGACATACTCTATACACCAGGCAAAGCAAACAAAGTTGCAGATGCTCTAAGTAGACAGCATGCTAAATTGGCTATGATGATGATAGAAGAATTCAAGGACTTGTCTTTGCTAACTGAGTTAGAAATTGGGGAGAATGGTTGTGTGCACATTGATGAGCAGATGCATGGTGCACAAGAAAATAAAGGGAAGTTAAGCTTAATGACACTTCAACCAGATTTAATTCTGAAGGTAGAAAAAATGCAAGAACAGGATGCAAACTTATTAAAGAAGAAAATTCTCCTCTCAAAAGGGGAGGAAGTGATGAATTACCATATTGATAAAAATGGTCATCTGAGATACCAAAATAGGATATGTGTGCCAGAGGACACCGAATTGAAGAAAGAGATATTGAATGAATATCACAGAAGTAAATACTCCATACACCCAGGCAACACAAAAATGTACCAAAATTTGAAAAGAGACTTCTGGTGGAAGGTGATGAAATCAGATGTAGCTAAATACATTGCCAAATGTATGACTTGCCAACAAGTCAAGGCTGAAACCCAAAGGCCATCAGGGTTGATGCAGCCTCTTAGTGTACCACAGTGGAAGTGGGAAGATATATCTATGGATTTCATAGATGGGGTGCCTAGATCTAAGAGAGGAAATACAAGTATATGGGTGATAGTTGATAAGCTAACCAAAGTAGCACACTTCATCCCAGTCAAGTCAGAATGGACAGCACCAAAATTAGCTCAAATTTTTATGAAGGAAGTGGTAAAATTGCATGGCATTCCCAAAACCATTGTGAGTGATAGGGATACCATCTTCACTTCAAAATTCTGGAGAAGCTTTCAAGAAGCAATGGGAAGTGAACTATGTTTAAGTACTGCCTACCATCCTCAGTCAGATGGGCAGACTGAGGTAGTAAACAAGGTTTTGGAGGACATGTTGAGAGCATGTGTATTGGATTTTGGGGGCAACTGGGAAGATTATCTTCATCTAGTTGAATTTACATACAACAACAGCTATCAAAGCACCATAGGAATGACTCCATTTGAAGCCTTATATGGTAAGCCTTGTTTGTCACCTGTTTGTTGGGTAGAAGCAGGAGAAAGGGTTATTTTAGGGCCTGAGTACATACAAGAAACTAAGGAGAAAATTGAGTTGATAAGGAGAAGGATGGCAGCAGCACAAGATAGGCAAAAGAAATTTGCAGACAAGAAAAGGAGGCAGGTAGAATATGAAGTGGGAAATTTTGTTTTCATCAAAATCTCACCTATGAAAAATGTGTTGAGATTTGGGAAACAAGGCAAGTTAACTCCAAGATATATAGGACCATACAAAATTCTGGAAAGAATTGGTCCCTTGGCATATAAGTTGGAATTGCCAGAAAACATGCAAGGCATACATGATGTCTTTCATGTATCACAACTGAGAAGGTGGGTACATGACAAGGCAGAAATTCTGGAGACCCCAACCCAAGTGCAAATAAATCCTAATTTGATATATGAAAAAGGTCCAGTAGGGATTTTGGCAAAGGATGTAAAGAAATTAAGAAATAAATCACTGAAACTTGTAAAAGTACAGTGGAGTCTTGATCCCAGTGATTGCACATGGGAATTAGAGAACAAAGTTAGGATGAGCTACCCTAAGTTATTCTCAGATTAGAGGTAAATCTATTTTTTTTAAAATTTGCTTTTCTTTTCGATGCATGTATTTTTAGTTATTATCATAGAACTAGAAATCTAAGTGGTTGAGGAGTACTTATTCTCTTGTTTAAGCTTGGAAAAATTGTGGGACACAATTCCTAAAAGGTGGGGTGTATGTAATGACCCAATATTTTAGGAATTTATCTTGAAAAAAAATATAATACAAATAAGATTAAAATAATTTTTTTAGCAGTTTATAAAATCATGTTTAAGGGAAAGATGGGATAGCTTGATGTGGTATAATAAAATGATGTGCCTTTGTGCACAGAAAATACACATGAGTAAAGCTAGATCCCTGTATACTATGAATGAGTACATGATGCTATGCATGGAAAATGTATATATATATATATATATATTTACTGATAAATAAAGAAAACCCTCAAATGTGCTATATGCAGAAATATAACTAAGTATACATGTGCATATATGTATCAGTATAAAATAATATAGATATATATATATATATATATGGATATAAGTCATTGTCTGTAAGACATATATGTAAGTATACTAACTAAGTATTAGAATTTAAACTAGTAATAGGAAACACACAAATATGTTTTTCTCTGGTGGGTAAATAAGAAGAAAAACACCAGATAATAAAGTAAAGGCTAAAAATAGAAAATGGGAGGAAAACAAAAATGTATTTTGTATAGGCTGAATTAAGAAAGAAAGAAATATGTATATAATATTGCTGGAAATCAAATCACACATTTAGCATGCAAATAGACAAGAGAAAAAGCATTTTATGGAAAAGCAAGATTTCTGAAAATAACCAAAGTAGATAACCACTTTTCTCTTCGCCAAATTAAGTCGGGGAGGGTAGAATCTTGGGTTCAAATAAAATGCAGATAACATAATTTCCTGGTGGGCAAAAATGGCTTTAGCCAATACCCAAAACCCTAAGGAGAACTCTGTATATTTATAAGCACCAGCCTCCTCTCCTTCTCAAAAAGAACTTTGAAAAAAAAACACCATATAAAAACATAAGGCAAGTGAAGGAAAAGAGCTTGAGGCTAAAGGCAGAGGTTTATCAATTAATTAAGGAAGCAAAGAAGAGAACTAGGTGAGAAAACTCACTCAAAAACTTAAGGCACTAAGTCCTAAAGAAGGCAGCCTGTTATAAATTAATTTTTCTCAAAAGAGTATGTGATTGTTTTTTTTAGAAATTAAGAATGCTTTAATGCTTGATGGTTGTTCTGATTTTTTTATTCTGTGAATATTCTTAATATGATCAGTATGCATGAATAAGTAATTTAAAAACCCAGATCTCTTTCTGATATGATATTGGATAGAAATATAAATAAATACCCAGAAATAAAATGTTGAATATAAGCAAGTAGTGTTGGTTTTGGCTCAAACCAGAAGGACTGATAAGCATATGGGCTGCAATATACATATGTATATGTGCTGAGGCTTAAAATGAAAAGGAATTAGGAGTGCAATAGGCTTGCCTATGTGCTGATACTCCTGATTCAAAGAAAATATACAATACCCACCCAGCAAATAGATTTTGTGATTTAGGAAGCTTGGTCAATCTGAGTTAACTAAAGCACAGATGTTTGCAATAAAATCTTCTCATAGAGCCATGAACCAATTTTAGTTGTCTATACCTCTTTAAAATTGCAAGAACATGTTTTAATAAGTACCAATACTTAAATTGCTTGGTTGTCTCTGTTTGTTATATGAATGATGAGGAATGCTATGAGAGGAATGCTTGTTTTAGTAAAATGACCCACTGATTAGGTTGCCTTGAAAAATTTAAAAGAGAAAGTATCTGAGAACCTGATTAGGGAATGGGGTCAAGATTACTGCAGGAATGACTTGTTTTCTTGAGTAATGCAAGTTGACACATGGCTTGTTTAAGTCCTGAGATCTTTGTGTAATGGAGTGAATTAGTTCATTACAGTGTGTCCATTGATTCATAAAATTGCAGGTGAGACCAGGATAGAAAAATATAACAAGGGAAGAATATTTGACATGATGAGGAACTAGAGTTTTCCCAGAAATGAAATATGAGGAGGGAATATATGGTTTAACTCATGTTGGTTATCTTTCTATTTTGTGTGAATAATTATTGGATTTATGACTGAATTGAATGCCTAAATGTATGTGCCATATCTATATATAATGCCTCTGGAAAGAAAGATTAAAGTGTGCACATGCACAATGACACAGAACATGCACACAAGTATTACTTGTTTTCAAAGGGCAGAACTAAATGTATATGTACTTAATTCCATTTTAACTTGATTAATTAATTGCTTTAGTGGATTTTCTCATACCAGACATGTGTCTGACCCTAGTGTGCTAATGGCATTTGGGGTGTCTCATTTAAAACGAGGCAGCTTCAAATGCTTTTTCAGGAACAGCAGCCTCTAGGTAGGAGTAGAAGCAAGGCATTGAGAAGAAGATTATAGCATGCTAGAATTAGATAGATAAGAGCTTAAAAGATGAAATCTGCATGTATTGTTATTTTGAAATTTCCATTGTAGCAAGTACTGAGTGATGTTGGATATTTGGTTAAATATTTTGTTAAGAATTTCACTTGTAACTGGAATTTAGATTATCTGAGTTTCATTATCTGGAAGGTTGAAAGGTTTTATCTATAATTTTGTAAGTAAACTGAGTAAGAATGTAAGCAAATAGTAGAATTACATTTTATAAATGTATTAGTCAAATCTTGAAGTCTATAAATAATTTTAAGGATTGAAAAAGTAGAAACAGTTGGGTCTTGAAGATCAACATAGATAATCTTACTTAGTGAAAAATGTATCCAGAACATAAAGGCATATGGTAAGAGAATTAGGAGTCTGCATGTTTTCAGAATTGCCATTTGCATCATGCCATTGTCTATACCTAGATTGCATTTCATTTAGCCTAGTATCATGGCATCAAGGAATCAAGCCTCTGGAATATGATAATTCATTTAAAAATACCCCAGGTATGAGTTTGCATATAAGGTAGATTTTATAGGAAAGCAAACATAGGAAATGATAGAAGCTTATATCATTTTCAAAGCACAGAAACTCTACTATTAATTTTATAGATAATCATAACATAATTACTTGGGTTCTATGGATCATATTTCATAGAGGATCCAGCAAGCTATCAAAGAATAAAAATCATGTTGTTACCTATTTGAACAAACAATTTTATTACATAAATGAAATTTAGCTATGTGGGGGATTGATTAAATTTAATCAATCAATATAACCTCTTGTTTGCCATAACCTGATCTAACAAGAGGGGCACATGCATCTCCATATGTGTGTGCATATCCTTGTGGTTGCACTGATATATCTATATTAGTAAAACTTTTGATCCTGGATAAAGTTTGTTTATTGGAAAAAGGAAAATGACCCTGGAAAATATATTTGTTAATGAATGATATATATATATATATATCACTTTGTAAAAAAAAATCTTTACAAAATTAAGGCAGTAAAGAGAGGGTCATTGCAGGTAAACTATTTTTCTATTTTGTTGTATATATATATATATTTTATATATATAAATTTTTATTTAATTAAATCAAAAATAAAAATCGATATACCTCACTGACGAGATTATCACGGCATCGATCATCTCAGGTCAATGCAACGAAGCCCTAGTCGTGATCACAGCAGCTCGAATTCCCATCGACTATCTCCTCCGAGCCCTGCGCGCGCACGCCCCTTCTCGATGCTGACGTCGCCGCCATCGTTCTGCCCCAATCACGATATCGCGAGCCACCCACTCTTCCTCCGATTCCATCTCGCGAGCTATCCGCCACCGCGAGCTACGCGAGTCCACGATGCCATCAACGAATATCATCGCCCTCACCTCGGCTTCGACTGCGAAGTCGATTAAGCTAATCACGACCAGTTCCCCTAAATCAAAGTCGCACGCGGAGCTGTTGATTTTGAATCGAAGGATGGAATGATTTGTTCTTTTTTTTTCGATTTCATTCGAACTGGGGAGAACGGCTTCGGTCATAAAATTTTCGTTTTGAAGCTTCTGTTTTTAAATTGAACGAGATTAATTTTAAATCCTCGCTGTTTGATTTTGCAAAGAGGAAGGGGACGCCTATTGAATTGGAAGGACGCGTGTTCAAAATGAAGACAGGTGTTAAATTAAGGGAAGCACTTGTACGTCATTTGAAAAGGCAGGGGAACACGTGTTTTAGATTTCTCTACGTGTCCGCAAAGGCTTGACACAGTATTTTAATGCAACAATATTATTTATATTTAAAATTTCAAATTCAAATTGCCTTGGTTTTCACAATTCAAATTCGATCTAAATTCCAACGCGTTTATATATCGTACGCTCACACAACAACTCCAAATATTACGAAAATTGATATCCGATAATAATACAATATTATGGATCCAATGGAACTGGTTTCGTCAAATTCCGAGACTACGCCCCGGACCGCTATTTTTAAATTCAATTTAAACGATATAAATTCAAAACTGAACATAACAGTTCCAAATTCAATTCTGAAAGTTCCAGTACCTTCAGAATTATTAATATAAATTTTCTAAGTCTTTAGATTATTTTTAATCAGCTTAAAACTGAAGATACAACATTTTACCCAGTTTCAAAAATTAAATTCAATAATTTAATTGACAAATACCATTCTGATATTTGAATTTCAAATTAAATTATCATTCGAATATTTAAACTAATTAAATATTCACATTTTAAATATCAAAAATTCAGGGTCGTTACAATCTTCCCCCCTTAAAAGAATTTCGTCCCGAAATTACAAGTAAAGAAGAATGCTCCAATTCCCATTAACTATTTTCTTAAATTCAAATAGTTTTAACAAATTTTCAAACCCAAATCTTTTTATTAAAGATTTGTTATCACTTCAACTAACTTTCTAAAATCTTCCATAGTTTCCAAACAACTTTATTTTACTTCACAATTCAAATTTAAATTTAAATTGTAAACTTTTCAAAATCTCTCAAAAATTTTCTAACACTCGAAATTTTTGAAAAATTTCGCCAACGTCTCCTTTGCGCGGCTAGCTTGGTACGACTACAAAACGTCCCTACGGACCCTCAGATTTCAAAAAGAAAAAGGAAAAGCCAAGCGGCTAGACAAGAAAATCATCAAATCTCATATTTAAATTCAAATACTTACCTTTTGTCGAGCAATTCAAATTTATCTTTGAAATCAAAATCCCATTTTCCTTAGCCTTCTAATACCTGTATATCCAATTTAACTATATCCAACTACAGATTCTAAAAATCATTTCACACATTTTCTTACATAAGTTTTCATATCTACTACTATTCAAATAGCTTTTCTGTTATCATATGAATTCAATTCATTTACAACTTTGAATATTGAATTTTATCTGCCATTCCTTTCTTAAGTTCAAGATAAAAAAATTCAAATTCATCTCCAAATCATATTTTCTTTGTCATTCCTTCAATTAGTTTCACTTACTAATTTTATTTCAATACTTCACTTTGTTTATTAAAAATCAAATTAAATTTCCAATATTCAGCTTAAATTCCATTTACCAACAGATTCAAAACAAAGTTCAACATTCAGTTTAAATTTTATTTACTTGTAATTCATAAGGTTTCAATACAACTTAAATCGCTTCCATCTAATTCACATTCAATTTCTATTCAATTCAAATGATTAACAACTCACTTTCTTACATTCAATTCATTTCTAAGTGAATCTAACTCATATCTATTTCAATTGATACAAAAATCAATTATTAACTCATAGAATTTATACAGTCTCGTTTTTATCAAACGATAATTCTTTTATATGCAAATTTCAACGATATTCACTTAATAGAATATCCATTCTAGTTCATAACTAATTTAAATTGATACCGATTCAATTCCATTTCATTTCCAATTGGTTCCATTCAATTAAATTTGCATTTTACTAATCAAACAAATTTCATCGAAACCATTCAATAAAATTTACATTCCATATTCTCATTCATTTCATTGAAACCATTTAACAAAATTTTTCTTAAGTCGAGCATTTATTCAATATTTACTTAAGCTATTTCACTTCAAAATTCAAGTTCCTTTCCTTGTAAACAATTTCCAATTTCAATTCTTGATTTGATTTTTATTTATCAAATCTATTCCATTCACTAATTTAATTCAATTAGTATATTCGCTTATCCTTTTTAAATTTCACATTTCCATATTCAATTCATCTCGAATTTATTTTATCTTTATCAAGGAAATTCAATTTATTTCTACTACTTGAATTTATATACAAATTCAACCCATTTTAAATTTAGCTTACAACTCAACTTTAGTTTAACCAATTTAATCTCCAATTTATTATTGCGTGAATTAATACATTATCAAATCAGTTTACTTAAACTCAATCCATTTGATTTTATTTTCCAAAGTTTGGATTTTTATTCAACTTTATTCAAATCAAATTTCATTTCATTTCTTTAATTCATTTATTTACAAATGTAAACTCATTTGTTCATTCACAAATTCATTTCTTTTCAATTTAAATTTTATTACAATCAAATTTCTGATATTTTATAAGTTATCAACTTATTTACATTCCAAAATAATTTAAAGAAATTCCAGAATCAAACAATTACTCTGGCACTTTATTTTAATTTAGAGAATTCATTTATAAATTCACATTACCAATTTTATTTCCTTAATGACTTTTATTCTCAAATACTTTTCTGAAATTCTATTTCCAATTATAAATTACATTTACAATTTATCTTTTACAAATCTCATTTGTATATGAATTTAATTCCTTATATTTTCAATTCGTATTTATAAATTCCGTTTGTTAAATGAATTTATCTCTAAATGTTTGGTTATACATTTTATTTATTATTCAATTTCAATATAACAGTGATAATAATTCAATATTATCTTTTCCTAACAAACAAGCATCCATATACTATAATAATTCATAGAAAATCATTTCCTTTCTATACAAAAATAGTTTTGGGCAAAATTATTTCATTTACCCTATTTTTAAAACAATATTGTGTCCGTTTATCTTGTTTAAGAGTTTAGAAACCCCTATCGATTACAGTTAGCTAGACTGCACTGACCAGAATCTATAAACAATCAACCGATAAGTCAACACAATACAAAACAAATTTTATATTCACTAACAAATACGCGCTCATATCTATTATTAGACTCAACTCATTCTAGAGTACTACTGACTCTATCTCTAATGTAACAACCCTGTATTTTACAATTATTTTTAAATTGATTTTTCCAGATTTAAAAGCTTTATTTATGAAAAAGAATAAATTTTGTTATTTTAAGTATAAACTTTGACTTTGATGTGGATTAGAATTCCAAATATGACTAAATTTAATATTTCCTGAAAATGTGAATTTTGGTCAATAGTCAAACTTTGACTTTTAAGTTTAAATTTTTAATAGTTTGAAATTATAAATTTTATCTTTTATTATGAAAATAGATTTAATAACTTGAACACTACTTTTCGTTTCGTTGAAAACGGAGTTAAAATGTAAAAGTTATGTACATTTCAATTTTGAGTATAAATTGTTTATTTTGCAATTTTGTTATTTTAAATTGTATAAATTATATTTTTCTTTGTCATATTTTATTTTAATATGTGTTAATATGTTATTTTATGTATATTTTGTCTTTTAAATATTTATAAAGTGATGTTTGAATTTTTCCAAAGCTCATTGAATTTATTTTCTATTTTTAAAGGTAGTTTCCATTTTTCTGCTATTTTCTTCATTTAAATTGTATTTAATTAAAATTTATTTATTCATTTTTATGTATGCATTTTTTTTAATGTTTTTATCTTTATTTATAAATATTTTTCATGTACATACAATTTTCCCAAAGTTCATTTCATTTATTTTCAAATTTTCAAGCCTAATTTACATTTTCTTTGTTATTTTCTTAATTTAATTATATTTAATTAATATTTATTTATTTATTTTTGTTTATTTACTATATTTTCGTGTTTTATCTGTATTTATACATATTTTACATGTATTTAAAATTTAAAAAGAAATGGTGGAAATTTGAAAGGTTTTATAACTCTTGTAACTCCAATGTCCTTTTATCTACCGACCTTTCATTTCTCAACCTCCTCTTTATTGATTTTTGGCCGTACCTTTACTCCATCTTTCAGCCACATTCCTCACTCTTTCTCACGAAAATTTTATCATCTTTCTTGAGAAAAAAACTCACGGCCATTTGTTTTACAAAAATTTGGTAAATTCTATCATCTTTCTTCTTGTTTTTATGATTTTTCTATTGATTGTTGCATTGATCCTTCTTGTGTTTTGCTAGGCCTAGCCTCTACCACCACCACCACCATCCTCTCCACCATCATTTGCAGCAGCTCCTCCTCCTAATCCTCTGCCATGATCATGCCATACCATTCCCTTGACCAAAATCCCACAAAAACTTGCACAAAACTCCTTAAAACATTGCCTAGACCACACATATCATCACCTACCCTCCATATCTTGCTTTGGCCGCCACCTACTCCACCTCCACCACCAATAGACGACCTGAAACCCACTACCACACCTGTACCTAACCCCCTACAGATCTGGCCGTGCCTAAGGTTGCCTTGGTCGTGGCCTTTGGTTGCATGAAATCATGTTTGTTTGCCCTATAGTTGTAGTTCCATGCACACATACCTTTGCATCATCTTTTCCTATGTATGGACGACTTGTTGAACCCAAAACCTGATCCAAACCTGATCCAAAACCCTTCCATTACAGTGCTTTTACAGCCCATTGCTGAAGCATATGAGGTAGAAAGCAAGTGCAAGCATTTCTATTTGATTCTGTGCAGTCTATTCTAGTGTAGTTTTGATCGTAGTTGATTTGAAACTCATCGTTGTTATATTGTTTTGTTTGACTTGTATTCAAGGGATTTGATACTTTGGCTCCTCCACTCTTATTTGAATCGTGTTATCGTGCTTGTTTGGATCTCATTCGTGCATTCGTCGTTGTGTCTCCAGCACAAAACGGTGAGTTATTCTCACCAGACAATATGTACCTATATAACTAGTAAATTGACACCCTGTGAACCTGTAGAAATATATTATCATGTTATATATGCTTATATTATTATCATATGATGTTCACACCTGTTATTACATCTGTTATATCATATGTTACTGTTATTTAATGTTATTCTGTTATTTATATCTGTTATCACACTGCAAGTTCCCTGTAGATTAGAATCACTATGGGTTGAAATGATACATACCCGAACGGACTTTAGAATAGGGAAAAATCGTTATGGGCTGAAATGATAGGCCTGAACGATTTTTATTTAAATTATTTTAACTTGGGATTGCGGGTTTGAAATGATAGAACCCGGATTTTTCTTTTTTTAACTGCGGATTGAAATGATACATATCTGTATCACTTGACCTAAGTTAGAAAATTATATACAGGCCCGTGGTTATTTTATAAAGTGTTTTGGATATTTTTAAGTATTTTAAAAATTATAAATTTATGAAATTTGATTTAAATAGATTTTGAAATGTTTTAAAATAAAGAAATTATGATTTTTATATGTGTTAAAAATGTAATTAATGAATGGTTTAACTGGATTTTTGAAATATAACTTAAGTTGGAAATTTGGAATTTGGTTAAAAATGATATTTAAGTTATATAAATAAAATGGATATTAAATTTTATTTGGAAATGGTAAATATGATAATTTGATTAAATTTTAATTTAAGTGATTTATTAAAGTATTATTGATTTTTCTATGAATTTAAGTGGTTAAATAAATGAATGTTTAAAAGTGATCTTTTAAAATATAACTTGACTTGGAAATGTGAAATTTGGTTTTAATTAAAGGTTTAAGTTAATTAAATAAAATTGGAAATTTAGTTAAATTTGTGAAATGGTAATTTAAATTTTGAAGTGTTAAGTTATTTGTTGAAATGTGAAGAATTGGAAACTTTTACACTTAAATTTATTAAGTAAATTGTTGAAAATTGGATTTAATTATAAGAAATTTATTGTGAAAAAGATACATGTTAAATGATATGTAAATGAACATTTTAAATGTTAAAGTATGATTTTTAAAATGTTTAAAGAGTTTAAAATGAAGTTATTTAATTGCTGGAACTACACTAAAAAGCTGGAAATCACTTTTAATAGCATTCAGAAATGCTATGGTTCTGAATTACACTAAAAATTGAATAAAAGGGCTACTACAGCATTTCTGAAATGCTGTAGTTGCTGTAATTGAACTTATAGGCTAATATTGAACTCAGGCATATTATAGCATTCCCTGGAAATGCTATAATGGTCTGCAGTCTTTGCTGAAACCAAATTTAACCCTTGTTTTGAAATATGAACTACCACAGCACTTCTGAAATGCTGTCTTTTCTGTTTTTGAACTATAATTCAACTAAAACTGAGTTTTAACAGCAGTTTTAAGTGCTGTCTTTGCTGAATTAAAAATGTTTTCAAATATCACTTATAGCAGTTATTTTTAAATGCTATGAAATGCTGAAATTTTAATAATTAGGGTTTTTGACTTAGTAAACGAACTCAGAATGGTTTGAAACTTTGGAAATTGAATACTTGATTTGAAAATATATTAATTACACTTTTAAAAGGTTTAAATGAATTATTTTGATTGGAATATAAACTATTTAAAGGTGATTTGAAATTAAAAGGTATTTAAAGTTGAATATTTGGATTTGAACTGATAGGATATTTTATTATATTAAAATGATTTGAAATGAAGTTTTGTAAGGATATGATATTTTATTATATTAAAATGATTTGAAATGAAGTTTTGAAATGATATGAAAATTTAAATATATGGAAATGGTTTGGAATTGATTTAATCTTTATTTTGATAAAGATATGGTTTGAAATGATATTTTATTTTGAAGTAAAGTATTGTTTTTAAAAGTTATAACCACGGGTTATAATAACGATTGGTTGGCAAAGAGACCGGGATCGGATATGGACATACTCTCTGTCGATACCGAAAACCACTTTGACAACCGTGTACGCGGTGGAGATTCCAGAATGAAGTAGGATGGTGGCGACGTTCTTAAGGTATGTTACGTGGACCCAACTCCCGTGAGTTGGCATAAGGTGGCTAAAACAGGAGCGATCTCGGACCAGTGAGGTAGCACCTCTTCTCGGACACATTTCTTCGATATTATACTCTTACTTGTGATTTGACTAGATGGCCATCCTCCGATTTGGGAATGTTGTTCGAGGTGGAACGGTAGTGGCTGCTATGCGTATCCATCAGTCCGTGTGCGTAATTGGTATATCTACCCTGGCATTGCCTAGTTGTGCCGTGTCACCTACCATATCGAGCTTTACTACGATTATGATTTTAAGATCCGACCGCGTTAAGGTTCTCCATCCCCTTAACGCTATTTTCCGATATGATTATACTTTACTTATTTAGACACTATTATAATAGCGAATATTACTACATAGTAGATATTTTAACGGATCCTTAGAGGATGGGCGGTCCCAAGCATCTTCTAAGTTACTTGTACCCTTATTACAGTTCGCTTGAGTTGGTTTACATTATATAAGTATATATTGTCCTGACTCGAGTGTTTGTGTTTTGCTTTACGCTCGGGTCAGCCTGAGTTATTCACAGATTTGGATTTCCGCTCTCTTGGAGATTTGAATCACTGGAGATTTTCTACTTGTCTTGTCCTATCTATTTCAGTTCCGTTGTTCTACTCAGCTTGTACTTGGTTATCTTATTGATACTTCTGTTGTACTCTATTTCTTCTGTTGTATCTTATGTAACTCTGATATATTTACATAGTAGCTTCATGAACTACTATTTCTTTTACTTCCGTTGCATTATTTTACTCTGTGTCTGTGATCTGTGATTATATTTATTTACTGTATATTCTGAGATTTGCCAAATTTTAATTACAACGCGGTATTTTGAGCAATTCAATTCCAGCATGAGTGTCTACCTATACACTTATAATGGATGCGAATGGTTGAAAATATCGGGTCGTTACAGTTGGTATCAGAGCTTTGGCTTTGAGGCAAAACTCAGCATATGGAGTAGATTTATTTACAGAATCACTTTCGTTCGAGTTTGAATCTTTTCCTCTTGATTCGAATTTCCTTTGAATTTTGGAACGTTCCCTGCGGTTCCAAAATTCATTCTTGTCCCTCACTATTCATCTTCTTTTGATTTTGGAGTGTCACATAACTCCACTTCGAATGATCTTTATAGTGAATTGGCGGTCTCGCCAATATTCTAATTTTCTTGTAAAAGGGTGAAAATCCTTTACAGTCAGCATCGATTCACCAGAGATTTTTATTTATCCTTGGTTTAGATGCTAATATCTTTTATTATTCCAAACTCTATCTCTTGAGATCGAAGGTAGATTTACCCCAGAAAATCCACATTTGATCTTATCCATTAAGTCACGGTTGACCCGGTTAAGGTCGTCCGCGATTTATCTAAGCTTACCCATCTCTCTACTCTGTTTAATCATCTTGTCTTTTGTTCCAATCTATCTTCCAAACATTTTGAACTGTACTTGTAAATTAATGTTTTGTTTTATATTGTGTTGTTTGAGTTGTTGATGTTGATTTGGGTTTTCGATCGATTCGTCTGATCAACGCTATCGATAGGATTTCTAAAACACTTTGACAGAACAAACTGACACAATATTATTTTAAAATTTGGTTTATGAAATAAATTTGGATATATAATTTTATGGAACTTAATAAATTGATAATTTGAAATGATAATACTTGATTTATCATTTATTGTTCTACAAATGAATTTATAAATAGTTGTTTATAAATTTATTTGGGAACTGAAATGAATTTAAAACAAGAAAGTTAAAGAATTTAATTTTCGATGGTTTCAAACCTTGTGTTTAAAATTTTTCAAAGGATATTATTTAAAGTATTTTGAATAAAAATTTGTCTCTAAAGGATTTTAAAGTTTAAAAATTTAGTGCTTTTCTCTTTGTCGCTGGAAAATAATTTCGGTGATGACTGCAGCATCATCGACGTTCATTTTCGAGTTTCGAAGTGAAGAAACCACTCTGTAGTCTTGCTACAGCTTTGTTTTGGAAAATCTGATTGATTTGAATTTCTAAAATATGACTGGATTATAATATATATATAGATATATGATTTAAATTTGATTTAACATATTATGTATATATAATTACTTATCTCCAAATGGTTTGAAGATGTTCGAAGATTCAAATTCTTAAATTTTATCTTGAAGAATAATTTCAATTATAAGAAGAAAAAATAAAAAATTTGGATAAATGATTCAAACTTGAGATAATTGAATTGGAAAGTTTTATTTGTATAATACAATTGCATTCAAATATAACTTACCTTAAATTTTTTTTTTTGAAGTTAACAATGTAATTGGATAATATGCAGTACAGAAATGATTTTATAAATAAAATTTGAGTGGTTATAATAAATGTTATACACTTAAATTTTAGTTATAAAAGATTAACAGAGGTAAATAGTGAAAAAGGAATTTAAAGAGATTTTATTTAAATAACTTAATAATCAAATTTGATTTAATATGGAACCTTAAGTCTAACCTAAGAATTTTAATAATGGTTATTTCCTGAAACGAATATGTTGTATAATAAATAATGTATCTTTGAATAGATAAAATAAAATACATTGGAATTGGACATTTTGTAATAAAGTTTATTTAACTTGAATTCATAGTTTAATTGATGTCTAAATGAATAAATGTGTAAAGAAATTTGATTGTTATATTTGCTATATAAATATTTTATTTATGAAATAGATATGTATTGAAAAATGAATAATTATGATTTAAATAGTTAAAATGTATTTTAACATCACTAAAATTTGATAATTGAGAATTTGGTTTTCAAATGAAATTTTAAGTGTAACTTATTAAAGGAATATCTATTTATGAAATGGGTATTTTAAATAAAGTGTTAGGTTATGTGTTAAATTAAGAGCTAACTAAAATAGTGAACTTTTAACTTAATAAATGAAGTATAGTTTGATTTGAATATTCCATTCATAAAGTTTATTTAATAAGTCATAAGTTAAATGATATCCAAATAAATATTTCTGAAATTGAACTGATTTGAAATATTAATATATCTACTGTAGCATTTTATAAGTACTCCTATTTTGAAAATACAATGTTTTGGAAATTTTTATAATTAAATGAACTTAGAAATGTTACAACTTTAAAATGAATATTATTTGACCTTGAATTAAAATGGTTTAAATGAAGATTACTTTTTTTGGGTGTTATGATTTTCTAAGTATTATGTTTTTTTTTTAAAAAAAAAGAATAACTTGTCCAAAGTGTTATGATTTTAGCAGTGTGATTTCCAAATGATAAACATCCCTAAATTGTTATGATTTCAAAGCATTATGGTTTTAAATTTATTATCTGGTTTTGTTTTTTCCAAACTATCTTTTGGTTGTCCTTATTTCCCTTATCTTGTTACAGAATGGGAAGACTATTGCTTATACCAGTCTATTTAGAAATCTTTCTGTAATCTATGATAATCTTTGTTACTCATCTAGATCTGAACACTGTTTTTCCATTCATAGACTGTCGGTCAAGTGAAAGGGAGATTCAGACTCTAGAGGATCTTTTTCGTGCTTATATTCTTGATTTGATCACCTCCATCTTGTTAAACTTACCTATAACAATAATTATCAGGTGTAATTCCAATCGTCTTATCATCTTGTCTTAATTCTATTTCATTCTATCTTTTTCTGTGCTTTCCCGTACCTCGTTCCTTTTCGGGGACGAAAAGTTTTGAGTGGGGGAGAGTGTAACAACCCTGTATTTTACAATTATTTTTAAATTGATTTTTCCAGATTTAAAAGCTTTATTTATGAAAAAGAATAAATTTTGTTATTTTAAGTATAAACTTTGACTTTGATGTGGATTAGAATTCCAAATATGACTAAATTTAATATTTCCTGAAAATGTGAATTTTGGTCAATAGTCAAACTTTGACTTTTAAGTTTAAATTTTTAATAGTTTGAAATTATAAATTTTATCTTTTATTATGAAAATAGATTTAATAACTTGAACACTACTTTTCGTTTCGTTGAAAACGGAGTTAAAATGTAAAAGTTATGTACATTTCAATTTTGAGTATAAATTGTTTATTTTGCAATTTTGTTATTTTAAATTGTATAAATTATATTTTTCTTTGTCATATTTTATTTTAATATGTGTTAATATGTTATTTTATGTATATTTTGTCTTTTAAATATTTATAAAGTGATGTTTGAATTTTTCCAAAGCTCATTGAATTTATTTTCTATTTTTAAAGGTAGTTTCCATTTTTCTGCTATTTTCTTCATTTAAATTGTATTTAATTAAAATTTATTTATTCATTTTTATGTATGCATTTTTTTTAATGTTTTTATCTTTATTTATAAATATTTTTCATGTACATACAATTTTCCCAAAGTTCATTTCATTTATTTTCAAATTTTCAAGCCTAATTTACATTTTCTTTGTTATTTTCTTAATTTAATTATATTTAATTAATATTTATTTATTTATTTTTGTTTATTTACTATATTTTCGTGTTTTATCTGTATTTATACATATTTTACATGTATTTAAAATTTAAAAAGAAATGGTGGAAATTTGAAAGGTTTTATAACTCTTGTAACTCCAATGTCCTTTTATCTACCGACCTTTCATTTCTCAACCTCCTCTTTATTGATTTTTGGCCGTACCTTTACTCCATCTTTCAGCCACATTCCTCACTCTTTCTCACGAAAATTTTATCATCTTTCTTGAGAAAAAAACTCACGGCCATTTGTTTTACAAAAATTTGGTAAATTCTATCATCTTTCTTCTTGTTTTTATGATTTTTCTATTGATTGTTGCATTGATCCTTCTTGTGTTTTGCTAGGCCTAGCCTCTACCACCACCACCACCATCCTCTCCACCATCATTTGCAGCAGCTCCTCCTCCTAATCCTCTGCCATGATCATGCCATACCATTCCCTTGACCAAAATCCCACAAAAACTTGCACAAAACTCCTTAAAACATTGCCTAGACCACACATATCATCACCTACCCTCCATATCTTGCTTTGGCCGCCACCTACTCCACCTCCACCACCAATAGACGACCTGAAACCCACTACCACACCTGTACCTAACCCCCTACAGATCTGGCCGTGCCTAAGGTTGCCTTGGTCGTGGCCTTTGGTTGCATGAAATCATGTTTGTTTGCCCTATAGTTGTAGTTCCATGCACACATACCTTTGCATCATCTTTTCCTATGTATGGACGACTTGTTGAACCCAAAACCTGATCCAAACCTGATCCAAAACCCTTCCATTACAGTGCTTTTACAGCCCATTGCTGAAGCATATGAGGTAGAAAGCAAGTGCAAGCATTTCTATTTGATTCTGTGCAGTCTATTCTAGTGTAGTTTTGATCGTAGTTGATTTGAAACTCATCGTTGTTATATTGTTTTGTTTGACTTGTATTCAAGGGATTTGATACTTTGGCTCCTCCACTCTTATTTGAATCGTGTTATCGTGCTTGTTTGGATCTCATTCGTGCATTCGTCGTTGTGTCTCCAGCACAAAACGGTGAGTTATTCTCACCAGACAATATGTACCTATATAACTAGTAAATTGACACCCTGTGAACCTGTAGAAATATATTATCATGTTATATATGCTTATATTATTATCATATGATGTTCACACCTGTTATTACATCTGTTATATCATATGTTACTGTTATTTAATGTTATTCTGTTATTTATATCTGTTATCACACTGCAAGTTCCCTGTAGATTAGAATCACTATGGGTTGAAATGATACATACCCGAACAGACTTTAGAATAGGGAAAAATCGTTATGGGCTGAAATGATAGGCCTGAACGATTTTTATTTAAATTATTTTAACTTGGGATTGCGGGTTTGAAATGATAGAACCCGGATTTTTCTTTTTTTAACTGCGGATTGAAATGATACATATCTGTATCACTTGACCTAAGTTAGAAAATTATATACAGGCCCGTGGTTATTTTATAAAGTGTTTTGGATATTTTTAAGTATTTTAAAAATTATAAATTTATGAAATTTGATTTAAATAGATTTTGAAATGTTTTAAAATAAAGAAATTATGATTTTTATATGTGTTAAAAATGTAATTAATGAATGGTTTAACTGGATTTTTGAAATATAACTTAAGTTGGAAATTTGGAATTTGGTTAAAAATGATATTTAAGTTATATAAATAAAATGGATATTAAATTTTATTTGGAAATGGTAAATATGATAATTTGATTAAATTTTAATTTAAGTGATTTATTAAAGTATTATTGATTTTTCTATGAATTTAAGTGGTTAAATAAATGAATGTTTAAAAGTGATCTTTTAAAATATAACTTGACTTGGAAATGTGAAATTTGGTTTTAATTAAAGGTTTAAGTTAATTAAATAAAATTGGAAATTTAGTTAAATTTGTGAAATGGTAATTTAAATTTTGAAGTGTTAAGTTATTTGTTGAAATGTGAAGAATTGGAAACTTTTACACTTAAATTTATTAAGTAAATTGTTGAAAATTGGATTTAATTATAAGAAATTTATTGTGAAAAAGATACATGTTAAATGATATGTAAATGAACATTTTAAATGTTAAAGTATGATTTTTAAAATGTTTAAAGAGTTTAAAATGAAGTTATTTAATTGCTGGAACTACACTAAAAAGCTGGAAATCACTTTTAATAGCATTCAGAAATGCTATGGTTCTGAATTACACTAAAAATTGAATAAAAGGGCTACTACAGCATTTCTGAAATGCTGTAGTTGCTGTAATTGAACTTATAGGCTAATATTGAACTCAGGCATATTATAGCATTCCCTGGAAATGCTATAATGGTCTGCAGTCTTTGCTGAAACCAAATTTAACCCTTGTTTTGAAATATGAACTACCACAGCACTTCTGAAATGCTGTCTTTTCTGTTTTTGAACTATAATTCAACTAAAACTGAGTTTTAACAGCAGTTTTAAGTGCTGTCTTTGCTGAATTAAAAATGTTTTCAAATATCACTTATAGCAGTTATTTTTAAATGCTATGAAATGCTGAAATTTTAATAATTAGGGTTTTTGACTTAGTAAACGAACTCAGAATGGTTTGAAACTTTGGAAATTGAATACTTGATTTGAAAATATATTAATTACACTTTTAAAAGGTTTAAATGAATTATTTTGATTGGAATATAAACTATTTAAAGGTGATTTGAAATTAAAAGGTATTTAAAGTTGAATATTTGGATTTGAACTGATAGGATATTTTATTATATTAAAATGATTTGAAATGAAGTTTTGTAAGGATATGATATTTTATTATATTAAAATGATTTGAAATGAAGTTTTGAAATGATATGAAAATTTAAATATATGGAAATGGTTTGGAATTGATTTAATCTTTATTTTGATAAAGATATGGTTTGAAATGATATTTTATTTTGAAGTAAAGTATTGTTTTTAAAAGTTATAACCACGGGTTATAATAACGATTGGTTGGCAAAGAGACCGGGATCGGATATGGACATACTCTCTGTCGATACCGAAAACCACTTTGACAACCGTGTACGCGGTGGAGATTCCAGAATGAAGTAGGATGGTGGCGACGTTCTTAAGGTATGTTACGTGGACCCAACTCCCGTGAGTTGGCATAAGGTGGCTAAAACAGGAGCGATCTCGGACCAGTGAGGTAGCACCTCTTCTCGGACACATTTCTTCGATATTATACTCTTACTTGTGATTTGACTAGATGGCCATCCTCCGATTTGGGAATGTTGTTCGAGGTGGAACGGTAGTGGCTGCTATGCGTATCCATCAGTCCGTGTGCGTAATTGGTATATCTACCCTGGCATTGCCTAGTTGTGCCGTGTCACCTACCATATCGAGCTTTACTACGATTATGATTTTAAGATCCGACCGCGTTAAGGTTCTCCATCCCCTTAACGCTATTTTCCGATATGATTATACTTTACTTATTTAGACACTATTATAATAGCGAATATTACTACATAGTAGATATTTTAACGGATCCTTAGAGGATGGGCGGTCCCAAGCATCTTCTAAGTTACTTGTACCCTTATTACAGTTCGCTTGAGTTGGTTTACATTATATAAGTATATATTGTCCTGACTCGAGTGTTTGTGTTTTGCTTTACGCTCGGGTCAGCCTGAGTTATTCACAGATTTGGATTTCCGCTCTCTTGGAGATTTGAATCACTGGAGATTTTCTACTTGTCTTGTCCTATCTATTTCAGTTCCGTTGTTCTACTCAGCTTGTACTTGGTTATCTTATTGATACTTCTGTTGTACTCTATTTCTTCTGTTGTATCTTATGTAACTCTGATATATTTACATAGTAGCTTCATGAACTACTATTTCTTTTACTTCCGTTGCATTATTTTACTCTGTGTCTGTGATCTGTGATTATATTTATTTACTGTATATTCTGAGATTTGCCAAATTTTAATTACAACGCGGTATTTTGAGCAATTCAATTCCAGCATGAGTGTCTACCTATACACTTATAATGGATGCGAATGGTTGAAAATATCGGGTCGTTACATCTAATGAGTAACACCCAACAGAGCAGGGTTGTCGCTTAACCGGATGCTCTGATACCACTTGTAACGATCACGATTTTTCGACGCTCGAAAGTCAACATTAATACGTCCACTGTATCAAATGCCGTGCAATCGAATGCCGGAAAACCCAACCATTAGGGTTAAAAGAAGAGGTAGAAGAAAAGATAGAAGAAAAAGAAAGAAGAAACACAGAAACAGAAACAATATCAGAATCTCACATTTCGCAGCGGAACAATATATAATAGATAAATCAATAATCTTTACAACAAAGACTATATCAGTTTATACATACATCAATCAGAGTCAATGTACAACTCAATACAAACAATGGACAGTTATAGAAACCTGTCCTCATACAGAATACACAGCAGAATAAATAAACAAGTACGGTAGTACGCTTCGCCATCCAGCTTATCCCCAAAGCTCCAGAATATCCAGAATATCTTGATAAAAATAACTCTAGGCTGCCCGTGTGGAAAATTATGGGCACCCAGAGTTTAGAAGGGAACAATAAACTCCGAGTCAGTCATGGTGACTGGTGTGAGATCGTAAAACAGTTATTTTCACAAAGAAAATAGAATAGATTCGCAATGCTTTTTTTTTTGAAAATGAAACTACCATAAGACCTCCCACCACACACACAATGCAAACGCAGAATTGGAGGAGATTTCTTCTTATGATAGTCAAAGAGGCTTACTATGCCAATCATTGGATTATTATTATTAATGTCTAGTGTAGAAAACATTTCGAAAGTATAATATTAATCTTAGCCAGCATAGGCATTTCGCACTTATGCCTACTATAGCTACTATGTTCAATAGCAGGTTACCGCCACATTCCATAGCAGGTAATACAATTGCAATCGTAAAGGTTCTTATTGTTTCTTTGGATTTCCAACAAATGGTCAGGCTAAGGAACTTCCTTTCCTACTGCCGAATGGGATCGCCTCAGGTTGGACGTCCCGAGAGACAAACTGCTCTCTGCCAAACAAGGCCGGGTTACCCCTGTAACTAGGTAACTCACGAATATGTCATCACCCGGTCCTTTGGGACCTTTATCCGAGCGCTCGTAACCATCATCACACATAATAAATAAGGTGTGTCCACATGAGTAAGTATCTGGACTCCATACCATGATACCACCCCTTTCCAGAAGGAAATGACATACCCTAAAGGGCGTGACCCTTATAACCTTGCCGCAACATTCCTGTTTCGACCATTTCTGGGTGGTTGAGGCCCTGACGAAGTCTCGTCCACAAAGCTACGATTTTTCACAAAGCCGTGCTTTGATCACAAATGATCAATAAATGATCATCGTCACAGCAACACTCAGCATGCCACAATACCAAATTGGGAATATATCGCTGATAAATTTCAACTACATAACCTCTGAGCTCGTACGTCTCAGAGAAGGGTGTTAAGCAAAGAGAATAAATTCTCCACCACCAACAGAAATGCATTTGAAAGAAATCAGCTTTACATCTCAAATTGTAATGTTAGACACGTAACCATACAAGTCTGTTCCGGGTTCGAACAGAACCGAAGGCACTTCCAAAAGAAGTCCTTGCAAATCCGGATATTCACAATCCCGATAAAACTTCCCATCACAAAGGAAATCTCAATACCGTAGCTAACGGTGCAGAGACAATCGATAGATCATCCTATCGTTTTCACAAATACCCGGTCTTCATCACCGGTCTTCAATACGATCCATATCATCGTATTATTATTCAGATTGGGTTATCTGACACAAAGGTCCTTTCTCGGCTAAACCAAATAATAAGCGTTTGTTTTAAAACAATTCAAGTGTCATTTCAAAGGCAATATTGATAGTCGGTGATTTAACTATCAACAATATTCACAATAATCATCAGATTCAAATAATTTTCCCAAATTATTTATTTTCAAATATCTTCACGATATATGGTTTATACTTCAACCATTTGGAAACAATTTCCCAATTACATTCATTTAAACCCCTTAAATAAATCCTTATCGATTTATTTCAAATTTACATCCCAATCAGTAAATTTATTTCCACACTTCATCACTTTGAAAATAAATTTCAAATCACTTTTCCTTACACGGAATATATTTCCAAATATATCTTTTCAAAAACCAGCTTTCGAACCTTTAATTTTTATTTTAAAAAGCTACTTTGGAAAATATACTCAGCTTTATAGTGAAAATACAATTCCACTTCAAAATGGTCCATTTAAACCAATTTAATAAATCCTTATCGATTTATCTTAAATTTACGTTCCAAATCCGTAAATTTACTTTCACACTTTAAAAATAAATCAGCGTTTATTTTTTTTAAACAAATTCCCCTTTCATTTATAAATTCTATTCGGAATTTACATTCTCAAATATTCACTTTCAACACCAAATCGATTTTCAAATTGATTTCTCAATTTTATTTCAAACTCCAAATCATTTTACAAATCGATTTTCAATTTATTCTCAACACAAAAATAAATTTTCCATCAAATACCAAATAAATTTCCAAATCGATTTCTTAAGGATTTATTTCCAATTACCAAATCAATGTTCAATTGGATTTCTACAAATTTATCGCCTTTAAAATAAATTCTTTTATATTTTCCAAATCCTTTAAAATTCCATTTCAAATAAATTTTCTAACTTTCGAATAATACTATTCAAAATCCATTTATTAAAATCTTTTCCCATATCTTGGAATTTATTCAATAAAATTTTGACAATCCATTTTAATACTTAAAAATTCCTTCTTTCAAATAAATTCAATTCTTAAAATAAATTCATTTAAAATTTTCCACTTTAATTAAAAATCCAATTTATATTCATTTCTGGTATCCAACGATACCAAAAATACATTCGGCTAAATTTTAGCCTTCAACACATTCAATCACAGATATAATCATACACATATTATAAATAATAAATCACAGAACATATGAAACCAAATTCAAATGTTTTGAGGAATCCTGTTGGATCCCTCCAACCTGTTTCCCTGCATCCACAGATGTTAGCACAATACCAATTCCACTTCGAGGTGGAATATCGCGGTATATAGGATTTTATAAAATATCATCCGCTTACTAACGGCGCAATAGGGTCTCATCCGCTATACAATGCGGGAAATCAATCAATCCAATATATACATATGCCAATATGTATATATTGCTATATATATAGATATATCCTACTATATCCAATATCACAAATGCAAATATCAATCAATCAATAACTGAAAAAATATCAAATTCCAATTTGAGTGAGAAGATCTCACCTTAGCTTTTTATTTTGCATTCCATTTCCATTTCGGCTTGATTCTCGATTTTTAAACCTTGTATAAACAATTTATACAATTTATCAATATTCGAAAAAAATTGAATAATAAAATTCTTTTCAATAGATTTATTAAACTAAGTATTTCAATTTCAAACTAACTTCCTTGTTTCATTAAACTAAATCTCATTTACATATATATTTCAAACATTTTTCTTATATAAATTTCTTTTAAACGATTCTCCTTTTAAACTACATATATATTTTAAATCTGCATATATATATATATTTTATTTCATAGAACAACAGCAGTTTATCTTCTCATATACATATTAAATCGAATAGAATTTAGACTTTCGAAATCTTATCTGAATATATATACGTTTTCTATAAATAACATAAATAGAAATTTTATTACTGTAACTCTTCTAAACTGTTTATATAAATAGGTAAACTATTTTTCTATTTTGCTGTATATATATATATATATTTATATATTTTATATATATATATAAATTTTTATTGAATTAAATCAAAAATAAAAATCGATATACCTCACTGACGAGATTATCACGGCATTGATCATCTCAGGTCAATGTAACGAAGCCCTAGCCGTGATCACAGTAGCTCGAATTCCCATCGACTATCGCCTCCGAGCCCTGCGCGCGCACGCCCCTTCTCGAAGCTGACGTCGCCGCCATCGTTCTGCCCCAATCGCGATATCGCGAGCCACCCACTCTTCCTCTGATTCCATCTCGCGAGCTACGCGAGTCCACGATGCCATCAACGAATATCATCGCCCTCACCTCGGCTTCGACTGCGAAGTCGATTAAGCTAATCACGACCAGTTCCCCTAAATCAAAGTCGCACGCGGAGCTGTTGATTTTGAATCGAGGGATGGAATGAATTGTTCTTTTTTTTTTGATTTCATTCGAACTGGGGTGAACGGCTTCGGCCATAAAATTTTCGTTTTGAAGCTTCTGTTTTTAAATTAAACGAGATTAATTTTAAATCCTCGCTGTTTGATTTTGCAAAGAGGAAGGGGATGCCTATTGAATTGGAAGGACGCGTGTTCAAAATGAAGACAGGTGTTAAATTAAGGGAAGCACTTGTACGTGATTTGAAAAGGCAGGGGAACACGTGTTTTAGATTTCTCTATGTGTCCGCAAAGGCTTGACACAGTATTTTAATGCAACAATATTATTTATATTTAAAATTTCAAATTCAAATTGCCTTGGTTTTCACAATTCAAATTCGATCTAAATTCCAACGCGTTTATATATCGTACGCTCACACAACAACTCCAAATATTACGAAAATTGAAATCCGATAATAATACAATATTACGGATCCAATGGAACTAGTTTCGTCAAATTCCGAGACTGCGCCCCGGACCGCTATTTTTAAATTCAATTTAAACGATATAAATTCAAAACTGAACAGAATAGTTCCAAATTCAATTCTGAAAGTTCCAGTACCTTCAGAATTATTAATATAAATTTTCTAAGTCTTCAGATTATTTTTAATCAGCTTAAAACTGAAGATACAACATTTTACCCAGTTTCAAAAATTAAATTCAATAATTTAATTGACAAATACCATTCTGATATTTGAATTTCAAATTAAATTATCATTCGAATATTTAAACTAATTAAATATTCACATTTTAAATATCAAAAATTCAGGGTCGTTATAGAAGCCACTACCGTCCACCTCGAACAACACTCCCAAATCGAAGGGTGGCCACAAAAATCAAAAAGTAATAGAATGGAATCGAAGAAGTGCGTCCGATAAGAGGTGCTACCTCACTGGTCCGAGATCGCTCCTGTTTTAGCCACCTTATGCCAACTCACGGGAGTTGGGTCCACGTATATACCTTAGGATCGTCGCCACCATCCTACTTCATTCTGGAAACTCCACCGCGTACACAATTGTCAAAGTGGTTTTCGGTATCGACAGAGAGTATGTCCATATCCGATCCCGGTCTCTTTAACAACCAATCGTTATTATAACACCGTGGTCATTTCAAAATAGTTTATACTTCAAAACCAAAATATCATTATCATTTCAAAACTCAATTTAATACGATATCATTTTCACTTCAAATATATCCCTTTTCAAAATCATATCACTTTCCAAGGTTACAACGATTTCGAAATCATAGTCTTTTTTTAAAAATCAAAACACATTGGAAATCACAGCTTTGAAATCACAGTATTTTGGAAATCATAACACTTTCCTTTTAAACAGTTTAGATATTAAAATCAGTATATATAATAAAATAGTTTATAAATAAAATAGTTTATAAATAAAATAGTTTATATAAATAGTTATAGGTTAAAAATAGTTTAAAATAAAATAATTTATATTAAAAATAATTTATATTAAAATAGTTTATATTAAATAGTTATAAGTATCAATAGTTTTAAATATAATTTAAAATTTCTTTATAAAATAAAATAGTTTCCTCAAATTTCACAAATCGATTCAAATTAACTCGAATTCCAAAAATTTAATTTAATCAAATCTCAAATCATCAGTTTCAACTCGATTCAGCTTCTAAATAAACCATTTCAAATTATCGATTTCAAATACATATCTGAACCATAAAATAAGCCATTTCAATTTTAATATATTTCAAAGCTTTAAATATTCAACATTTCAAACCAAATTCAATAAATTTATATACATATCAAATTCACTTTACAATTATTTAGTTTTGAAATATTAACTTAATCATTTCCATAACATTTAAATACAATTTCAATTTACAAATTTAAATAAACAAAATATCCCATTTATATATATATATAAGTTTGAAATATCCATTTAAGTCACCTTTTCAAATTTCAAGTTGTAAAACACTTCTTTAAATTTCAAATTCAATACATTTCAAATCAAACTTATTTAAGTATAATTCTTAAATAAATATAATTTCAATCAATTTCAAATCATTATAAATTCTATATTTGAAAATATAGATATTAAATAAATACTTAAACATATTATTTATCAACTTTATTAAATCAACTTTAATGAATCTTTAAAATCAATATTTATCAAAACCATATATTTCTTTTCAAAACCAAAGAAATCATTTTCAAAACATTTATATATAGACCAACGGTGTCTGTATATAATTTTCTACCCTATGGTCAAGTGATACGGGTATTTATCATTTCAATCCGCAATTTAAAACATATTCGGGTATATATCTTTTCAACCCGAAATCCCAAATTCAATTCAATGAAAATTGCTTGGGTTTATCATTTCAACCCATGACGATTTTCTCCTATTCTACATATCGTTCGGGTATGTATCATTTCAACCCATAGTGATTCTATACTAACAGGGAACTTGCATAGTGATAACAGATATGATAATAAAATAACAACAGCAACATGCATATATCAACAATATAAATAACAGATATGGTGTCAGATGTCACAGGTGAACAGATACAGATTATGGCATATATATAACAATGTAAATAACTAACAGCAGCATATTTCAATTGACATTTCAATTGAAATCAAATTTAATAAATATAAGAACATTAATCATGAGTGATTGCTCACCTTTCGAGGCTAGAGAGAAAACAACGGGATGAGTTACGGATCCAAGCATGGATTTCGAAGCAAAGCACGATGGACTCGAGTTCGACGGACAAGCTGATAATAGGAAGTGATGAGAATGAATCAAATCAAAAATTTGTTTGATAAAATTTTAAGACACATTTATAAAATCAAAATCCTAATATCATAATCATCCTACAATCTATACAAATTCCTTTTTACTATACATACCAATACATCAACAGTGTACTAAACTGACACACAATAAATGATTGTGCAACCTATATGCATATATATATATATATATACAGAAGTTAGGATTTTATAAACGAAAGATATGCAAAACATTGTATCAAATATATATCAAATATATATACAACTGGAAATTTTTTTTATAAACTAATATATATAGACCCAGCAGTTCATACCTATAAACTTGTAAAACTTATATACATAACCAAACTGTTTCATTATAGATCTTTTATAAAAGTATATATACATATATTCAGGACTTTATAATATAGTATGGTGTAAGTATCTATATTGCACACGTATATGATAAGTGCATTCATCTAATATATATATTTCCTAATATAAACAGTGTATATATGAATAAACACAGGCTAAAACTTTAATATATGAATAATGTTTAAAATAAATAAGAATATATCTTATAAACAACCACACAATTTTACCATATGATCTTAATATAAACAACACATGCACAGTATGGAAATGGGTAAGAGTATATGTATAAGCAATATATGTATGAGGAAAACAATATACACATATGCAGTAAATATATATATATATATATATATATATATATATATGAAAACCAGAATGTATGAGCTATATAAAACTGTCAAAGTATGCATATACATTATATATATATTTGAACAGTAAAATTTAGTAAACAACTTTATAATTTTATAAACTTTAAAACTGCAAAATAAACAGAAGAAAGCAAAGCAGCATACGGGTTCAAATATAAGTATATACATTTTCTAATATATATGAACAACCTTGTATAAAAATAAAATAATATACCACATAACTTATATAATACACATCTCTGAAACTGTATAGTATAATAACCCATTTATATTGGTATAAACTCACAACTGCGAAATTTGAAGTTTCTACAAATACAACTACATATATATATATATATATATATATATAACTGTAACACATATTTTTATACCATTCCATAATATATTATATATACAATAACAACATATATATATATATAATATACAACATTCACCCATATGCAGATCGACACACAAAAATAATAATCAAAGTATATAAATACTATAGATTTACGTATTATATATATACATAACACTTACCAAGCCCTTGAATATACTGACTATAAAAATTTACATATATATAGATAAACGTCAATACACGAACAACTTATATATTATACATCAAAAACCTATCTATACATATGTTAAATTATGACAAATAGGCAAACCCCTATACCCTGTTCAATAGCAGATCAATGTAAACTCTATATATATACTTACATACCTATATACACACTTCGTTTCTATAAAGAGAAGTCGAGAGTAGGGAAGTTGTGCTAGTGACTCGGTGGGGCAAGGTGTGGCCGAAGCCAGTTGTTTGACAGGGGAATGGGAAAGGAAAAGCGGTGAGGGCTGGAGCAGAGGCGGAGGCGGTGACGTCAGTGGGTGGGCTACAGTGGACAAGGTCGGTGATAGGCTGACTGGGCGGCCACTATGGTTCACGGTGGGTTGGAGAGTTGCTTGCGTGGGAAGGATCTGGGTTGGTGGGGTGGACTTAGAAAAAGTGTAGATCTATATGAGGAGAAGACGAACATTATACAACTTTATTATATATTCTCTTTTTTCCCAACTGAAAGGCAAAATGTATCGGAAAAGAATTCGAACGAACAAAATGTATGAACCAAAACACACTTTATTGAAATGGTAAAATGTCAGAGAATATCAAAAGTTAATAACCAATGGTTATATAAATTTTTAGCCGTTTGGCAAATGAATGGGCACAAAAGTTTGGAGACTCGAAACTGGTACCGCTATGATAATCGTTTTACTGATTTCGTGGCGTACCCGACCCCGAAATATACAAATGAATATACTACGGAGATCAGCACGACGAGACGATCAAAACGGTATACAGATGTCAGTGGTACGACCATCCGAGAAAAAGTCAGTATCGGTACCGAAATGCTGCTAATCTATCGCAAATAAGGTAAACGAAGCAATAGAGTATGTGATTGTTTTTTTTTTAGAAATTAAGAATGCTTTAATGCTTGATGGTTGTTCTGATTGTTTTATTCTGTGAATATTCTTAATATGATCAGTATGCATGAATAAGTAATTTAAAACCCAGATCTCTTTCTGATATGATGTTGGATAGAAATATAAATAAATACCCAGAAAATAAAATGTTGAATATAAGCAAGTAGTGTTGGTTTTGGCTCAAACCAGAAGGACTGATAAGCATATGGGCTGCAATATACATATGTATATGTGATGAGGCTTAAAATGAAAAGGAATTAGGAGTGCAATAGGCTTGCCTATGTGCTGACACTCCTGATTCAAAGAAAATATACAATACCCACCCAGCAAATAGATTTTGTGATTTAGGAAGCTTGGTCAATCTGAGTTAACTAAAGCACAGATGTTTGCAATAAAATCTTCCCATAGAGCCATGAACCAATGTTAGTTGTCTATACCTCTTTAAAATTGCAAGAACATGTTTTAATAAGTACCAATACTTAAATTGCTTGGTTGTCTCTATTTGTTATATGAATGATGAGGAATGCTATGAGAGGAATGCTTGTTTTAGTAAAATGACCCACTGATTAGGTTGCCTTGAAAAATTTAAAAGAGAAAGTATCTGAGAACCTGATTAGGGAATGAGGTCAAGATTACTGCAGGAATGACTTGTGTTCTTGAGTAATGCAAGTTGACACATGGCTTGTTTAAGTCCTGAGATCTTTGTGTAATGGAGTGAATTAGTTCATTACAGTGTGTCCATTGATTCATAAAATTGCAGGTGAGACCAGGATAGAAAAATATAACAAGGGAAGAATATTTGACATGATGAGGAACTAGAGTTTTCCCAGAAATGAAATATGAGGGGGGAATATATGATTTAACTCATGTTGGTTATCTTTCTGTTTGGTGTGAATAATTATTGGATTTATGACTGAATTGAATGCCCGAATGTATGTGCCATATCTATATATAATGCCTCTGGAAAGAAAGATTAAAGTGTGCACATGCACAATGACACAGAACATGCACACAAGTATTACTTGTTTTCAAAGGGCAGAACTAAATGTATATGTACTTAATTCCATTTTAACCTGATTAATTAATTGCTTTAGTGGATTTCTCATACCAGACATGTGTCTGACCCTAGTGTGCTAATGGCATCCGGGGTGTCTCATTTAAAACGAGGCAGCTTCAAATGCTTTTTCAGGAACAGCAGCCTCTAGGTAGGAGTAGAAGCAAGGCATTGAGAAGAAGATTATAGCATGCTAGAATTAGATAGATAAGAGCTTAAAAGATGAAATCTGCATGTATTGATATTTTGAAATTACCATTGTAGCAAGTACTGAGTGATGTTGGATATTTGGTTAAATATTTTGTTAAGAATTTCACTTGTAACTGGAATTTAGATTATCTGAGTTTCATTATCTGGAAGGTTGAAAGGTTTTATCTATAATTTTGTAAGTAAACTGAGTAAGAATGTAAGCAAATAGTAGAATTACATTTTATAAATGTATTAGTCAAATCTTGAAGTCTATGAATAATTTTAAGGATTGAAAAAGTAGAAATAGTTGGGTCTTGAAGATCAACATAGATAATCTTACTTAGTGAAAAATGTATCCAGAACATAAAGGCATATGGTAAGAGAATTAGGAGTCTGCATGTTTTCAGAATTGCCATTTGCATCATGCCATTGTCTATACCTGGATTGCATTTCATTTAGCCTAGTATCATGGCATCAAGGAATCAAGCCTCTGGAATATGATAATTCATTTAAAAATACCCCAGGTATGAGTTTGCATATAAGGTAGATTTTATAGGAAAGCAAACATAGGAAATGATAGAAGCTTATATCATTTTCAAAGCACAGAAACTCTACTATTAATTTTACAGATAATCATAACATAATTATCTGGGTTCTATGGATCATATTTCATAGAGGATCCAGCAAGCTATCAAAGAATAAAAATCATGTTGTTACCTATTTGAACAAACAATTTTATTACATAAATGAAATTTAGCTATGTGGGGGATTGATTAAATTTAATCAATCAATATAACCTCTTGTTTTCCATAACCTGATCTAACAAGAGGGGCACATGCATCTCCATATGTGTGTGCATATCCTTGTGGTTGCACTGATATATCTATATTAGTAAAACTTTTGATCCTGGATAAAGTTTGTTTATTGGAAAAAGGAAAATGACCCTGGAAAATATATTTGTTAATGAATGATATATATATATCACTTTGTAAAAAAAAATCCTTACAAAATTTAGGCAGTAAAGAGAGGGTCATTGCATTTGGTATCAGAGCTATGTTATTAAACATAGCAGAAATAAATATCAAGTTCTCTGATAGAAATAAAATTTAAAGAGACTAAATATATAACAGTGTTTTCAGTGTAAATAAAACCACTGAAATAAAAAAAAATTACCAATCAAACTAACCAGCTATGTAAATTATTATTAGCAAACTATGGTAGGAAGACCACCAAATCAGGGAGCAGGATCTTCCAATGCACCACCAATGGTCAACCTGCAAGACTTGGTGAGAGCATTTAGGGATGGGGCAGAACAAAGGCAAGGAAATCCCTATGAAGAGCTCTCAAAATTACTTAAGACATATATTCATTTAGGAGGCAAAAGCTTTTAAGGGACAGAGAGTATTATGGAATTTCAAGCATGGTTGAGAACATTGGATAGAATTTTCAATGACATGCAACTTGATGATCAAAGAAAGAGGCAAGTGGCTTCGAGACAGCTAAAAGGAGTAGCTTTAAGCTGGTGGGAAGTAATCATTGCAGGAAGAAATGAGAATGAAATCACTTGGAATCAATTCAAAGAGATGTTGGAAGCAAGGTTTGTACCAGCATCAGCTAAGACTACCTTGCTAGAAGAATTTATTAGGCTTAGGCAAGGAACTATGACTGTCACAGAATACACTCAAAAGTTTGAAGGGCTTTCCACATATGGAGCAATGCTTGTAGCAGATGAGGCATCCAAAAATGATAGGTACATAAAAGTTTTGAACCCAGGACTTAGCAGAGCCATGTTACCTTATGCTGACAGGACCTTTGACCATGTGATAGACTTAGCCTTGAGATTGGAGCAGCATGACAAGGAAAGGGAAAAATTCAGAAATTTCAAGAACAATAACAGTAAGAAGGTTAAGGGTAGATATCATCCTTATGATAAGAAGAAAGAAGAGGCCAGTACTAAGTCTACCGGGGATATTAAAGCTAAGGAAACCAAGAAGATTGTGTGCCATCAATGTGGAAAAGAAGGACATATCAAACCAAGATGTCCAGAATTGAAAGGAGGAGCTTTCAAGTGTTACTTGTGTGGGAAGGAAGGGCACATGAAAAGAAATTGTCCTGAGAATAAGCAGCAAGGAAAATTAGCAAACTTGGAAGGAAAAGGCAAAACAGTGGAGATCAATGCTGAGAAGCACAGTCAAGTGGAAGGTACACTATTTATTTGTAATGTACCCATAGCAGTAGTATATGATACTGGAGCAACTCATTCCTTAATTTCCTATGAATTAGTTAAAATGCTGAAATTAAATTGCATATTGGTTGAAACCCCTCTACATATACAAAGTCCACTGGGAAGTTCTACTGTTTTAAATATGATCCGT
Source organism: Allium fistulosum (assembly GCA_030737815.1). Lineage (NCBI taxonomy): Eukaryota > Viridiplantae > Streptophyta > Magnoliopsida > Asparagales > Amaryllidaceae > Allium > Allium fistulosum. The sequence goes on from CM060902.1 coordinate 426,340,995, forward strand.
GGGGATGTGGAATTAAACATAGGAGGAGATACTTTTATTTCCAATTTATATGTTTTAAACTACCCAAACATAGGTGTTATTTTGGGAGTAGACTGGTTAAGGCAATTCAAGGCCATAATTAACTTAGACTCATCCACCATATCATTGCAAAACCATGGAAGCAAGAGGATCACAATTTTGTGTGAAGTGTCCAAAGGAAGAAAATTATGTCATTTGATTGATTTGGGTAAAGATTTCAGTGAACATATTATTGAGGAAATTCTCATAGTCAATGAATACTTAGATGTTTTTGAGGAGGTTAATGGTGTTCCAAACCATAGGCCAGTGGAATTCCAAATTCATTTAGTCCCAGGAGCAAGCCCAGTGATTAAAAAGCCAACAAGAATGGGGCCAAATGAACTAAAAGAATTAAAGAAACAATTAGAGGAATTAGAAAATAAGGGTTTTATAAGACCCAGTAATTCTTGCTGGGGGGCACCAGTGGTGTTTGTTAAGAAACAAGATGGTACTTTGAGACTCTGCATAGATTATAGGGAATTAAACAAGGTAACCATTAAAAATAAATACCCACTGCCAAGAATAGATGATCTTTTTGATCAATTGGCTGGAGCAAGAGTATTCTCTAGGCTAGATTTAGCATCTGGTTTTCATCAAATGAAGGTGGAAGAATCAAGCATCAAGTACACTGCCTTTAACACTAGGTATGGGTTGTATGAATTTTTGGTTATGCCATTTGGTTTGACCAATGCACCATCATACTTTGTAGATTTAATGAACAGAACCTTTAGAGATTGTTTAGAAAAATTTGTGCTCATTTTTATAGATGACATTTTAATTTATTCCAAAACAGTGGAAGAGCATGAAAGTCATCTGCACATGGTTTTGTTTAGACTAAGGGAAAAAGACTTAAAGGCCAAATACTCAAAATGTGAATTTTGGAAAGAGGAAGTGCATTTTCTTGGCCATGTTATATCTGCCCAAGGAATTTCTGTGAACCCCAATAAAGTAGTGGCTATTCAAGCATGGAAAAGGCCAAGCACTGTGAGTTAAGTGAGGTCATTTATGGGGATGGCAGGATATTATAGGAGGTTTATAAAAGATTTTTCAAAAATCTCTACACCACTTACTAACCTAACCAGGAAGAACCAAGCTTTTGTTTGGTCAGAAAAATGTGAAAAGTCTTTTGAACAGTTGAAGGAGGCATTGGTGAATGCTCCAATTTTAAAGGTACCTCACGTAAATGAAGAATTAGTTGTATACACTGATGCTAGTGGATTTGGCTTGGGTGCAGTGTTGATGCAACAAGGCCAAGTCATTGCATATGCATCCAGACAACTTAAACCCCATGAAGTTAGGTATGCTACACATGATCTTGAATTAGCAGCTGTGATCTATGCTTTGAAACTTTGGAGACATTATTTGTTAGGCACTAAGTTTGAACTTTACACTGACCATAAGTCTCTAAAATATTTATTTTCACAAAAATATTTGAACATGAGGCAACATAGATGGGTGGAGTTCTTAGCTGCCTATGACTTTGACATACTCTATACACCAGGCAAAGCAAACAAAGTTGCAGATGCTCTAAGTAGACAGCATGCTAAATTGGCTATGATGATGATAGAAGAATTCAAGGACTTGTCTTTGCTAACTGAGTTAGAAACTGGGGAGAATGGTTGTGTGCACATTGATGAGCAGATGCATGGTGCATAAGAAAATAAAGGGAAGTTAAGCTTAATGACACTTCAACTAGATTTAATTCTGAAGGTAGAAAAAATGCAAGAACAGGATGCAAACTTATTAGAGAAGAAAATTCTCCTCTCAAAAGGGGAGGAAGTGATGAATTACCATATTGATAAAAATGGTCATCTGAGATACCAAAATAGGATATGTGTGCTAGAGGACACCGAATTGAAGAAAGAGATATTGAATGAATATCACAGAAGTAAATACTCCATACACCCAGGCAACACAAAAATGTACCAAAATTTGAAAAGAGACTTCTGGTGGAAGGGGATGAAATTAGATGTAGCTAAATACATTGCCAAATGTATGACTTGCCAACAAGTCAAGGCTGAAACCCAAAGGCTGTAACGACCCGACTTCCTATGCCCAGAAAGTCGCATCATTATGAAGAAAGAAAGGGGTAGAAAATAGAAAAGAAGAGAAGAAAGAAAGAAACAACAACAACGATCTCACAGCGGAACGAATAAATTATATTAATAACATAAACTATTACATAGTTTACAACAATTTACAGAGTTACATAGCATATACATCACTTACTAGACAGTTATAAACATCTGTCTAGACATTACAACTCAAATACAAGACAAGACACTATCACAGATATCAACACAGCGGAATACTATATCTATGAACGCCGAAGCCTCCTGCTCCATTGCTCCTCCAGAATATTCGTCAAAGCTAAACCTGAATCCCTTGGCTACTCGTAAAAATTTGAGTACCCAAGAGTTTATAAAACAGAAATAAACACTTGGGTCAGACATGGGTCTGGTGTGAGTAAACGGGTTAAGGTTGTTTAACTTTGAAAAACCTTTGAAAGAAAAGGTATCTCGTAAGACTTCCCGCACATAAACACGGAAAAGTTTTTACCTTACGATAACCAAAACATTTGATAGGAAATTCGATTGTATTATAATAGGGTCTAGGGTTTTCAAATAAATATGAAATAGCTGAAATTGTTACATTATTAAATTCCAGCATACTAGCCACAAAGTGGGTTATACAATCAAAACCGTAAGGGCACGTAGGAAGAATGGGTTTCCATACAATGGCAGGGCTACTGGGGTACCGCCCGTCACAGTACGTGGCCTAGATCACCGTACCGAGGAGTACGCCCGCTCCCCTGCAACACAAAGCCGGAACCATCCCTTACTGGATAATTCCGAACAAGATAACCCCGTAGTTGGCGCGACCAACCACACACTAAGCCGAATAAAAGAAAAGGGACCTCTAGACAGGGATCTATCTTGCTCTCAGTGGGTGCTACCCACGAAACCTTGCTGCACCTCCCCTGTTTTAGCCATTCCCGGTTGATGAGGCTTGAGGTTATGATTACCTTTAATCAGAACATATCACTTAGAATGCTCATCGTCCGCCTGACGATGTGCTGAAAGCATTCAATCCATATAAGTTCGTTCCGGGTTCGAACGAAACCGAAGGCATTATCTCGTTACACTCGTTTTGGAATCACCCTCAGAGTTAACGACAATAACCCTTGCACTCTGAATCTTCATCTTCACTTGAGATTCACGACCTATCGTTAATTTGGATCGATGTGGTATTCGGGTCTCCAGACCTGGAATTCCGGTATACGGAAACCCGATCCCGGTCTCATCGAAATCCAAAACGTATCTTTTAAGGCCAAGTTGTTTAAAGGTTTAAACAATTCAATTCAATACTTGAATTAACATAGCATTTAACACAGATAAATATCACACATTTATCACAGATATATTCAATATCATATCACAGAATACCATAGTATATCATCAAATAGATATCAACCAAATCAGACATTCTACTCAAACAATCATCCATAAGCAATCATTTATTAATCCATATTATAAATCAATTTAATCAACTTAAATTAAATTAATTACTTAAGAATTAATTCCTATCCTTGCTTAATCAATCATTAATTAATTACAACCTTTTAATTAATTAATCATTAAATATTAATCACTCTTGATTAATTATTCATTAATTACATAAAGTAATTATCCTTTAATTAATTTTACAAATTAATTATCCTTAATCATTTATAGTAATTAACCTTTAATTACTCTCATTAATTATAAGTAATTAATTATACCAGTGGTTGGTCGCGCCAACTACGGGGTTATCTTGTTCGGAATTATCCAGTAAGGGGTGGTTCCGGCTTTGTGTTGCAGGGGAGCGGGCGTACTCCTCGGTACGGTGATCTAGGCCACGTACTGTGACGGGCGGTACCCCAGTAGCCCTGCCATTGTATGGAAACCCATTCTTCCTACGTGCCCTTACGGTTTTGATTGTATAACCCACTTTGTGGCTAGTATGCTGGAATTTAATAATGTAACAATTTCAGCTATTTCATATTTATTTGAAAACCCTAGACCCTATTATAATACAATCGAATTTCCTATCAAATGTTTTGGTTATCGTAAGGTAAAAACTTTTCCGTGTTTATGTGCGGGAAGTCTTACGAGATACCTTTTCTTTCAAAGGTTTTTCAAAGTTAAACAACCTTAACCCGTTTACTCACACCAGACCCATGTCTGACCCAAGTGTTTATTTCTGTTTTATAAACTCTTGGGTACTCAAATTTTTACGAGTAGCCAAGGGATTCAGGTTTAGCTATGACGAATATTCTGGAGGAGCAATGGAGCAGGAGGCTTCGGCGTTCATAGATATAGTATTCCGCTGTGTTGATATCTGTGATAGTGTCTTGTCTTGTATTTGAGTTGTAATGTCTAGACAGATGTTTATAACTGTCTAGTAAGTGATGTATATGCTGTGTAACTCTGTAAATTGTTGTAAACTATGTAATAGTTTATGTTATTAATATAATTTATTCGTTCCGCTGTGAGATCGTTGTTGTTGTTTCTTTCTTTCTTCTCTTCTTTTCTATTTTCTACCCCTTTCTTTCTTCATAATGATGCGACTTTCTGGGCATAGGAAGTCGGGTCGTTACAAAGGCCATCAGGGTTGATGCAGCCTCTTAGTGTACCACAGTGGAAGTGGGAAGATATATCTATGGATTTCATAGATGGGGTGCCTAGATCTAAGAGAGGAAATACAAGTATATGGGTGATGGTTGATAAGCTAACCAAAGTAGCACACTTCATCCCAGTCAAGTCAGAAAGGACAGCACCAAAATTAGCTCAAATTTTTATGAAGGAAGTGGTAAAATTGCATGGCGTTCCCAAAACCATTGTGAGTGATAGGGATACCATCTTCACTTCAAAATTCTGGAGAAGCTTTCAAGAAGCAATGGGAAGTGAACTATATTTAAGTACTGCCTACCATCCTCAGTCAGATGGGCAGACTGAGGTAGTAAACAAGGTTTTGGAGGACATGTTGAGAGCATGTGTATTGGATTTTGGGGGCAACTGGGAAGATTATCTTCATCTAGTTGAATTTACATACAACAACAGCTATCAAAGCACCATAGGAATGGCTCCATTTGAAGCCTTATATGGTAAGCCTTGTTTGTCACCTGTTTGTTGGGTAGAAGCAGGAGAAAGGGTTATTTTAGGGCCTGAGTACATACAAGAAACTAAGGAGAAAATTGAGTTGATAAGGAGAAGGATGGCAGTAGCACAAGATAGGCAAAAGAAATTTGCAGACAAGAAAAGGAGGCAGGTAGAATATGAAGTGGGAAATTTTGTTTTCATCAAAATCTCACCTATGAAAAATGTGTTGAGATTTGGGAAACAAGGCAAGTTAACTCCAAGATATATAGGACCATACAAAATTCTGGAAAGAATTGGTCCCTTGACATATAAGTTGGAATTGCCAGAAAACATGCAAGGCATACATGATGTCTTTCATGTATCACAACTGAGAAGGTGGGTACATGACAAGGCAGAAATTCTGGAGACCCCAACCCAAGTGCAAATAAATCCTAATTTGATATATGAAAAAGGTCCAGTAGGGATTTTGGCAAAGGATGTAAAGAAATTAAGAAATAAATCACTGAAACTTGTAAAAGTACAGTGGAGTCTTGATCCCAGTGATTGCACATGGGAATTAGAGAACAAAGTTAGGATGAGCCACCCTAAGCTATTCTCAGATTAGAGGTAAATCTAATTTTTTTTAAATTTGCTTTTCTTTTGGATGCATGTATTTTTAGTTATTATCATAGAACTAGAAATCTAAGTGGTTGAGGAGTACTTATTCTCTTGTTTAAGCTTGGAAAAATTGTGGGACACAATTCCTAAAAGGTGGGGTGTATGTAATGACCCAATATTTTAGGAATTTATCTTGAAAAAAAAATATAATACAAATAAGATTAAAATAATTTTTTTTAGCAGTTTATAAAATCATGTTTAAGGGAAAGATGGGATAGCTTGATGTGGTATAATAAAATGATGTGCCTTTGTGCACAGAAAATACACATGAGTAAAGCTAGATCCCTGTATACTATGAATGAGTACATGATGCTATGCATGGAAAATGTATATATATATATATGTATATATATATATATATATATATTTACTGATAAATAAAGAAAACCCTCAAATGTGCTATATGCAGAAATATAACTAAGTATACATGTGCATATATGTATCAGTATAAAATAATATAGATATATATATGGATATAAGTCATTGTCTGTAAGACATATATGTAAGTATACTAACTAAGTATTAGAATTTAAACTAGTAATAGGAAACACACAAATATGTTTTTCTCTGGTGGGTAAATAAGAAGAAAAACACCAGATAATAAAGTAAAGGCTAAAAATAGAAAATGGGAGGAAAACAAAAATGTATTTTGTATGGGCTGAATTAAGAAAGAAAGAAATATGTATATAATATTGCTGGAAATCAAATCACACATTTAGCATGCAAATAGACAAGAGAAAAAGCATTTTATGGAAAAGCAAGATTTCTGAAAATAACCAAAGTAGATAACCACTTTTCCCTTCACCAAATTAAGCCGGGGAGGGTAGAATCTTGGGTTCAAATAAAATGCAGATAACATAATTTTCTGGTGGGCAAAAATGGCTTTAGCCAATACCCAAAACCCTAAGGAGAACTCTGTATATTTATAAGCAGCAGCCTCCTCTCCTTCTCAAAAAGAACTTTGAAAAAAAACACCATATAAAAACATAAGGCAAGTGAAGGAAAAGAGCTTGAGGCTAAAGGCAGAGGTTTATCAATTAATTAAGGAAGCAAAGAAGAGAACTAGGTGAGAAAACTCACTCAAAAACTTAAGGCACTAAGTCCTAAAGAAGGCAGCCTGTTATAAATTAATTTTTCTCAAAAGAGTATGTGATTGTTTTTTATTTAGAAATTAAGAATGCTTTAATGCTTGATGGTTGTTCTGATTTTTTTATTCTGTGAATATTCTTAATATGATCAGTATGCATGAATAAGTAATTTAAAAACCCAGATCTCTTTCTGATATGATATTGGATAGAAATATAAATAAATACCCAGAAAATAAAATGTTGAATATAAGCAAGTAGTTTTGGTTTTGGCTCAAACCAGAAGGACTGATAAGCATATGGGCTGCAATAGGCTTGCCTATGTGCTGAGACTCCTGATTCAAAGAAAATATACAATACCCACCCAGCAAATAGATTTTGTGATTTAGGAAGCTTGGTCAATCTGAGTTAACTAAAGCACAGATGTTTGCAATAAAATCTTCCCATAGAGCCATGAACCAATGTTAGTTGTCTATACCTCTTTAAAATTGCAAGAACATGTTTTAATAAGTACCAATACTTAAATTGCTTGGTTTTCTCTGTTTGTTATATGAATGATGAGGAATGCTATGAGAGGAATGCTGGTTTTAGTAAAATGACCCACTGATTAGGTTGCCTTGAAAAATTTAAAAGAGAAAGAATCTGAGAACCTGATTAGGGAATGGGGTCAAGATTACTACAGGAATGACTTGTGTTCTTGAGTAATGCAAGTTGACACATGGCTTGTTTAAGTCCTAAGATCTTTGTGTAATGGAGTGAATTAGTTCATTACAGTGTGTCCATTGATTCATAAAATTGCAGGTGTGACCAGGATAGAAAAATATAACAAGGGAAGAATATTTGACATGATGAGGAACTAGAGTTTTGCCAGAAATGAAATATGAGGAGGGAATATATGATTTAACTCATGTTGGTTATCTTTCTGTTTTTTGTGAATAATTATTGGATTTATGACTGAATTGAATGCCTGAATGTATGTGCCATATCTATATATAATGCCTCTGGAAAGAAAGATTAAAGTGTGCTCATGCACAATGACATAGAACATGCACACAAGTATTACTTGTTTTCAAAGGGCAGAACTAAATGTATATGTACTTAATTCCATTTTAACCTGATTAATTAATTGCTTTAGTGGATTTTCTCATACCAGACATGTGTCTGACCCTAGTGTGCTAATGGCATCTGGGGTGTCTCATTTAAAACGAGGCAGCTTCAAATGCTTTTTCAGGAACAGCAGCCTCTAGGTAGGAGTAGAAGCAAGGCATTGAGAAGAAGATTATAGCATGCTAGAATTAGATAGATAAGAGCTTAAAAGATGAAATCTGCATGTATTGATATTTTGAAATTTCCATTGTAGCAAGTACTGAGTGATGTTGGATATTTGGTTAAATATTTTGTTAAGAATTTCACTTGTAACTGGAATTTAGATTATCTGAGTTTCATTATCTGGAAGGTTGAAAGGTTTTATCTATAATTTTGTAAGTAAACTGAGTAAGAATGTAAGAAAATAGTAGAATTACATTTTATAAATGTATTAGTCAAATCTTGAAGTCTATAAATAATTTTAAGGATTGAAAAAGTAGAAACAGTTGGGTCTTGAAGATCAACATAGATAATCTTACTTAGTGAAAAATGTATCCAGAACATAAAGGCATATGGTAAGAGAATTAGGAGTCTGCATGTTTTCAGAATTGCCATTTGCATCATGCCATTGTCTATACCTGGATTGCATTTCATTTAGCCTAGTATCATGGCATCAAGGAATCAAGCCTCTGGAATATGATAATTCATTTAAAAATACCCCAGGTATGAGTTTGCATATAAGGTAGATTTTATAGGAAAGCAAACGTAGGAAATGATAGAAGCTTATATCATTTTCAAAGCACAGAAACTCTACTATTAATTTTACAGATAATCATAACATAATTATCTGGGTTCTATGGATCATATTTCATAGAGGATCCAGCAAGCTATCAAAGAATAAAAATCATGTTGTTACCTATTTGAACAAACAATTTTATTACATAAATGAAATTTAGCTATGTGGGGGATTGATTAAATTTAATCAATCAATATAACCTCTTGTTTGCCATAACCTGATCTAACAAGAGGGGCACATGCATCTCCATATGTGTGTGCATATCCTTGTGGTTGCACTGATATATCTATATTACTAAAACTTTTGATCCTGGATAAAGTTTGTTTATTGGAAAAAGGAAAATGACCCTGGAAAATATATTTGTTAATGAATGATATATATATATATATATATATATCACTTTGTAAAAAAAATCCTTACAAAATTAAGGCAGTAAAGAGAGGGTCATTGCAGGTAAACTATTTTACTATTTTGCTGTATATATATATATATATATTTTATATATATAAATTTTTATTTAATTAAATTAAAAATAAAAATCGATATACCTCACTGACGATATTATCACGACATCGATCATCTCAGGTCAATGCAACGAAGCCCTAGCCGTGATCACAGCAGCTCGAATTCCCATCGACTATCGCCTCCGAGCCCTGCACGCGCACGCCCCTTCTCGATGCTAACGTCGCCGCCATCATTCTGCCCCAATCGCGATATCGCGAGCCACCCACTCTTCCTTCGATTCCATCTCGCGAGCTATCCGCCACCGCGAGCTACGCGAGTCCACGATGCCATCAACGAATATCATCGCCCTCACCTCGGCTTCGACTGCGAAGTCGATTAAGCTAATCACGACCAGTTCCCCTAAATCAAAGTCGCACGCGGAGCTGTTGATTTTGAATCGAGGGATGGAATGATTTGTTCTTTTTTTTCGATTTCATTCGAACTGGGGAGAACGGCTTCGGCCATAAAATTTTCGTTTTGAAGCTTCTGTTTTTAAATTGAACGAGATTAATTTTAAATCCTCGCTATTTGATTTTGCAAAGAGGAAGGGGACGCCTATTGAATTGGAAGGACGCGTGTTCAAAATGAAGACAGGTGTTAAATTAAGGGAAGCACTTGTACGTGATTTGAAAAGGCAGGGGAACACGTGTTTTAGATTTCTCTACGTGTCCGCAAAGGCTTGACACAGTATTTTAATGCAACAATATTATTTATATTTAAAATTTCAAATTCAAATTGCCTTGGTTTTCACAATTCAAATTCGATCTAAATTCCAACACGTTTATATATCGTACGCTCACACAACAACTCCAAATATTACGAAAATTGAAATCCGATAATAATACAATATTATGGATCCAATGGAACTGGTTTCGTCAAATTCCGAGACTGCGCCCCGGACCGCTATTTTTAAATTCAATTTAAACGATATAAATTCAAAACTGAACAGAACAGTTCCAAATTCAATTCTGAAAGTTCCAGTACCTTCAGAATTATTAATATAAATTTTCTAAGTCTTCAGATTATTTTTAATCAGCTTAAAACTGAAGATACAACATTTTATCCAGTTTCAAAAATTAAATTCAATAATTTAATTGACAAATACCATTCTGATATTTGAATTTCAAATTAAATTATCATTCGAATATTTAAACTAATTAAATATTCACATTTTAAATATCAAAAATTCAGGGTCGTTACAATCTTCCCCCCTTAAAAGAATTTCGTCTCGAAATTACAAGTAAAGAAGAATGCTCCAATTCCCATTAACTATTTTCTTAAATTCAAATAGTTTTAACAAATTTTCAAACCCAAATCTTTTTATTAAAGATTTGTTATCACTTCAACTAACTTTCTAAAATCTTCCATAGTTTCCAAACAACTTTATTTTACTTCACAATTCAAATTTAAATTTAAATTGTAAACTTTTCAAAATCTCTCAAAAATTTTCTAACACTCGAAATTTTCGAAAAATTTCGCCAACGTCTCCTTTGCGCGGCTAGCTCGGTACGACTACAAAACGTCCCTACGGACCCTCAGATTTCAAAAAGAAAAAGGAAAAGCCAAGCGGCTAGATAAGAAAATCATCAAATCTCATATTTAAATTCAAATACTTACCTTTTGTCGAGCAATTCAAAATTATCTTTGAAATCAAAATCCCATTTTCCTTAGCCTTCTAATATCTGTATATCCAATTTAACTATATCCAACTACAGATTCTAAAAATCATTTCACACATTTTCTTACATAAGTTTTCATATCTACTTCTATTCAAATAGCTTTTCTGTTACCATATGAATTCAGTTCATTTACAACTTTGAATATTGAATTTTATCTGCCATTCCTTTCTTAAGTTCAAGATAAAAAAAATTCAAATTCATCTCCAAATCATATTTTCTTTGTCATTCCTTCAATTAGTTTCACTTACTAATTTTATTTCAATACTTCACTTTGTTTATTAAAAATCAAATTAAATTTCCAATATTCAGCTTAAATTCCATTTACCAACAGATTCAAAACAAAGTTCAACATTCAGTTTAAATTTTATTTACTTGTAATTCATAAGGTTTCAATACAACTTAAATCGCTTCCATCTAATTCACATTCAATTTCTATTCAATTCAAATGATTAACAACTCACTTTCTTACATTCAATTCATTTCTAAGTGAATCTAACTCATATCTATTTCAATTGATACAAAAATCAATTATTAACTCATAGAATTTATACAGTCTCGTTTTTATCAAACGATAATTCTTTTATATGCAAATTTCAACGATATTCACTTAATAGAATATCCATTCTAGTTCATAACTAATTTAAATTGATACCGATTCAATTCCATTTCATTTCCAATTGGTTCCATTCAATTAAATTTGCATTTTACTAATCAAACAAATTTCATCGAAACCATTCAATAAAATTTACATTCCATATTCTCATTCATTTCATTGAAACCATTTAACAAAATTTTTCTTAAGTCGAGCATTTATTCAATATTTACTTAAGCTATTTCACTTCAAAATTCAAGTTCCTTTCCTTGTAAACAATTTCCAATTTCAATTCTTGATTTGATTTTTATTTATCAAATCTATTCCATTCACTAATTTAATTCAATTAGTATATTCGCTTATCCTTTTTAAATTTCACATTTCCATATTCAATTCATCTCGAATTTATTTTATCTTTATCAAGGAAATTCAATTTATTTCTACTACTTGAATTTATATACAAATTCAACCCATTTTAAATTTAGCTTACAACTCAACTTTAGTTTAACCAATTTAATCTCCAATTTATTATTGCGTGAATTAATACATTATCAAATCAGTTTACTTAAACTCAATCCATTTGATTTTATTTTCCAAAGTTTGGATTTTTATTCAACTTTATTCAAATCAAATTTCATTTCATTTCTTTAATTCATTTATTTACAAATGTAAACTCATTTGTTCATTCACAAATTCATTTCTTTTCAATTTAAATTTTATTACAATCAAATTTCTGATATTTTATAAGTTATCAACTTATTTACATTCCAAAATAATTTAAAGAAATTCCAGAATCAAACAATTACTCTGGCACTTTATTTTAATTTAGAGAATTCATTTATAAATTCACATTACCAATTTCATTTCCTTAATGAATTTTATTCTCAAATACTTTTCTGAAATTCTATTTCCAATTATAAATTACATTTACAATTTATCTTTTACAAATCTCATTTGTATATGAATTTAATTCCTTATATTTTCAATTCGTATTTATAAATTCCGTTTGTTAAATGAATTTATCTCTAAATCTTTGGTTATACATTTTATTTATTATTCAATTTCAATATAACAGTGATAATAATTCAATATTATCTTTTCCTAACAACCAAGCATCCATATACTATAATAATTCATAGAAAATCATTTCCTTTCTATACAAAAATAGTTTTGGGCAAAATTATTTCATTTACCCTATTTTTAAAACAATACTGTGTCCGTTTATCTTGTTTAAGAGTTTAGAAACCCCTATCGATTACAGTTAGCTAGACTGCACCGACCAGAATCTATAAACAATCAACCGATAAGTCAACACAATACAAAACAAATTTTATATTCACTAACAAATACGCGCTCATATCTATTATTAGACTCAACTCATTCTAGAGTACTACTGACTCTATCTCTAATGAGTAACACCCAACAGAGCAGGGTTGTCGCTTAACCGGATGCTCTGATACCACTTGTAACGATCACGATTTTTCGACGCTCGAAAGTCGACATTAATACGTCCACTGTATCAAATGCCGCGCAATCGAATGCCGGAAAACCCAACCATTAGGGTTAAAAGAAGAGGTAGAAGAAAAGATAGAAGAAAAAGAAAGAAGAAACACAGAAACAGAAACAATATCAGAATCTCACATTTCGCAGCGGAACAATATGTAATAGATAAATCAATAATCTTTACAACAAAGACTATATCAGTTTATACATACATCAATCAGAGTCAATGTACAACTCAATACAAACAATGGACAGTTATAGAAACCTGTCCTCATACAGAATACACAGCGGAATAAATAAACAAGTACGGTAGTACGCTTCGCCATCCAGCTTATCCCCAAAGCTCCAGAATATCCAGAATATCTTGATAAAAATAACTCTAGGCTGCCCGTGTGGAAAATTATGGGCACCCAGAGTTTAGAAGGGAACAATAAACTCCGAGTCAGTCATGGTGACTGGTGTGAGATCGTAAAACAGTTATTTTCACAAAGAAAATAGAATAGATTCGCAATGCTTTTTTTTTTGAAAATGAAACTACCATAAGACCTCCCACCACACACACAATGCAAACGCAGAATTGGAGGAGATTTCTTCTTATGATAGTCAAAGATGCTTACTACGCCAATCATTGGATTATTATTATTAATGTCTAGTGTAGAAAACATTTCGAAAATATAATATTAATCTTAGCCAGCATAGGCATTTCGCACTTATGCCTACTATAGCTACTATGTTCAATAGTAGGTTACCGCCACATTCCATAGCAGGTAATACAATTGCAATCGTAAAGGTTCTTATTGTTTCTTTGGATTTCCAACGAATGGTCAGGCTAAGGAACTTCCTTTCCTACTGCCGAATGGGATCGCCTCTGGCTGGACGTCCCGAGAGACAAACTGCTCTCTGCCAAACAAGGCCGGGTTACCCCTGTAACTAGGTAACTCATGAATATGTCATCACCCGGTCCTTTGGGACCTTTATCCGAGCGCTCGTAACCATCATCACACATAATAAATAAGGTGTGTCCACATGAGTAAGTATCTGGGCTCCATACCATGATACCACCCCTTTCCAGAAGGAAATGACATACCCTAAAGGGCGCGACCCTCATAACCTTGCTGCAACATTCCTGTTTCGACCATTTCCGGGTGTTGAGGCCCTGACGAAGTCTCGTCCACAAAGCTACGCTTTTTCACAAAGCCGTGCTTTGATCACAAATGATCAATAAATAATCATCGTCACAGCAACACTCAACATGCCACATTACCAAATTGGGAATATATCGCTGATAAATTTAAACTACATAACCTCTGAGCTCGTACGTCTCAGAGAAGGGTGTTAAGCTAAGAGAATAAATTCTCCGCCACCAACAGAAATGTATTTGAAAGAAATCAGCTTTACATCTCAAATTGTAATGTCAGACACGTAACCATACAAGTCTGTTCCGGGTTCGAACAGAACCGAAGGCACTTCCAAAAGAAGTCCTTGCAAATCCGGATATTCACAATCCCGATAAAACTTCCCATCACAAAGGAAATCTCAATACCGTAGCTAACGGTGCAGAGACAATCGATAGATCATCCTATCGTTTTCACAAATACCCGGTCTTCATCACCGGTCTTCAATACGATCCATATCATCGTATTATTATTCGGAATGGGTTATCTGACACAAAGGTCCTTTCTCGGCTAAACCGAATAATAAGCGTTTGTTTTAAAACAATTCAAGTGTCATTTCAAAGGCAATATTGATAGTCGGTGATTTAACTATCAACAATATTCACAATAATCATCAGATTCAAATAATTTTCCCAAATTATTTATTTTCAAATATCTTCACGATATATGGTTTATACTTCAACCATTTGGAAACAATTTCCCAATTACATTCATTTAAACCCCTTAAATAAATCCTTATCGATTTATTTCAAATTTACATCCCAATCAGTAAATTTATTTCCACACTTCATCACTTTGAAAATAAATTTCAAATCACTTTTCCTTACACGGAATATATTTCCAAATATATCTTTTCAAAAACCAGCTTTAGAACCTTTAATTTTTATTTTAAAAAGCTACTTTGGAAAATATACTCAGCTTTATAGTGAAAATACAATTCCACTTCAAAATGGTCCATTTAAACCAATTTAATAAATCCTTATCGATTTATCTTAAATTTACGTTCCAAATCCGTAAATTTACTTTCACACTTTAAAAATAAATCAGCGTTTATTTTTTTTTTAAACAAATTCCCCTTTCATTTATAAATTCTATTCGGAATTTACATTCTCAAATATTCACTTTCAACACCAAATCGATTTTCAAATTGATTTCTCAATTTTATTTCAAACTCCAAATCATTTTACAAATCTATTTTCAATTTATTCTCAACACAAAAATAAATTTTCCTTCAAATACCAAATAAATTTCCAAATCGATTTCTTAAGGATTTATTTCCAATTACCAAATCAATGTTCAATTGGATTTCTACAAATTTATCGCCTTTAAAATAAATTCTTTTATATTTTCCAAATCCTTTAAAATTCCATTTCAAATAAATTTTCTAACTTTCGAATAATACTATTCAAAATCCATTTATTAAAATCTTTTCCCGTATCTTGGAATTTATTCAATAAAATTTCGACAATCCATTTTAATACTTAAAAATTCCTTCTTCCAAATAAATTCAATTCTTAAAATAAATTCATTAAAATTTTTCCACTTTAATTAAAAATCCAATTTATATTCATTTCTGGTATCCAACGATACCAAAAATACATTCAGCTAAATTTTAGCCTTCAACACATTCAATCACAGATATAATCATACACAGATTATAAATAATAAATCACAGAACATATGAAACCAAATTCAAATGTTTTGAGGAATCCTGTTGGATTCCTCCAACCTGTTTCCCTGCATCCACAGATGTTAGCACAATACCAATTCCACTTCGAGGTGGAATATCGCGGTATATAGGATTTTATAAAATATCATCCGCTTACTAACGGCGCAATAGGGTCTCATCCGCTATACAATGCGGGAAATCAATCAATCCAATATATACATATGCCAATATGTATATATTGCTATATATATAGATATATCCTACTATATCCAATATCACAAATGCAAACATCAATCAATCAATAACTGAAAAAATATCAAATTCCAATTTGAGTGAGAAGATCTCACCTTAGCTTTTTATTTTGCATTCCATTTCCATTTCGGCTTGATTCTCGATTTTTAAATCTTGTATAAACAATTTATCAATATTTGAAAAAAATCGAATAATAAAATTCTTTTCAATAGATTTATTAAACTAAGTATTTCAATTTCAAACTAACTTCCTTGTTTCATTAAACTAAATCTCATTTACATATATATTTCAAACATTTTTCTTATATAAATTTCTTTTAAACGATTCTCCTTTTAAACTACATATATATTTTAAATCTGCATATATATATATTTTATTTCATAGAACAACAGCAGTTTATCTTCTCATATACATATTAAATCGAATAGAATTTAGACTTTCGAAATCTTATCTGAATATATATACGTTTTCTATAAATAACATAAATAGAAATTTTATTACTGTAACTCTTCTAAACTGTTTATATAAATAGATAAACTATTTTTCTATTTTGCTGTATATATATATATATATATATTTTTATATATTTTTTTTATATATAAATTTTTATTGAATTAAATCAAAAATAAAAATCGATATACCTCACTGACGAGATTATCACGGCATCGATCATCTCAGGTCAATGCAACGAAGCCCTAGCCGTGATCACATCAGCTCGAATTCCCATCGACTATCGCCTCCGAGCCCTGCGCGCGCACGCCCCTTCTCGAAGCTGACGTCGTCGCCATCGTTCTGCCCCAATCGCGATATCGCGAGCCACCCACTCTTCCTCTGATTCCATCTCGCGAGCTATCCGCCACCGCGAGCTACGCGAGTCCACGATGCCATCAACGAATATCATCGCCCTCACCTCGGCTTCGACTACGAAGTCGATTAAGCTAATCACGACCAGTTCCCCTAAATCAAAGTCGCACACGGAGCTGTTGATTTTGAATTGAGGGATGGAATGATTTGTTCTTTTTTTTTTTGATTTCATTCGAACTGGGGTGAACGGCTTCGGCCATAAAATTTTCGTTTTGAAGCTTCTGTTTTTAAATTGAACGAGATTAATTTTAAATCCTCGCTGTTTGATTTTGCAAAGAGGAAGGGGACGCCTATTGAATTGGAAGGACGCGTGTTCAAAATGAAGACAGGTGTTAAATTAAGGGAAGCACTTGTACGTGATTTGAAAAGGCAGGGGAACACGTGTTTTAGATTTCTCTACGTGTCCGCAAAGGCTTGACACAGTATTTTAATGCAACAATATTATTTATATTTAAAATTTCAAATTCAAATTGCCTTGGTTTTCACAATTCAAATTCGATCTAAATTCCAACGCGTTTATATATCGTACGCTCACACAACAACTCCAAATATTACGAAAATTGAAATCCGATAATAATACAATATTACGGATCCAATGGAACTGGTTTCGTCAAATTCCGAGACTGCGCCCCGGACCGCTATTTTTAAATTCAATTTAAACGATATAAATTCAAAACTGAACAGAATAGTTCCAAATTCAATTCTGAAAGTTCCAGTACCTTCAGAATTATTAATATAAATTTTCTAAGTCTTCAGATTATTTTTAGTCAGCTTAAAACTGAAGATACAACATTTTACCCAGTTTCAAAAATTAAATTCAATAATTTAGTTGACAAATACCATTCTGATATTTGAATTTCAAATTAAATTATCATTCGAATATTTAAACTAATTAAATATTCACATTTTAAATATCAAAAATTCAGGGTCGTTATAGAAGCCACTACCGTCCACCTCGAACAACACTCCCAAATCGAAGGGTGGCCACAAAAATCAAAAAGTAATAGAATGGAATCGAAGAAGTGCGTCCGATAAGAGGTGCTACCTCACTGGTCCGAGATCGCTCCTGTTTTAGCCACCTTATGCCAACTCACGGGAGTTGGGTCCACGTATATACCTTAGGATCGTCGCCACCATCCTACTTCATTCTGGAAACTCCACCGCGTACACAGTTGTCAAAGTGGTTTTCGGTATCGATAGAGAGTATGTCCATATCCGATCCCGGTCTCTTTAACAACCAATCGTTATTATAACACCGTGGTCATTTCAAAATAGTTTATACTTCAAAACCAAAATATCATTATCATTTCAAAACTCAATTTAATACGATATCATTTTCACTTCAAATATATCTTTTTTCAAAATCATATCACTTTCCAAGGTTACAACGATTTCGAAATCATAGTCTTTTTTTAAAAATCAAAACACATTGGAAATCACAGCTTTGAAATCAAAGTATTTTGGAAATCATAACACTTTCCTTTTAAACAGTTTAGATATTAAAATCAGTATATATAATAAAATAGTTTATAAACTAATATATATAGACCCAGCATTTCATACCTATAAACTTGTAAAACTTATATACATAAACAAACTGTTTCATTATAGATCTTTTATAAAAGTATATCTACATATATTCAGGACTTTATAATATAGTATGGTGTAAGTATCTATATTGCACACGTATATAATAAGTGCATTCATCTAATATATATATTTCCTAATATAAACAGTGTATATATGAATAAACACAGGCCAAAACTTTAATATATGAATAATGTTTAAAATAAATAAGAATATATCTTATAAACAACCACACAATTTTACCATATGATCTTAATATAAACAGCACATGAACAGTATGGAAATGGATAAGAGTATATGTATAAGCAATATATGTATGAGGAAAACAATATACACATATGCAGTAAATATATATATATATATATATATATATATATATATGAAAACCAGAATGTATGAGCTATATAAAACTGTCAAAGTATGCATATACATTATATATATATTTGAACAGTAAAATTTAGTAAACAACTTTATAATTTTATAAACTTTAAAACTGCAAAATAAACAGAAGAAAGCAAAGCAGCATACGGGTTCAAATATAAGTATATACATTTTCTAATATATATGAACAACCTTGTATAAAAATAAAATAATATATCACATAACTTATATAATACACATCTCTGAAACTGTATAGTATAATAACCCATTTATATTGGTATAAACTCACAACTGCAAAATTTGAAGTTTCTACAAATACAACTACATACATATATATATATATATAACTGTAACACATATTTTTATACCATTCCATAATATATTATATATACAATAACAACATATATATATATAATATACAACATTCACCCATATGCAGATCGACACACAAAAATAATAATCAAAGTATATAAATACTATAGATTTACGTATTATATATATACATAACACTTACCAAGCCCTTGAATATACTGACTATAAAAATTTACATATATATAGATAAACGTCAATACACGAACAACTTATATATTATACATCAAAAACCTATCTATACATATGTTAAATTATGACAAATAGGCAAACCCCTATACCCTGTTCAATAGCAGATCAATGTAAACTCTATATATATACTTACATACCTATATACACACTTCGTTTCTATAAAGAGAAGTCGAGAGTAGGGAAGTTGTGCTAGTGACTCGGTGGGGCAAGGTGTGGCCGAAGCCAGTTGTTTGACAGGGGAATGGGAAAGGAAAAGCGATGAGGGCTGGAGCAGAGGCAGAGGCGGTGACGTCAGTGGGTGGGCTACAGTGGACAAGGTCGGTGATAGGCTGACTGGGCAGCCACTATGGTTCACGGTGGGTTGTAGAGTTGCTTGTGTGGGAAGGATCTGGGTTGGTGGGGTGGACTTAGAAAAAGTGTAGATCTATATGAGGAGAAGACGAACATTATACAACTTTATTATATATTCTCTTTTTTCCCAACTGAAAGGCAAAATGTATCGGAAAAGAATTCGAACGAACAAAATGTATGAACCAAAACACACTTTATTGAAATGGTAAAATGTCAGAGAATATCAAAAGTTAATAACCAATGGTTATATAAATTTTTAGCCGTTTGGCAAATGAATGGGCACAAAAGTTTGGAGACTCGAAACTGGTACCGCTACGATAATCGTTTATGGATTTCATGGCGTACCCGACCCCGAAATATACAAATGAATATACTACGGAGATCAGCACGACGAGACGATCAAAACGGTATACAGATGTCAGTGGTACGACCATCCGAGAAAAAGTCAGTATCGGTACCGAAATGCTGCTAATCTATCGCAAATAAGGTAAACGAAGCAATAGAAGTCAAAATTTGGAGAAACGAAATATGACGTCTTGCTCAGAAGATGATTTACAATTTTTCTATATAAAAATATTCAGGTTTGGAAAACATTTTATTATCATCAATTTTAACTGATATAAATTGGAATAAAATTACACTAGAAAATAAACTTTCAAACTATCTGATGAAAATTTACCAGTTGCTATGATTAATTAGACGCATTCCAAATATCAAATTTTTATTTCAAAATTTTATCGTTTAAAATTTCACTAAATTTCAACTAATAACGTTATTAAACAGTTAAAATTTACGGGTCGTTACACTCTCCCCCACTCAAAACTTTTCGTCCTCGAAAAGGAACGAGGTGGGAGAATAGAAACGACCAAAAAGAAAATAGATTGAAATACAAATAAAACAATTAATTTAAACCATATAAATTTCAATTAAAATTAATTTATATTCAACAATTTTGTTAAATCCATTTGAGTTCACTTAAGTTAAATCAATCTATCTATTTCTAAATTCATTATTTTATTATCTAGTCATCCTCAATTAACAATTTCTAACTCAATCAATTTGTATAATCATTTAACATATTCATATTTTATTCAACAAATTTAATTCTTTTATTCAAAATAATTATTAACTTTATTCTACTTAATATGTCCTATCACATATATTTAGACCATATAAATTAATTTAAACCATATAAATTTCAGTTTAAATCAATTTACATTCAATAATTGATTTTAAATTCAAGGTATTTCCATAAATTAATCTAATTTCAATTTATTAATTCCTTCAAAACAAATGTATTTGTTTCATCTATTATTCAATTAACTTATTATTCTATTCATTTCAATTAATATTTATAACTAAAATTTAAGTGTATAACCTTTATTATAACCACTCAAATTCTATTTATAAAAGTCATTTTATATTGTACATTATCCAATTACATATTCAACTTTTGAATGATTTTGGTAAGTTGTATTAGAATGTAATTGAGTATTATTCAAATAATTTTTTTCCAATTCATTTATTTCAAATTTAAATATCTATTCCAAATTTTGGTTTCATTTTATAACTGAAATCATCTATAAATCATAAATTTAAGAATTTTTTTTTAAATTTCCGATTAACTTTAAACAGTTTAGAGATAAATATATATGCTATATGAAATCAAATTTTTAATCATATATCTATATATATAAATCAAAATATACTTTAGAAACTCAAATCAATTCATTTTCAAAACAAAATTGTAGCAAAGCTACTGAATGGTCTCTCCACTTCAAAACTCGAAAATGAATGTCGATGATGCGGCCGTCATCACCGAAATTATTTTCCAGCGACAAAGAGAAGAGCACTGATTTAAACATTTAAAATTCTTTGAAAACCATTTTATTCGAAAATACTTTAAATAATATACATTTTAAGACTTTAAAACAAAGTTTGAAATCACCAGAAATTTAATTCTTAAATTCCCAATTTATTCAATTCCAAATAAATTTATAAACAATAGTCATTTTGCAATAGTCAATGACTTACAAAACAATAAAATGATAATCAAATATTATCATTTTCAACAACCAAATTATTTAAATTTTAATTCCAGAAAATTTTTCTTATATATTTATAATATAATCATACAAATTTATTTCATTTATCAAATTTGAAAATTATATTGTGTCAGTTTGCTCTGTTCAAGTGTTTTGGGATTCCTATCGATAGCGTTGATCAGACGAATCGATCGAAAATCCAAACCAACATCAACAACTCAAACAACACACTATAAACATGAACTATTTTATATTAATTACAAATACACTCCCGTCACACGATGGTTCCAGAATTGGATTCCAACACAAGGATAGAGATCCAAATATAGAGGGACTCTAATCAAAGAGAATTCTAATCTAAAATAGATAGGCTCGAAACGAAGGTTAGATGATTGCATTTCAAACAGGAAGATGGATAAAGTTGTATAAATCGCGGGCAACCTTAACCGGGTCAACCGTGACTTCATAGATAAGATCGATGTAGAATTCTGAAGCAAATTGACATTCGATTACCAGAGGTAGAATTCGGGTATAGCATAAGATAGCAGCATCGTAAACCGAGGATATAGAAATCTCCGGTGAATCAATACCGATTGTAAAGGAGTTTCACCCTAGTACAAATTTGTGATAACCCGGATTTTTGGGACATCTGATAATTTGATAATTAGCTGATTTTATTGAGTCGAACAAATAAAATTCTAATAATTTAAACTATTTGGATATATAAATTGATTTGGAAACTATGATAAATACTGGATTTTAGAATCACTGGATATGATGACCCTTATAGAAAGTAAGAATAAATTTATATATAGACTTCACCATATAAAATAAAGATAAATATATCCAAAATTGTATATGAATATATATACAATTTTTATGACATTTGATAATATAAGTGTGGAAATGTGCATATATCTGTGGATGCTATGAGAGGGAAAATATATGAAAGGCGTATAAATGTAAAAGTTGTATATGAGGAAAAAAAACAATAAGTTAATATATATACACACACAAACATATATAAGCTTTATGATGTGACCATGAGTATGTAAAATAACAATGTATACAAAAGCAATGTATATGGAAATGAAATATGTACTCCACTGTCATCATTTTTCTTGATTTAAAAACTAGTAAATAAAGCTAAACATTTTGACATCTCAAATCTGGGCATATATATAAACAAGAGTATATACATATATCAACTCATATGAAACATGGTAGACAAGAAAGGAGGCAAGCATTTAATGCTAGCACACTTAAATCAATTCGAAATGTTAAAAATCACCTCAGCCCCAAACCAAGCTTGCCTGATAAGCTAAAGAGAGAAAAAAAAAATCTCTGATCAAAACATAAAAATCTTGTACTAGCATTTTCTAGCCTCTGCACACTTGTATTCTTTATATCAAGTTCCTTTTTCATTTTCGTTCATTCAAGCAATGTAAACCAGAGAAAAACAAATCCTGTAACCATTTTCAAAACAAGAGAAAACAAGCCAAACCTGTAATTCATTTTAAACAAGGAGAACTCAGCCTGTGATCTTCTCAAAATACATCTCTGAAGTTCCTTCCAGTTTCAAGTTTCAAGTTTTAAAAGCCTTCAGTTTTAAGTTTCAAAGCTTTTCAAGTTCCAGCTTTGACAACCCAGTTTTAAAAATCCTCTGCCTTTCCAAAATCAGGTGAGTAAACAATAATTTTCAAGTTTAAGTTATTTAAACTAGATCAAGATGCATTTATAATCCAGTTTTGTGAATATTCCAGTTCGAATATAATGTTGTGCATATGTATATAGTGCTCTGTGTATTGGTTGTTCTGCTATATATTACAGGGATATGTATATTCACTCAAATCTGCTCTTAACTGAACAATGTAAAGCAAAGGAATTTGTAAACACTTCTCCACATAAATGTTTTAACTTAGGTATTGTTGCTAATTCAAGTTTTATCTTAATCAAAGGCCTGCAACCTTGCTTGAAGTTGACAGTATTTTATAAACCCTGTTTATTCAAGTTACCAGTAAAAGCAAAGTAAGGATCAAAAATTCGAACAACGGGATTTGTAAATTTGAGTTTATTGTTGAAACAACATACAAAGCTATGATTTTTAAGACGAAAATCCTAATTTTTAATTAACTATTTACAGAGCAGTTTGTTAGTGAACCAAAAACACTTTTTTTGTGAATAACTGTTGATTCAATGAATTATTGTGGATAAAATTTGACGTGAAGCTAGAATGTTGATGTATAATCACCAGAAAAATGTTAGAAAATTTTTCGAATGTATAGATTGTGAGTTCGAATCGAAAGTAGGGTTTAAGACCCATATAAACTGATGTTGTCATTTTTAGTTCATTCTCGCGCCTCGTTGCATCGAGTGGGGCCGGAACTGGAGAGGAGGTGCGTGGGTCGTAGACGAGGCTAGGGACGAAGTGGTGGCGATGCTGGTGGTTGAGATGGTCGTTGACGAGGCGAAGTTTGGCGAACTCGAATATTCCAGTTTTTCGACTGGAAGTGAAATTTTGATTTGAGCATGTGCACGTTGATCTCGGTGGTCGATCACGTAGAGGTGATCGATTGGGATTCGCCAGCGATCGAGGGGATGGCCAGTGTTGGTCGGGGAGTGGTGCACTGTGCACGCGTGCACAGTTGAGTCTCTGATGGGTAGCAGCGAACAACCGGGTTTTGTCTCGAGGGATACTCGAGATTTCGTGGGTTTGTCTCGTGTGAAACTCGAAGGAGAAGGAGAGATGCCTCGAGAAAACTGGCGCGTGAGTTTCTTCAGCTAGTTCGTTTAACTTTAAATTTAAACAGAGAAAAGAAAAGTGGAAGAAGAAAGGAACAGGGAGAGAAATGAAGGAGGATGCGTGAAAACAGGGGAAGTCTCGAGTAATACGCGGAAATCCTCGAGTAACCACTCGGGTTTGTATAAGGGAAAGCACGAGTTTCAGCTGAAATTGTTTTTATTTCAAATAAAGTTAAGTGAACA
Organism: Allium fistulosum; assembly: GCA_030737815.1. Taxonomy (NCBI): domain Eukaryota; kingdom Viridiplantae; phylum Streptophyta; class Magnoliopsida; order Asparagales; family Amaryllidaceae; genus Allium; species Allium fistulosum. Next base: position 426,365,965 of record CM060902.1, read on the forward strand.
ATTTTCTTTAAACTTGAGCACGGTAGATTTTGAATGTTTGGCAGTTAAGTTAAACTTAGGTAAAGGTTAATTATTTGGCAAATATTTTAAATTGTTAACACTTAAGTTTTGAAATTATTCCAAGTTATTTAAATTTATCGAAATCTAGTTATTTTAAATTATTTAAAGAAGATTTAAAATGTAAGATAAATAATATTTAAATAAATTATATTGTAAGCTAGTAGAAATGGTAACAAATGTGAAATGGTAATTAACAAAATAATCTAAGAATATGTAGTTGATTGATAAATAAGAATTAAGAAAATCTTTAAGCGATATTGAATAAGACAACCAAATTGATGTTAAAGGTAATTACGAAATGGTCAACTAGATGTTTGAAATAGATTATTAAATAAATTAATGATCAATTTATCAAATAGTGGCTTAATATAAGTTGATATAAAAAATAAATTTTATATTGATAAATTGCTGAGTAACATTGAAATACCTGAATTGTGATGGCTTTCGGTGATATTACTCTGGGATATACCTGTTCTGATTTTGTGTCTGATTTTCTGTGATAAATACTAAACTGTTAAGTCAAATAGACAACTTGGCCTGAAAAGACACGTTTGGATCTGATGAGACCGGGATCGGAATAATCAGTCTTGATTTTCCGAAAACCACATCGATCCAAATTAAACGATAGGTCGTCACAAGAATACCCAAAACCACTCCGATTAGTAACTAAATTCTTTATAAATTTGATAATGTGAAATTATACAAGATGGAATGGAATGAATTGAGCAGCATGGACATTTAACCTGAAATAGTTGTATGTGATAAATGTTTAACTATAAGAACTCGTAAAGGTTACGAGTTACCCTGATATTCACATATGTTATAACTTGGTATTTCATATTAGATGGGTTTACTCACGCTGGTTTCCAGCCTGACCCGGGTGTTACTTGATGTAATGCTCGGGTCAGACCGAGTATTACAGATTTTCAGGTGAGGACGTTCTGAAGCTCAGGTGGTTAGCTGGAGGGCAGGACGTATGGAGTGTTTCCGCTGTGACTTTATTTCTAGCCATGTGATTTGTATATGTCCTGTGTATGTATGTGTAACTCTGATGTATTAAATTGGAAACTTATTGATATGATATTTCTTTTGTAAACTGCTATTATTGGATATTATACTTTATCCGCTGCGAATGTGAGGATCTGTGTTGTGTTTTCTGTTTCTTCTCTTCTATCTTTTTCTTCTTTTTCATAACTATCTGGAATTTTCGGGATCGGAAATTCCGGGACGTTACAGTTGGTATCAGAGCGAAGGTTAAGCGAAAACCTTGGCTCTGGTGGGTATACTCATAAGTATAGGGTCGATAGTACCCTAGAATGAGTTAAGTATATATATATATATATATATATATATATATATGAGAGAGCGTACTTGTTATTTTCTTATATAAAGATTTTAAATGATTTCATATAAGAATATATTTTGATATATATATAAAGTAATATTTCTATCAAATGAATACAAAGGTAATTGGATGTTAAATTTTTGGAATTGAATTAAGTGATAATAGAAATATAACAAAATTTAAAGTAAAATAAGGATTGGTTTGGAATGAATTCAAACTGAAATTTTAATCTTGAATTTAAGGAGAATTTCAGAATAAGATAGTGATGAATTGGTTTTCAGAAACAATAATAAAATATTTGGGAGTAAAACATTTAGGCAAGTCTGACTTATAAGTTGGAACTAAAGTTGATCTGAATTGTGGAGTTTTAAATCTGGGTCCAGAATTTTATTTGAATTTAAAACCAAGGGTAGTTTAAAATTTAAAGATGGACTAGTGTGTGAAGGAAATAAATATGAAATAAACTCTAAGGTAGAGTTTTGAATTTTCCTTGGAATGTGATGTGAAACCCAAAGTGAAGCGAGTTTTAAACTTAAGTGGGAAGGTTATTAATCTGATGTTTAAAATTTGAATGGGAATTCAAATTGTGTAAATTGACTGGATTATGTAAATTAAATTTAACTTTGGGAAAGTTAAATAATTTAAAAAGGCAACCTGAATTGGAAATTTCAATATGAAATTGAGATTTAACTTGGGAAAGTTAAATGATTGGTTTAACTGGGAAGTTATGAGTGATCTCAAATGGGTTTGAGACTTGGAAATTGAAAATGGATGGATGATTTAGAATAATTGGATAATATCATCCTATTATTATTATTAATAATCTTCGCATTGTGAATTGGATTTGTTAAATGAATGAGAAATGAAGCGTGGTAATATCTCCAGTATTGAAATTAAATGGAAATTAAATTTAATTTGAATTAAGGATATGAGATCATTTTGAACTGAAATGTTAATAATTGAATTTAAAAATTAAAATTGTTTAAGAACCAATTTCAAAACTAGAAGATAAAATTTGGTAATAAATGAACTTTTTATGATAAAATTGTTTTGAACTCTTATTTGGACTTCGAAATAAGTTAAGTAAGGATAATATGAAATGGAATTTTGAGAATTGAACTCGGAGTTAATGGTTTAAAAATATAAGTTGATTTGATCTAAGGGGTTAAATCAACATTTGAAAATTTAACTCGAATTTATATAATCGAGATGGTTTGAAATTGAGATTTAAATTGAATTAGTTCAAACTGAATTTGATTTGAACTAATGGGAATTGTGATTTATGATGGATAAGTATAAAATTCAAATGAGAAATTTGAATTGGATTAATTTGTAATAAAATTAAAGTTATTCAAATTGGGATTGAGTCAATTTAAATGTAAGTGGAAATTTAAATTGAATTTATGGAAATGGAGATGAGGTATTAAACAGTTTGACTCTGGACTATTTTCAAAATAAATTGTTTAATATAAACCTATTTCTCCAAACTATTTACTACACAACTTTTCTTTTTAAACCTAAAACTATCTTAAACCTTTTTTACAATTACTTTGGAACTATTTAACTATTTTACAACTGTTTTATAAACTAATTACTATTTTTCTACTACTTTATAAACTGATTACTGTTTTTCAACTATTTTATAAGTAATTACTATTTTTCAATTATTTTACAGTTACTTAACTATTTTACAGCTATTTTACAAATTAATAATTATCTTTCAACTATTTATCTATTTTTAAAATTTTCAAGCTATTTTGTAAATATAAACTGGTCGGAGATCAAACTATTATTGAGTAAATACCCAACTGAGATAAGAATTGAAGTGATAATCCAAGTGGGGATTTAGCCAAATGTGAATAAGTGAATAAAATCAAAGTGAGGATGAATAGAAAGGAAATTTATTTAACTGATAATCAATGAAGATAAATACGTAGGATGTACGTATATTATTCTATTCGCATAATGATTTGATCTAGATTCGAGCACAGAATTTTGAGATAGTATATCGATCCGAGTTGGGATTTTTCACTCGATTTTCGACAACGAACCTGGATATGGATTTTTGATTGGTTCTGGATATTCTCTATCATAGATGTGACTATGCAAGGAGAATGACGGTTTCTGATCAAGAAACCAGATCTGAGTCCGCACTAGGAAGTCGGGTGGACGATACTAGTTCGGAAGTGAAATTATGTGATCGAGTGAGCGATCAGATTGGTATTGCGTACGAATGATATGGGGACATCGTACGGGTTTGAATGAAATTGGCATTGAAAATTTGTGGATAAAAAACTGAAAAGATTTTTGAAATTGAAAGTATATTTTGAGAAATTGACAATGAATAAAGGTGGAAATTTGATTTTGAAGTTGTAGATAAAAGGTTATAAGATGATTTTTGAAATGGGAAATATATTTGTGAATATATGAGGAACTAAAATAAAATAAATTTAAAATTTATATTTCTATGGTAGAAATTAACTTTATGGAAATAAAGTGGAAATTGAATATTTTTCTGAGTTAAAGTTTACTTTATAATAAAAGTAAGAAATTTGGCAAGTGACTTTATAAAGTAATCAAATTTGAATATTTGATTGGGAATAAACAAAGTTACGTATCTTTGTTATATATATGATAAAACTCCCCTTATTGAATCCATTGCCAGAAGAAAAAGATTTATGAAAGTTGTTGAAGTATACAAAGGAAACTTATATAAGTATAAAGTGATTTAAAGATTTCCCAAGAAAATTATATATATGAATATATATAAAAGATTTTATGGAAATGGTTTTGAGAAAAAGGTTTTGGGAACCTTTGGATTTGGAAAAGGCTTTTGATTTTTGGATAAAATCAATATTGGGATTTGGAAAAGCCTAATTTGAGGATTTTTGATTTTGGAAATCGATTTTGTGTAAAGGAGCTTATATGGAATTCATACTAGGTGTATGATTTGGAAAATACTATATGTGTATAGTATAAAGTGTTTTGAGATTGGCTCTGGGAAAAAGGGCGCTCCCTTGAAATGAACTTCTCAGGAGTGCCACAGGGTGGTACTGCCTTGAGCCTCTAAGGGGGAGGTTCTAAAGTTGATCCTGTGAGGAGTCCGGACAAAACTAGTTCCTGAGGATTATTTGTAGCGAAAGTCGAGGGGCTGGTGCCCACAGAGGCATTTGGGTTATGCTGTGACGACAGTGTAACTCGATGTCACTGCGATCTACTGCAGACCATAGCGAAAGTCGCGTGAGCCGCTGAGAGCCAACAGTCTGCGTTTGATTTTATATCGGTAGACTGCGACACTATGGTAACATAGCGAAAGTCGTGTGTGCCGCTGAGAGCCAACAGTCTATGTTTGATTTTACATCGGTAGACTGCGACCTATGTGGGAGTGGAGAAGTTTCATTTTGACAGCGTAATCGTGTGTGCCGCTGAGAGCCAACAGTTACATGGACTTTTGCTGCGACGGCAACGTAACCCTGGATGTAACTGCGATCTGTCGTGGGTTCTATGGTGTAATCAGTTACATGGACTTTTGCTGCGACGACAACGTAACCCAGGATGTAACTGTGACCATGGATGGGTGTGATGATTTCCAGAGCATTCTCACCAAAGATATTCCTCTATTTTCAAAAACTGTTTTCGATATTTTCAATAAAATTATTTTCCAAAGTATTTTCACTGGGTGTTGGAAACGAGTTTGCCGAGTACTTATAGATTTTCAGTCTTACGCCTGATCAACGTATGACCGAATTTCTGTGAGAACAGAGATGGACTTGTTGAAACATCGAGTTATAAAAGTATTTTTTTTATATAAAAACTAATTTGGAATAATATTATATAGACTTTTAAAGTGTTTTAAATGATTAAAGAATATTTATCTCATTTTAAGCATTTTAAATAAATCTGGCTTCGTTCCTTTTCGAGGACGAAAAGATTTAAAGGGGGGAGGAATGTGATAACCCGGATTTTTGGGACATCTGATAATTTGATAATTAGCTGATTTTATTGAGTCGAACAAATAAAATTCTAATAATTTAAACTATTTGGATATATAAATTGATTTGGAAACTATGATAAATACTGGATTTTAGAATCACTGGATATGATGACCCTTATAGAAAGTAAGAATAAATTTATATATAGACTTCACCATATAAAATAAAGATAAATATATCCAAAATTGTATATGAATATATATACAATTTTTATGACATTTGATAATATAAGTGTGGAAATGTGCATATATCTGTGGATGCTATGAGAGGGAAAATATATGAAAGGCGTATAAATGTAAAAGTTGTATATGAGGAAAAAAAACAATAAGTTAATATATATACACACACAAACATATATAAGCTTTATGATGTGACCATGAGTATGTAAAATAACAATGTATACAAAAGCAATGTATATGGAAATGAAATATGTACTCCACTGTCATCATTTTTCTTGATTTAAAAACTAGTAAATAAAGCTAAACATTTTGACATCTCAAATCTGGGCATATATATAAACAAGAGTATATACATATACCAACTCATATGAAACATGGTAGACAAGAAAGGAGGCAAGCATTTAATGCTAGCACACTTAAATCAATTCGAAATGTTAAAAATCACCTCAGCCCCAAACCAAGCTTGCCTGATAAGCTAAAGAGAGAAAAAAAAAATCTCTGATCAAAACATAAAAATCTTGTACTAGCATTTTCTAGCCTCTGCACACTTGTATTCTTTATATCAAGTTCCTTTTTCATTTTCGTTCATTCAAGCAATGTAAACCAGAGAAAAACAAATCCTGTAACCATTTTCAAAACAAGAGAAAACAAGCCAAACCTGTAATTCATTTTAAACAAGGAGAACTCAGCCTGTGATCTTCTCAAAATACATCTCTGAAGTTCCTTCCAGTTTCAAGTTTCAAGTTTTAAAAGCCTTCAGTTTTAAGTTTCAAAGCTTTTCAAGTTCCAGCTTTGACAACCCAGTTTTAAAAATCCTCTGCCTTTCCAAAATCAGGTGAGTAAACAATAATTTTCAAGTTTAAGTTATTTAAACTAGATCAAGATGCATTTATAATCCAGTTTTGTGAATATTCCAGTTCGAATATAATGTTGTGCATATGTATATAGTGCTCTGTGTATTGGTTGTTCTGCTATATATTACAGGGATATGTATATTCACTCAAATCTGCTCTTAACTGAACAATGTAAAGCAAAGGAATTTGTAAACACTTCTCCACATAAATGTTTTAACTTAGGTATTGTTGCTAATTCAAGTTTTATCTTAATCAAAGGCCTGCAACCTTGCTTGAAGTTGACAGTATTTTATAAACCCTGTTTATTCAAGTTACCAGTAAAAGCAAAGTAAGGATCAAAAATTCGAACAACGGGATTTGTAAATTTGAGTTTATTGTTGAAACAACATACAAAGCTATGATTTTTAAGACGAAAATCCTAATTTTTAATTAACTATTTACAGAGCAGTTTGTTAGTGAACCAAAAACACTTTTTTTGTGAATAACTGTTGATTCAATGAATTATTGTGGATAAAATTTGACGTGAAGCTAGAATGTTGATGTATAATCACCAGAAAAATGTTAGAAAATTTTTCGAATGTATAGATTGTGAGTTCGAATCGAAAGTAGGGTTTAAGACCCATATAAACTGATGTTGTCATTTTTAGTTCATTCTCGCGCCTCGTTGCATCGAGTGGGGCCGGAACTGGAGAGGAGGTGCGTGGGTCGTAGACGAGGCTAGGGACGAAGTGGTGGCGATGCTGGTGGTTGAGATGGTCGTTGACGAGGCGAAGTTTGGCGAACTCGAATATTCCAGTTTTTCGACTGGAAGTGAAATTTTGATTTGAGCATGTGCACGTTGATCTCGGTGGTCGATCACGTAGAGGTGATCGATTGGGATTCGCCAGCGATCGAGGGGATGGCCAGTGTTGGTCGGGGAGTGGTGCACTGTGCACGCGTGCACAGTTGAGTCTCTGATGGGTAGCAGCGAACAACCGGGTTTTGTCTCGAGGGATACTCGAGATTTCGTGGGTTTGTCTCGTGTGAAACTCGAAGGAGAAGGAGAGATGCCTCGAGAAAACTGGCGCGTGAGTTTCTTCAGCTAGTTCGTTTAACTTTAAATTTAAACAGAGAAAAGAAAAGTGGAAGAAGAAAGGAACAGGGAGAGAAATGAAGGAGGATGCGTGAAAACAGGGGAAGTCTCGAGTAATACGCGGAAATCCTCGAGTAACCACTCGGGTTTGTATAAGGGAAAGCACGAGTTTCAGCTGAAATTGTTTTTATTTCAAATAAAGTTAAGTGAACAATTTTCTTTAAACTTGAGCACTGTAGATTTTGAATGTTTGGCAGTTAAGTTAAACTTAGGTAAAGGTTAATTATTTGGCAAATATTTTAAATTGTTAACACTTAAGTTTTGAAATTATTCCAAGTTATTTAAATTTATCGAAATCTAGTTATTTTAAATTATTTAAAGAAGATTTAAAATGTAAGATAAATAATATTTAAATAAATTATATTGTAAGCTAGTAGAAATGGTAACAAATGTGAAATGGTAATTAACAAAATAATCTAAGAATATGTAGTTGATTGATAAATAAGAATTAAGAAAATCTTTAAGCGATATTGAATAAGACAACCAAATTGATGTTAAAGGTAATTACGAAATGGTCAACTAGATGTTTGAAATAGATTATTAAATAAATTAATGATCAATTTATCAAATAGTGGCTTAATATAAGTTGATATAAAAAATAAATTTTATATTGATAAATTGCTGAGTAACATTGAAATACCTGAATTGTGATGGCTTTCGGTGATATTACTCTGGGATATACCTGTTCTGATTTTGTGTCTGATTTTCTGTGATAAATACTAAACTGTTAAGTCAAATAGACAACTTGGCCTGAAAAGACACGTTTGGATCTGATGAGACCGGGATCGGAATAATCAGTCTTGATTTTCCGAAAACCACATCGATCCAAATTAAACGATAGGTCGTCACAAGAATACCCAAAACCACTCCGATTAGTAACTAAATTCTTTATAAATTTGATAATGTGAAATTATACAAGATGGAATGGAATGAATTGAGCAGCATGGACATTTAACCTGAAATAGTTGTATGTGATAAATGTTTAACTATAAGAACTCGTAAAGGTTACGAGTTACCCTGATATTCACATATGTTATAACTTGGTATTTCATATTAGATGGGTTTACTCACGCTGGTTTCCAGCCTGACCCGGGTGTTACTTGATGTAATGCTCGGGTCAGACCGAGTATTACAGATTTTCAGGTGAGGACGTTCTGAAGCTCAGGTGGTTAGCTGGAGGGCAGGACGTATGGAGTGTTTCCGCTGTGACTTTATTTCTAGCCATGTGATTTGTATATGTCCTGTGTATGTATGTGTAACTCTGATGTATTAAATTGGAAACTTATTGATATGATATTTCTTTTGTAAACTGCTATTATTGGATATTATACTTTATCCGCTGCGAATGTGAGGATCTGTGTTGTGTTTTCTGTTTCTTCTCTTCTATCTTTTTCTTCTTTTTCATAACTATCTGGAATTTTCGGGATCGGAAATTCCGGGACGTTACAAAATTATTTGAAGATTGGCGAGACCGCCGATTTATTATAGAGATCATTCGAAGTGGAGTTATGGGATACTCCAGAATCAAAAGACACGAATGGGGAGACACAAATGGACTTTGGAACCGAAGTGAACGTTCCAAAATTCAAAGGAACCGAGTCAAAGAAGAAGGAATTCAAGCTCGAACGAAAGTGATTCTGTAATCGAATTTACTACATATGCTGAGTTTTGCCTAAAACCAGAGCTCTGATACCACATGTAACGACCCAGTATTTTGGACCATTCAAATCGACAATAAATCCACACATGCCGGACTTGAATAATTCAAAACAATGGATTGTGAATAAAATTTGGCAAAACTCAGCATATACAGTAAATAAAATAATCACAGATCACAGACACAGAGTAATATAACAATAATGCAGCGGAAACAAAAGAATAGTAGTTCATGAAGCTACTATATATATATATATATAACAGAGTTAAACAGGATACAACAGAAGTCTCGAATACAAAGATGTCTCAATACAATAGTCAAATACAAGATCTGAATACATCACTGGAATCAACTGAATAACTGAAAGCAGGATCGATAGATAGCTGGATCTCCAAGCGAAGCTCCAGCTCCAAAGGTGAGTCTCAAATGCTGTATCACTCAGTCTGACCCGAGCGTAAAGCAAAACACAAAACACTCGAGTCAGGATTAACATTCTTATATCAATAAATCCAACTCAAGTGAAATATCAACTGAAATACAAGTAACTTAAAGGATGTTTGGGATAACCATCCCCTAAGGATCCGTTAAACTATCTAATATATAGTAATATACGCTATATACAGTAGTGTCTAATCAATAAAGTATAATCATATAGAAAATAGCATTAAGGGGATGGAGAACCTTAACGCGGTCGGATCTTAAAATCATAATCGTAGTAAAGCTCGATATGGTAGGTGACACGGCACACAAGGCAATGCCAGGGTAGATATACCAATTACGCACACGGACTGATGGAGCGGATAGCAGCCACTACCGTCCACCTCGAACAACACTCCCAAATCGAAGGGTGGCCACAAAAATCAAAAAGTAATAGAATGGAATCGAAGAAGTGCGTCCGGTAAGAGGTGCTACCTCACTGGTCCGAGATCGCTCCTGTTTTAGCCACCTTATGCCAACTCACGGGAGTTGGGTCCATGTATATACCTTAGGATCGTCGCCACCATCCTACTTCATTCTGGAAACTCCACCGCGTACATAGTTGTCAAAGTGGTTTTCGGTATCGACAAAGAGTATGTCCATATCCGATCCCGGTCTCTTTAACAACCAATCGTTATTATAACACCGTGGTCATTTCAAAATAGTTTATACTTCAAAACCAAAATATCATTATCATTTCAAAACTCAATTTAATACGATATCATTTTCACTTCAAATATATCCCTTTTCAAAATCATATCACCTTCCAAGGTTACAACGCTTTCGAAATCATAGTCTTTTTTTAAAAATCAAAACACATTGGAAATCACAGCTTTGAAATCACAGTATTTTGGAAATCATAACACTTTCCTTTTAAACAATTTAGATATTAAAATTAGTATATATAATAAAATAGTTTATATAAATAGTTATAAGTTAAAAATAGTTAAAAATAAAATAATTTATATTAAAAATGATTTATATTAAAATAGTTTATATTAAAATAATTTATAAAGTAAAGTATCAATAGTTTTAAATATAATTTAAAATTTCTTTATAAAATAAAATAGTTTCCTCAAATTTCACAAATCGATTCAAATTAACTCGAATTCCAAAAATTTAATTTAATCAAATCATCAGTTTCAACTCGATTCAGCTTCTAAATAAACCATTTCAAATTATCGATTTCAAATACATATCTGAACCATAAAATAAGCCATTTCAATTTTAATATATTTCAAAGCTTTAAATATTCAACATTTCAAACCAAATTCGATAAATTTATATACATATCAAATTCACTTTACAATTATTTAGTTTTGAAATATTAACTTAATCATTTCCATAACATTTAAATACAATTTCAATTTACAAATTTAAATAAACGAAATATCCCATTTATATATATAAGTTTGAAATATCCATTTAAGTCACCTTTTCAAATTTCAAGTTGTAAAACACTTCTTTAAATTTCAAATTCAATACATTTCAAATCAAACTTATTTAAGTATAATTCTTAAATAAATATAATTTCAATCAATTTCAAATCATTATAAATTCTATATTTGAAAATATAGATATTAAATAAATACTTAAACATATTATTTATCAACTTTATTAAATCAACTTTAATGAATCTTTAAAATCAATATTTATCAAAACCATATATTTCTTTTCAAAACCAAAGAAATCATTTTCAAAACATTCATATATAGACCAACGGTGTCTGTATATAATTTTCTACCCTATGGTCAAGTGATACAGGTATTTATCATTTCAATCCGCAATTTAAAACATATTCGGGTATATATCTTTTCAACCCGAAATCCCAAATTCAATTCAATGAAAATCGCTTGGGTTTATCATTTCAACCCATGACGATTTTCTCCTATTCTACAGATCGTTCGGGTATGTATCATTTCAACCCATAGTGATTTTATACTAACAGGGAACTTGCATAGTGATAACAGATATTGTGACGCCCCACCTCTATGCCCACGCTAGCCAAGGACACTACGAGGTAATGCCGTCAACTAGCACGGAGAATAAGGCTGTTGAGGAGCGACCATCTGTATAATTGCTTTGTGCGAGTACCGATATGCTAGATAAAAATATAACTTTTCATCTCAAGAGGAAATCCGACATACCGATACAAACTCAAAGCAACTACACAGTGGCTATATGGACTTCGGAAACAAATATAGAAATAAACATAACACAAATCAGTCACAGACAATTCATATCAAAAAGGCGGAAATAGATATGAATATAACACATGAAAGTGTACATCAGAGTAGTGGTCAAATAAGATCCACAATAACACAAAAGAATAGATACAAGTGCAAGACAATAGAATATGTATACATCAAGGAGTCTAAGTAGTTAGCCAAAACTCAGATGATGGTTCCAGATAGGAAGTCATGAAGAAGCACCTGTAAAATCTCAGTCTGACCCGAGTATTATTTAAGAAGAAAATAATAAACAGATCAGTCTAGCAATAATTATCAGATAAAGTGATATAGAATAAGAGATATGACAAAAACATATGATAGCCAAGAATGTCATACTGCGACAAGTCTACATAGAAAATCAACTAAAGGCATACAATATCTCAAGAATCTCATAGCATCAAAAGAATGTCATATTCTTTATTTAATTCACCAAGCCACAATAAATGACATACATATCAATGCCAACTGAAAAAGGTGGTGAAACATAAATTCCAGAAATCATCAATTAGAAGTCCAGAAATCACAATAAAAGGATGGCCAATCCCAAACAGGAGCATGAAAGCCGGAACATTGACGCAGTGCAAACGGTACGTCCAATGAACCGGAAAGCCGAGACATCGATGTAGTACAAACGGTACATCAGATGAATTGAACATTGACGCAGTGCAAACGGTACGTCCAATGAATTGAACATTGACGTAGTGCACACGGTACGTCCAATGAACTGGAAAGCCAAGACATCGATGTAGTACAAACGGTACATCAGATGAATCGAACATTGACGCAGTGCAAACGGTACGTCCAATGAATTGAACATTGACGTAGTGCAAACGGTACGTCCAATGAACTGGAAAGACAATACAATTCAGAACATTGACGCAGTGCAAACGGTACGTCCAATGAATCGGAAGGCCGAGACATCGATGTAGTGCAAACGGTACATCAGATGAATGGAAACACATTAAAAGTACTTGGGTTGCCAGCCCACAAAGAAATGAGACGAAGCTCAATAAAAAGAAATACAGTCCTTCACATGGACAAAGAGACATCGCACATTGCTAGTCTAAACCATAAAATGATCGTCATGATCATAAGGAAGTGTCGATTACACTAAGCTAGTAAATATAAGAGTTTAGCTTCATGTCCCATAACCACTTGCTTAACTCAAATATTTACGAACAGATTGTAGATCTCCACTAAAAAATTGTCACAAGAGTTTCAATCGAACAAGTCCATCAATTAACCGATGAAGTAAACGCAAGCGTTTCATACCACTTGTTTTGCTAGGCCGTTTAATTATATTTTCTCATACGAATGAAGTAAAGGTTTGTTAGTACTAATAGATTGGAAAATAGTTTTATAAACGAGTTTGATATTGAAAATAGAGTTGAAATCGTTTTGATGAAGAAGTTTTGATATTTAATACTAGTATAGAAAACCTTTATATTTTGAAGTGACAAATCATAGAAGTGATTGTAGAAACAATAAATCATAAAAATTCACATTCGAAGACGTGAATAAAATCCAAAGAAATCGATATCAAATCCATCAAAATGGATATTTCCAATAACTCCCAAAGAAAATGTCATCAAGGTCGATAATAAAGGATAACAACAAAAGGGAAACAACACGAATCGATTAAAGTTGGAAATTCAAACAAATAGGCAATATAGGAAAAATTGGCAAATAGGAGCAGGTCGGTCAACCGGACCCTGAGGTCGGTTGACCGGACCAGAGACAGAAATTCTCGGGTAGCAGGTCGGTCGACCGGACTTCATGGTCGGTCAGCCGGAGCCAAAATTCCTGCACTCCCAAAACAGAGGCAGGGAAGTGCTCAAGTAGCAGGTCGGTAGACCGGACCCTGCATTCGGTCGACCGCAGCCTGATTTCTAGCACTTCTTGCCCTATCAATGAATACCAATTCTTTCCAAATCAAAAGCAATAGCACATGAATACTTGTTAGGAATTCATACCTAACAATCAAAGATAAAAATAGTTTAAGATGTGAGATAAAAATCTCACCTTTTCACAAAAACAATGAAGAGGGAGCTATAGAGCAAGGCAAGGACAATTACTCTTCAATTCCAACTCAACAAGCTTGAATCCAAGCTTAAAAGAGAAACATTTCCAAAATTAGGTTTAGGAAATTTCTGAAATTGAATGGAGAAGGAGTTGGAGAAGATGAAGGGAAGGCTTACCAAAGCTTCCTCTTGAATTTGGAAGTAGGAGCTTGAATTTGCAATGGAACTAGGGCTTAGGAATTTCCATTTCCAATCTTTTCCCCCATTATTCTCTTGAGCTTGAGAGAGTTAGGAAATGAGGAATGAATGAAGAGGAGTGGAGAGGGGCTGGGTTGATATAACCAGAATTGGGCAAATGGGCTGAACCCAAACCCAAAGCCCTATGTGAAAAAGTAGCAAAATTCTACTAACTCCAAACATATCGAAGCTTATACTCAAAAAGGTCGCAAACGGCATTTCAAACTCAATGGAAGTGGTCTCGAGTCCCAATTCGACCGTATGCAAAAAGTAGCTTTTCGGACTTCAATCCGATTAACGATTCTATATTTAAATAAAATATTTAAATATTCAATCGTAGAATATGCGGGTTGTTACAGACTCCCCTCCTTAAAGAAATTGCGTCCTCGCAATACTTAAGAAGAAAATAAAGAGTAACAACCATAAAAGCATATCAACACAAAAGAAAATTTGAAATAAGAAGTTCACCATAAAGAGCACAAAAGAGTAAGTCCGAAAGTTTTCGTTCGATGAATTCTCTAGATTTCCCAAGAGAAATCCTTGGGATTTGAGAACCATCGGACTTTCACAAAAAGAACATCTTTATTTCGAAGGCACTCAACCCCCGAAGAAATGATGCGAGTAGAATGTTGCTCAAAAGTCAAATCGGGTGAAACTTCAATCCCTACTATAACACCAAGCACAAGAATAAAAATCGAAATCCCAAAGGCATTTCCGTAGTTGGAAGACGTGGGAAAACGTCATGGATAGTAGAAAATTGAACCGGTGCAACGGCGTAGCACAAAAGCGGTACGCCCAAGAAACTAGAAACTCGAATAATTTGGAACAACGGCGTAGTACAATAACGGTACGCCAGATGAACCAAAGCTCAAATAATTCAGAACATCGACGTAGTGCAAATGGTACGTCAAATGAACCGAGCACCATAAAAGAACATCGGACGCTAGTCCATAAAAGAAATGAGATGAAACTCAATAAAACAAAGTATATCGAAACGTCCGATGTTGGTAAAATGATCATTCCATTTGGACATCATCAAAGAAACAACCACTTGTTGTTTACAACAAAGTGCATTTGCAACACGATTTCCCTTCAGGGAATAAAAAGAAGATCAAGATCATAAGATGCAAGGAACTCGATCCAATATTAAGTTCCTTATGAGAAAATAATTATTCCAAAGATTTATGATCAGGGTAGAGAACAAATTTCTCACCCAAAAATAATGATGCCAAAATTTTAAAAGCGAAATCGATAGCCACGAGCACTAGATCATGAGTGCCATATCTAGACTCAATAGGCATTAATGATTTAAAAGCAAAAGAAAGAGAACGACATCCAAACCAATACGATTAGTATTGGTACAAAAGATAAAGTCTTGGTTCCCATCGGGAATCACAAGAATAGAAGTATCGGAAAAGAAAGAATTTCTTTTAAATAATCTTCTTTCTCGAAAAGCCAAAATTTTCAAAATTACATTTATCTTTATGTAATAATCTTTCTAGAGAAATTTACATTTTTACAAGTCAATTTACTGTGTCTGATTGTCTCATCAAAGCGTTTAGGAAATTCCTATCGATAACGTTGATCAAGCGCATCGACCAGAATTCTTAAAGCACTCAATGGGCAATACAATCACAAAACCATCTTCCATATGATAAAAAATATCTCTTAGAAGTTTTAAGAATATTCTTTGCTCATTGAAGAACAAAATTGTAACGACCCTGAAATTTCGACCCAATTTTAAATTTTTGAATCCATTATTTCAACATAAAATTTTGGAACTTTCTTACGATTTCAATTAGCGTCCAAACTTTGTTTAAAATTTGCGCCTAGATAGTTATAGGAATGGGAAAAGTTTCGTAGGAAAATACCGTAGCAAATTTCGTTCGCGTTTACTTCACATCAGTTCATTTTAAACGAGAAAATTTTTATCTTCTGAACCGAAATATTTTTACATAGAAATATTCTAAACCATCTTCTGATCAAGACGTCATTTTTCGTTTTTTAAATTTCGGACATCTTCAGCTCCGTCGATCTTATTCTTCGGTGTTTTTGCTGCATTTTTCACAGTGGAAATTTTTTGAATTTTATAATTTAATCGTACCACTGATATCTTTCTACCGTTGCGTTCGCCTCATCGCGCTGATCAAAATGATATATTTATTTATGTCATTCGGAGTTTGGAGTTGATAGTTACAAATTGTTTAACGGTTTAAAACCTGTCCGTTACACTGTCAAAACCTTAGACTATTAGGCTTCACTAGTGTGGAATACGAGACATCTTCTAGTTAGTAATTACTCTAGGAAACCCAATAGCCTTTTAGTGTACCAATACAATCAATTAAAGACTTTTCAATTCTGTACTATTTCGTATAAACCAGGCTTCAATTCATAATTCATTGGTTACCAATTCATCTTTCTGGTTCGTTCACATCTCCTTCTTCCTCTTCTTTTATTATTTTTTTTTCTTTTGGAAAAAAAAGAGAACCCACTGCAGCCCCTCCCCTGCCCCTCCGCCCAGCCCAACCCTCCACCTGCAACCCTCCGCCAGCCCGAGCCATCCGCCTGCCTCTGCCAGCCCGAGCCACCAGCCACCCGTCCCTGCCCACTGCCCAGTCCGCCAGCCCACCCAGTCCCTCCGCCTGCCGTTCCCAGCCACCGCCCATCCCCTGCTGCCCTCGCCCACTCGGCCCACCGCCTTCGCCCACTGCCCTTCGCCACCTCACCACCCAGCCCATCACCTTCGCCCACTGCCTTCGCCACCCTGCCCACGGCCCTCGCCCACCCAGCCCACCGCCTTCGCCCACTGCCCTCTTCCCAGCCCCTCCGCCTGCCAAGTCCCATCCCCTTCGCCCGTACCCACCAAGCCCACCGCCCCAGCCTCCCATTCGCCAGTCCCATCCCGCCGCCATTCCCTCTTCCCATCCCTCCGCCTGCCCAGTCCCATCCCCGTCGCCGTTCTCCAGCCATCCCCACCGCCCGTCCCTTCGCCTGCCCAACAACCCACTGCCCCGGTCCCCACGCCCAGCCCGAGCCACCTGGCCCTGCCCTTCGCCTGCCCTGCCCCGCGCCAGCCCAGTCCCCTCCGCCAGCCTCGCCCGCTCCCTGCCCCACCGCCATGCAGCACCCTAGTCCACCCGACCCGAACCCACCAGACCCAGCCCACCCGCGCCCGCCAGCGACCAGCCCGCCTTACCTCGACCACCCCGACTCGCCGTGTCGAGCCCGCTTAGCCTGCTACCGCGTCCGCTACCACTTTTTATTTTATTTTGTTCTTTTTTTTGTGATAAATTATATATAAGTTATGATTTATAACTTATGGACTCACTTATACCTTGTCTGTGCAGTTCCAATTGAGGCTAATCCAGCGATCTAAGCTTCCATCCGCCTTATTTGCATCTAGTTGTTTGGTATGGTTTATATATATATACAAATCAATATATATACATCGTATTAAGCTATTGTTGAATAATCTTTTATTGATTTATAGTTCATATTCGTGCTTGTGTTGTCCATTCTAGTCTATTCATTGTCGTGTTTCACCGTCATCTTCTCTAACCACGCAAGGTGAATATTTCATTCACGACTCAATCTATTATGCTATGATAATCAAGTGATAGATGTTATTGATATTAATTTGAATGTTAAAATAGTTGATGTTAAATTTTGATTTGAAGTTAGATATGAAAATAATTATGACATAAAATTTGTTATGTGATTTGGTTGTTAATATAAGCGATAATTAATATGAAATTGGAATTGATATAGGATAGTCTAAAATTCAGAATAGATTATATATGTTGAACTTGTCCCTTTAAATGTTAAATAAATCGACACGTAGAAATAGGATTAGTTATACTTTGAACCATTGAATGTATGATTGCTGTAATAATTTGATAATAAACGTCAAGTGAAAACCTATAATGTAAAAATCTTTAATCCGCATGAAATGATAGTGTGGATTCTAGGAATAATTTTATTTAATTTACATAAATAACAAATGTAAATTAGATACGATTATTTTGGGATTATTTAAATAAACGGTTAAATTGTTGTGTATGGTTGCTATTGATTGTTTATTTACTTTGACACCATCCCAGTTATCACACTGCAAGTTCCCTTTGCTATGTTTTGTTTTATTTAATTATATTGAGTTGAAATGATAAATACCCAAAATTGAACAACTTTGGCCTAGGATAGATAATTAAAGAGAAGAAACCCGATTGGTCAACAAAATCATTTTGAAATTGAAATTCATTTGAAATTAAGAAATGAACTTAAAATTTTATTGGAAAGTAAGTAACGAAATTATAGATTTAATTTTAATAAATCAATAGATTTAATTGTAATAAATGAACAGACTTAATTGTAGTAAATGAATAGATTTAATTGTAATAAATCAATAGATTTAATTGTAATAAATGAACGGATTTAATTGTAGTAAATAAATAGATTTAATTGTAATAAATGAATGGATTTAATTGAAATAAATCAATGGATTTAATGGTATTAAATTAATAGGATTAATTGTAATAAATTAATGGAATTAATTGTAGTAAATTAATGGATTAAATTGAAACGGATTAATAAATCTATTTAATTAGATAAACGGATGGACACGTTAAATTGAAATGAGATTTGAATAAGTAAGTTTTAGAATCTAATAAATTGAATTGATTAGATTCGAAATTAAATATAATTTGGATAAATTTAATAAATTTGGAATTTGTTATAAATCAAAGGTGAGATTAAGTAACAAAGTGACTTAAAAGGAATGTAAAACCAACTAAAGTTAAGGAGTTGATTTAGCTGTTGAAATTGATTAAATCAAAGTTTTGATTAAATGTAATGTAACAATGAATGGGAATAGGAATTAAATTGAACTTGAATACTTAAGTATGGTTAACTCAAGGGCTTGAACTAAAACTTCATTTGGAAATATAATTTTAAATGTTCGAAATAAATTGAATTGTGAAATGTCAAAATTTTGAAGTCAAACTTGCAACTTGACTTTTGGACTTTGATTTGTTTAAACTTTAATATTAATGACCATCGGGAAATTAATACGTAGTTATTAAAGAGACCGGGATCAGATATGGACATACTCTTTGTCGATACCGAAAACCACTTTAATAACTAATATACGTGGAGTGTTGATCCAGAACGAAGTGGATGGTTTTGGTGAACGCGTTGACTAAAGAAAGAGAACGATTTTGGATGACCCCTGATATGACTAAAATAGGAGCCGCGCCGGGCCATTGAGGATCGCCATCTCTAGTGGACACACTTCTTTGATACCTTATCTATTACTTATGTGATTCGATTTGGGTGCACCCCTTGATTTGGGAGTGTTGTTTCGCGGTGTTGAGATAGTAGTTGCTGTGCTCAACATCAGTCCGGATTAGGTAACTACTAGTAGCCTAGTTGGTATCGCCTCATGTACCTTGTCATACTGATTATCCTATTCGCGACCACTACGTTTGTTTTGTACCTTTAGTATATGGATTGCCCTCTGGTGACTTCCGGTTTTGGGGAAACTACGGTCTTGTATATGCTCTTGGGAATTAAATGTGTTAAGGGTGGAATGGGCCACGACTTAACGCTATTTTGATATCATACTTTACTGATTAGACATTATCTATTTAGCGTATTCTATTGTATATATAGATAGTTTATCGGATCCTTAAAAGATGAGTATCACATTCATCTTTGAGTTATGAACTTGATTATTTGCACCCGATTATCCTGTATAAGATTTTGATTCCTGACTCGAGTGTTTCTTTTGTATATGCTCGGGTCAGTCTGAAGCTATCCAGTTGCTGATCATGGTTGGTTGAAGATGCTGAAGACTTAGCATTTATCTTTATCAGTTATTTCCTTTCTAGTATTTGATGAACTTATGTATTGAACATCTTGTATTTCTCTTTGTCACTTTATGTTGAGACATTGTTGTATTCCTGTAGTAGCTTCATGAACTACTATTATGATGATGTACTTTTCCGCTGCATTATTCTGTGACTATTCTGTGTCTGTGATATTGTATTGATTCTCATTTACATATATGTATTCATAATCCCATAATGATTCGTGTTTTGTATTATTTAAGTTGACATGTGTGGATTATTGTCAATTTAAATGGTCTAAATATACGGGTTGTTATAGTTGGTATCAGAGCTTCGGTTTCCCTAAAAACCTTAGTTCGGGATTATGAAACTCATTAGAGATAGGGTAGCAATACCCTAGAATGAGGAGAATCGATTCAATATCCAAGTCCTTTCTATTCGAACTTCTTTGATTCGTCGATTGAATTTTCCCTTTGAGTTCTCTGATTTTATCCTTGGTCCTAAAATTTCTTTTGGTATTTAAGGATGAGTGCCAGAAGAAACAATAGGGGTGGAAGAGGCAATGGTCCTGCTCAGGCTGCACCTGCCGCTCCAGCTCCTGTCAGATTCACCATTCTTAGTAAGGAGTATTCACATCTTGGAGGTATTAAGTTTTCTGGATCCGAGAACATTATTGAGGCTCAGCAATGGCTTAAAATCTTAGAGAAGATATTTTCGGGTCTAGAGATCACTGATGCTAAGAAGCGTCAGCTTGCTGCCTGGCAACTTCAGGATGCCGCGCAAGATTGGTGGGAATCAGTTACTTCTCGTATCGAGGAGGACACCATCACTTGGGCCCAGTTTAGGTATAAAATTTAATTAGATTCCGTAATCTAAATTCTCCTTTAATCATTGGAATGTTATTCATCTTGCCTATCTTTTGATTAGGGATACTTTCTCGGCACAATGGATGCCAGTTGCTGGAAAAACACAACTTTATAGAGCTTTCATGGATCTTAAGCAAGGCAGTATGACCTTTTCTGAGTATGAGAGGAAATTCAACGAACTCTCAAAATTTGGACCTGGCTTGATCGATACACCACTTCTGAAGAACGAGAAATTCATTTTGGGAGCTAGACCAGAATTTTATGACTTGCTTACTGGCCACACTCATTGCACCATCACAGAGCTTGTAGATTATGCTCTTAGATATGAGGCGAAGCCTAAGGGACCTGCTGCCAAGGCCACTCCTACTCAGCCACCTTCTAGCCAGCCCGGAAAAAGGAAGATGAACTTTGATCAACAAAAGAAAGCTTGGCAGAAGACTACAGGATTGGGATATGCTCAGAAAAGCCCAATCGACCTTGCTAATATCACTTGCTTCAAATGTGATAAGAAGGGCCATTATGCTAATAGTTGTCCATCTACCGGAGCTGCTGTTCCATCACCTTCTACGACTAGGAAAGATTTATGCTATGTCTGCCTCCAGCCGGGTCATTTCAAGAAAGAATGCCCAATGTATAAGCGTGGCACACCATCTGGAGTATTTGCTATTACCACTCCTACACCACCTCCACCACCTGCTCAGGATGACCAAGGTACCTTACGAAGTATTTTTCATTTACATGCTACACCTGTTAGGGTATTATTCGATACTGGTGCTTCACATAGCTTTATATCAGTTGACCTGTGTAATACACTCAAATTAGAACCTACTCTTGCTACTACCTCCTTATGTGTCTCAAATCCCATTGGAGGACCCGCTAACCTCCGAAGTGTTTGCAAGGGAGTTGCACTTATGTATGATTTTTCTCGATTCACTTGGGATTTCTATGTACTTGGATTCCAAGCATTCGACCTTCTTTTAAGGGCTGATTGGTTAAAAAAAATTGATGCTGTTATTTCCTGCAAAACTCGTTCAGTTTCTTTGGTAAGCGACAAGGGTCAACCACTTGTCATTGAATGCAAATCACCACAGAAATATGCCGGAAGCTTCATATTTTCTCTTGATGCTCATCCGGATGATCTTAATACTACCCCTATTGTTCAGAAATTTCCCGATGTATTTGGAGAGGTCAACTCTCTACCACCTAAACGGGAAATCGATTTCCGTATTGATCTTATTCTTGGAGCTACTCCCGTAGTTCTCCCACACCGAAGGATGGCTCCTAAAGAAAAAGCTGTACTAAAAACCCAAATTGATGATCTATTTGCTAAAGGGTTGATTAGGAGAAGTTGTTCTGAATGGGGCGCCGCAGTTGTATTTGTCACCAAATCAGATGGATCTCTTCGCATGTGTGTTGATTACCGAGAACTGAACAAACGCACTCTCAAGAATCGTTACCCGATGCCTCGCATCAACGATTTATTCGATCAACTCCATGGGGCTAAAATTTTCTCACAACTTGATCTAGCCACTGGATTCCACCAACTTAGAGTTGCTGAAGATAGTATTCATAAGACAGCTTTCCGTACTGAGAATGGATTCTATGAATGGTTGGTTATGCCATTCGGTTTGACCAACGCACCTGCTTATTTTGTTGACTTGATGAATCGAGTCTTCCGTGATGCGCTTAACAAGTTTGTTCTTGTTTTCATTGATGATATTCTCGTCTTCTCCAAAGACAAGAAGGAGCATGAGACACACCTTGCTTATGTTCTGGAAACTCTCCGAAATCATCAACTTAAGGCCAAATTCTCTAAATGCCACTTCTGGCGAGATGAAGTGAGATTCCTGGGCCACATAGTTTCTGAAAATGGGATTTCGGTCGATCCAGCTAAGATCGCCGTAATCAATGTAAGTTCTATCCTATTCGCTATTTCTATTCAATTCCTCTTATCCCTTTCTAATTTGAAATTTATCTACAGGATTGGGAGACTACTAAAACTCCTATAGATATTCGTAGTTTCTTAGGTTTAGCCGGTTATTATCGCAGATTTATTGAGCACTTTGCCCGAATTTCTGCCCCACTTACTGCTTTAACTCGGAAAGATGTTAAGTTTATTTGGAGTGAGAAGTGCGAATCAACCTTTAATGAGTTGAAGCGTAAGTTAACTTCAGCCCCCGTTCTTGCGGTAATCGATGGAAGTGAAGGATTAACCGTCTATACATATGCTTGCCAAGAAGGTTTAGGCGCTGTCCTCATGCAAAATGGAAAGGTTATTGCCTATGCGGGCCGTCAGTTGAAGACCCATGAATTAAATTATGCCACGCATGACCTAGAGCTTCTTGCCGTTGTATTTGCTCTGAAACTATGGAGGCATCACCTTTTGGGAACAAAATTCGAATTATTCACTAATCATAAGTCCTTGAGATATATCTTTTCTCAGAAGGATTTGAACCAGAGGCAAGTTCGATGGCTCGAATTTTTACCTGCATATGATCTCGACATCACTTATACTCCTGGGAAAGCAAATGTTGTAGCCGATGCATTGAGTCGTAGCAAAGCATTGTCTTGCTGTAATATTGTTGAAGGCATGTTATTTCAGCTTGTCATCTCTCCCTCTCTTATGGATCGCATAAAAGCTAAACAATATGAGGACACTTTGCTCTATCGTATGAAGGAGTTGGTTCTTGGTAGAGTTGGAAATGCCGACAGTAAAATAGGAGCGCAGATTGATAGTAATGGAATTCTAAGGATCGACAACCGTATTTGTGTTCCTAATGTCGATGGATTGAGACAAGAAGTACTTAGAGAGAATCATCGGTCATCACTTTCATTTCATCGTGGCGTCACTAAGATGTATCGTAATATGAAGCGTTTATATTGGTGGAGTGGGATGAAGAGAGATATTTCTATATATGTCAGTAGATGCACCACTTGCCAACAAGTTAAGGCCGATCACCAGAAGACCGCCGGTTTACTTCAATCCCTAGAGATTCCTTGTTGGAAATGGGATCAGATTTCTATGGACTTCATTGATGGATTACCAAGGACCAGAAAGGGTAATGAGAGTATATGGGTGATCGTTGATAGATTGACAAAATCTGCTCACTTTATTCCTGTTAAGACCACTCGTACTGCTTCAAGTTTAGCAGAGATTTATATGAGAGAGATTGTTAGACTGCATGGGGTTCCATCTAGTATAGTATGCGATCGAGACCCTACATTCACTAGTAAATTCTGGAAGGCATTTCAGGACGTCTTGGGCACTAAACTGAATCTGAGCACAGCTTATCATCCTCAAACGGATGGCCAAACTGAAAGGGTAAATCAGATTTTGGAGGATCTGCTCCGAGCTTGCATAATTGATTTCGGTGGATCTTGGGAAGACCATCTCCATTTGGTTGAATTCACTTATAATAACAATTATCAGGCAAGTATTGATATGGCACCGTTCGAAGCTTTATATGGACGGCCATGCAAATCGCCAGCTTATTGGATTGAGCCTGGTAATCGATTAATTCTTGGCCCAGATATGATTATGGAAGCATCCGAGAAGGTTAATGAGATCAGAAGGAAGATGAAGACCGCCCAGGATAGGTAGAAGAGCTATGCAGATAGGCGTAGAAGAGATTGGGAATTCCAGGTTGGGGATGAGGTATTTCTGAAAGTATCACCTTTGAAGAATGTTATTCGATTTGGTCGTAGAGGGAAGCTTGCTCCAAGATTTGTTGGACCATTTACTATCACCGAGAGAATTGGCACACTAGCCTATAGAGTCGCATTACCAGAAAAGTTTGAAGGCGTGCATAACGTATTCCATGTTTCACATCTCCGAAAAGTCGTGCATGATCCATCCATGACCATTCCAATTGCTCAATTGGATGAAGTAGATATCGAACCAGATTTGACTATCGAAAGAAGACCACTTCGAATAGTCGATCGGGAAACAAAGCAACTAAGAAGGAAGTCTATAAATCTCGTAAAAGTCCAATGGAGTGAAGATGAGCGAGATTGCACATGGGAAACTGAGGACAACATTCGGGATTCAAACCCCGAATTACTGATTTCAGGTATAAATCAAATTTTCTTAAAAATCTATCTTGACTTCTCCGCTTACTCCATTCTTACTTCACCGTCTCGTTCTTTTCGAGGACGAAAAGTTTTAAGTGGGGGAGAATGTAACGATCCTGAAATTTCGACCCAATTTTAATTTTTTGAATCCATTATTTCAACATAAAATTTTGGAACTTTCTTACGATTTCAATTAGCGTCCAAACTTTGTTTAAAATTTGCGCCTAGATAGTTATAGATATGGGAAAAGTTTCGTCGGAAAATACCGCAGCAAATTTCGTTCGCGTTTACTTCACATCAGTTCATTTTAAACGCGAAAATTTTTATCTTCTGAACCGAAATATTTTTACATAGAAAAATTCTAAACCATCTTCTGATCAAGACGTCATTTTTCGTTTTTTAAATTTCGGACATCTTCAGCTCCGTCGATCTTATTCTTCGGTGTTTTTGCTGCATTTTTCACAGTGGAAAAATTTCAAATTTTATAATTTAATCGTACCACTGATATCTTTATACCGTTGCGTTCGCCTCATCGCGCTGATCAAAATGGTATATTTATTTGTGTCATTCGGAGTTTGGAGTTGAAAGTTACAAATTGTTTAACGGTTTAAAACATGTTCGTTACACTGTCAAAACCTGAGACTATTAGGCTTCACTAGTGTGGAATACGAGACATCTTCTGGTCAGTAATTACTCTAGGAAACCCAACAGCCTTTTAGTGTACCAATACAATCAATTAAAGACTTTTCAATTCTGTACTATTTCGTATAAACCAGGTTTCAATTCATAATTCATTGGTTAGCAATTCATCTTTCTGGTTCGTTCACATCTCCTTCTTCCTCTTCTTTTATTATTTTTTTTTCTTTTGGAAAAAAAAGAGAACCCACTGCAGCCCCTCCCCTTCCCCTCCGCCCAGCCCAACCCTCCACCTGCAACCCTCCGCCAGCCCGAGCCATCCGCCTGCCTCCACCAGCCCGAGCCACCCGCCACCCGTCCCTGCCCACTGCCCAGTCCGCCAGCCCACCCAGTCCCTCCGCCTGCCGTTCCTAGCCACCGCCCATCCCCTGCTTCCCTCGCCCACTCGGCCCACCGCCTTCGCCCACTGCCCTTCGCCACCTCGCCACCCAGCCCATCACCTTCGCCAACTGCCTTCGCCACCCAGCCCACGGCCCTCGCCCACCCAGCCCACCGCCTTCGCCCACTGCCCTCTTCCCAGCCCCTCCGCCTGCCCAGTCCCATCCCCTTCGCCCGTACCCACCAACCCCACCGCCCCAGCCTCCCATACGCCAGTCCCATCCCGCCGCCGTTCCCTTTTCCCATCCCTCCGCCTGCCCAGTCCCATCCCCGCCGCCGTTCCCCAGCCATCCCCACCGCCCGTCCCTTCGCCTGCCCAGCAACCCACTGCCCCGGTCCCCACGCCCAGCCCGAGCCACCTGGCCCTGCCCTTCGCCTGCCCTACCCCGCGCCAGCCCAGTCTCCTCCGCCAGTCTCGCCCGCTCCCTGCCCCACCGCCATGCAGCACCCTAGTCCACCCGACCCAAACCCACCAGACCCAGCCCACCCGCGCCCGCCAGCGACTAGCCCGCCTTACCTCGACCACCCCGACTCGCCGCGTCGAGCACGCTTAGCCCGCTACCGCGTCCGCTACCACTTTTTATTTTATTTTGTTCTTTTTTTGTGATAAAATTATATATAAGTTATGATTTGTAACTTATAGACTCACTTATACCTTGTCTACGCAGTTCCAGTTGAGGCTAATCCAGCGATCTAAGCTTCCATCCGCCTTATTTGCATCTAATTGTTTGGTATGGTTTATATATATATACAAATCAATATATATACATCGTATTAAGCTATTGTTGAATAATCTTTTATTGATTTATAGTTCGTATTCGTGCTTGTGTTGTCCATTCTAGTCTATTCATTGTCGTGCTTCGCCGTCATCTTCTCTAACCACGCAAGGTGAATATTTCATTCACGACTCAATCTATTATGCTATGATAATCAAGTGATAGATGTTATTGATATTAATTTGAATGTTAACATAGTTGATGTTAAATTTTGATTTGAAGTTAGATATGAAAATAATTATGACATAAAATTTGTTATGTGATTTAGTTGTTAATATAAGCGATAATTAATATGAAATTGGAATTGATATAGGATAGTCTAAAATTCAGAATAGATTATATATGTTGAACTTGTCCCTTTAAATGTTAAATAAATCGACACGTAGAAATAGGATTAGTTATACTTTGAACCATTGAATGTATGATTGCTGTAATAATTTGATAATAAATGTCAAGTGAAAACCTATAATGTAAAAATCTTTAATCCGCATGAAATGATAGTGTGGATTCTAGGAATAATTTTATTTAATTTACATAAATAACAAATGTAAATTAGATACGATTATTTCGGAATTATTTAAATAAACGATTAAATTGTTGTGTATGGTTGCTATTGATTGTTTATTTACTTTGCCACCATCCCAGTTATCACACTACAAGTTCTCTTTGCTATGTTTTGTTTTATTTAATTATATTGAGTTGAAATGATAAATACCCAAAATTGAACAACTTTGGCCTAGGATAGATAATTAAAGAGAAGAAACCCGATTGGTCAACAAAATCATTTTGAAATTGAAATTCATTTGAAATTAAGAAATGAACTTAAAAATTTATTGGAAAGTAAGTAACGAAATTATAGATTTAATTTTAATAAATCAATAGATTTAATTATAATAAATGAACGGACTTAATTGTAGTAAATGAATAGATTTAATTGTAATAAATCAATAGATTTAATTGTAATAAATGAACGGATTTAATTGTCGTAAATGAATAGATTTAATTGTAATAAATGAATGGATTTAATTGAAATAAATCAATGGATTTAATGGTATTAAATTAATAGGATTAATTGTAATAAATTAATGGAATTAATTGTAGTAAATTAATGGATTAAATTGAAACGGATTAATAAATCTATTTAATTAGATAAACGGATGGACACGTTAAATTGAAATGAGATTTGAATAAGTAAGTTTTAGAATCTAATAAATTGAATTGATTAGATTCGAAATTAAATATAATTTGGATAAATTTAATAAATTTGGAATTTGTTATAAATCAAAGGTGAGATTAAGTAACAAAGTGACTTAAAAGGAATGTAAAACCAACTAAAGTTAAGGAGTTGATTTAGCTGTTGAAATTGATTAAATCAAAGTTTTGATTAAATGTAATGTAACGATGAATGGGAATAGGAATTAAATTGAACTTGAATACTTAAGTATGGTTAACTCAAGGGCTTGAACTAAAACTTCATTTGGAAATATAATTTTAAATGTTCGAAATAAATTGAATTGTGAAATGTCAAATTTTGAAAGTCAAACTTGCAACTTGACTTTTGGACTTTGATTTGTTTAAACTTTAATATTAATGACCATCGGGAAATTAATGCGTTGTTATTAAAGAGACCGGGATCAGATATGGACATACTCTCCGTCGATACCAAAAACCACTTTAATAACTAATATACGCGGAGTGTTGATCCAGAACGAAGTGGATGGTTTTGGTGAACGCATTGACTGAAGAAAGAGAACGATTTTGGATGACCCCTGATATGACTAAAACAGGAGCCGCGCCGGGCCATTGAGGATCGCCATCTCTAGCGGACACACTTCTTCGATACCTTATCTATTACTTATGTGATTCGATTTGGGTGCACCCCTTGATTTGGGAGTGTTGTTTTGCGGTGTTGAGATAGTAGCTGCTATGCTCAACATCAGTCCGGATCAGGCAACTGCTAGTATCCTAGTTGGTATCGCCTCATGTACCTTGTCATACTGATTATCCTATTCGCGACCACTACGTTTGTTTTGTACCTTTAGTATATGGATTTCCCTCTGGTGACTTCCGGTTTTGGGGAAACTACGGTCTTGTATATGCTCTTGGGAATTAAATGTGTTAAGGGTGGAATGGGCCACGACTTAACGCTATTTTGATATCATACTTTACTGATTAGACATTATCTATTTAGCGTATTCTATTGTATATATAGATAGTTTATCGGATCCTTAAAAGATGAGTATCACATTCATCTTTGAGTTATGAACTTGATTATTTGCACCTGATTATCCTGTATAAGATTTTGAGTCCTGATTCGAGTGTTTCTTTTGTATATGCTCGGGTCAGTCTGAAGCTATCCAGTTGCTGATCATGGTTGGTTGAAGATGCTGAAGACTTAGCATTTATCTTTATCAGTTATTTCCTTTCTAGTATTTGATGAACTTATGTATTGAACATCTTGTATTTCTCTTTGTCACTTTCTGTTGAGACATTGTTGTATTCCTGTAGTAGCTTCATGAACTACTATTATGATGATGTACTTTTCCGCTGCATTATTCTGTGACTATTCTGTGTCTGTGATATTGTATTGATTCTCATTTACATATATGTATTCATAATCCCATAATGATTCGTGTTTTGTATTATTTAAGTTGACATGTGTGGATTATTGTCAATTTAAATGGTCCAAATATACAGGTTGTTATAAAAATCCAATTGTACTTATAAATAAATCTTATGAAAAAGATTTGCAAAATTTTAAATTGCTATTTCCATCCAAAATCAATAGATACAAAAATGAAGTCATCGAGATACTCATAGAAGACTCGATTTATAAAATGGATGAAATAAGTTGGACAACCTAAATGACATAATAAGTCATTCATAAGTTTCATAACGAGTGCGGAATGCGGTAAATGGAATGTTAACTCCCGCAACTCGTAGGAAATGAAAATCGGTAGCAAGGTCGAGCTAAAAAGACCTTAACACTGCTCAAAAGATTGCTTAGGTGATAATCCTAAGACAAACTAAAAAATACCGGAAAATTCTCAAACTACATGAATGAGAGAAATAACACTTTCCTCATCATGTGAGCTTAAAGAATAAAATGACGCCATCAAATTGGAATCAATATCACAAAGGAAAAACAGAAATCGGCTTAACAGATTGAAAATGTCGAAGATGAATAGTCCACACGGGACAAAGGATATGGCTTCATAATAATCAAGCTAATCCTTACAAAAGTCAATCCCCAAGCATAAGTAAAAATCGGCTCGGAAAGAAAAATTCACATAAAATAATTTCGACATAAATAAAAAGAAAATTGAGTGTTGCGGATCCACCAATCCGGATTCGCAATCCTCAAAGAAGTCATCAAGCCCAGAATGTTTAAAGAAAAAGAATCACAAGTTCTTTTGATATTAAAATAATGAGATGAAACCCATATCAAAAAGAACTCGAATAAGATAATCACAAAATAAATGTCATCAAGGATAGAATGGATACCTTGACTAAGAGAAGAGTTGCCAAGGGCTTGCACAATATTTAGCTTTCTCATGTCCTTGTTCAAAAGTTTGGGACATGCAGATAAAAGATGACCCGGTTTTTTGCAATAGCGACAAGAATGGGGTTTTAGACACATATTCGCATAGTGTTCCTTAGAATTACAATTGTAGCATCCTCCATGATTAGGGATTGGAGTCTTTGCTACAAAAGTAGTTTGCTTCACTCTCTTATTGGGATTAAGGCTCTCGAACTTAATATGCCTCTTCTTGGAAATCCCGATACCACTATCAATTCCTTTATCAGCCTCTTCATGTCGAAGAGTGATATCCACAAGCTAAGTGAAAGGAACTTCAAGTTTCAGATGTAGAACCATTTCAGGGTTCTTACACAAAGCAGAGATAAACCTTTGATTCTTAGCAAGATCCAAAAGTTGTTGGGCAGACATGAATGCGCCATCCAGAGAAGAACTACTGGATTGACCAGCGCTAGGACTGCCAGAACTAACCATCTCTTCTTCTTTAAGAAAGAAAGAAAAGAAGAAGAAAAGGTTATTCTTAGAATGGGTATCAAGCAATCTTGATAGATAAAACAAGGAATCATAAAAGAAAATAGGATGAATCGGTTCGAAGACTCGAATTAATCCTAAGGCATGACTCCTAAGATGGACTTAGGACGATGATCCTTGTTATAATATCCTATATTGTTCCAAAGTTTGGCTCTGATACCAAGCTGTGACGCCCCACCTCTATGCCCACGCTAGCCAAGGACACTACGAGGTAATGCCGTCAACTAGCACGGAGAATAAGGTTGTTGAGGAGCGACGAGCTGTATAATTGCTTTGTGCGAGTACCGATATGCCAGATAAAAATATAAAATCCGACATACAGATACAAACTCAAAGCTACTACACAGTGGCTATATGGACCTCGGAAACAAATATAGAAATAAGCATAACATAAATCAGCCACAGACAATTCATATCACAAAGGCGGAAATAGATATGAATATAACACATGAAAGTGTACATCAGAGTAGTGGTCAAATAAGATCCACAATAACACAAAAGAATAGATACAAGTTCAAGACAATAGAATATGTATACATTAAGGAGTCTAAGTAGTTAGCCAAAACTCAGATGATGGTTCCAGATAGGAAGTCATGAAGAAGCACCTGTAAAATCTCAGTCTGACCCGAGTATTATTTAAGAAGAAAATAATAAACGGATCAGTCTAGCTATAATTATCAAATAAAGTGATATAGAATAAGAGATATGACAAAAACGTATGATAACCAAGAATGTCATACTGCGACAAGATAAAAATATAACTTTTCATCTCAAGAGGAAATCCGACATACCGATACAAACTCAAAGCTACTACACAGTGGCTATATGGACTTCGGAAACAAATATAGAAATAAACATAACACAAATCAGTCACAGACAATTCATATCACAAAGGCGGAAATAGATATGAATATAACACATGAAAGTGTACATCAGAGTAGTGGTCAAATAAGATCCACAATAACACAAAAGAATAGATACAAGTGCAAGACAATAGAATATGTATACATCAAGGAGTCTAAGTAGTTAGCCAAAACTCAGATGATGGTTCCAGATAGGAAGTCATGAAGAAGCAGCTGTAAAATCTCAGTCTGACCCGAGTATTATTTAAGAAGAAAATAATAAACGGATCAGTCTAGCTATAATTATCAGATAAAGTGATATAGAATAAGAGATATGACAAAAACGTATGATAACCAAGAATGTCATACTGCGACAAGTCTACATAGAAAATCAACTAAAGGCATACAATATCTCAAGAATCTCATAGCATCAAAAGAATGTCATATTCTTTATTTAATTCACCAAGCCACAATAAATGACATACATATCAATGCCAACTGAAAATGGTGGTGAAACATAAATTCCAGAAATCATCAATTAGAAATCCAGAAATCACAATAAAAGGATGGCCAATCCCAAACAGGAGCATGAAAGCCGGAACATTGACGTAGTGCAAACGGTACGTCCAATGAACTGGAAAGCCGAGACATCGATATAGTACAAATGGTACATCAGATGAATCGAACATTGACGCAGTGCAAACGGTACGTCCAATGAATTGAACATTGACGTAGTGCAAACGGTACGTCCAATGAACTGGAAAGCCAAGACATCGATGTAGTACAAATGGTACATCAGATGAATCGAACATTGACGCAGTGCAAACGGTACGTCCAATGAATTGAACATTGACGTAGTGCAAACGGTACGTCCAATGAACTGGAAAGACAATACAATTCAGAACATTGACGCAGTGCAAACGGTACGTCCAATGAATCGGAAGGCCGAGACAACGATGTAGTGCAAACGGTACATCAGATGAATCGAAACACATTAAAAGTACTTGGGTTGCCAGCCCACAAAGAAATGAGACGAAGCTCAATAAAAAGAAATACAGTCCTTCACATGGACAAAGAGACATCGTACATTGCTAGTCTAAACCATAAAATGATCGTCATGATCATAAGGAAGTGTCGATTACACTAAGCTAGTAAATATAAGAGTTTAGCTTCATGTCCCATAACCACTTGCTTAACTCAAATATTTACGAACAGATTGTAGATCTCCATTAAAAAATTGTCACAAGAGTTTCAATCGAACAAGTCCATCAATTAACCGACGAAGTAAACGCAAGCGTTTCATACCACTTGTTTTGCTAGGCCGTTTAATTATATTTTCTCATACGAATGAAGTAAAGGTTTGTTTATACTAATAGATTAGAAAACAGTTTTATAAACGAGTTTGATATTGAAAATAGAGTTGAAATCGTTTTGATGAAGAAGTTTTGATATTTAATACTAGTATAGAAAACCTTTTTATTTTGAAGTGACAAATCATAGAAGTGATTGTAGAAACAATCAATCATAAAAATTCACATTCGAAGACGTGAATAAAATCCAAAGAAATCGATATCAAATCCATCAAAATGGATATTTCCAATAACTCCCAAAGAAAATGTCATCAAGGTCGATAATAAAGGATAACAACAAAAGGGAAACAACACGAATCGATTAAAGTTGGAAATTCAAACAAATAGGCAATATAGGAAAAATTGGCAAATAGGAGCAGGTCGGTCAACCGGACCCTGAGGTCGGTTGACCGGACCAGAGACAGAAATTCTCGGGTAGCAGGTCGGTCGACCGGACTTCATGGTCGGTCAGCCGGAGCCAAAATTCCTGCACTCCCAAAACAGAGGCAGGGAAGTGCTCAAGTAGCAGGTCGGTCGACCGGACACTGCATTCGATCGACCGGAGCCTGATTTCCAGCACTTCTTGCCCTATCAATGAATACCAATTCTTTCCAAATCAAAAGCAATAGCACATGAATACTTGTTAGGAATTCATACCTAACAATCAAAGATAAAAATAGTTTAAGATGTGAGATAAAAATCTCACCTTTTCACAAAAACAATGAAGAGGGAGCTATAGAGCAAGGCAAGGACAATTACTCTTCAATTCCAACTCAACAAGCTTGAATCCAAGCTTAAAAGAGAAACATTTCCAAAATTAGGTTTAGGAAATTTCTGAAATTGAATGGAGAAGGAGTTGGAGAAGATGAAGGGAAGGCTTACCAAAGCTTCCTCTTGAATTTGGAAGTAGGAGCTTGAATTTGCAATGGAACTAGGGCTTAGGAATTTCCATTTCCAATCTTTTCCCCCATTATTCTCTTGAGCTTGAGAGAGTTAGGAAATGAGGAATGAATGAAGAGGAGTGGAGAGGGGATGGGTTGATATAACCAGAATTGGGCAAATGGGCTGAACCCAAACCCAAAGCCCTATGTGAAAAAGTAGCAAAATTCTACTAACTCCAAACATATCGAAGCTTATACTCAAAAAGGTCGCAAACGGCATTTCGAACTCAATGGAAGTGGTCTCGAGTCCCAATTCGACCGTATGCAAAAAGTAGTTTTTCGGACTTCAATCCGATTAACGATTCTATATTTAAATAAAATATTTAAATATTCAATCGTAGAATATGCGGGTTGTTACAGACTCCCCTCCTTAAAGAAATTGCGTCCTCGCAATACTTAAGAAGAAAATAAAGAGTAACAACCATAAAAGCATATCAACACAAAAGAAAATTTGAAATAAGAAGTTCACCATAAAGAGCACAAAAGAGTAAGTCCGAAAGTTTTCGTTCGATGAATTCTCTAGATTTCCCAAGAGAAATCCTTGGGATTTGAGAACCATCGGACTTTCACAAAAAGAACATCTTTATTTCGAAGGCACTCAACCCCCGAAGAAATGATGCGAGTAGAATGTTGCTCAAAAGTCAGATCGGGTGAAACTTCAATCCCTACTATAACACCAAGCACAAGAATAAAAATCGAAATCCCAAAGGCATTTCCGTAGTTGGAAGGCGTGGGAAAACGTCATGGATAGTAGAAAATTGAACCGGTGCAACGGCGTAGCACAAAAGCGGTACGCCCAAGAAACTAGAAACTCGAATAATTTGGAACAACGGCATAGTACCATAACGGTACGCCAGATGAACCAAAGCTCAAATAATTCAGAACATCGACGTAGTGCAAACGGTACGTCAAATGAACCGAGCACCATAAAAGAACATCGGACGCTAGTCCATAAAAGAAATGAGATGAAACTCAATAAAACAAAGTATATCGAAATCAAATTTAATAACAAAGCAACAAGCATATATCAACAATATAAATAACAGATAATGGTTTCAGATGTCACAGGTGAACAGATACAGATAATGGCATATATATATGACAATGTAAATAACTAACAACAACATATTTCAATTGACATTTCAATTGAAATCAAATTTAATAAATATAAGAACATTAATCGTGAGTGATTGCTCACCTTTCGAGGCTAGAGAGAAAACAACGGGATGAGTTACAGATCCAAGCACAGATTTCGAAGCAAAGCACGATGGACTCGAGTTCGACGGACAAGCTGATAA
Organism: Allium fistulosum; assembly: GCA_030737815.1. Lineage (NCBI taxonomy): Eukaryota > Viridiplantae > Streptophyta > Magnoliopsida > Asparagales > Amaryllidaceae > Allium > Allium fistulosum. The sequence continues at coordinate 426,401,279 of CM060902.1, forward strand.
TAGGAAGTGATGAGAATGAATCAAATCAAAAATTTGTTTGATAAAATTTTAAGACACATTTATAAAATCAAAATCCCAATATCATAATCATCCTACAATCTATACAAATTCCTTTTTACTATACATACCAATACATCAATAGTGTACTAAACTGAGACACAATAAATGACCGTGCAACCTATATGCATATATATATATATAGAAGTTAGGATTTAATAAACGAAAGATATGCAAAACACTGTATCAAATATATATACAACTGAATTTTTTTTATAAACTAATATATATAGACCCAGCAGTTCATACCTATAAACTTGTAAAAATTATATACATAAACAAACTGTTTCATTATAGATCTTTTATAAAAGTATATATACATATATTCAGGACTTTATAATATAGTATGTTGTAAGTATCTATATTGCACACGTATATGATAAGTGCATTCATCTAATATATATATTTCCTAATATAAACAGTGTATATATGAATAAACACAGGCCAAAACTTTAATATATGAATAATGTTTAAAACAAATAAGAATATATCTTATAAACAACCACACAATTTTACCATATGATCTTAATATAAACAGCACATGCACAGTATGGAAATGGGTAAGAGTATATGTATAAGCAATATATGTATGAGGAAAACAATATACACATATGCAGTAAATATATATATATATGTATGTATATATATATATGAAAACCAGAATGTATGAGCTATATAAAACTGTCAAAGTATGCATATACATTATATATATATTTGAACAGTAAAATTTAGTAAACAACTTTATAATTTTATAAACTTTAAAACTGCAAAATAAACAGAAGAAAGCAAAGCAGCATACGGGTTCAAATATAAGTATATACATTTTCTAATATATATGAACAACCTTGTATAAAAATAAGATAATATATCACATAACTTATATAATACACATCTCTGAAACTGTATAGTATAATAACCCATTTATATTGATATAAACTCACAACTGCGAAATTTGAAGTTTCTACAAATACAACTACATATATATATACATATATATATATATATATATAACTGTAACACATATTTTTATACCATTCCATAATATATTATATATACAATAACAACATATATATATATATATATATATAATATACAACATTCACCCATATGCAGATCGACACACGAAAATAATAATCAAAGTATATAAATACTATAGATTTACGTATTATATATGTACATAACACTTACCAAGCCCTTGAATATACTGACTATAAAAATTTGCATATATATAGATAAACGTCAATACACGAACAACTTATATATTATACATCAAAAACCTATCTATACATATGTTAAATTATGACAAATAGGCAAACCCCTATACCCTGTTCAATAGCAGATCAATGTAAACTCTATATATATACTTACATACCTATATACACACTTCGTTTCTATAAAGAGAAGTCGAGAGTAGGGAAGTTGTGCTAGTGACTCGGTGGGGCAAGGTGTGGCCGAAGCCAGCTGTTTGACAGGGGAATGGGAAAGGAAAAGCGGTGAGGGCTGGAGCAGAGGCGGAGGCGGTGACGTCAGTGGGTGGGCTGCAGTGGACAAGGTCGGTGATAGGCTGACTGGGCGGCCACTATGGTTCACAGAGGGTTGGAGAGTTGCTTGCGTGGGAAGGATCTGGGTTGGTGGCGGTGGACTTAGAAAAAGTGTAGATCTATATGAGGAGAAGACGAACAGTATACAACTTTATTATATATTCTCTTTTTTTCCCAACTGAAAGGAAAAATGTATCGGAAAAGAATTCAAACGAACAAAATGTATGAACCAAAACACACTTTATTGAAATGGTAAAATGTTAGAGAATATCAAAAGTTAATAACCAATGGTTATATAAATTTTTAGCCGTTTGGCAAATGAATGGGCACAAAAGTTTGGAGACTCGAAACTGGTACCGCTACGATAATTGTTTTACTGATTTCGTGGCGTACCCGACCCCGAAATATACAAATGAATATACTACAGAGATCAGCACGACGAGATGATCAAAACGGTATACAGATGTCAGTGGTACGACCATCCGAGCAAAAGTCAGTATCGATACCGAAATGCTGCTAATCTATCGCAAATAAGGTAAACGAAGCAATAGAAGTCAAAATTTGGAGAAACGAAATATGACGTCTTGCTCAGAAGATGATTTAAAATTTTTCTATATAAAAATATTCAGGTTTGGAAAACATTTTATTATCATCAATTTTAACTGATATAAATTGGAATAAAATTACACTAGAAAATAAACTTTCAAATTATCTGATGAAAATTTACCAGTTGCTATGATTAATTAGACGCATTCCAAATATCAAATTTTTATTTCAAAATTTTATCGTTTAAAATTTCACTAAATTTCAACTAATAACGTTATTAAACAGTTAAAATTTACGGGTCGTTACAATAATGATAAAAGTATTATTATAAAACTATTTTTACAAATATATATATATATATAATAAAAAGTGAAAATATGACCGGAAATCGAAATCGGAATCCGTAATGATTAAACATAGAAAAGTTGCGCAACATTGTGAACCATTTGAGATATACATATGCACACATACATGTACATATACATGAACACATTCACATTCACATGCACATGAACACATATATGCATATAAATATACTTATACATACATACGTACCTAGATATATATATATATATATATATTACAAAATATCCAAGATATTTTCCTAAAGCGTCACCCTTAAGTAAATTCAAAGTCAAACTCTTACACACTAAGTACAAGCATAGGGCTACATACATGGGGAGGGGGGAGTTCCGCCGAGTGGTGGTGAGCAAATGATGATGTGTTTGTGCGAAAATATCATGATATGTGCATCCTCACTTTTGCCTATAAATAGCACCCACCTCTCTTCACTTCATTCACACTTCCTGTTCATAAAATTTCTATGCTTCTTCACTTCTTAAACTCTACATTAATGGCTGCCTAAAGAAAGTCATGTCAAAGATTATGGCAAAAAGTAATTAAAATAATATAGCAAGTATTTATTATCAAAACTCTTCAAAACCAAAACAAATCCATTCCTTTCCCCTCTACAACCCATGGCCACACCATCCACCATCCAAGGTCAACCCCGCCTCCATTAGCAAGCATAGGCCGAGCCTTCCCAAAGGTCCAAGGCTTGATTCCATAGGCTCTAGTGCGATCATAGCGGAGCTATAGTCAATTTAAAGTTAGCCCGATCGAAAATCAAGTGAGAAACTCTACTGATATTTATATTTATAAATAAGATGACGTGACATGATTTCTATAGTTGTTTACTATGTTTTACCATCAAGTTTGGATGTTGATTATATGTTTATTTTGATGTTGAAATAATTCATATTTAATACACGTCGAATATCACAAAGGAAATCACTTTCCTTTAATAAATGAAGTGGTGTATATGAGATTGTTAAACCTCTTTAAAATGGTTTATGAATGTTTTGCAAACACTAAAACCCATTTTGGTGAAGTTTGAACAAGTTATGAAAATTGAGTCAAAAGTAGGCACGTCACGTAACGGTAATTCATGATTTCGCACCGTAAATGTTTCAATCCATTTATACGATGGATTTGGAGTCGGAATTTGTTCGAATAAGAATTTTCCAAACTCTTATAATCATAGTTTGCAAACAAAAGCAAAAGATCGAGATTTTTTTTAGTAGATTTTGAAATATGAGCAAATCAAGTTTTCAAAATAGTTGTTGTTTTGCAATTCGAAAACCAAAGCGATAAATTCTTTAAAAGCGATATTTTTAATTCTTTAAAAATATGAAATAAATTCTATAAATGTTTTAAAAGAGATTTGAGTTATAAAAATGGATTTCAAAATGATGGAAAAGTTGTTTTGATCAAATAAGCTTTGAAAACACTATTAACAACACTATTCGGAGCACTTTTAATAACTTTTGAAATATGGCTTTAAACTTAAGTATTCTTTCCAAAATCTTTTATAAATGTTTTTAAATAAATAATTAAGTATTTAAAGATGATTTGAAGGTTTGATAGCTTATTTTAAAAAGTTTAAATAAACGATTTAAAGAAAAGTTGTTAAAATCAAGTGATTTAATCTTGGCTCTAAAAGCCGAAGAGTAGACTGGATTTTACTATTCATGAGATCCGGATATGAGGTGCTTAAACTAAGGAGATGTTCAGGAGAAACTAGTGATCTGGCTCACCTGGCCTTTTTCCTGGGCGAGGAATAGGTAAGGTCGAAATGTCAAAAACGAGACAAGTATAAACGATTTAATTTTCCAAATTTAAACAACTTGGAATGTATAGAAATAATCTTCTTACACTTAGCGGAAAATTCAGAGGAGGGAACCCATACTATCCTTGTGAATTTAAAAGGTGATTTCACCTTTATTCGATGGATGGTAAAGGTTCGACGGACGGTATAATTTCCATCGACCCTTTTTAACTCAATAATGTTTTCCAATATGACTTATGAAAATGATTTGATATTTCCAAAGTTAAAGAGAGGTTTAATGATTTCATATATACCAAAAAGAAATGCTATAAAGATATATAGCTCTAGAAGAAATTTTTGATAAAGAGGAAGTAATTAATCAAATGATAAGCACCTATTTACCTAACATCTTTTTTTATCGATATTGGTTCGAAGGAACATAGATCGGATTTGAGTGATTCCTATCCGAAAACCACTTCGAACCAATTTACGTATTCGAAATGAAGACTTGGAATGATAATAAATGAAATGAAGGGCAACTTGTCACTGACCCTCGGGGGAAATTTCCCATTTCATATATATGCGGCAGTAGTATCTTCGATGCAAGGGCCGCTCGCTACTAATCCTAGGGATGATTCTCGATAGGATGTGGTAGGAGAGTTCCTTCGATTTGTCTTGTTCATGGATAACTTGTATGGACGAATGTTTGAAATTTCATTTCCAGCATACACGTACATTGATTTTTACGAACGTATATCTGTTTGGTGGTGTAGGAAGTAACTCTCCTATAATTAACACCCTTCTCTAGGACGTATGATCTCAGAGGTTGTATATTTATGGAAATCAATGGTGTGTGATGGAATTGGCAATGTGGCATGACCTATGTGAAAGTAATTGTTACCTCGGGACTCATCATCCAGGAATGACTTAAACAAGGCATGTTGTAAGGCTATGTGGTTCGCAACCATTAGGGTATGGTCATCACCTTTCTATATTACTCTATATATGTCGATTATGTTGTATGCTATGGAATCCCGAATAAGTCTGTTACGGCCGGGGTTGTCATATTCGGTTATATTCGCCGCTTGATGGGTCTGCAGGTAGGCCGGTCTTACCAGGTGCAGAGATTTCAAAGTTGTTGATCCTCGGTACATCCCTCTAGAGATATATTGTATGGAAGGTAGTTCCTTACCTGCTATTGTATGGAAATCCATTCTTCAATAAGTGCCTTCGGACTTGATTGTAGAACCTATTGTGCTGGAATTTAATCAATGTAACAATTTTGTCTAAGATATATAAGTTTACATGAAAAGTGTTTTCAAAAGAATGTCAATAAAAATAATATTACCAGATTTTGCGTAGTAAAGATTTTGGTTATCATAAAGTATTTTGTGTTTATGTGCGTCGTGGTCTTATGAGATACCCTTTGTTTTCAAATATTCGTATTTTGAGTTTCTCATACCAGTCCCATGACTGATCCGGAGTTTATTTTCCTTTTCCCTTAAACTCTAGGTACCCTATTTTTCCGAGTAGCCAAGTAGTTAAGTAGCATGGAACATTTTGGGAGAAGCTCGGAGTATTTTGGATAGGGTATGAAGCTGGAGGGTCTTATGTAGATAGTAATCTATTTCTAATTCCATTGTATTTTGTATTAAGTATATACTAGCACTTGCAAGGATAGGTAGTTATAACTATTCTGTCTGGATTAGTAATTACTAGAACTCTGATAGAGCAATTTGGAGTAATTGCATATACTACTCATATGTATAATTAAATGTTGAATGCGATGTGAAATTCTATTTTTTCTTCTTCTATCTTTATTGTCCTTTGACCTATGATAATCTGCCTCTCCGCCACTTGGATTAACATCACGTGAACACCGAGGATGTATAAGTGTCGATTTCTGAGGGTACAGGAGGTGGGTCATCACAACTTTGACTTTGAGTTGACTTAAGTTGACTATGATACTAACCTCAAGTAACCGAGGAGACAAATCCTCTCTTGAATAATGTTTCACTTCAAATGCTTCTACTTGACCTAACTATAGTCGTTCGATGGATGTCGTGCCTCGATGTAATTATTATTAAATTGGAACTTCCATATTGAAGATAAAAAATATTCTCAAGTTAAGAGAACTGTGTAATTTTGTCACATCGATATTTTCTTTTTGTCCTTAGTTATATTAAACAACATAAAATTATCGAGTGAGTCATTCCATTGTTATCCAATAACTATCAGTACATAACCCCTTGGGCTCCCCAACAGCCATGAATAATACACCGCTCACCATTTGGAGAGTGTTACGTACTCTAATCACAATGGATATATCAATGTCCAGTTTTGATACAACTTGACTTGGCATATTTAAAATAATATATTTATTTTCATTATAATAAATTGTTCACGGTTACAACACATTGTAACTACTATCATAAAACATACCATTCATGACTTTTCTATTAAATATACTTTTAATTAAATTAATTATTTAATATAACACATTATATCAAGTATATAATAAAAAGAAAAAACCTTTTATTTTGAACAAGATTGGTTATCGAGTCAGATGTATGTAAGAAATTACATAATTGCCCTAGGGCATACCTTTAACTCTATCAATCTCCCACTTGCACTTGGAGTCAATTATGGAATTTTATTCCAACTTCTCCAAACTGTTTCGTCAAAACCAATTGGGTTAGACCCTCAGTGAACTAGTATGTAATTATGTTTCAATTACTACTCTATCAATCAACTTTCTCTGACGTTGATAAACTACCTTTATCATGTGGAACAATTGGGAGTATGTCTCTCAACTCCTAGTGAGCTCTAAGTTTTGTTATGAACTATATCGTGACATTATTATTAAATTACATTATTATAGTATTCTCAACATTTGGAATCACCCTTAGCTCAGTTATAAATTTGTGTATTTCTGTTTATATACATTACTTTTATTACGGTGCTATTCAAGGCAATGTACTTGGCCTTTTTCATTGAATCGGCCATAGTCTTTCATTTGGAACATTTCCACCTTAAAGATTCTTAACTTCAATTTATTATTGACATAATATACTTAATATCACTTATGAAAGTTTGAATCTGAACACTCTTCATAAGTAGTTCGTTGTTTCTACAAATAATTCTCTAGTATTTCATAAATACACGAGAATACCTCAAACAATCATTAAGTGATATCAATTTGGATTTGATTTTTGCTTCATTTATCAAATACATAAATAAAACACGATATCATAGACCACATAACAAGTATGGTAATTCATATTGCTAATGTATAAGGAATCTATCTTACATGTTCTGTATTAAACATTTTAATAAGGTGTCCTTGCATATCGTTTTGGAAATTCCCAATATCTTTTATACTTACTATAAAAGATATCATTTACAAATCCGATGTCGAGTATTAAAACAACTAAAGCTTATTTTAATACAAGTACATCATTAACAATTAGCAGTGTGTTGTTCACTTATAGTTATATTTATGTGCCTTTTAACGTTCATTCTTATGAGCACACACTTCCTCTGCATTCTAATTGAAAGCATTTGTTCAATTTTATATCAAATCATGTGTTCAATTTTGATACTTGTCAAACAAGACTTTCGTATCTGTTTTTGGATCAAATCCAAAAACTCCTAAATTTATCGCTCACATTGACTTCAAGATACTTTGGTTATTATGTGAAAACAGGCTAGTCCAAATCTATATTTAGAACTTTCTATTTCAATACAGATATACCAAAAAAATAAAGTCATACTAGGAAATAATTTTGTGTGTGAAATCCGTACTTATTTGAGTACATCAAATGGTGAATCTGTTACGTTAATTTCAACAATTGAATTTCATGGTAATATTTTTATCAATGTGGCTCACTATGTTCCAACTGCATTTCCCTTTCTCTTAAAGACACATTTGCGGATAATGGATCATATCCCTTCGAGTACAACTACCAAAATCAAATTTGATAATGTTCTTGGAATCTATTTCAGATCCGTGCATCGAACCATATCATAGAGTCAATGCTTTTAATGGTTTAATTAAACAATCAAGGATTATTTATTCTTGACATTGATAAGAAACTCAAGGTTTCATTTTAATGTACATGAAAATTCATTAAACGTTATAATGTATTGTCTTCATCTATGCTTAGTTATTTTCATTTCATCCCTTGTAAACAGTTTTATCCTTGGATCATATTAAAATTCATTTTATACCAATAATTTGTTAATGAAACTCCTTCGCTATGAAGTTGGTATTTCCTAAAACAATAGTTGTTTCTCAGTGCAACGGAACGGGAATTCATAAGAATTTTATTATTGCCTTATATAAACCTGATTTTCATTAGTTAAAAATATATTTTTGTTGACAACATAAATTCGACTTCTAATGACAATTGTTCCCAAAATTCTCTTGAAACGATTCATACAAGGTCCCTTACGTACAATTATTACGTGTAGTCTTTCGACTCACACAATCTGCCAACTCTTTAGCCTAGGATATATAGGGGTTTCTTATAGACCCTTATCTTGTATGGTTTTATAAACTATTCTTTTGGGTGATATTAATTTTAACCTTGTGTATTACTCATAAATACATGCCTTATGGAAATAATTTAACTCAAATTCACTCTGTTATCCCACCTTTTGGCAAAGCCGAGATACCCAAAAGTTGACTGAAAATCAACGATTACTAGCCATGAATATCTATTACGCATTGCAGGTTCACCATGGATATCGATGAATTTTGTCTAAGCCCGGATTAGGCCACAATTGACAAGACTTGACAAGAAAAGCCACGATAGCCAGCATTTCAAATTTCAGGTTAATCGAAGTTCATATGCTCAAGATATGATCGATGCAAGTTGATGAAAAAAGTCACATTCTTGTATCCATCAAGTAACATTAGCTTCGTATCGATGAGGTTCGTATCCATAGAGACGTCTCCATTCGTATCCATCAACTTCTTACCGAACAAGTTCTAATCCATCGAAGGAACCTTGGCTAGCATCGATCGGGTTCGTATCCATCGACTTGAAGTCCTTCGAATCCATGAAGACACTCCGCTTAGAGTCCACGTACGATGATATATTCGAATCCATCACGTTAGCACCACAACCATCTGGTTCAAATCCATCAATGATGTTTCCTTCGTATCCATCAAGCTTGGAGAACCTTTGAATCCATAAAGATACCTCTCTTCGAATCCAACTAGTGCCATCGTTTCGTATCGATCAGCTGAAGTGAGATATGATCGATACGAACGAGTCTCAGTTCGAATCCATGATATGGTTGAAGCCTTCGAATCCATCAAGTCAAAGCGGCGAGATACTTGGAACGACTCGATCAAACAGGAGTGAAAGGTGGAGCGACCTGAAGATTGTGCGCCACATCACCACGAGAGCGCGTGCAGGTAATCGATTCGAAGGAATCGATTCGAACGAGATCTAGTCGAACCAAACAGCCATCGAAGAACACGATTTCGTATCGACGATATCTCGAGATATGCAAGTCCAAATGATATGAAATTTTCACAGAAGCTTACATACATGTTGAAGAATGTTCTCACCCAATTTCAGCTCGATTGGATGATTTTTTTGATCGATTTGAATGGAGTTCGAATCGATCCCGAAGCGGGCCTAGATTTCTTGGACACGGGCGCATGGGCCCCCACACGTGCCAGAAGTAGTCTCCCTAATTTTAGGCGAAATATCAGCCTCCTACACCTATAAATAGAGCCCCAGGTCATTCATAAAAGGGGATCGGGATTCTGAAGCGCCTAGACTCTACCAGACTCAATTCTACACTTCAATACAACCATTGTACTCGAAGTTCTTCATTGCAACTGCTGTAATCAACTGTAATCAGCAAGGATAATCAATAAAAAAACCTTTGAAGTGGACGTAGGCAAGAGATAGCCGAACCACTATAAATCTCGTGTTTTTGTTCATTATTTCTGAATTGTGATACTCTGTTTGCTTAGATTTGATATTTGTGTTTGAATACTTGTTGGTTTGTATTCATACACTGGTGCTTTCACAATACTTGGGGTTTGTGACCATTTTTGGCACAAACACTTTGGTGCTTTCACTGAGAGCTGAACTCAGGACCCGCTACGCAAGATTTTAAGTTCAGATCTGAAAGCTTGTAGATTTGAAAGACAATGACTCGACAAATGAGTAGAAGGCATAGAGCTGAGAGAAGCCAATAGGGAGGAAGTCAAGAGGCATCCTCTGGCGCTGGAGAAGGACAAGCTTCGATCTACATTACTAGAGATGAGATGGAGGCTATGAATAACCTAATGCATGAAAGAATGATGAAAAGCCAACAAGAGATGCTGCAGAATTTCTTTGAACAGATGAGAGCTGCAGGAATACAGAACCTAGGACCAGCTACAACGGCTGTGAATGTGGAACAAGGAACTAGGTTTGCGGAACCCAATGAAGGACAGAATGCAGAACCAGAAGGCAGTCAACAAGGACTTGGGGGCAGACCCTCAGGATCCGATACTAGAAGGCCTACAAATGGAGCTCAACAAGCTGGATCCAACACTGATGCTAACGGGCCACACGAAGAGTACGTACCAGAATACCCTTCAAGACCAAGAGGGAAACCCCAGGATGGAGATGAAAAGATGGCTGGATTAGTCCGACGACTGATGAGAGGAGGTTTGTCCAACGGAGGACTAGAGGAAGTTAGTCGGAGTCCGTTCGCCCCGAATATCAGGAATGCAAGGAACCCTCCAAAGTTCAAACTGCCTATGCTGGATCCATATGATGGGAATTCAGACCCAACGATGCATATTACTCGATACATCACGCACATGGAAGTGTTGGGGGCATCCAAGGAAGTGATGGTTCGTTGTTTCCCTCTATACTTGTCAGATTTGGCTGCACTTTGTCTCAGGCAATTAGAAATTGGATCAGTCAGAACATGGGGTAAGCTTGTAGATTGCTTCATGAGACAGTTTAGGGTCCACATGATGCGACCCAACAGTGTGATGACTTTGGCATCGATAAAACAAAGGACCGGAGAGTCCATAAAAGGTTTTCTGCTACGATTTAATGCAACGGTGGCTTCTGTAGATCGCCCGTATCCATCGATGATTTTGATGGCGGCAGTGGCAGGAGTTGGAGAAGGCACCGAATTCAAAGATTCTTTGACGAGAGACCCATCGCAAGATCTTGGAGAGTTTTACCATGAAGCTGAAAGGTTCATTCGATTAGAAGAATCACGAGCCGAGAGGCAGGAAACAAACGCTGTACAAGGCGAAGGAACCGCCAGGGAACAGCCCAGAATGGACAAAGGAAAGAGAAAGCAGGATGACGCACATGATGGTCCTGATAAACGGAAGAAATTCTGAGAGCCCAGATTCAAGGAATACACAGATTTGACGGCAAGCCTTAAACGAATTTACAATGAAACTCGGGAGCAACTCCCCTATCGAAAACCACCCAGGAGAGATCCCACAGAGCGGGAACATAGAACCGGAAAATATTGCCTATTCCATGAGCTGGATGGGCACACAACCGACGAATGCCGCCACCTAAAGGATGAGGTGGAAGAACATGCCAGGATTGGTAGATTTCCACAATATGTCAGAGAACGGGCAGCGGCGGTAAGGCCTGAACAACTACCGCCTCCACCTAACAGAAACGATCCTGGATGGGGATCACGACTCATCATCAACTGATTAAGATGGCAAGGGCCAAGTTCAGGATTTGGACTTCGGTCAAATAATTTCCCTAGGCATGCTCTGAGATGGAGATAGACCGATCTGCCCGGAGAGGCAGTGTTTAGTTTTTCCTGATGTTTGAGATTGAACATCTAGGACCTGAATTTAATAAACTTGAATTTCTTGAAATAAACCTTTGACCGGAGAGTTAAAGGATGAGTATTAAATACCAATATAAAAATGATCGCTTTATGACCCTACCCGGAGAGACGGGGTCCGGAGTGCAAGAAATGGGTTGCTTCGCCGGAGAGCGACAGGATTGACTCACTTAACGTCGTTTCCCATTCACCGGAGAGTGATTGGATCGGGATTCGATAAGAGCCCGGAGAGTCTATGATCGGCCCACGATTTAGGCCATGACATCGCTTAATGTTCAGATACACTGAACCGGAGTGCAAGAAGTGAGTCGCTTTGCCGGAGAGCGACAGGATTGACTCACTTAACGATGTTTCCCCTTCACCGGAGAGTGATAGGATGGGATCCAGCAGGAGCTTGAAGAGGCTACGATCGGTCCAGAACGACCAAGACATCGCTTTATGCCCTAACTGGGGCCAGAGTGCAAGGAATAGAAAGCAACGCCGGAGTGCAATAGGATCTTTCTATTCGATCGCAAAGTATGGAATGGGCTTGACAAGGGTCCGGAGTGACCATCGATAGTACAGAGAGACTGTAGAATTCCATTCTTAACCTCCACTGGAAGAAATTGATAACGATTCGGCTTCAAACAGTCATGGACTTAATTGAAAATACTATAAGCTCTGAATAAAACATGAACTCACTGCACTCAATTTGAGACTGATCAAAACACACCTTTTACCAAAAGGCATGTTTTGGGGGGCAAAGTGTTATCCCACCTTTTGGAAAAGCCGAGATACCCAAAAGTTGACTGAAAATCAACGATTACTAGCCATGAATATCGATTACGCATTGCAGGTTCACCATGGATATCGATGGATTTGTCTGAGCCTAGATTAGGCCACAATTGACAAGACATGACAAGCAAAGCCACGATAGCCAGCATTTCAAATTTCAGGTTAATCGGAGTTCATATGCTCAAGATATGATCGATGCAAGTTGATGAAAAAAGTCACATTCCTGTATCCATCAAGTAGCATTAGCTTCGTATCGATGAGGTTCGTATCCATAGAGACGTCTCCATTCGTATCCATTAACTTCGTACCGAACAAGTTCGAATCCATCGAAGGAACCTTGGCTAGCATCGATCGGGTTCGTATCCATCGACTTGAAGTCCTTCGAATCCATGAAGACACTCCGCTTTGAGTCCACGTACGATGATATATTTGAATCCATCACGTTAGCACCACAACCATCTGGTTCGAATCCATCAACAATGTTTCCTTCGTATCCATCGAGCTTGGAGAACCTTCGAATCCATGAAGATACCTCTCTTCGAATCCAACTAGTGCCATCGTTTCATATCGATCAGCTGAAGTGAGATATGATCGATATGAACGAGTCTCAGTTCGAATCCATGATATGGTTGAAGCCTTCGAATCCATCAAGTCAAAGCGGCGAGATACTTGGAACGACTCGATCAAACCAGAGTGAAAGGTGGAGCGACCCAAAGATTGTGCGCCACATCACCACGAGAGCGCGTGCAGGTAATCGATTCGAAGGAGATCGAGTCGAAGCAAACAGCCATCGAAGAACACGATTTCGTATCGACGATATCTCGAGATATGCAAGTCCAAATGATATGAAATTTTCACAGAAGCTTACATACATGTTGAAGAATGTTCTCACCCAATTTCAGCTCGATTGGATGATTTTTTTGATCAATTCGAATGGAGTTCGAATCGATCCCGAAGCGGACCCAGATTTCTTGGACACGGGCGCATGGGCCCCCACACGTGCCAGAAGTAGTCTCCCTAATTTTAGGCGAAATATTAGCCTCCTACACCTATAAATAGAGCCCCAGGTCATTCAAAAAAGGGGATCGGGATTCAGAAGCGCCTAGACTCTACCAGACTCAATTCTACACTTCAATACAACCATTGTACTTGAAGTTCTTCATTGCAACTGCTGTAATCAACTGTAATCAGCAAGGATAATCAATAAAAAATAAACCTTTGAAGTGGACGTAGGCCAGAGATAGCCGAACCACTATAAATCTCATGTTTTTGTTCATTATTTCTGAATTGTGATACTCTGTTTGCTTAGATTTGAGATTTGTGTTTGAATACTTGTTGGTTTGTATTCATACACTGGTTCTTTCACAATACTTGGGGTTTGTGATCATTTTTGGCACAAACACACTCATCATTAATCGTGCTTTGTCCAACAAAGTTTGATTACTCCTTATCAATACATTATTATGTATTATAGGGAGGAGTGAACTTTAACACTGAATATGTATTCAGTAGGTACATATTGAACTCTTCGCAATATACTTACCCATCCGATCAAATCGAATCATTTGTGTTGCACGTTATTTTATTTACTTCTGTTTTATATTCTATAAGCTTATATAGACTTATACATGCAAATCAAATACACATTTTTATGCCCGTGATAACTCATCGGTGAATATGACGAAGTACATGGAACCGTTTTGGTATTAATAGACTTACGACTGCATATATCTATATGTATCAATCCAAAGAGTTCATCAACTCTTATGACGCTCTCACTAAATGGATGCATAGCCCTTAATTGTTTAAGACATAATTAACAAGTACCATATGGTTCATAACCATATAAAAAAAATTTCTCCGAACTATGGCTTAGGCTATAACTCCAAAATAGTTTTAAATAATTTTAGGTACTTCAGTAATTTCCAATTCATTACTTTTGTTATGAAAACAAATACCATATTATATTTTTATTTCATAATGAATATTAATAATATTCACATTGAAATATAACTATATCTATTTTTCATTCGACACCAATAAATAGTAATTATTTCATAAATAATGTTAGCTATGTTTTACGAAAACAATTTTCGTAATGCAATCAATAAGTGTTGTATAGCATGCTCCCACTATTTCTTCCATTACTATAATAACCTACTGAGTTCAGAGGTCCATCATTCACTTAATATAGATTATTTATTTCATACACTGCAACTAGTTTACAACGGAGAGTTCTTTGATCAAATGTCTTAAACTCAAAGAAATGAATCTCATAGAAAATAGTTTTATATATGAAAACACATTTTGGAATAGAAATCATATTTCTTATTCTAATGTTAAGTATCAATTATTAATATTACAATTCTCATTTTCGATGTTTCTTTATGAAGCAGAAGTGATTATTCACTCTCTTCATCCCATTTGTACCTTAAATCTCATCTACACTTGTACATTCATTATTCTTTTTAAATGGTCGAACCATTCAAAAGAAATCCCTTACTACAATTTCACACTGAACTCTTTACAAAAATACATTTGATTATCCTTAACATTTAAGGACATCAAAATATGATGCACCTTATAAAACTGATCAAACTAACATTTCAACGATCAAGTTCTTAGATCTATATTGTAGTCTTGGTCTGTTATTACATTTAACACAACATGATCTTTTATTGTAATCAATCAAATTGAATGCTCGATTTCGCACTTTGGTTCATTTTCTTATTTCAGATGAACAAATTGCATCGAAATATTGTACATTACAAACTATGATTGTTTACCATATAACATTTATATTTAAGTGTAAATGGATCAAATATCTATAGTATTGTACTTCTTTTGAGTTCGTAACTCATAGAATGCAAAACATGATCTTGACATAATAAACATGCAAGTGACCAAATTACGAAAGTATTTAGTAGTTGTAGAATCAAGCACTTACATGGGTGTTGAAATGTTAACTTGCAATAAGCATTTATTAGCAAGCATATAATATATATATTAATCTTCAATTTGATTCATTTTTATATCTTAATTAATAAACGTTTTATCAATCATATTAAATACACAAATTTATCAATGTAGTTTATTATAACATTATATAGCGCATATCCCTACAATATTAGAAAGGTTAATTTATTATTTCATTCTTCTAATACAGATTCCACTAGTTTGTTTTGTTTCACCAAACCCTAAGTCGAAACATAGATATATCTTTCAACTTCACTAGTGGGTGTTAGAACTTGTTTGTATTGGAATTTTGACATTGAGTTTACTCAACAAATCATAACTCTATGGACGATAGATAACTCCTTATCGGTTGCATCATACACAACTCTTAACCCTTGGTACCTTGTCCTATTTTCACTTCGACCTTGAGTTTGCTCAACCAATCAAAACAAATTTATTCACTCGTACCTGCCATATAACGATGGTCTATGTATAGTATATGTACCTTGAGTTTGCCCAGCAAATACATATAGCTATCTTACCCCGTCAATTCAATATATGAATAATACTACACATAGCATCCCTAGCTTGAGTTTGTTTAACAATTAAGGAGCATGCAAGTGATTTATTAATTTATATACATATGGTAGAGGACAACATTACATTGAGATTATATTGAGTGATATCGACTTTTGGAATAATGTATTTCTTATGAAATACCCTCGTGATTCAAATGTCGAACACATCGGAAATCATGTTATACGTACATTTACGTATGTATTTATTCCTTAAGTCTATTTAGGGTTTCATAATGTTCCCTCTTTAATTTATACATTCATATTATATTAGTTTTATTATTATATAACTTTTATATTTCTATTACTTATATAATAGTCTTATGTATAATATTATATTATTTAAATCTTATTTAATTAATTTTAATTAATTAACATTTTAATTAATTTTATATTAAATTTAATATAACATTTATATTGAATATTTGTTATATATTATAACCATTACAGTATAACACATATATTACATATATGTGTATATTACTTAATTATAACCTTTTAACTAATTTATTTAATTAAACAATTTTAGTTAAAATATATTAGTTTCGATCATTTTATATAAATAATTGTATAGTTATGATATCTTAAACATTTTCAAATATCATAACATATATCAAAATATATAATACACACATATATTTTTCATTAATTAACTTATAATTCATTTATAACCTACTAATAAATTTAAGTTTTCAAAATTAATTTATATTATATTTCAAACATTTTGAAATTTTTTAATTTATTATAACTTTTATTATATATGTATATATTATTTTAAATTTAACTTTTAAATTTAAAATCTTATATTTTAATTTTTAAATAATTTTGACAATTAACTGAAGGCCTAATTCAAATTGGGCCTTTTCTGTTAAGGGCAACCTTTGGTCTTACATATCTGTTCGGGCTAGGCGAGTAAGTAAGGTGGAGCAGAGTACTTGATTACCCAAACCTAATCCTTCGATGTTACCTTTCTTAGACACCCTACTAACTGGGTTGTGAGCTTGATTGATTAACCGTAACATGACTAATTTAGATCGCGTAAGCTACTGAGCTCCTATACCATTGTTGGAACTGTGTCAGTCTGTAATGGAAGTAATAGGTGAATTTCTAAAAATTTACCATTTTAGATCTTCATTAGGCCTATGAAGTCTAATTTATTCAAAGCATTACTAAATTTCTTTTTAAATAAAATCATTATTTTATTTAAATTTGTATAATAGTTTTAATTAATATTATATTATGTATAAATGTGTATCATATATACATATATATATATATGTGTGTGTGTGTGTGTGTGCATGTGTCACATAGCAATCCATGCAAGGTATAACATGTTTATGTATAAGTGTTGGGACCTACACTACAACGGACATGTTAGCTCATCTAAAATTCAGATATGTCGTCCAAATATATGTTTATATATATTTTATTTATGCATTCTAAATATTACCTATACATATATATATATTATTTTGAAAATTATTTATAAATGTATATATATTTATGTACTTATGTACATGTATATATTTAAAGTTATATAAAATTATGTTAAAATTATATTTACTTATTTTAGTGGAAATTCGAAGTCAAAATTAATTTTTTTAAACATATATATGTATATATATATGTGTGTGTGTGTATCTTGAATATAGTTTAATAATAAATTATCGAAATATACTTAAATGAAATATATATATATATATATATATGTATGTATGTATGTATGCATATAAAGTATATAAATAAAATATATACCTATTATAATGTTCATGAATACATTTTATTTTTTATTATATATATATATGTGTGTATTCGTATAGAACTAAATATAAATTAATCAAAAAGTATTTTTGCAAAATTTAATTAGAAATTTAAAATTTTATGTAAAAATTTGAGTAAATTTTAACATTTAAATATTTTTTTATAATTTAAAATATATTTTAAAATTCAATTTTAATTTTTGACTATTATTTAAATATTTAAATTCTCTATATATATATATATATTACTTATTTGCTGCCGAAAGTAAATAATGCACTAATTTAGTTTTATAAAATACAAAACATATTTTATACAATTTATATATATTAATATAAGTGGAAATTAGCCATAAGGGCCTCTTTAGCAAGCACAATTAGTTTCTAGGACACACAACTGAAATAATCACTTTTAAGGACAAATGCAAAATAATTAGATTCTAAGGCCTAAAAACCTATGAAATTATGTCCTTGAAAGTAATTGGACTGTTGACTTTGTCCTTAAAAGTAATTATTCTGCTGACTTTGGCCTTGAAATTAATTTCTGTCGATGTGTGTCCTAGAAACTAATTGGACTACAAAGTTTGTCCTTCTAGTGAAATGCCCCTTAATATTTTTAGTTTATGTAATTATTTAATTTAAGTAATATTTAAAATAATAATAAATATATAACTAAATTATTTTATTTATGCCGAATATATTTTGAGTGTGAAAAAAAAAATATAAAATTATAAAATCGTATTTTGTTTAACATAAGATATTGTACTTAAATTATAAGGTTCACATAATAATTTAAATAATGAATATTAAATTAATTAATTATTAAAAAAATTTTACCAAAAGCATTAAGGGTAGGTATATGTAATTTCATATGTATGTATGTATATGTGTGTGTGTGTGTGTATGTATGTATGTGTGTGTGTGTGTATATATATATATATATAGTCATACAACTAATCAAGATGTGATGATATATCGATATACTAGAGTTATCATCTAACTAACAAACCAATGGATAATATATCAACTATTTAGACATTACATTGTAATTATAGATCAGATATTACCTTATTTCCAATGCCTATGAGAACACCTTGAAATGATGAGATCTATTCCTTGAACTTGTTTCCAATCCAATAGAGTGCTAGTCCTTGAATCGATGACCATCGGCTATCAAATAGTATTAATTTTACTATGATTTGTATTTGAAAATGGAGGGATGGGAGTGGACTATTTTCGGTCAGAGAGGATGTAGATTGAGGCTCCAAAGAAATAAAATGAGGGTAGGTTGAGATGAATTTATAGAGTGAGAATAGAGAGATATTTTAGGGTTCAAGATCCATATTTCTCTCTTACCATTTCTGTGATACCCCGCCTCTACACCCATATTATCCAAAAGTATTACAGAGTAATACAGCCAAATAATACGAAGAATGAAGCCGTATGGGGTACAGATGCGTATATTCCCTTAAACTAACACTGGTATGTATTAAAACATTAAATAAGTAAATTATCTATATGTACACAGGATCGGTATAAAACAATAAACATGTTTGCCTTCAGGATAGAACAATACATAATATGTAATAAATAACAGAGAACACAAAGTCACAGTGATAACATACAATATAGTATATAATACATACTACTGTTTAAATACAAGTATCTCGAATGTCAACTCTCTCAATATAATAAGATAACTAATCAATATACAACTTGGTAACATTTAACTCATATTGATTCCTATATAATATATCAATGTCTAATCAAGGATTATAAATAAGGTGATATAGTATAAACAAGGAAGAATAATATGATATTTCCAGCAAAGATACTCAAACGTTAGATGACATGTCAAAGTGAATGTGTGTGTGTGTATAAAATCTTTAGGGCATCACATTACTCAAATATCTCTATTCATATAAATCAATTAGAACTGATATCAAAAGATGTCATCACCTATATAAAACAAATCAATAGAAATTAAGAAGACTGTCTCCAATGGGTGAATCATCCATACAATATAACCTTTTCATATAAAATGAAATCATTAAGTGAAAAGGACTAACACACATCAATTCTCTAACATAATATCATAAAATCATAGATCAATAGATAATGTGAGATAGCTCGTCAAATCATCCAAATGATATCAAATACTATTCAAACCACAAAGATATCAAATACTATTCAAACCACAAAGATAATCCAACACAATCCAAATCACAATCAATAATAAAGGCTATCTCAAAATATGACATCATTGAACAGTATGGATATAATGGGGACTGACTATACTTTAGACTCAACCAGTCTCTAGTCTAGTTAACTCACTATAGGAACGAGACATATATGCCAATCCACTACACACTCATATCCTGAACCAAAAAGGGAGAATAATAGCACATAGCATGCTCCAGTGACCCAGGACTACTCGCCTCCCACAAAGTACCATCTATCCCCACAGTCTTCAGTTACCTCGACAAACATAGTGACCCCATCCACTAATGGATCATCAATGCATAGCCTCGGTCATGACCCTACTTTGCCCCTATAGGTAACAGACTATTGGCCTATGCGATATAAAGGGGATGTAGGGCACCTACCCTACCAACTTCCAACCCTATGATGTGCATCCAAAATATCTAACAATGGTGTCGTAGATCTAGGGCGCACCCCATGATCAGTCCGCCAGGGTGGATACTAACCAATCTGGTTCACTCTCGAAGCATAAAGGGAGCTGGACACAACTGAATGACATATAGTACTCATATCATATATATCAGCATATAGCTCAAGAAGTAAGCCGACACACGGCTATAATAAATCAACACAGATTGTGATATACCATAGCTCTTATCTCTCACCGTCACATGGCTCTAATTGTAAGCCAACACATCGATATAATATAAGCTGCCACAATGGGTATCGCCATATACACATGAGCAAATCTTCATTCGAGTGATATTTACTTACAATAAACAATCAAACAAATAACATAACGTCGTCCCACACCACCGCATGTTATTCGAATAATTATACAAAGCTCATAAACTATATTCGATCCATACTAGATATCTCTATATGATGAGTCTGATGAATAGCCGGAATAGTGTTATCGAAAGTCCCATACTAGATGGTATCACTAAACTGTTTATTCAAATTTCTCATTAAACAGAAATGAAATCTCAAAAATAAAAATAAAAGAGATATCATCACCATATGATATCCAAAATACTATCAAATCAATATCAATGGTGAATTATTTATATAAATAAATTCATATAAAAGAAAGTAAAAGAAGAGAGAAAAAGATAAAATTGATAATCCAAAATACACACACATATATAAATCCAGATTTAAACTACAACATATGTCATACACAACAAAATAATTAATTAGTTGTAGATAATAATTATATATATTCTAGAATTAACTAGGTGATTAAATACACTCAATTTCAATATAATTTATACATAACTAATTCCTCGATCTTTTATAAGATTAAACGATAAATTTAGTATCCACAAATAGAAATTGTAAATCCTTTTCTTGCAATTGACAATCTAAAATAATTTTGTGAAACTAAATATTACACATAAGAATCAATTCATACTCAACTTAATATATTTTCAAAACATGAATTATATATTAAAATTTCTTACTTTGAAACAATAAATATCAACTAAATCCACTTTATTAATTTATTCAACTTTAAGCTACAATTGTAATCATATATATATAATATCAAAGTGTATATATGTATATGTAGATATATGTGTATATTAATATTTATGTATATTTTTTTTGTTTTATTTTAAATTATAATGATTAAAAATACACATATTTTGCTTATAAGTAGTAAATTGGACCTATAAGTAGTAAATTTCTTATAAGTAGTATTATATAGGATTATGTAAATATACGCAAACAAAATTGCACACAAAAAATATGTATATATATGTACATGCTAAACTCATAGACCTACACACCGCAATTCATAAATGAACATAGCCAACACATATAAATACACTTGTACCAAACAGCTATACAAGCAAGGAAACACCCAAAGGCAAAATCATCTTTATAAAAATTTGATTCGTTTGATTAATTCTAACACTATTTAAATTCCATTTTATATATTATTCTCAATATTTAATATAAACTAATAATCCTACGAAGCAAAGAATAAAATTACTTACCTGTAGTGGCCACTCTCTTCCTCTTTCCTTTTCTCAATTCTACATCTCCTTCAACATACACAGGTGCACACCCAACTTCATCGTGCACGAAAACATGGGGATACGGAGCTAGGAAGCTCGAAATCGCCTCCCGTCTTCGCCAATAACTCTCTCTTCACCAACCCGACTCGTCTATACCAATGCCAACTTTCTCGGACCACCCCATTGAAATGCGCCATCATATGTTAGCTATATGCGATAGTATAAATCACTATCGCAATTTTAATTGCAGCTTCCCAAACTCGCAACGATATTGCACCTCTCGACTATGAATCCAACTATAACGACCCGCATATATATCACTTTAATAATTTTATTTATTTGAATTAATTTGAGATTAAAATGATTTAATAATTATAATGATTTTGATAACTCATTTTAAATAGTTATAGAGTAATAATTTATCATTAATTTTATAAATATAAATACTTGATTTAAAATCATAAAAAAAAATTATATCGCTTTATCGGTATAATAACAGTTTTGTAAGTAATTATTTATATTAATTTATATAGTTTTATAAATGAAATATGATCATTTTAATTAGTTAAAAATGATAAGAAATTTATTTTCAAATTTTGTTTACAAATATTTACATATTAACTAAAAAGTGAAAATATGACCGGAAATCAAAATCTGGATTCGTAACGATACAACGTATAGAAGTTGTGCAACGTTGTGGAGATACATGTGCACATATACATGTGCATACATAAAGATATATTCTCATGCACATACGCACACATATACATATAAATATAAAAACATATATGTATAAAATATCCAAGATATTTCTCTTTTCCTTACTTCCTAAGCTAACCAAAAGTTCACCGAAGTACAAGCACTAAAATATGCCATGGGGGTGACCATTTTGGCCATAAAGGTGATGGAGGTGGTTGCATGTGGAAGTGATGGACAATGATGCATATGTGTAAAATATCTTAGATATTTTTCTCCTTTTCTTTCCCTATAAATACCACCCCGTCTCCTCTTCATTTTCATATGATTTCCTCTTCATTTTTCTAAGCTTTTATCCTCCTCTTTAATAGCTTCCACCCCAAAAGAAATTATGTCAAATTTTATTCCAAAAAGAAAGTAATATATATATATAGTTAAAACACCTCAAACTCTTCACCAAACACCTTTTCTTCCCCCTCATTTCCCATGGAAACACCACAAACCACCATAAGGCCGAGCCTTCCTCTTCCTCTACTCAAGGCCATAAGCCCCTAGCCAAGGTCAAGCCCTCCAAAGGCAAGAGGCCAAGTGATCGTGAGCTAAAAACCGGAGTTAGCGAAGCTATAGCCATTTTTAGGCTAACCATTTAAACCCGAGGTGAGAAACTCATAAACCATAGTACTATATGCTATTGGATGTTATATATGTTTTATTATAATTGTTGATGGTTATTGTTTAATATGAATGTTGAATATATATGCAAGTCACGGAAATACACGTCGATAAGCACAAAGGAAATCACTTTCCTTTATTTAATGAATTGGTGTATACAGAAGGTTAAACCACTTTGGAATGGTTTGAAAATGAGATTGAAATGTTTTATAAACATTTAAAAGTGTTTTGGCAAAGTTTAAATGAATATTGAAAATTGAGTCAAAAATAGACGCATCGCGTAACGACAGTTCGCTATTTCGTGCCATAAAAGTCAACGAGTGTATAGAATGGAATATAGCTCGAAAATCTTCAAAATAAGATTTTTCCAAACTATTATATCCATATTTTTCAAATAAAGAAATAAAATTGATATTTCGATATGTAGATTTTGAAATATGAGCGAAACAAGTTTTCGGAAAAATCGCGGTTTTGCAGTTCAGAATCCATAATAGGATTTCTTTGAAAATGATACTTTAAAATTGTTTAAAAATATGAAATAAATTCTAAAAATCTTTAAAATGTTTTAAAAGTGATTTGAGTTATAAAAAAGATTTTTCAAATGATAAAAAGTCGTTTTGATCAATATAGCTTAAAAAGCACTTTCCGTGGCACTTTTTTATAACTTTTGAAATATAGTTTTGAACGCAGTCGTTCTTTTCCAAATCTTTTGTAAAAAAGTTCAAATGATTAATAAAGTATTTTAAAGATGTTTTGAAGGATTTATGGAATGGTTAAATGTTAAATGATTTAGAGTCGATCAAATTATTTGACCGCCTTATGGGTGTCAGAGAGATAGTGTTTAGGCTTGAGTTTGGAAAACCAGTTTCCCGCTCTCCCTGGCTATTCGGACTGGCCCAATGGATAGGATAGTAAATTTGGTTTACTCAGATCAATATTTTCCTAAGTAATAGTGAAATGATTTCAAATTATTCCCGATTTAAAAAGGTTTAAAGTAATCAAATGGTTTGATAATAGAGGTTTAATGATTCCATATATACCGGAAAGAATGTTTTAGAAATATGTATCTCCAGAAGAGATTTTGATAAAAAGAACTTAGTCAATTAAAGAATCATTCCCTATTCACATAACATCTTTTTATCGATAATTGGTTCGAAGGAACCAGAGTCGGATTGGGGTAATTCCTATCTAAAGACCACTTCGAACCAATTTACGTATTCGAAGTGAAGACATGGATATGATTTGGAAGATGGAATATAGGGCTACTTGTCACTGACCCTCGGGAGAAATTTCCCATATCATATTATGTGGCAGAAGTTCTTCATTTAAGATCTTCGATGCGAGGACTTCTCGCTACCGATCCTAGGGGTAACTCCCGACAAGATGTGGTAGGAGAGTGCCTTCAGTTTATCTTGTTCCTGGGAAACTTGTATGGACGAATGTCTGACGTTGCACTTTTGGTTACATAAATTGATCTCTATGAACGTGTCATCTGTTTGGTGGCGGAGAAGGAAACTTCTCTTAGCTTATACGTTTATAGAAATCAGTTGTGTGACTATGGGATGGCAATGTGGCATTCAAAGTGGAATGTGCTATGTGAAAGGTAATTGCTACCTCGGGCCTCATTGTAACAACCCGAGATTTCTCTTCAATTAATTATCGTCAAATGACGATTAAATTGGTTGAAAATTGCTGTTTGGAATTTCTAATCGGGTTTAAATTCTTTTAAATATTTGTTGAGAGTTGTGGGCTTTGAAATTACCTTGGCCCATGTTTGATTCTTGTTGCCGTGATTATCAAAGGCAAAACCGTTTCCCTTTTTTCTTTCATTTCTCATTCGAAAAACCCTAAAGTAAACGAAAGAAAACAAATGGCGGCCTCGTCCCATTTTGCAAAATTTAAGGTTGCTCGTTCGTCGCTCGTCCCCCTGTGCTCAGATGTTAGGGCTTCCGAAATTGAGGCTGCCGACTTCAATGTCTCGATCAATTGAAAAGGTGAGTGGCTCTTTCAACTCACATCTAATTCGAACATGTTGGTTTACTTATGGTCATTGTGATTCTCGCTTTGAACAGTTCGTTTTCGTTCTTGTTAACTTCGATGTTGTTTTGCTTTGACTTCGACTTGTTAATGTTGCGTGAATTGCTGATCACTTCGGCGTTGAATTTCTGGTGTGTTTGACTTCCTTGGTTTACTTTCGGCTCTGATTTGATTTTAAATTGTTCGATGTGTTATATTTTTGAAATTGCTATCTTTTCTCTGTTGGAATCGATCTCTTTATTTTGAGATCATTGACTTGGTTGAACTTTGCCTTGGCTACCACGATTTTGTGAATTAGCTGGTAATGTCTGACTTTGGCATTTAACTGTTGTTTTGGATTTTTTATGTCATTGGCATTAGCGTGAATTTTGTTTCTGCTTCAATTTGTTTATCACCTGACTTTGACTTGTGTTAATGTTGTCCTCGGCTTTGAATAGTTATTTGATATCTGTAACTTTGGTACAGTATGAATTGAACTGCAAATGACCTTGAGTATTTTTATGTTGACATCAGTCTTGACTTTAGTCTTGACATTTACTTCCCCACTTGCCACAAGTCTGGGTAGCTTATCATTGGGTTGCATTTGCTTTCAATTACTACGAGACAGTTTCAGTTGCTAGTGCATTTAGTTGTTTTCATGTATAACTTGTACTGTCCAGTTGAGTTTGGCACTAGTATTATCGGGTATCACTGTGCATTTCTTATAAGTATTGGCAGTTCACCTTTATTTGCTTTGAAGGATTGTCACATAGGCAAGCATCCCTTAATTCAAGAAAACATTGTTACTTTCCTTTCTCGGTTAGTATTGTTGCATTTAGACTTGCTGCCTGGTCACCATTGTATGCTGTCACTACACGTGTGTTGTCACTGCATACTTTAGTTGCATATCATCTTGTTGAAGTCGCTTATAATTACGGAGATTGTGAGTCGTGGTTTTCACTGAGTTGCACTTGAGTTTGATTGATGTTGTTCTTTGTAGTAGCATTGCTTCAGGAGTACATATTGAATTTTCTGACTTGTATTCAGTTGTATTAGTGTTGCAGTTTTCAATTGCAGTTTGATTTGTTGTACCTTGTACTGGCTCCCTTGTATTCAAGTGGTGGCTGCAGTTTCTTGTTTGCAGTTTGCCCTTGTATTCAAGTGAAGGCTGCAGTTTCATTTTATATGAAGTTTTGCCTTAGTTGGTGGTGGAATTTCTTCACCTGTGCATGTCTGGGGTTTTGTATGTGCATATCATATTGTAAGCTTGGATGAACTTGCTACTGTTTTGTAGTAAGTTGGTTCATCATGCTGTCTGGTTGATACTTGAATTTTGTTGATGATTTTGCACTGCATCATTTTGTCTTTGTACCAGTGCATATATGTACATGTCTCTGTTGACTTTGGTTATGTGACATTTTGTTGTGTTCAATTATATTGTATTTGCCTGAGTCACTTGTATCAGTTCTCAGCCAGGCTTGAGTTTTGCATTGGTTTCACTGGTGCATTTAATTGTGTTGCTAATTACTGGAGTCGATGCTTGAGTTGTTTGGGTCTGACCATTTAATCAAGTACTTAAATGAGTACTTGTTTGTTTGGTCTCTTGTTGGTTTAAGTTGAAGTTTGCAGTCTGATTATTTTACTCTTTGGTCTTACTTTCTTGATGGCATTTGATCCAGACAGTGTTGCATTATGATTTGTACATTGATTTGAATCCAGTCTCAAAGACTCGGGTTTGACCTTGTACTCAGTTGTGGATTTTCATTGTGCATTCATGTGCACTTCGTTCATTTGATGGTTACTGGGTGGATGCTGTTGCAGTTCCATCTGGTTCATTTTGATTTGATTTGATGCCATTTGTTTCTGATTCATTGAGCTTTTGTGTTTCATCACTGTAGTGGCGAGGCAGTGCACGCGAGCGTGTACTGCAGCCAAACAGTATGGATTATTTTGTTGTTAATTGTTGTTTAGGCAATTCTGCGGTTTTCATATTATCTTCATTGATAATCTTTTTATTTATCTTGCTGATTTGTTGTTTAACACTATTTAGTGTTATATCTACCGTTATCTGATTTC
The DNA here is from genome assembly GCA_030737815.1 of Allium fistulosum. Taxonomy (NCBI): domain Eukaryota; kingdom Viridiplantae; phylum Streptophyta; class Magnoliopsida; order Asparagales; family Amaryllidaceae; genus Allium; species Allium fistulosum. Next base: position 426,429,119 of record CM060902.1, read on the forward strand.
CTTGCTAAAGGATTGGATAGACGAGATTTTTGTGACTGTCGTCTATTTGCTATTTAATTATTATTGCTTCTATGCATTAATAACTGAGTTTGAATTAGACTGACCCGTGTATTATTTTCTTTTGAATTTAATACTCAGGTCAGACCGAGTTATTACAGGTTGTAGATATCCTGCTTTGGGTTGTTGTTTGAGCTATGAAGTCTTTTCATATCTTTGAAGTAGTCTTCATCATTTTGTAGTAGTCAGTGTATCTGATTTAGGTTGATATGTATTCATGTATATTAGTTGATAATGTACTTGTATATATAACTTCCAGAGTTGACAGTTGTAGTTGTATCATATGTATTGTGTTAAATGTATTGTAACTGACATCAGTTATATATATATATATATATATATATATATATGAGACTTTTGTTATCTGTGTTCCGCATTTTTAGTATCTGTGTTATTATTATACATACTGTCCTAAACTATTATGAACCATCGTAGTTCGTTTTATACTGGAATTGGGTATGTCGATGGGAGTAAATAAATAAGAGATGAAAAATAAAAATATATACCACTCCTATCGAGGTAACCAATACTAGTGTAAGGCCCAACTACGGATGGCCGCTCCTATCCAGCCTTATTCTTCGTAATAACAGACAATATTTCTTTTAATACTCTTTGTTATTGTGAGCATAGAGGTGGGGCGCCACAGTTGGTATCAGAGCTTGGGGTTTATGGACATAATATAAAACATAACTTAGATGGAACATGTGTTACAACTATTTGTCGATGTTTTTGGTTGTGCTTTGAGTCAAAACTAAAGTTTTGAAATTTTGATGAAATTTTTAAATATCTTTATTTAAAAATAAAAGTGAAACTGTGTTTTGATGATTGAATAATTTGTGTTCTGTTAGCAGAGTGCGCGGCTGAAACAGTGAGACTGTCTTCGCTGGATACAGCTGATAATCTTTTTGATTTAAAAATCAAAATATGAAATTGAAATAAATTTCTTTTGTTGTTTACATAGCTGGGTTTATTTTGTTTCTTTGAAAATTTCGAATCCGATTTGAGGATTCGAAGCGATTGCAGTTATGTGATTTTTGTTGAGATTTTTGCTGGTTTTCTTTTATGCTAATCATATATTGATTAGATTTTGCTGTTTTGAATTATCTTCATTGAAGATACATTCGAATGATTTCTTTGTTCATTTTGTAGTACATGCAAATTTGAGTTGCACGTTACTGCATTTATTTTACGTTGAACCGGTGTTTGGTTTAAACGTATTCTGTTGCCGTTATTCTATAACAGGATTTTTACACCGATGTTAAGTTTTTGAAGCACGGTGTTTTGTTGACATTTTTAAAGAATGAAAATTCACTGGTATTACATTTTGATGTGAATTATTTGATGAGATTTTGACGTTTAAAAATTACTGTCGCTTTGACTTCAGTAACCGTCAAATTTTAAAAGTGGATTTTCAAGCGGTTAGCCCGCAATGCTGATTTTGAGATTCGTTTTACGATGTTTTGAGAAGTGCGATTTCCTTATCGAAATTGCTACTAAGGTTGCTGTTTTAATCACGTGTTCTGAAAATTGTTTTAAAATTTTTACAGTTTGCGCTTTCAAATGAATGAGGAAGCGATTTAAACGCTTCAGCAAAATTGAGGACTATGAACCCTCACTTTTACTGTTTCGCTTAAATCCGGACTTGTCCGTTTGAGAACGTAAAATGTTAATTATATAAAATACAAAAAAATTACAGTTTGCGCTTTCAAAAGAATGAGGAAACGATTTAAACGATTCAGCAAAATCGAGGACTATGAACCCTTACTTTTACTATTTCGCTTAATTCCGGACTTGTCCGTTTGAGAATGTAAAATGTATTTTTTAAAAATACACAATTTTGCACTTTCAAGGAAACGATGAAGAGAATCAAACGATTTAGTAAAACTCGTGGTATGGGACCGGTGTGTTTGCTATTTCGGTTAATTCCGGACTCGTTAATTGAAATATTTGATGTTTTGATGAGTTTGATGATTTTGTGTGCTTTCGAGCCACTATGTTGGACCTTCGGGTCATTTGTTGGATCTTCGGGTCATTTGTTGGGCTTTCGGGCCACTCTGATGGACCTTCGGGTCAAATACCAGTACTAGACCTTCGGGTCACTCTGTGGACCTTCGGGTCATTTGTTGGGTGCCAAAATTATGTAGAGTACTTGGTAGGCTTCGGCCATTTGTTAATGCACGTGCGGCGTAGCTAAAAACTCGCCATCTGATGGGATGGATCCAACCTTTTATGTTGATTTTCTAGTCTTCTTAATTGATTTCTAGATATTTGTTGTTTCCAATTATCTGCAGGTAATTGGATATTTGTTGTTTTTGATTATCGTTTTTGATAATCGGATATTTGTTGTTTCTGATTATCGTTTTTGATAATCGGATATTTGTTGTTTCTGATTATCGTTTGAGATAATTAGATATTTGTTGATTTGAGATTTATGATTATCGTTCTTGATAATTAGATATTTGTTGATTTGAGATATCTGATTATCGTCTTTGATAATTAGATATTTGATGTTTTCTGATCATCGTTTTTGATAATTAGATATTTGTTGATTTGAGATTTCTGATTATCGTTCTTGATAATTAGATATTTGTTGATTTGAGATTTCTGATTATCATTTTTGATAATTAGATATTTGTTGATTTGAGATTTCTGATTATCGTTTTTGATAATTAAATATTTGATGTTTTCTGATTATCGTTTTTGATAATTAGATATTGTTGATTTGAGATTTCGGATTATCGTTTTTGATAATTAGATATTTGTTGATTTCAGATTTCAGATTATCGTTTTTGATAATTAGATAACTGATGTTTTCTGATTATCGTTTTGATAATTAGATATTTGTTGATTTGAGATTTCTGATTATCGTTTTTAATAATTAGATATTTGATATTTTCTGATTGTCGTTTTGATAACTGGATATTTGCTAGTTTTGCTGATTTTGAGATTTTCTAGTCCCTAATTGATTCTAGATTATGTTGGTTATATTGAATTGCTGTTTTCTGTCTATCTCTGTTGATAGTTAGAGTTTGCTGATTATGAAGTTCGTGTTTTCTAGTTAATTGTTGGATAACTAGATATTTGCAGTTTGCGATTAGTGATTTGTGTTTTCTAAGTATCTTTGTTGATAATTAGATTTTGTTGTTTTCTAATTATCGTATCGATAATTAGATATTGCTGTTTGTGATTTCTGTATTCTAATCATCTAATTGAAAATTAGATATTGCTGATAATTGTATTTATTCAGTTGTTGTTTTCTGGTTATCTATTTGATAACTAGATTTTGTTGAGAATTTGTAAATTTCTTTTATGAAATCAAAAGATTTCTTTGGTGTTTGAATTCCCGACTTTTATTTTCTAGCTTAACCAGTTTATGTTAGAAAAATAATTGTTATTGACACCTTTAATTATGAAAATTGCGGGGACGCAATTTTTATAAGGAGGGGAGTCTATAACAACCCTGGATTTCGCTTCAATTAATTATCGTCAAATGACGATTAAATTGGTTGAAAATTGCTGTTTGGAATTTCTAATCGGGTTTAAATTCTTTTAAATATTTGTTGAGAGTTCTGGGCTTTGAAATTACCTTGGCCCATGTTTGATTCTTGTTGCTGTGATTATCAAAGGCAAAACCGTTTCCCCTTTTTCTTTCATTTCTCATTCGAAAAACACTAAAGTAAACGAAAGAAAACAAATGGCTGCCTCGTCCCCTTTTGCAAAATTTAGGGTTGCTCGTTCGTCGCTCGTCCCCCTGTGCTCAGATGTTAGGGCTTCCGAAATTGAGGCTGCCGACTTCAATGTCTCGATCAATTGAAAAGGTGAGTGGCTCTTTCCACTCACATCTAATTCGAACATGTTGGTTTACTTGTGGTCATTGTGATTCCGGTTTTGAACAGTTCGTTTTCGTTCTTGTTAACTTCGATGTTGTTTTGCTTTGACTTTGACTTGTTAATGTTGCGTGAATTGCTGATCACTTCGGCTTCGAATTTCTGGCGTGTTTGACTTCCTTGGTTTACTTTCGGCTCTGATTTGATTTTTAATTGTTCGAAGTGTTATATTTTTGAAACTGCTATCTTTTCTCTGTTGGAATCGATCTCTTTTTTTGAGATCATTGACTTGGTTGAACTTTGCCTTGGCTACCACGATTTTGTTAATTAGCTGGTAATGTCTGACTTTGGCATTTAACTGTTGTTTTGGATTTTCTAGGTCATTGGCATTAGCGTGAAATTTGTTTCTGCTTCAATTTGTTTATCACCTGACTTTGACTTGTGTTAATGTTGTCCTCGGCTTTGAATAGTCATTTGATATTTGTAGTTTGAATTGAACTGCAAATGACCTTGAGTATTTTTATGTTGACATCAGTCTTGACTTTAGTCTTGACATTTACTTCACCACTTGCCACAAGTCTGGGGAGCTTATCACTGGGTTGCATTTGCTTCCAATTACTACGAGACAGTTTCAGTTGTTAGTGCATTTAGTTGTTTTCATGTATAACTTGTACTGTCCAGTTGAGTTCGGCACTAGTATTATCCGGTATCACTGTGCATTTCCTATAAGTATTGGCAGTTCGCCTTTATTTTCTTTAAAGGATTGTCACATAGGCAAGCATCCCTTAATTCAAGAAAACATTGTTACTTTCCTTTCTCGGTTAGTATTGTTGCATTTAGACTTGCTGCCTGGTCACCATTGTATGCTGTCACTACACGTGTGTTGTCACTGCATACTTTAGTTGCATATCAACTTGTTGAAGTCGCTCATAATTACAGTCTTATTTGAGCTTGTGAGTCGTGGTTTGCACTGAGTTGCACTTGAGTTTGATTGTTGTTGTTCTTTGTAGTAGCCTTGCTTCAGGAGTACCTATTAAATTTTCTGACTTGTATTCAGTTGTATTAGTGTTGCAGTTTTCAATTGCAGTTTGATTTTTTGTACCTTGTACTGGCTCCCTTGTATTCAAGTGGTGGCTGCAGTTTCTTGTTTGCAGTTTGCCCTTGTATTCTAGTGAAGGCTGCAGTTTCATTTTATATGAAGTTTTGCCTTAGTTGGTGGTGGAATTTCTTCACCTGTGCATGTCTTGGGTTTTGTATGTGCATATCATCTTGTAAGTTTGGATGAACTTGCTACTGTTTTGTACTCAGTTGGTTCATCATGCTGTATGGTTGATACTTGAATTTTGTTGATGATTTTGCACTGCATCATTTTGTCTTTGTACCTGTGCATATATGTACATGTCTCTGTTGACTTTGGTTATGTGACATTTTGCTGTGTTCAATTATATTGTATTTGCCTGAGTCACTTGTATCAGTTCTCGGCCAGGCTTGAGTTTTGCATTAGTTTCACTGGTGCATTTAATTGTGTTGCCAATTAGTGGAGTCGATGCTTGAGTTGTTTGGATCTGACCATTTAATCAAGTACTTGAATGAGTACTTGTTTGTTTGGTCTCTTGTTGGTTTAAGTTGAAGTTTGCAGTCTGATTATTTTACTCTTTGGTCTTACTTTCTTGATGGCATTTGATCCAGACAGTGTTGCATTATGATTTGTACATTGAGTTGAATCCAGTCTCAAAGACTCGGGTTTGACCTTGTACTCAGTTGTGGATTTTCATTGTGCATTCATGTGCACTTCGTTCATTTGATGGTTACTGGGTGGATGCTGTTGCAGTTCCATCTGGTTCATTTTGATTTGATTTGATGCCATTTGTTTCTGATTCTTTGAGCTTTTGTGTTTCATCACTGTAGTGGCGAGGCAGTGCACGCGAGCGTGTACTGCAGCCAAACAGTATGGATTATTTTGTTGTTAATTGCTGTTTAGGCAATTCTGCAGTTTTCATATTATCTTCATTGATAATCTTTTTATTTATCTTGCTGATTTGTTATTTAACACTATTTAGTGTTATATCTACCGTTATCTGATTTCCTTGCTAAAGGATTGGATAGATGAGATTTTTGTGACTGTCATCTATTTGCTATTTAATTATTATTGCTTCTATGCATTAATAACTGAGTTTGAATTAGACTGACCCGTGTATTATTTTCTTTTGAATTTAATACTCGGGTCAGACCGAGTTATTACAGGTTGTAGATATCCTGCTTTGGGTTGCTGTTTGAGCTATGAAGTCTTTTCATATCTTTGAAGTAGTCTTCGTCATTTTGTAGTAGTCAGTGTATCTGATTTAGGTTGATATGTATTCATGTATATTAGTCGATAATGTACTTGTATATATAACTTCCAGAGTTGACAGTTGTAGTTGTATCATATGTATTGTGTTAAATGTATTATAACTGACATCAGTTATATATATATATATATATATATATATATATATATATATATGAGACTTTTGTTATCTGTGTTCCGCATTTTTAGTATCTGTGTTATTATTATACATACTGTCCTAAACTATTATTGTGATATCCCGGAAATTTGGCAATATCAATTTAATAATCTTTATTAATAATTAAATTGATTTGTTGATTTATTTTATAAATTGACAAGTTTAATTCTTTTAAAGGTTAATAACATTTTAATTGGAAAGTTTATTTCTTTTGAAAAACTAATAACATTTTAATTTGGGAATATCTTTTCTAACAATTTTAAATTAGGAAGATTATCTTTCTAAAAACTTATATAAGTGTTTATATTTATAATGTATATATATTGGTATATATATTATAAATAGGTAGTCTTTAATTTAATAAAAGGATAAGTTTTCAAATTTATAATATATATGTATATATATATTGTTATTTGGAATTATGTTATAAAATTCAATATAGTAATTATAAAAGCTAATGTTAAAAATATTTTCCATTTAGAATATATATATATATTTGTATATATTAAAATGGAAAGAATATTGAATTTTAAATTAATAAAGTATTTTCAAACTTTAATATTTATATAATTTGTAATTTGGAAATTTGTAATTTGACTTAATACTTTTGAAAATGATATTTGAGATTTAAATAACAAGAATAATTTCTTATTTATTTTAAAGATAAATTTTAAGCTTAAGTTTTATTTAAGATTTAATTTAAGAAATTCATTTGTTTTAATATTCTTGTCTCTTTAAAAAATTCAAATATAAGTCAAATGGGTTTGTAAAAATATATATATAGTTAAAATAAGTTTCTCAAGCATATAAAAATATGTTATATTTAATTTTATCAAAGCATAAGCTATTATAAATAATTGTTTTCACATTTGTATATTTATTAAAATCTAAAGCTTAAATTATAAAAGGATAAATACATTTTTATACATATAGATATTTTATAAATAAACATGTAGGATTTAAATAAATCAAAATAAAAAGAAATTAACACTTGTAAATCAATAATAAAGCATTTAAAACACTTGTAAACATTTGGAAGCTTGGAGTGTTTAGGTGTAAGTTAATTAACTCTTAAGAGGACAAATGTCCACATCTCCTTTTGATAATTAAAATAAGTAAATTAAAATATAAAAGAAGAAATCTATTTTCACTTTTCAGCTAAAACTCTTGTTCTCTTCATTTCAACCAAAAGAATATAATTCGAATCTAAAAATAAATGAAAGACTGGAAACCTGAAAATCAAAAGAAGACTGAAATCAAAATTCAAAGAAGTTGAAAATCTGGAAATGCAAATCAGTGGAAAAGAAGATCAAAAACAATACAACATCTATCTCAAGATTTTCAAATACAACTTAAAGTTCAGAGAAAGGAAATCAAGCAAGTAATCAAAGATCAACAACAAGTTTAAAATTCAACAAGCAAAAAGGAAATCAAGCTTAAATTCAAACATGCAAGCCTGGAAACAAAGTGGTCATCTCTTCTCTGTTTTATAAGTTCAGGTGAGTAAACCTAAGTTTTAAAAACAGTTTTAAATCTTGGATTTCTACTTGTTCTTATGAATGAACATCTTCATGTTATCTGAATATTGGAATTAAAATTGGATGCATGCTTGAATTATACATTTTTGAATGTCTGTAGTTTACATATGTCTCTGTTTAAAATAACAGTGAGTAAACTTATTTTAAAAACCCTTTTTAAACCCTGGTTTCAATTTATTTTTGTGAATGAATATCATGTTATTATCTGAAATACTTGAATTAAATGAATGCATGTTGAATAGGGATGTTTGAATGACTGTATAGTTGTAATATAGTTTCTGTATAATGATAACAGTTTTGATTTCTTATAAAAACCAATATCTCATCAATTAGTCTCTGGTAGTTTTTGATTTGTAAATGAAAGATGTGTGAAATCATATAATATTACTATTAAAAATAAGTTATGAAATTTATATAAATTATCTGACTCGAAATTTTACAAACAACAGTGAAATGTAAATTGGGTCAAAACTTAATGAATTAAATTTTAAGATTTAATTATATGGTTGAAATCGTGATAGGAAACTATGAATTTTAATAGCTATATCACGATTTTTAGTTTAGAAATTGTTGAGTATGGGAGAGATGACCGGAAATGTTAGTTTAGGCCAATTCTGGTGATTGCGGAGGTCATGGACCTCGGGATTGTGACCAGAGGAGGATGGAAGGATGTAGGTCATGGGAAAAATGGTCGTGGATGTTATAATCCATCGTGATGATCATTCGAAGTCTTAATAGGGTTTTTGGTTAGTTGAAATCGATGTTGAAGGTTGGATTTTCACGGCGACGACAAGCGACCGGAAGCGATCGCACGTGGTTCTGTGGGTTCGAGGCGAAGTAGGGAAGCTTCGACGAAGGTGGCGAGGTGTCTCGAAGTGTTGATTGCCGTGGATGATGGTTTTTCTGATGATGGTGTTCGAGCAGTTTGGGTTTGAAATGTCGAATTCGAGTCTCGTACGAATCGAGTAATTTTTGATGCTCGATCGTGATGTCGTGGTTGTAGATGACTTGCCGGAGGCCAGATCGTAGTTCGTCGACGTTCAGCATAGACGTGCACGTGCACGTGCATGTTTGAGTGCATCTGGAAGTTGGTTTTGGAGGAGAAGGTTGGAGGCTCGGGTTTTTATCCAGGGGAATTCAAGTTTTACTCGAAGCAGGGGAAGTGAGTTTTAGACGCGAGTGTTTCTTCGAGTCTCCAGGGGTGTTTGCTCGAGTGTTAGGTGAGGCAGATTTAAGTTTTCAGGTTTTAAAATAGAACAGGAAATGTTTTAAAGTTTAAACAAAAGAAATTTTGTTTTGTAATATTTTCTGAGTTTAAACAAGTTTATATATTTTATAATATTGAGTTTTAAAATAAAATAAGTAGATTTTGAAATAAATTTGTATTTAATTATATTTAATAACTTGGGAAAAGTTTTAAAGATTTAAAGGTTCAAGTTAAAATGTGTTTAGTAATCAATTAAAATAGGAATTTTCTTAAGTATTTAGAATGTTGATTTAATTAAAGATAGTTAAATTGAAAAGGAAATTTAGAAAATTAAATTATTTTAATTATAAAGTGTTATTGGTAAATAATTGATTTAAATTAAGATAGTAGTTTCTTAATTAAGAACCTTTAATATAATAAGTTAAGAATCATTTAATTAAATTTAAATGATTAAGTTAAATTAATTAATTTGTGATTACTTAAGATAATCACTTATAAATTAAGTTAAGTATAATTACTTGATGAAGTGATTAAGGAATAATTACTGAATGTAATTAAGTAAAAGGAAAGTTATTTAATAAAATAATTAGAGGATAATTATTTTATGAAAGTAATTAAATAAGAAGTGATTAAGGTTAATTACTTAGTGTTATTAATTAAATAAATTATTTAATTAAGTTAATTAAAGGATTAAGATTAATTATAAGGTAATTAATTATTTGTTAAGGTAATTAATTAAAAATAATTAATTAAGGAAGATAATTAATTAGAGTTAATTACTGGTTAAGTTTAATCAAAGGTGATTAATAAATTATGGTTTAATTAAAGGTTAATTACTTAATGTAATTAATAATTAATTAAAGGTGTAATTAGGGATCATTAGTTTATAATTAATGATGTGATTAAGAGTTGATTAATTAAGATTAATTAATCAAATGATAAGTTATTAATTGTAATTAATTAAGAGATGAAGTAATTAATTTAATTCACTTTAAATTAATTAAAGATAGAGATAGTTAATTTAATTCATTTTAAATTAATTATGTTGTGATTAAGTAAATCATTGCTTATATAAGAATGGATGACATTGATTGTCCTGAATGGATGTAATCTCAGAAATGAGATAAGTAATGTTGTATTGTATGAATGCTTGGTTGTATTATGATGGTATTATAGATTAACTATTGTGATGTTGATATGGATTACATATTGGTTATGAATCATCTGTATATTTGGTAATGTGATTATCAATTGTGAATTATGAATTATCTATCTGTATGAATATAGATAAGTTAAATTGTTTAAACCTTTAAACAACTTGGCCTTAAAAGATACGTTTTGGATTTCGATGAGACCGGGATCGGGTTTCCGTATACCGGTATTCCAGGTTTGGAGACCCGAATACCACATCGATCCAAATTAACGATAGGTCGTGAATCTCAAGTGAAGATGAAGATTCAGAGTGCAAGGGTTATTGTCGTTAACTCTGAGGGTGATTCCAAAACGAGTGTAACGAGATAATGCCTTCGGTTTCGTTCGAACCCGGAACGAACTTGTATGGATTGAATGCTTTCAGCACATCGTCAGGCGGAAGATGAGCATTCTAAGTGATATGTTCTGATTAAAGGTAATCGTAACCTCAAGCCTCATCAACCGGGAATGGCTAAAACAGGGGAGGTGCAGCAAGGTTTCATGGGTAGCACCCACTGAGAGCAAGATAGATCCCTATCTAGAGGTCCCTTTTCTTTTATTCGGCTTAGTGTGTGGTTGGTCGCGCCAACTACGGGATTGTCTTGTTCGGGATTATCCAGTAAGAGATGGTTCCGGCTTTGTGTTGCAGGGGAGCGGGCGTACTCCTCGGTACGGTGATCTAGGCCATGTACTGTGACGGGCGGTACCCCAGTAGCCCTGCCATTGTATGGAATCCAAACTCCAATAAGTGCCGTACGTATTAGTTGTGCCCAACTATGTTGGAATGTGAGATGTAAGCATTTCAGCTATTTCTGTATTTTACTTGAAAACTCTAGACCCTATTATAATACAATCGGATTTCCTATCAAATGTTTTAGTTAGCGTAAGGTAAAAACTTACCCATGTTTATTTGTGGGAAGTCTTACGTGATACTTTTGTTTTCAAAGGTTTTCAAAGTTAAGCAATCTAACCGTTTACTCACACCAGACCCATGTCTGACCCAAGTGTTTATTTTCTGTTTTATTAAACTCTTGGGTACTCAATATTGTATTGAGTAGTCAAGGGATTCAGGATAATCTTGACGAATTCTGGAGGAGCTGTGAAGCAGGAGGCTTCAGCGAGTAGATATATAGAGTTTCCGCTGTGTTTGTATTAGTCTGTATTGTACTGGTGTACTTGTGTTGTATAATAGACAGAAGTTTATAACTGTCTATTCTGTGATGTATAAATTGTGTACTCTGATGTATATGATACTATGTAATATCTTATGTGATAATATATTTCTCGTTCCGCTGTGAGATTTCTGATGTGTTGTTGTTCTCTCTTCTTTTCTTTTCTTCTTCTATCCCTTTCTTTCTTCATAACGATGCGTCTTTCTGGGCAAAGAAAGTCGGGTCGTTACAGTTGGTATCAGAGCAGTAGGTTGAGTGAATACCTAGGCTCTGAAGTGGTGTCTATCTTGAGAGCGCGTAATTGTTAGTTATATAAAAATGATTTTATATTGTGTTAATTGATCGGTTGAGTGGTATATGGATTCTGGTCAATACGAGTAGCTAACGTTATTGATAGGGATCTCTAAACACTTGAACCAGGCCAACGGACACAATATTGTTTTAAAGAGGTAGATGAAATAATTTTACCCAGAAATAATTTCTATATAAAAAGTATCATTTTAAATATATATATATATTTCTACCTATTTGTTGGGTTACCTGTTCGGGTTTTCCAATATAAGTTATAAAGGTAGATAAGGTGGTAGTGTGAGTAACACGACTACCAATAGTTAGAATTTGAGTGTTGAGGTTGGAAGTATATCTGACGAGACTGTAGACCTAATACTGTCTCGAGTGAACTTTGTTGTGGTGTAAAGATTTCACCGATCTCTGAAGGAAACCAGTTATGGTTTAGAGTTTATCTTTGAAGTTGGATGAATAGAGTAGATCTATTGGATGAGCTGAAGAGAGTGATGGTATTTTGGTAACCTCAGGAAGTAGTAGCTGTGTGATGAGACACGGTGGCTATGGACGTTTCTGAAGATGTTTCTTCTGGAACAAGTTTGAAGAAGTGAGTCTGTTTCAGTGTTGTGGCTTAGTCCAGTGGGGTGTTTCTATTTGCTTTGAGGTCCGAGTTTCTCGAGGAGTTTCGGATAAGAAGTCTTTGGTTTGTGGCAGCAATGCAACTCGGAGTGTTCTATGTTGGCAGAAAGTTTCTGGCTGAGCAGTTTTTCTGAAGGTGAAGTTCAGAAGCAGTAGAGTGAATCCATTTCTTCGATGGATTGGTTAGTCAAATATAAGCTGTTCTGATTAGTGAAGAGAAAACAGTTATCTTTGGAAATTAGGCCGAGCTGATCGCAAAAGTGACTTGCGATTGTTTAAGTATTCTCTTGGGATTATTGGAGATTGAGATTCCGTATCGACTTGATTCGTGGAGTTACCAGAAGTTCAGCTTAGTAGAAGGATGTCTCCTAGAGAATAATTTGGTGAAGCAGCTCAGGATTCTTTGGAGAGGGATTGACCACACCTAATTTTCTGGTGAGGATTCTGTTAAGTTGTTTTGACCAAGTAGAATGGTTCACTAAGATTTTATAGATATGGTGAACTGTGGATGATCAAGTTTGTGCTCGAGTTTCTCCGATGGCATTCTCATCTGTTCAAGATCAGAATTGTGCAGCGAAAGCAAGATAGCAGCTATTCTAGAGTGGAAGCAACCGAGAGTTGTAATTTTCTTCGAGTAGAGGATTTCTATAGGAAATTCAAGTGTATCTCTAAGTGTGAAGAAATTTTCGGGATTTGGAGGTAAAGTTGTCAAGTGCAACTGTTTTGACTATTTCAGATAGGAGAGGTAGTTCGAAGTTCTCTAATGTTTGTAGAGTAGAGTTGTGTTTTGGATTTCGGCATATTTTTGAGAAACCATTTTGTTGAGTAGGATCCGGAAATTGGTTTGATGTTGGTCTAATCTGTTTCAAGAAGCATCAGCAAGGGTTAAGCTGATCAGGAAGAATGAAGTGACTCAGGATCGTCAAAGGAGTTATGCAGTTAAGAATTGATGGAATTTGGAAATTGATGTTGAAATTGGATATTGTTTAAGTTTTTCTCCGATCAAAGGAGATATAAGATTTGGTAAGACTGGAGAGTAAGCTCCGGAAGTATTATGAGATTTTTCTGTGTTCTTTGGAGATTAGATTTTGATCCCCAGGATTGAGTTGCCAGTTCGGATAACTGGAATTCATTTTATTTCACATATCTCTGAGGAATATGTGTATGATTCATCGAGTGATGGAATCAGCAGTTCAGAAGGATAGTTGGGATGGTTTTGAGTTAGTCTGATATCTTGTTCAGATTTGTGATCTAGAAAGGAAGGACTTCTAGATTATTGTAGATAGTTAGTTTAGATCCTGTAGAACGAGTCTCACGGTATATATATATATATACTTGGGGAAAACTCGAGTAAATTCTATCCAGATTTTGACTGGATAGTTAAATTTGTTTGATTAAATTGTTTGCTATGGTTGTTAGAATATGATTGATATGTATGATTGCTGTTTAAAATTAAAAATTTGCTGGGTTATTAAATTATCTTTGCTTTTAAATTTCGGGGACGAAATTATTTTAAGGGGGAAGGAATGTGATATCCCGGAAATTTGGCAATATCAATTTAATAATCTTTATTAATAATTAAATTGATTTGTTGATTTATTTTATAAATTGACAAGTTTAATTCTTTTAAAGGTTAATAACATTTTAATTGGAAAGTTTATTTCTTTTGAAAAACTAATAACATTTTAATTTGGGAATATCTTTTCTAACAATTTTAAATTAGGAAGATTTATCTTTCTAAAAACTTATATAAGTGTTTATATTTATAATGTATATATATTGGTATATATATTATAAATAGGTAGTCTTTAATTTAATAAAAGGATAAGTTTTCAAATTTATAATATATATGTATATATATATTGTTATTTGGAATTATGTTATAAAATTCAATATAGTAATTATAAAAGCTAATGTTAAAAATATTTTCCATTTAGAATATATATATATTTGTATATATTAAAATGGAAAGAATATTGAATTTGAAATTAATAAAGTATTTTCAAACTTTAATATTTATATAATTTGTAATTTGGAAATTTGTAATTTGACTTAATACTTTTGAAAATGATATTTGAGATTTAAATAACAAGAATAATTTCTTATTTATTTTAAAGATAAATTTTAAGCTTAAGTTTTATTTAAGATTTAATTTAAGAAATTCATTTGTTTTAATATTCTTGTCTCTTTAAAAAAATCAAATATAAGTCAAAATGGGTTTGTAAAAATATATATATAGTTAAAATAAGTTTCTCAAGCATATAAAAATATGTTATATTTAATTTTATCAAAGCATAAGCTATTATAAATAATTGTTTTCACATTTGTATATTTATTAAAATCTAAAGCTTAAATTATAAAAGGATAAATACATTTTTATACATATAGATATTTTATAAATAAACATGTAGGATTTAAATAAATCAAAATAAAAAGAAATTAACACTTGTAAATCAATAATAAAGCATTTAAAACACTTGTAAACATTTTGAAGCTTGGAGTGTTTAGGTGTAAGTTAATTAACTCTTAAGAGGACAAATGTCCACATCTCCTTTTGATAATTAAAATAAGTAAATTAAAATATAAAAGAAGAAATCTATTTTCACTTTTCAGCTAAAACTCTTGTTCTCTTCATTTCAACCAAAAGAATATAATTCGAATCTAAAAATAAATGAAAGACTGGAAACCTGAAAATCAAAAGAAGACTAAAATCAAAATTCAAAGAAGATGAAAATCTGGAAATGCAAATCAGTGGAAAAGAAGATCAAAAACAATACAACATCAATCTCAAGATTTTCAAATACAACTTAAAGTTCAGAGAAAGGAAATCAAGCAAGTAATCAAAGATCAACAACAAGTTTAAAATTCAACAAGCAAAAAGGAAATCAAGCTTAAATTCAAACATGCAAGCCTGGAAACAAAGTGGTCATCTCTTCTCTGTTTTATAAGTTCAGGTGAGTAAACCTAAGTTTTAAAAACAGTTTTAAATCTTGGATTTCTACTTGTTCTTATGAATGAACATCTTCATGTTATCTGAATATTGGAATTAAAATTGGATGCATGCTTGAATTATACATTTTTGAATGTCTGTAGTTTACATATGTCTCTGTTTAAAATAACAGTGAGTAAACTTATTTTAAAAACCCTTTTTAAACCCTGGTTTCAACTTATTTTTGTGAATGAATATCATGTTATTATCTGAAATACTTGAATTAAATGAATGCATGTTGAATAGGGATGTTTGAATGACTGTATAGTTGTAATATAGTTTCTGTATAATGATAACAGTTTTGATTTCTTATGAAAACCAATATCTCATCAATTAGTCTCTGGTAGTTTTTGATTTGTAAATGAAAGATGTGTGAAATCATATAATATTACTATTAAAAATAAGTTATGAAATTTATATAAATTATCTGACTCGAAATTTTACAAACAACAGTGAAATGTAAATTGGGTCAAAACTTAATGAATTAAATTTTAAGATTTAATTATATGGTTGAAATCGTGATAGGAAACTATGAATTTTAATAGCTATATCACGATTTTTAGTTTAGAAATTGTTGAGTATGGGAGAGATGACCGGAAATGTTAGTTTGGGCCAATTCTGGTGATCGCGGAGGTCATGGACCTCAGGATTGTGACCAGAGGAGGATGGAAGGATGTAGGTCATGGGAAAAATGGTCGTGGATGTTATAATCCATCGTGATGATCATCCGAAGTCTTAATAGGGTTTTTGGTCAGTTGAAATCGATGTTGAAGGTTGGATTTTCACGGCGACGACAAGCGACCGGAAGCGATCGCACGTGGTTCTGTGGGTTCGAGGCGAAGTAGGGAAGCTTCGACGAAGGTGGCGAGGTGTCTCGAAGTGTTGATTGCCGTGGATGATGGTTTTTCTGATGATGGTGTTCGAGCAGTTTGGGTTTGAAATGTCGAATTCGAGTCTCGTACGAATCGAGTAATTTTTGATGCTCGATCGTGATGTCGTGGTTGTAGATGACTTGCCGGAGGCCAGATCGTAGTTCGTCGACGTTCAGCATAGACGTGCACGTGCACGTGCATGTTTGAGTGCGTCTGGAAGTTGGTTTTGGAGGAGAAGGTTGGAGGCTCGGGTTTTTATCCAGGGGAATTCAAGTTTTACTCGAAGCAGGGGAAGTGAGTTTTAGACGCGAGTGTTTCTTCGAGTCTCCAGGGGTGTTTGCTCGAGTGTTAGGTGAGGCAGATTTAAGTTTTCAGGTTTTAAAATAGAACAGGAAATGTTTTAAAGTTTAAACAAAAGAAATTTTGTTTTGTAATATTTTCTAAGTTTAAACAAGTTTATATATTTTATAATATTGAGTTTTAAAATAAAATAAGTAGATTTTGAAATAAATTTGTATTTAATTATATTTAATAACTTGGGAAAAGTTTTAAAGATTTAAAGGTTCAAGTTAAAATGTGTTTAGTAATCAATTAAAATAGGAATTTTCTTAAGTATTTAGAATGTTGATTTAATTAAAGATAGTTAAATTGAAAAGGAAATTTAGAAAATTAAATTATTTTAATTATAAAGTGTTATTGGTAAATAATTGATTTAAATTAAGATAGTAGTTTCTTAATTAAGAACCTTTAATATAATAAGTTAAGAATCATTTAATTAAATTTAAATGATTAAGTTAAATTAATTAATTTGTGATTACTTAAGATAATCACTTGTAAATTAAGTTAAGTATAATTACTTGATGAAGTGATTAAGGAATAATTACTGAATGTAATTAAGTAAAAGGAAAGTTATTTAATAAAATAATTAGAGGATAATTATTTTATGAAAGTAATTAAATAAGAAGTGATTAAGGTTAATTACTTAGTGTTATTAATTAAATAAATTATTTAATTAAGTTAATTAAAGGATTAAGATTAATTATAAGGTAATTAATTATTTGTTAAGGTAATTAATTAAAAATAATTAATTAAGGAAGATAATTAATTAGAGTTAATTACTGGTTAAGTTTAATCAAAGGTGATTAATAAATTATGGTTTAATTAAAGGTTAATTACTTAATGTAATTAATAATTAATTAAAGGTGTAATTAGGGATCATTAGTTTATAATTAATGATGTGATTAAGAGTTGATTAATTAAGATTAATTAATCAAATGATAAGTGATTAATTGTAATTAATTAAGAGATGAAGTAATTAATTTAATTCACTTTAAATTAATTAAAGATAGAGATAGTTAATTTAATTCATTTTAAATTAATTATGTTGTGATTAAGTAAATCATTGCTTATATAAGAATGGATGACATTGATTGTCCTGAATGGATGTAATCTCAGAAATGAGATAAGTAATGTTGTATGGTATGAATGCTTGGTTGTATTATGATGGTATTATAGATTAACTATTGTGATGTTGATATGGTGTACATATTGGTTATGAATCATCTGTATATTTGGTAATGTGATTATCAATTGTGAATTATGAATTATCTATCTGTATGAATATAGATAAGTTAAATTGTTTAAACCTTTAAACAACTTGGCCTTAAAAGATACGTTTTGGATTTCGATGAGACCGGGATCGGGTTTCCGTATACCGGTATTCCAGGTCTGGAGACCCGAATACCACATCGATCCAAATTAACGATAGGTCGTGAATCTCAAGTGAAGATGAAGATTCAGAGTGCAAGGGTTATTGTCGTTAACTCTGAGGGTGATTCCAAAACGAGTGTAACGAGATAATGCCTTCGGTTTCGTTCGAACCCGGAACGAACTTGTAATATCCCGGAAATTTAGGGCAATATCAATTTAATTATCTGTTTAAATAATTAAATTGATTGATAATTTTTGATAATAAAATTTGAATTGAATTAATAATCTAATTAAATAAATATTTAATTAGTGAATTTTTCTAATAAAATGATTTCTATTTATAATATATATATTTAATTGTATATATTGTAAATAGATAAGCTTGGATTTAAAATTTAAAATAAATAAGATCTTGTTTTTAAATTCTAATATATATATTGATAAATTGGAAATTAGGATTAATCAATATAAGCTTTTAAAAGCTATTTAAATAAATAACAATATAGTTTTAAAATACTCAAGGTAACTGTTAATTGATTTAAATTGATTTTAGCTTAAGTTTAAATTTAAATTAATTAGCAAAAAGATTGTTTTATTTTATTTTTGAATATAGCTTTTAAATATGATTTGAATATATATATATAAAGTTTAAAATACAATTTAAATATGAGATGCTAATTCATTTAGTAATAGTAGTAATCTATAATCTCTTTTATGAATTATTTTAAAATAGATAAATTATTATGTTAAACAATATTTTTAATATATTGTTATATATAGAAATAAATAGATTTTAATAGAATGGTTATTTCAAATTGAATGTGTAGTTATATATGTATGTATATAACTTGACTTTAAATTGGATTTTAAATATAATTTGATTTTGAATGTAAATTTGTTTTGAAATTCAAAGGTAGATATTTTAAAATATTTGGATTCAAAATACATGTATAAGCTTTTATTTATACATATACAATTGATTTTATTTCTTTTAAAAAGTAATTTTTAAATAGAAAAGTATTTAAGTAAATAAAGAAAAGCTTTTATCTACATTTAAAATAAATATAAATTTATAAAAAGGACATGTGTAAATCTATAAAAGCTTGTTATAACAAGTGTAAACAAATTAACACATATAAAGACAAGTGTCCATCTTTTAAATTTCTATTTTCTTTTATTTTTAAGAAATTATTTCAGCCTATACAAACATTGTTCCTTATCCTTGCTTCTTTTCTGATCTTCATTCCAAAAGCTAAGAAAACTGAATAAAATTCTCCTCTCAAAACAATCAGTAAATTTACTTTCCTCTCAACCGAAATATTCTCAAATAAAATCAGTAATCCTCAAACCATAATCTCAAATAACCTGTAATTCATTTCTTCATATCTCTGTAACCATCTTCAAATCAAAGTAAAGCCTGCATTTCTTTAGCCTGTAAATATTTCTTCAATCAAAACAAAGGCTGTTTTCTCTTCAAATCTGAAAGCAAGAAAATCTGGAATCAAAGTCTGTTTTCTTTTCAAGTCTGGAATCTAAGCAACACATTTCAATAAATAAGTCTGCATGCAAGTTTAAAAAGCTAACAATTCAAGTTTCAAATCAAAGTCCAGAAGTTAAGGCATTCCAGTTTTAAGAGATTCAAAAGCTTTTCAATTTAAAGCCAGAAGCTCTGTTCTTCATTTTTCAAATAAGTGAGTAACATTCATTTTGAAATTTAAGTACATAGGTATTTGTTGCATGTGGAATTCGGGAATAAAATGAGTGTTGAATGGATGTGTGATTGAATTTTTATTTGTATATATGGATGTATAGATGCATGTTTAATATTGTACCTGTTCTTACCTGTTTTACTGTTAGAAGCTAGAATCATGTTCAAAATTAAATTTCTTTTGATATAATCTCTGTTAAACTTTGGATTCAAACAACATTCAATTGTTTAGTCATGACTTTAAGTTTAAAACTCTATTCAAATGAATTAAAACTAGAATCTTCTCTGGAAAATAGAATAGAAAAGGAAAACTCAAGTTTTATTAAAATTCGAATTCCTTAAATCTTTGATTCAGGCATATGATCTGAATACTTGGTTGAAAACATGATTTCTAAGATTTGAATCATGATTTTTAGAAGTAGGAAGAAAGAGCAGTTCGTGGTTGAACAAAATTTGGGTTTCGAACGATTTCTGATGATCACGTTAGTCTGGAGGGTCGTGGTTCATTCTGGGGGAAGAAGAGTTATCGGTGATTAGAGGAAAAATAGTGGGTGGCCGTATTGACGACTGTGGCAGTGGGAGTTGATCGAGAATGTCTGGAAACCTAGTTTTGCAGTGCTGGGATGTTTGATTTTTCGCGAGGCCTCTAAGTGATCGAGTGCCTTGTTATTCGAAGACGCCGTAGCTTGGATGTTGAAGAATGAGTGGACGAAGTTTCAAAGCTTCTGATGGTCGGAGTTGCTGGATCGTGGCGATGTCAAGTTTGAAGATGGTTCCAGTTTCTTGTTCCAGGTGAGGATCATAATGCTCGATTTCGATTTTCGTGTTTGATCGAGGCTCTGGTGATCGAGTTAGGATATGGGGTTGATTGTCGACTTGTAGAGTTCGTCGTGGGTGGTCGGAGCTCAGGCGAATAGCTGTGCACGTGCACACTTGGAATCTGTCTGGGTTTGAGATTGGGGAAGAAACAGGCGTACTCGAGTAGGTGATGGGTTTGACTCGAAGTCGTACTCGAGAAATTGGGGACTGGGCTCGGGTTCGTACAGGGGAGACTCGCGTGGATTAACAGTTTTAAAATTTGAACTTAACAAAGTTTTAAATATAAGAACAAAGAAAAACTCGAAGGGATACTCGGGGGTTTGCAACTTTTTCTCGGGTAGTTTGTTGTTTGGCTCGGGTCAGTTGGGAGGTTGCATATTTTAAAAGTAAACTGTTTTAAAAGTCTTTTGTTAATAATAATTAAAGTGGTTAAAGGATAATAATTTAATTTAGAGATTAATAAAGGTTTAATGATATAGGAGTCATTAAATTAATAAGATAATTAAAGAATAATTTAATAATTTGATTAATTAATGGTTTAGTGTTAATTAATTAAATAATTAGGATTATAAGTAAATTAATTAAGTGTTAATTAATTTGAGACTTAGAATCATTTGTTAAATAAGTATGAGTTATTAATAGATGATTGGAAATTAATTAATCAAGTGATTAGAAATTAATTTAAGAAATTAATTTAGTAATTAGAAGTTAATCTAATGGTGATTAAGAATTTATTTATTTGTAATAAATTGATAGTTGATTAAAGATTTATTACTTAAAGAAGTAATTAAAAATGGTTAATTATTGAGGGATCATTAATTAGGAATTATTAAATAAATGGGATTAATTTTGATAATCAAGTAGATTAATTAACTAATGATAATCTTTTATGAATTGGTTAAGTATAATTACTTAATGGAAGTAATTAAGGTAATTAATTACTTAAGGTGATTAATTAAATAAATTTGATTAAGTTAAATTAATTAATTAAATTAATTTAAGATATCATTTAGAGATGTGATAAATATAATTACTTAAATGTAATTAGTGAAAGTGAAATTACTTAGGAAAGTAATTTAAAGTTAATTAGTGGATGTAATTAACTAAGGATGATATAATGAAAGTTATTTGAGTTAATTACTTTAAATAATTAATCAAGGGATTAATTAAAAGATAATAAATTAATGAGTAATTAATCTATGGAAGAGTAATTAAGGGTAGTTAATTACTAGATGAGATTAATCAAAGGTGATTAATAAATGTGACTAATTAATTATTAGATTAAATTAATTTAAATAAGATAATTAATTAAGAGTAATTAAGAATCATTAATTAATATAATTAATGATGTAATTAGGAATTGATTAATTAAGATTAATTAATATAAAATTAGTGATTAAAGTAATTAATTAATTGTAATTAATTAAGGATTAATGTAATTAAATACAGTTAATTAATAGATGAAGTAATTAAAGATAAATTACTAAATGATTTAAGTTAATTAACTTGTGAAATTAATTAAGAGTTAATTACTTAAGGTAATTAAAGTATAATTAATCAGGATTGATTAATTAAGATGATACTTAAAGTATGATTAATTATTGGTTTAATTAATGATTAAGTAAGAAAGATTTATAAAATGAGGTAATTAATTTAATTCACTTTAAATTAATTAGAGATGATATA
This sequence comes from Allium fistulosum, assembly GCA_030737815.1. NCBI lineage: Eukaryota > Viridiplantae > Streptophyta > Magnoliopsida > Asparagales > Amaryllidaceae > Allium > Allium fistulosum. Next base: position 426,451,323 of record CM060902.1, read on the forward strand.
AATCATTTCTTAGGGATGGATGAATAATATAGAATGCTTTGCATTGTTGTTATCTCTGATAAGAGATATGCTGATCTATGATATGGATGCTTTGGTTAAATTGAAATGATAATATGGATTATCTATTGTAAATTATCTATTTATGTGTAGTATAGATAAGAATTGAATTGTTTTAACCTTAAAACAACTTGACCTTAAAAGATACGTTTTGGATTTCGATGAGACCGGGATCGGGTTTCCGTATACCAGAATTCCAGGTCTGGAGACCCGAATACCACATCGATCCAAATTAACGATAGGTCGTGAACCTCAAGTGAAGATGAAGATTCAGAGTGCAAGGATTATTGTCGTTAACTCTGAGGGTGATTCCAACACGAGTGTAATGAGATAATGCCTTCGGTTTCGTTCGAACCCGGAACGAACTAGTATGGATTGAATGCTATTAGAACATCGTCAGGTGGACGATGAGCATTCTAAGTGGTGTGTTCTGATTTAAAGGTAAATCGTAGCCTCAAGCCTCATCAACCGGGAATGGCTAAAACAGGGGAGGTGCAGCAAGGCTTCGTGGGTAGCACCCACTGAGAGTAAGGTCATCCCTGTCTAGAGAGTTCCTTCTTTTATTTCGGCTTAGTGGTGCAGTTGGCGACGGCCATCTGTGGGGTGATTTTATTCGGAATTATCCAGTAAGGGATGGTTCCGGCTTTGTGTTGCAGGGGATTGGGAGTGATCCTCGGTACGGTGATCTAGGCCCCGTACTGTGATGAGCGGTACCCCGGTAGCTCTGCCATTGTATGGAAATCCAAATTCCAATAAGTGATAACGGACTTGATTGTATACTTATGTATGCTGGAATTTAATAATGTAACAATTTCGGCTATTTCATATTTATTTGAAAACCCTAGACCCTATTATAATACAATCGAATTTCCTATCAAATGTTTTGGTTAGCGTAAGGTAAAAACTTACCCATGTTTATTTGTGGGGAGTCTTACGTGATACCTTTTCTTTCAAAAAGTTTTGAAGTTAAACAAGTTTAACCTGTTACTCACACCAGACCCATGTCTGACCCAAGTTGTTTATTTCTGTTTTATAAACTCTTGGGTACTCAAATTTTTACGAGTAGCCAAGGGATTCAGGTTTAGCTTTGACGAATTGTGGAGGAGCAATGGAGCAGGAGGCTTCAGCGTTCGTAGATATAGTATTCCGCTGTGTTGATATCTGTGTTAGAGTCTTGTATTGTATTTGAGTTGTAATATCTAGACAGATGATTATAACTGTCTAATATGTGTTGTATAGTTGTGTAAACTCTGATAAGTGTTGTATACTATGTAATAGTTTCTTTATGTTATTAATATAATTTATTCGTTCCGCTGTGAGATCGTTGTTGTTGTTTCTTCTGTTTTCTCTTCTTTTCTATTTTCTACCTCTTTCTTTCTTATTAATGACGCGTCATTCTGTGGAATGAATGGCGGGTCGTTACAGTTGGTATCAGAGCATAGGTTGAGCGAATGCCTAAGCTTTTGGTTAAGTGAACATCAGAGAACTAGGTTGAGTGAATACCTAGGTTCGGAAGGGTTGTTCATTAGAGATAGGATCTGTAGCAAACTGTTTTAGTCTGAGTGTATATATATATATATATATATATATATACGAGAGCGCGTATTTGTTAGTTATATAAAATGGTTTTATATTGTGTTAATTGATCGGTTAAGTGGTATATGGATTCTGGTCAATACGAGTAGCTACCGTTATTGATAGGGATCTCTAAACACTTGGACCAGGCCAACGGACACAATATTGTTTTAAAAAGGGAAGGTGAAATAATTTTACCCAGATATATTTTCTATATATAAAAAGTATCATTTTAAAAGTATATGGTATTTATAATGATTGGTTGAGATGATAATAATTTATCATCTAAGATTAGGAGTCTGAGTGTTGAGGTTGGAAGTATATTTGTCAAGACTGTAAACCTAATACCGTCTCGAGTAAACTTTACTGTGGTAAAGAATTTCATCGATCTCCGAAGGAAACTGTTATGGTTCGGAGTTTATCTTTGTAGTTTGGATGAGTAAAGTTGGAGCTGTCGGTTGGACAGAAACGAGTGATGGTATCTTGATACTTCTGGAAGAAGTAGCTGCGTGATGAGATGCAGTGACTATGGATGTTCCCGAAGATGTTTTCTTTGGAACAAGTTAATGAAGTGTGTCTGCTTCGGTGTCGAGGCTGAGTTCAGCAAGATGTTTTTGTTCTGTTTGAAGTCCGAATTTCTCGAAGAACTTTGGATTAAGAAGTCTGTGGCATCTGTGGCAGTAGTGCAGCTCGGAGTGTTCTGTTTTCGGCAGAAGTTTTTCTGAAGGTGAAGTTCAGAAGCAGCAGAGAGAATCCATTTCTTCGATGGATTGGATAGTCAAGTGTAAACTGTTCTGATTGGTAAAGAGAGAACAGTTTTATTTGGCTGGGTGGATCGCAAAAGTGACTTGCGATAGTTTGAGTATTCTTTTGAGTTATCCGATATTTTCTGGAATGTGTTGTCCAGTCTGTGCTTGTGTTCATCATCAGCATTTTCATTTCTACTCCAGATCAGAGTGGTGCAGCGGGAGCAGTTTGGCAAGTGCTCTTGTTTATCTTTTCCAGATAGGAGAAGTTAGTTCAGTCTACTGATATGGTGAAGTAGAGTTGTGTTTTGGATTATTGGTAGATCTTGAGAGGATCATTGTTGATTGGGTTATTTCTGGTCCAGTTATTGCTAGAAGCATCAGCGAAGGTTGAGTTGATCAGGAAAGATCTGTAGACAGCTCAGGATCGTCTGAAGGATTTTGTGGATAAGAGACGATAGAATTTGAAATTCGAAATTGGAGACTTCGTGGTTGTGAAGTTTTTCTCTGGTTAAAGGGAGCAATAAGATTTGGTAAGTCTGGAAAGTCAGCTCCGAATTGTTTTGGATCTTTTCTGTGATCTAATTTGGATAAGTACTTTGATCTACTGGATTGAATTGTCAGTTTGGATAACTGGAATTCATTGTGTTTTACGTATCTCTGAGGGAGTACGTGTTTGATCTATCTCTGGTTGTGGAACCAGCAGTTTTGGAGGATTTGGTTGTTGAGTCAGACTCGTCTGTAGTCTGATATCTTGTTTAGTTCTGTAGATCTAGATGAGTAGAAGCTCTATAGCTTAGTAGTATTGATTGTTGGATTCTGTAGAGCGAGTATCCCGATATATATATACCTGGGGAAACTCGAGGAAATTTTATCCAGAATTTTATCTGGATAATTAGAATTGTTTGATTAGGAGAATTGTTTGCTATTGTTGTTAGCATATAGATGATAATATATGCTTGTGATTTAAATAGATTATTAAATTACCTTTGTTTTAAATTTCGGGGACGAAATTATTTTAAGGGGGAAGGAATGTAATATCCCGGAAATTTAGGGCAATATCAATTTAATTATCTGTTTAAATAATTAAATTGATTGATAATTTTTGATAATAAAATTTGAATTGAATTAATAATCTAATTAAATAAATATTTAATTAGTGAATTTTTCTAATAAAATGATTTCTATTTATAATATATATATTTAATTGTATATATTGTAAATAGATAAGCTTGGATTTAAAATTTAAAATAAATAAGATCTTGTTTTTAAATTCTAATATATATATTGATAAATTGGAAATTAGGATTAATCAATATAAGCTTTTAAAAGCTATTTAAATAAATAACAATATAGTTTTAAAATACTCAAGGTAACTGTTAATTGATTTAAATTGATTTTAGCTTAAGTTTAAATTTAAATTAATTAGCAAAAAGATTGTTTTATTTTATTTTTGAATATAGCTTTTAAATATGATTTGAATATATATATATAAAGTTTAAAATACAATTTAAATATGAGATGCTAATTCATTTAGTAATAGTAGTAATCTATAATCTCTTTTATGAATTATTTTAAAATAGATAAATTATTATGTTAAACAATATTTTTAATATATTGTTATATATAGAAATAAATAGATTTTAATAGAATGGTTATTTCAAATTGAATGTGTAGTTATATATGTATGTATATAACTTGACTTTAAATTGGATTTTAAATATAATTTGATTTTGAATGTAAATTTGTTTTGAAATTCAAAGGTAGATATTTTAAAATATTTGGATTCAAAATACATGTATAAGCTTTTATTTATACATATACAATTGATTTTATTTCTTTTAAAAAGTAATTTTTAAATAGAAAAGTATTTAAGTAAATAAAGAAAAGCTTTTATCTACATTTAAAATAAATATAAATTTATAAAAAGGACATGTGTAAATCTATAAAAGCTTGTTATAACAAGTGTAAACAAATTAACACATATAAAGACAAGTGTCCATCTTTTAAATTTCTATTTTCTTTTATTTTTAAGAAATTATTTCAGCCTATACAAACATTGTTCCTTATCCTTGCTTCTTTTCTGATCTTCATTCCAAAAGCTAAGAAAACTGAATAAAATTCTCCTCTCAAAACAATCAGTAAATTTACTTTCCTCTCAACCGAAATATTCTCAAATAAAATCAGTAATCCTCAAACCATAATCTCAAATAACCTGTAATTCATTTCTTCATATCTCTGTAACCATCTTCAAATCAAAGTAAAGCCTGCATTTCTTTAGCCTGTAAATATTTCTTCAATCAAAACAAAGGCTGTTTTCTCTTCAAATCTGAAAGCAAGAAAATCTGGAATCAAAGTCTGTTTTCTTTTCAAGTCTGGAATCTAAGCAACACATTTCAATAAATAAGTCTGCATGCAAGTTTAAAAAGCTAACAATTCAAGTTTCAAATCAAAGTCCAGAAGTTAAGGCATTCCAATTTAAAGCCAGAAGCTCTGTTCTTCATTTTTCAAATAAGTGAGTAACATTCATTTTGAAATTTAAGTACATAGGTATTTGTTGCATGTGGAATTCGGGAATAAAATGAGTGTTGAATGGATGTGTGATTGAATTTTTATTTGTATATATGGATGTATAGATGCATGTTTAATATTGTACCTGTTCTTACCTGTTTTACTGTTAGAAGCTAGAATCATGTTCAAAATTAAATTTCTTTTGATATAATCTCTGTTAAACTTTGGATTCAAACAACATTCAATTGTTTAGTCATGACTTTAAGTTTAAAACTCTATTCAAATGAATTAAAACTAGAATCTTCTCTGGAAAATAGAATAGAAAAGGAAAACTCAAGTTTTATTAAAATTCGAATTCCTTAAATCTTTGATTCAGGCATATGATCTGAATACTTGGTTGAAAACATGATTTCTAAGATTTGAATCATGATTTTTAGAAGTAGGAAGAAAGAGCAGTTCGTGGTTGAACAAAATTTGGGTTTCGAACGATTTCTGATGATCACGTTAGTCTGGAGGGTCGTGGTTCATTCTGGGGGAAGAAGAGTTATCGGTGATTAGAGGAAAAATAGTGGGTGGCCGTATTGACGACTGTGGCAGTGGGAGTTGATCGAGAATGTCTGGAAACCTAGTTTTGCAGTGCTGGGATGTTTGATTTTTCGCGAGGCCTCTAAGTGATCGAGTGCCTTGTTATTCGAAGACGCCGTAGCTTGGATGTTGAAGAATGAGTGGACGAAGTTTCAAAGCTTCTGATGGTCGGAGTTGCTGGATCGTGGCGATGTCAAGTTTGAAGATGGTTCCAGTTTCTTGTTCCAGGTGAGGATCATAATGCTCGATTTCGATTTTCGTGTTTGATCGAGGCTCTGGTGATCGAGTTAGGATATGGGGTTGATTGTCGACTTGTAGAGTTCGTCGTGGGTGGTCGGAGCTCAGGCGAATAGCTGTGCACGTGCACACTTGGAATCTGTCTGGGTTTGAGATTGGGGAAGAAACAGGCGTACTCGAGTAGGTGATGGGTTTGACTCGAAGTCGTACTCGAGAAATTGGGGACTGGGCTCGGGTTCGTACAGGGGAGACTCGCGTGGATTAACAGTTTTAAAATTTGAACTTAACAAAGTTTTAAATATAAGAACAAAGAAAAACTCGAAGGGATACTCGGGGGTTTGCAACTTTTTCTCGGGTAGTTTGTTGTTTGGCTCGGGTCAGTTGGGAGGTTGCATATTTTAAAAGTAAACTGTTTTAAAAGTCTTTTGTTAATAATAATTAAAGTGGTTAAAGGATAATAATTTAATTTAGAGATTAATAAAGGTTTAATGATATAGGAGTCATTAAATTAATAAGATAATTAAAGAATAATTTAATAATTTGATTAATTAATGGTTTAGTGTTAATTAATTAAATAATTAGGATTATAAGTAAATTAATTAAGTGTTAATTAATTTGAGACTTAGAATCATTTGTTAAATAAGTATGAGTTATTAATAGATGATTGGAAATTAATTAATCAAGTGATTAGAAATTAATTTAAGAAATTAATTTAGTAATTAGAAGTTAATCTAATGGTGATTAAGAATTTATTTATTTGTAATAAATTGATAGTTGATTAAAGATTTATTACTTAAAGAAGTAATTAAAAATGGTTAATTATTGAGGGATCATTAATTAGGAATTATTAAATAAATGGGATTAATTTTGATAATCAAGTAGATTAATTAACTAATGATAATCTTTTATGAATTGGTTAAGTATAATTACTTAATGGAAGTAATTAAGGTAATTAATTACTTAAGGTGATTAATTAAATAAATTTGATTAAGTTAAATTAATTAATTAAATTAATTTAAGATATCATTTAGAGATGTGATAAATATAATTACTTAAATGTAATTAGTGAAAGTGAAATTACTTAGGAAAGTAATTTAAAGTTAATTAGTGGATGTAATTAACTAAGGATGATATAATGAAAGTTATTTGAGTTAATTACTTTAAATAATTAATCAAGGGATTAATTAAAAGATAATAAATTAATGAGTAATTAATCTATGGAAGAGTAATTAAGGGTAGTTAATTACTAGATGAGATTAATCAAAGGTGATTAATAAATGTGACTAATTAATTATTAGATTAAATTAATTTAAATAAGATAATTAATTAAGAGTAATTAAGAATCATTAATTAATATAATTAATGATGTAATTAGGAATTGATTAATTAAGATTAATTAATATAAAATTAGTGATTAAAGTAATTAATTAATTGTAATTAATTAAGGATTAATGTAATTAAATACAGTTAATTAATAGATGAAGTAATTAAAGATAAATTACTAAATGATTTAAGTTAATTAACTTGTGAAATTAATTAAGAGTTAATTACTTAAGGTAATTAAAGTATAATTAATCAGGATTGATTAATTAAGATGATACTTAAAGTATGATTAATTATTGGTTTAATTAATGATTAAGTAAGAAAGATTTATAAAATGAGGTAATTAATTTAATTCACTTTAAATTAATTAGAGATGATATAAATCATTTCTTAGGGATGGATGAATAATATAGAATGCTTTGCATTGTTGTTATCTCTGATAAGAGATATGCTGATCTATGATATGGATGCTTTGGTTAAATTGAAATGATAATATGGATTATCTATTGTAAATTATCTATCTATGTGTAGTATAGATAAGAATTGAATTGTTTTAACCTTAAAACAACTTGACCTTAAAAGATACGTTTTGGATTTCGATGAGACCGGGATCGGGTTTCCGTATACCGGAATTCCAGGTCTGGAGACCCGAATACCACATCGATCCAAATTAACGATAGGTCGTGAACCTCAAGTGAAGATGAAGATTCAGAGTGCAAGGATTATTGTCGTTAACTCTGAGGGTGATTCCAACACAAGTGTAACGAGATAATGCCTTCGGTTTCGTTCGAACCCGGAACGAACTAGTATGGATTGAATGCTATTAGAACATCGTCAGGTGGACGATGAGCATTCTAAGTGGTGTGTTCTGATTTAAAGGTAAATCGTAGCCTCAAGCCTCATCAACCGGGAATGGCTAAAACAGGGGAGGTGCAGCAAGGCTTCGTGGGTAGCACCCACTGAGAGTAAGGTCATCCCTGTCTAGAGAGTTCCTTCTTTTATTTCGGCTTAGTGGTGCAGTTGGCGACGGCCATCTGTGGGGTGATTTTATTCGGAATTATCCAGTAAGGGATGGTTCCGGCTTTGTGTTGCAGGGGATTGGGAGTGATCCTCGGTACGGTGATCTAGGCCCCGTACTGTGATGAGCGGTACCCCGGTAGCTCTGCCATTGTATGGAAATCCAAATTCCAATAAGTGATAACGGACTTGATTGTATACTTATGTATGCTGGAATTTAATAATGTAACAATTTCGGCTATTTCATATTTATTTGAAAACCCTAGACCCTATTATAATACAATCGAATTTCCTATCAAATGTTTTGGTTAGCGTAAGGTAAAAACTTACCCATGTTTATTTGTGGGGAGTCTTACGTGATACCTTTTCTTTCAAAAAGTTTTGAAGTTAAACAAGTTTAACCTGTTACTCACACCAGACCCATGTCTGACCCAAGTTGTTTATTTCTGTTTTATAAACTCTTGGGTACTCAAATTTTTACGAGTAGCCAAGGGATTCAGGTTTAGCTTTGACGAATTGTGGAGGAGCAATGGAGCAGGAGGCTTCAGCGTTCGTAGATATAGTATTCCGCTGTGTTGATATCTGTGTTAGAGTCTTGTATTGTATTTGAGTTGTAATATCTAGACAGATGATTATAACTGTCTAATATGTGTTGTATAGTTGTGTAAACTCTGATAAGTGTTGTATACTATGTAATAGTTTCTTTATGTTATTAATATAATTTATTCGTTCCGCTGTGAGATCGTTGTTGTTGTTTCTTCTGTTTTCTCTTCTTTTCTATTTTCTACCTCTTTCTTTCTTATTAATGACGCGTCATTCTGTGGAATGAATGGCGGGTCGTTACAGAACTTGTATGGATTGAATGCTTTCAGCACATCGTCAGGCGGAAGATGAGCATTCTAAGTGATATGTTCTGATTAAAGGTAATCGTAACCTCAAGCCTCATCAACCGGGAATGGCTAAAACAGAGGAGGTGCAGCAAGGTTTCGTGGGTAGCACCCACTGAGAGCAAGATAGATCCCTGTCTAGAGGTCCCTTTTCTTTTATTCGGCTTAGTGTGTGGTTGGTCGCGCCAACTACGGGATTGTCTTGTTCGGGATTATCCAGTAAGGGATGGTTCCGGCTTTGTGTTGCAGGTGAGCGGGCGTACTCCTCGGTACGGTGATCTAGGCCACGTACTGTGACGGGCGGTACCCCAGTAGCCCTGCCATTGTATGGAATCCAAACTCCAATAAGTGCCGTACGTATTAGTTGTGCCCAACTATGTTGGAATGTGAGATGTAAGCATTTCAGCTATTTCTGTATTTTACTTGAAAACTCTAGACCCTATTATAATACAATCGGATTTCCTATCAAATGTTTTAGTTAGCGTAAGGTAAAAACTTACCCATGTTTATTTGTGGGAAGTCTTACGTGATACTTTTGTTTTCAAAGGTTTTCAAAGTTAAGCAATCTAACCGTTTACTCACACCAGACCCATGTCTGACCCAAGTGTTTATTTTCTGTTTTATTAAACTCTTGGGTACTCAATATTGTATTGAGTAGTCAAGGGATTCAGGATAATCTTGACGAATTCTGGAGGAGCTGTGAAGCAGGAGGCTTCAGCGAGTAGATATATAGAGTTTCCGCTGTGTTTGTATTAGTCTGTATTGTACTGGTATACTTGTGTTGTATAATAGACAGAAGTTTATAACTGTCTATTCTGTGATGTATAAATTGTGTACTCTGATGTATATGATACTATGTAATATCTAATGTGATAATATATTTCTCGTTCCGCTGTGAGATTTCTGATGTGTTGTTGTTCTCTCTTCTTTTCTTTTCTTCTTCTATCCCTTTCTTTCTTCATAACGATGCGTCTTTCTGGGCAAAGAAAGTCGGGTCGTTACAATTATGAACCATCGTAGTTCGTTTTATACTGGAATTGGGTATGTCGATGGGAGTAAATAAATAAGAGATGAAAAATAAAAATATATACCACTCCTATCGAGGTAACCAATACTAGTGTAAGGCCCAACTACGGATGGCCGCTCCTATCCAGCCTTATTCTTCGTAATAACAGACGGTATTTCTTTTAATACTCTTTGTTATTGTGAGCATAGAGGTGGGGCGCCACAGTTGGTATCAGAGCTTGGGGTTTATGGACATAATATAAAACATAACTTAGATGGAACATGTGTTACAACTATTTGTCGATGTTTTTGGTTGTACTTTGAGTCAAAACTAAAGTTTTGAAATTTTGATGAAATTTTTAAATATCTTTATTTAAAAATAAAAGTGAAACTGTGTTTTGATGATTGAATAATTTGTGTTCTGTTAGCAGAGTGCGCGGCTGAAACAGTGAGACTGTCTTCGCTGGATACAGCTGATAATCTTTTTGATTTAAAAATCAAAATATGAAATTGAAATAAATTTCTTTTGTTGTTTACATAGCTGGGTTTATTTTGTTTCTTTGAAAATTTCGAATCCGATTTGAGGATTCGAAGCGATTGCAGTTATGTGATTTTTGTTGAGATTTTTGCTGGTTTTCTTTTATGCTAATCATATATTGATTAGATTTTGCTGTTTTGAATTATCTTCATGGAAGATACATTCGAATGATTTATTTTATCATTTTGTAGTACGTGCAAATTTGAGTTGCATGTTACTGCATTTATTTTACGTTGAACCGGTGTTAGGTTTAAACGTATTCTGTTGCCGTTATTCTATAACGGGATTTTTACACTAATGTTAATTTTTGAAGCACGGTGTTTTATTGACATTTTTAAGGAATGAAAATTCACTGGTATTACATTTTGATGTGAATTATTTGATGAGATTTTGACGTTTAAAAATTACTGTCGCTTTGACTTCAGTAACCGTCAAATTTTAAAAGTGGATTTTCAAGCGGTTAGCCCGCAATGCTGATTTTGAGATTCGTTTTACGATGTTTTGAGAAGTGCGATTTCCTTATCGAAATTGCTACTGAGGTTGCTGTTTTAATCACGTGTTCTGAAAATTGTTTTAAAATTTTTACAGTTTGCGCTTTCAAAAGAATGAGGAAGCGATTTTAACGCTTCAGCAAAATTAAGGACTATGAACCCTCACTTTTACTGTTTCGCTTAATTCCGGACTTATCCGTTTGAGAACGTAAAATGTTAATTATATAAAATACAAAAATTTTACAGTTTGCGCTTTCAAAAGAATGAGGAAGCGATTTAAACGATTCAGCAAAATCGAGGACTATGAACCCTTACTTTTACTGTTTCGCTTAATTCCGGACTTGTCCGTTTGAGAATGTAAAATGTATTTTTACAAAATACACAATTTTGCGCTTTCAAGGAAACGATGAAGAGAATCAAACGATTTAGTAAAACTCGTGGTATGGGACCGGTGTGTTTGCTATTTCGGTTAATTCCGGACTCGTTAATTGAAATATTTGATGTTTTGATGATTTTGATGATTTTGTGTGCTTTCAAGCCACTATGTTGGACCTTCGGGTCATTTGTTGGACCTTCGGGACATTTGTTGGGCTTTCGGGCCACTCTGATGGACCTTCGCGTCAAATACCAGTACTAGACCTTCGGGTCACTCTGCGGACCTTTGGGTCATTTGTTGGGTGCCAAAATTATGTTGAGTACTTGGTAGGCTTCGGCCATTTGTTGATGCACGTGCGGCGTAGCTAAAAACTCGCCATCTGATGGGATCGATCCAACCTTTTATGTTGATTTTCTAGTCTTCTTAATTGATTTCTAGATATTTGTTATTTCCAATTATCTGCAGGTAATTGGATATTTGATGTTTCTGATTATCGTTTTTGATAATCGGATATTTGTTGTTTCTGATTATCGTTTTTGATAATCGGATATTTGTTGTTTCTGATTATCGTTTGAGATAATTAGATATTTGTTGATTTGAGATTTCTGATTATCGTTCTTGATAATTAGATATTTGTTGATTTGAGATTTCTGATTATCGTCTTTGATAATTAGATATTTGATGTTTTCTGATTATCGTTTTTGATAATTAGATATTTGTTGATTTGAGATTTCTGATTATCGTTCTTGATAGTTAGATATTTGTTGATTTGAGATTTCTGATTATCGTTTTTGATAATTAGATATTTGTTGATTTGAGATTTCTGATTATCGTTTTTGATAATTAGATATTTGATGTTTTCTGATTATCGTTTTTGATATTTAGATATTTTTTGATTTGATATTTCAGATTATCGTTTTTGATAATTAGATATTTGTTGATTTGAGATTTTGGATTATCGTTTTTGATAATTAGATAACTGATGTTTTCTGATTATCGTTTTGATAATTAGATATTTGTTGATTTGAGATTTCTGATTATCGTTTTTAATAATTAGATATTTGATGTTTTCTGATTGTCGTTTTGATAATTGGATATTTGCTAGTTTTGCTGATTTTGAGATTTTCTAGTCCCTAATTGATTCTAGATTATGTTGGTTATATTGAATTGCTGTTTTCTATCTATCTCTGTAGATAGTTAGATTTTGCTGATTATGAAGTTCGTGTTTTCTAGTTAATTGTTGGATAACTAGATATTTGTAGTTTGCGATTTGTGATTTGTGTTTTCTAAGTATCTTTGCTGATAATTAGATTTTGCTGTTTTCTAATTATCGTATCAATAATTAGATATTTCTATTTTGTGCTTTCTGTATTCTAATCATCTAATTGAAAATTAGATATTGCTGATAATTGTATTTTTTCAGTTGTTGTTTTCTGGTTATCTATTTGATAACTAGATTTTGTTGAGAATTTGTAAATTTCTTTTATGAAATTAAAAGATTTCTTTGGTGTTTGAATTCCCGACTTTTATTTTCTAGCTTAACCAGTTTATGTTAGAAAAATAATTGTTATTGACACCTTTAATTATGAAAATTGCGGGGACGCAATTTTTATAAGAAGGGGAGTCTATAACAACCCGGGATTTCGCTTCAATTAATTATCGTCAAATGACGATTAAATTGGTTGAAAATTGCTGTTTGGAATTTCTAATCGGGTTTAAATTCTTTTAAATATTTGTTGAGAGTTGTGGGCTTTGAAATTACCATGTTTGATTCTTGTTGCCGTGATTATCAAAGGCAAAACCGTTTCCCCTTTTTCTTTCATTTCACATTCGAAAAACCCTAAAGTAAACGAAAGAAAACAAATGGCGGTCTCGTCCTCTTTTGCGAAATTTAGGGTTTCTCGTTCGTCGCTCGTCCCCCTGTGCTCAGATGTTAGGGCTTTCGAAATTGAGGCTGCCAACTTCAATGTCTCGATCAATTGAAAAGGTGAGTGGCTCTTTCCACTTACATCTAATTCGAACATGTTGGTTTACTTGTGGTCATTGTGATTCTGGCTTTGAACAGTTTGTTTTCATTTTTGTTAACTTCGATGTTGTTTTGTTTTGACTTCGACTTGTTAATGTTGCGTGAATTGCTGATCACTTCGGCTTCGAATTTCTGGCGTGTTTGACTTCCTTGGTTTACTTTCGGCTCTGATTTGATTTTAAATTGTTCGACGTGTTATATTTTTGAAACTGCTATCTTTTCTCTGTTGGAATCGATCTCTTTATTTTGAGATCATTGACTTGGTTGAACTTTGCCTTGGCTACCATGATTTTGTGAATTAGCTGGTAATGTCTGACTTTGGCATTTAACTGTTGTTTTGGATTTTCTGTGTCATTGGCATTAGCGTGAAATTTGTTTCTGCTTCAATTTGTTTATCACCTGACTTTGACTTGTGTTAATGTTGTCCTAGAATTTGAATAGTTATTTGATATCTGTAACTTTGGTACAGTGTGAATTGAACTGCAAATGACCTTGAGTATTTTTATGTTGACATCAGTCTTGACTTTAGTCTTGACATTTACTTCACCACTTGCCACAAGTCTGGGTAGCTTATCACTGGGTTGCATTTGCTTTCAATTACTACGAGACAGTTTCAGTTGCTAGTGCATTTAGTTGTTTTCATGTATAACTTGTACTGTCCAGTTGAGTTCGGCACTACTATTATCCGGTATCACTATGCATTTCCTATAAGTATTGGCAGTTCACCTTTATTTGCTTTGAAGGATTGTCACATAGGCAAGCATCCCTTAATTCAAGAAAACATTATTACTTTCCTTTCTCGGTTAATATTGTTGCATATAGATCTGCTGCCTGGTCAACATTGTATGCTGTCACTACACGTGTGTTGTCACTGCATACTTTAGTTGCATATCAACTTGTTGAAGTCGCTTATAATTACAGTCTTATTTGAGCTTGTGAGTCGTGGTTTGCACTGAGTTGCACTTGAGTTGTATTAGTGTTGTAGTTTTCAATTGCAGTTTGATTTGTTGTACCTTGTACTGGCTCCCTTGTATTCAAGTGGTGGCTGCAGTTTCTTGTTTGCAGTTTGCCCTTGTATTCAATTGAATGCCGCAGTTTCATTTTATATGAAGTTTTGCCTTAGTTGGTGGTGGAATTTCTTCACCTGTGCATGTCTTGGGTTTTGTATGTGCATATCATCTTGTAAGCTTGGATGAACTTGCTACTGGTTTGTACTCAGTTGGTTCATCATGCTGTCTGGTTGATACTTGAATTTTGTTGATGATTTTGCACTACATCATTTTGTCTTTGTACCTATGCATATATGTACATGTCTCTGTTGACTTTGGTTATGTGACATTTTGTTGTGTTCAATTATATTGTATTTGCCTGAGTCACTTGTATCAGTTCTCGGCAAGGCTTGAGTTTTACATTGGTTTCACTGGTGTATTTAATTTTGTTGCCAATTACTGGAGTCAATGCTTGAGTTGTTTGGATCTGACCATTTAATCAAGTACTTGAATGGGTACTTGTTTGTTTGGTCTCTTGTTGGTTTAAGTTGAAGTTTGCAGTCTGATTATTTTACTCTTTGGTCTTACTTTCTTGATGGCATTTGATCCAGACAGTGTTGCATTATGATTTGTACATTGAGTTGAATCCAGTCTCAAAGACTCGGGTTTGACTTTGTACTCAGTTGTGGATTTTCATTGTGCATTCATGTGCACTTCGTTCATTTGATGGTTACTGGGTGGATGCTGTTGCAGTTCCATCTGGTTCATTTTGATTTGATTTGATGCCATTTGTTTCTGATTCATTGAGCTTTTGTGTTTCATCACTGTAGTGGCGAGGCAGTGCACGCGAGCGTGTACTGCAGCCAAACAGTATGGATTATTTTGTTGTTAATTGCTGTTTAGGCAATTCTGCGGTTTTCATATTATCTTCATTGATAATCTTTTTATTTATCTTGCTGATTTGTTATTTAACACTATTTAGTGTTATATCTACCGTTATCTGATTTCCTTGCTAAAGGATTGGATAGACGAGATTTTTGTGACTGTCGTCTATTTGCTATTTAATTATTATTGCTTCTATGCATTAATAACTGAGTTTGAATTAGACTGACCCGTGTATTATTTTCTTTTGAATTTAATACTCGGGTCAGACCGAGTTATTACAGGTTGTAGATATCCTGCTTTGGGTTGCTGTTTGAGCTATGAAGTCTTTTCATATCTTTGAAGTAGTCTTCGTCATTTTGTAGTACTCAGTGTATCTGATTTAGACTGATATGTATTCATGTATATTAGTCGATAATGTACTTGTATATATAACTTCCAGAGTTGACAGTTGTAGTTGTATCATATGTATTGTGTTAAATGTATTGTAACTGACATCAGTTATATATATATGATACTTTTGTTATCTGTGTTCCGCATTTTTAGTATCTGTGTTATTATTATATATATTGTCCTAAACTATTATGAACCATCGTAGTTCGTTTTATACTGGAATTGGGTATGTCGATGGGATTAAATAAATAAGAGATGAAAAATAAAAATATATACCACTCCTATCGAGGTAACCAATACTAGTGTAAGGCCCAACTACGGATGGCCGCTCCTATCCAGCCTTATTCTTCGTAATAACAGACAGTATTTCTTTTAATACTCTTTGTTATTGTGAGCATAGAGATGGGGCATCACACTCATCACCCTGTAATGGCTTAAACAAGGTACGTCGCAAGGCTATGTGGTTCGCAACCATTAAGGCATGGTCATCACCTTTCTAGACTACTCTCTATATGTCGAGTATGTGGTGTATGCTATGGGTCCCGGATAGGTCAATTACGACTGGGGTGATGTCATATTCGGTTCTATCCAGGTCATGTATCAGTGCCAAATAGGGACAGGTCGGTCTTGCCAAATGCGGAGGATTGTTTGTGTATCCTCGGTACATTCCTTTAAAGATGTACTGTACGAATGGTATTCCCTTACCTGCTATTGAATGGAAGTCCATTCTTCAATAAGTACCTTCAGACTTGATTGTAAACCCACTATGCCGTCAAATTTAACCAATATAACAATTTCGGCTATTTGAATATATTTACTTGAAAATTGTTTTTTCCAAAGGATGTCATTAAAAATAAAACCCAATGATTTACATAGCAAATGTTTTGGTCATCATAAGGTAAAAACCTGTTTCGTGTTTATATGCGGCGTGGTATTATAAGCCCTTTGTTTTCAAAATGCGTATTTTTAGTTTCTCACACCAGTCCCATAACTGACCCGGAGTTTATTTTCTTTTCCCTTAAACTCTGGGTGCCCTATTTTTTCGGGCAGCCAAGTAGTTAGCTAATGAGGAGCATTTTGGAGCATGGAGCATGAAGCAATTTGGATCTTTTTGTTATTACCACCACTTTTCGCTATTATGTATATGTATCTACCAACACCTGTAAGGATAACCCGTTATTACTATCCCAACTGGGTTAGTACTTATCATGACTCTAATATCTCACTTTGAGAGTGATTATATGTACTACCTTTATGATTGCCATTTGTTAAACATGATGTGAGATTCTATTATTGTTCTGTCTTCTATCTTTATTTTCTTTTACCCTATGATAATCCGGCTCTCCAACGCTTGGATTTGCGGCACGTGAATACCGAGGATGTATTAGTGTCGACTTCTAAGGGTCTAGGAGGTGGGTCGTCACACCAACGCTTAAATCGCTTCGACCTAACTCCATCAGAATCCTTGTCAATGTCTAACCCTAGTTTAGAATCTATTTTCCCGACAACGACCCCTAAACCTCAAATTCACCTTAAAAATTCTCCCTCACTCCATAAGACCAACACTTCAAATAACATTGATTAATTCGTTATGGTTTGAGAGAATTTAATTTACAAGGTTAACAACCATTTTTTGCTTAAAACGAAGACTCTGTACATCTATCTTCCTCCTTTTCTTGTTTGAGAATATATCGATGTTGGGAATCTCATATTTGAATTCGAGAATTAATAATAATTTATTTTATTTTTAAAATAAATTTTATTTTTGAATTCCAAAAGTAAAACTCATGAGTTATATTTATAAACGAAGAAGAAGCATCAGGAAAAGGGAGAACTCTAGAAATGGAACACGGTGAGATGATGAAATCTTGGAGCTTGGGTTGTTGGGCGAAGATATGTTGGGCTTCCATTTATTTTCTTCTTTCTATTCTTTATTTTGTTTCTTTTACTTCATGAAATAAATATACTTAAGCCTAATAAAATTAAATTATATCACTAAATAAGTTTCAATATTTTTCTTTTATCAAATTATTTTTCCATAATTTTATCTATTTAATTAAACCATTTTATTGAAATCCATTTACTAATTAAATTCAAATTTCATTAATAAACTGCTTTTTATCTATAAATAATTTAATTTATTCATTTCAAATATTCTCTATTACGAAATTAACTTATCGTTCCATTCAAATAATTAGTTTACATTACTTTATTTCAAAGATATCCCATTTAATTATTCCCAAAACTATTTGATTTCATTACTAGTTTCCTTATTATAAAATTTCAATATTCTAAATTAAATTTAGATTATTCATTTTTAGTTCCAAAACCATTTAATTAATTAAACAATAATTATTATTAATTACCACTAAATACCGAGTTGTTGCAGACTTCCCCATTTAACGAAATTGCATCCTCACAATTTACTTAGGAGGAACCTATAACATGACTAACAATTCCATGATTATAATAAACTCTTACTTTAATAATCTTATTATCGGTAGAAATTCATCTTATACACAATTCAACCACTATTAAACTTCAAAATATTTTACAATAATCCAAAATCTTATCAATAAATTCTTTCATCCAAGTTTAATCTCATGATTTATATATAAAATTTTCAATATATTTTTAAAATTTTAAAATCATCCTAAAAAAATCTTTTGAATATTATTTTGCTTTAAAAACTATCTTTTAGTTTATAATATAAATTCCTTAACCAGATTATAAAATTCGGTGTTCCCAAAAGCAAGATTGATACTTCTTATTAAAATAATCCTTAAATAAATGTTTTCAATTACTATACAAACTTCGCAATCTTAAAAAATAGTTTGAACATAAAAAATTATTTCACTTTGTTTTATTTCGTAATTTAATATCAATAATATCAAAATCCAACTACACAATCTCTTACTATAGAAAATTACTCAACACCAAAGGGACATGACTCTAAGATTTTCTAAGGTCTTGTCTCCTGTCTCTTATATATTATGTATTGTTCTAAATTTGCTTTGATAACATTTTGTTACACCCCACCGCCATACCCATACTACCAAGAGTATTACAGAGTAATACAGTTAGATAATATGGAGAATAAGGATGTATGAGGTACATACGGGTATATTCCCTTGGACTGATACTGGTACGTATTAAAACATCAAATAATTAATTTTTCTATATGTACACAGGATCGGTATAAAACAATAAACATGTGTCTTCAGGATTGAACAATACATAATATGTAATAAATAATACAGAACACAAAGTCAATCATAGCGATAACATACAATACAGTATATAATACATACTACTGTTTAAACACAAATATCTCAAATGTCAACTTTGTTAATATAATAAGACAAATAATCAATTTACAACTTCGTATCATTTAACTCATATTGGTTCCTATATAATATATCAATGTCTGATCAAGGAATATAAAGGTGATACAGTATAAACAAGGAAGAATAATGTGACACCCCACCTATATGCTCATAATAACAAAGAGTATTAAAAGAAATACTGTCTATTATTACGAAGAATAAGGCTGGATGGGAGCGACCATCCGTAATTGGCCTTACACTAACATTGGTTATCTCGATAGGAGTGGTACATTCTCTTTATTTTTCTTATATTATTTATTTACTCCCATCGACACACCCAATACTAGTATAAAACGAACTACGACGGTTCATAATAGTTTAGGACATTAGATATAACAATAACACAGATAATATAAATGCGGAACACAGATAAAAACAAAAGTCTCAGATATATATAACTGATGTCAGTTAATACATAGTTGACACTATACATATGATACAACTACAACTGTCGACTCTAGAAGTTATATATACAAGTACATTATCGACTAATATACAGGAATACATATCATTCTATACAATGACACGATTACTACAAAATGACTCTGACAACTTCAGAAGATGTGAAAAGTCTTCAATCCTGAACAGCAACTCAAAGAAGAAAATCTACAACCTGAAATACTCGGGTCTGACCCGAGTATTACATTCAAAAGAAAATAATACCCAGGTCAGTCTAATTCAAACCAGTTTATTAGTGCATATAGGCAGTAATAATTTAAATAGACGACAGTCACAATAATTCCCGTCTATCCGATTCTTTAAACAAAGAAACCGGATAATGGTCAATATAACACTTAACAGTGTTTAACAAAAATCAGCAGATTTAAATCATCAACAGAGATAAATAAACAATTTATCAAATCGACTAAATCAATTTAAAACTGTCAAATCTGATAGGGCTGCAGTACACGCACGCGTGTACTGCCTCGCCACTATCGCAGGAGATACACAAAAGCTCAATGAGAGTCACAAGTGATCACAAGGTCAAACCCCGAAATCGGGTTCAACTCAAGTGAATTCAAGAACAAATCCCAACAGGGGGAAAACTGCAAAGCGCGTGCAACTACAGACATAAACGAATACAAAGAAACCACCACGATGAAACTGCAGTGGCAAACAGTTGCAAAGACAAGGGCAGACTGCAACTACAAAGAAGACAGTGGCAACTGTTCCGATGACAGTGAGCTAAAGCAAAGACCACAAATTAATATCAAAGGCAAAGGCTCGGCAATGTCAAAGCCAAAAAGAATTACTTGACAACTAAATACAATTGTCAAAGCAAACTACAGAACCAGCCCAAGTGACTACAAGGATACACAAATGGGAAAATTATATATACGGCTCAATATATCAACATCGACAGGGATAGTATAAAATGCCAGGCCCCAAGTAGATGAGCAAGGCTACAAACAGACGTCAAGCCGGAGAAAATGTACCGAAATCAAAAACAAGGTCAAACCCGGTTATACAGATAGGTTCAACACAAGGAAATTAGAAACAAATCCAAACGTGTTAATGCAAAGCAAACTAACAAGGGCCACAACTGCATATAACAGAACTAACTGCAGTCTCAACTGAATACAAAGGAGCAAGCTGTCGCACTACCCCAGACAAGGGTAGTAAAATATATAAGAACACTTAGGAGTGGATGCACCTATGAAACAACTCGTCAATGAACTCAACCAGAATCAAGGCAAAATACACACTGGAGTTCAAAGTACAAGCTGTAACTACCAGTAAATGTCAACATGAATATATCTCAAAAACAAAGGAGCTGCACCATTTCGAATGAGACAACAACTTCAAACTCAAGTGAACAGCTAAATACAACATCAGGTGGAGTGCAACAGTATATAACAAACCAAGAATGACTCAGTGGAGATTACCAATGGTCAAGCGAAACAGTGGACGAACAGTGCAACTAAATGAATGACCAGATCAACTGCAATGGTGGGATGTAAAGGTGAACCGAGCTACCCCATTACGAAACAAGCAACAGTAACAGAGGAGATGATTCAAGTACAACAACTGCAATGAACACAGGTGAAGGCAGAGACCAAGAATGACAACATGAACAAACTCAAGTGATGACATTTAAATGTACACAGGGGTCACTGTCTACATGAGTTAGTTCAACATGCAAAAGAAACTGGCAACCAACACATTTCCAGATGAACTAGTAAGCATAACAGTGACCAGAGATGATCAAGTATAGCGAGATGGCATTGATACTATCCAGAAACAATGAGAAACATGTTGCAATAACCACAAACCCCACTAACATATGTGTGATAGAGCATATGCAAGAGACTACATAACTCAAACTAGCAACAGTGCTAAATTCAACAAAACAGAAGTGAAGACTACAATGCCAGATTTCGAATCTAGCAGAGCAGGCAACAGGATTTAGTTCAAAATGTAATGGAGATCCCAAGACTCGAATCTACAACATGTACTCAAGACAACAAGTTTACAAAGGTTCAACAACATATGCATACCCACATACGAATGTATGTATGCATATATGTATATATGTACAGGTGATTCAACCAACAAGTTCGACTACATCAAGAGTCGAAACCACAATTTTTAAGGCAGCAAAAAAATCGAACCAAATCCCAAAAAGAATTTCACATAGCGGATGTTAAATTTCAACCAAAATCAAAACTGAGGTTGTCACGAATTCAAGTATCACGAAATCAAGTTTTTCATGAAAACGAACCTCTCCAAAACAATCGGGTACAACCAATTAACTTCAAATGGCCAAAACTATTGAATCGACACTCGAGCAATTGAAAACACACTAAAACGCAGAATTAAAAGCAACAAAAGCCGATATCAAACAGAGAACATATCAATTATTCACAAAGTCAGGCAACGTCACAACCGGAGCCAGAAATCTCAGTTTGAATGGTAACAGTAAATAGCAATAATAATTATAGGACAGTGACAATTCAATGTCTAATGCAGTCAAGCCGTGAGTATTGATTAAGACGAAAATCACGTATTTGAAAATCGGTTTTAAAAAGAGAAATCAAGCCAAGACAGAAACCATCAACATTCAACCTAATCGAATGACCTAGACAGTCATTTAATAACTTCAATTAACCCAAACAACAAAAGTCGCGAAATCGAACAAGCCAAAATTCCTAACCTATTGAATTAGATGTGAGTGGGAAAGAAAACCACTCACCTTTGATTCGAATGTTTGAACGAGCACGACGAAGGCAACGTCGATCTACTAGCAGGCATCGATCGAGTTGCACGAGTCGGTGGAAGCCCAAGCTTTTCGAATGAGCGAACAAAGAAATCTGTAGCCGCCATTATCGCTTCTTTTCCCTTTTTTTCATTCCGCCATTTCTCGTTTAGGGTTTGAGTGAAAAAATGAGTAAAACAAAAAAGGGGGATCGGTATAACCCTTATCTCAAAAGATGTGGGCTGAACATTATGAAAAGGGAATGGCTTAATAATTTCTAAGTCCACAATCCTTTAACTCATTCTTGTAAAAGAATTTACAACCGATTTTCAATTGAATTTAAACTTGATTCAAATCTGCATTAGTACTTAAAAATGATTTACTCGTCACTTATAAACTGACGCGAAAAAACCCGGTTGTTACAGACTCCCCTCCTTAAAGAAATTGCGTCCACGCAATCATAGGGAATAAATGGATAAAAGATAACAACCAAAGGAGCATGGCAATGACGAATGTAGAAGCAAAGCAAGTGTCAGCGAGGAAGTATTAGATAAGAAATCAAAAGGTTCGACTGCTTCAAATCAAAAGAATCAACATCGTGGGAATCAGGGATCAAAATCAGACGACTAACCAAAGCAAGAACAAACGAGTTCCAGCAACTAAAAGAGAAGGAAAAACAGAGCAGAAATCCCATACAGAGCACGAATTGAATGTGAGTAAATCAAATTACTCACCTGAATCGCCAGAGAAAAAGACGAAGCTCAAATCTCAAAAATCGCAAATATTCAATCATCAAAACGATAATCAGATTTCTCAAATCAACAAATATTCGATTATCACAAACGATAATCAAATTTCAAATTCAACAAATATTCGATTATCAAAAACGATAATCAAATTTCTCAAATCAACAAATATTTAATCATCCCAAGCGATAATTAAATTTAAAATCAACAATTATTTAATTATCTAAAGCGATAATTAATTTTAAATTCAACAAATATTTAATTATCTAAAGCGATAATTAAAACAACAAATCAACAATTATTTAATTATCTCAGGCGATAATTAAATCTAAATTCGACAAATATTTAATTATCTAAAGCGATAATTAAATTCCAATCAGCAAATATTGAATTATCTAAAGTGATAATTCGAAACAACAATTATCTAATTATCACAAGCGATAATTTGGAACAACAAATATCTGATTATCAAAAACGATAATCAGAACTCATACCAGCAAATATCTAATTATCACAAGCGATAATTAGAAACAACAAATATCTGATTATCAAAAACGATAATCAGAACTTATATCAACAAATATCTAATTATCACAAGCGATAATTAGGAACAACAAATATCTGATTATCAAAAACGATAATCAGAACTCATATCAACAAATATCTAATTATCACAAGCGATAATTAGGAACAACAAATATCTGATTATCAAAAACGATAATCAGAACTCATATCAACAAATATCCAATTACCTGCAGATAATTGGAAGCAACAAATATCTAGAAATCAATTAAGAAGACTAGAAAATCAACATAAAAGCTTGGATCGATCCCATCAGATGGCGAGTTTTTAATTCGCCGCACGTGCAACAACATATGGCCGAAGCCTACCAAGTACTCAACATAATTTTGGCGCCCAACAAATGACCCGAAGGTCCAACATATGACCCGAAGGTCTAGTACTGGTATTTGACCCGAAGGTCCATCATATGACCCGAAGGTCCATCATAGTGGCTCGAAAGCACACGAAAGCATCAAAATATTTCAATTAACGAGTCCGGAATTAACCAAAATAGTAAACGCACATGTCCCATAACCACGAGTTTTACTAAATTGTTTAATTTTCTTCATCGTTTCCTTGAAAGTGTAAAATTCATCAAAATCATCAAAACAACAGATATTCAATTAACGAGTCCGGAATTAACCGAAAAAGTAAAAGTGTGGTTCCATACTCCGCACTTTTGCTAAATCGTTTAAATCTCTTCATCGTTTCCTTGAAAGTGCAAAATTGTGTATTTTGTAAAAATACACTTTACATTCTCAAACGGACAAGTCCGGAATTAAGCGAATCAGTAAAAGAAAGGGGTCATAGTCCTCGATTTTGCTGAAACGTTTAAATCGCTTCCTCATTCTTTTGAAATCGCAAACTGTAAAATTTTTGAAAACAATTTTATTTATTTTGTAAAAATAACAATTCGCATTCTCAACTGAACAAGTCCGGAGTTAAGCGAAACAGTAAAAGAAAGGGGTCATAATCCTCGATTTTGCTGAATCGTTTAAGTCGCTTTCTCATCCTTTTGAAAACGCAAACCGTTAAAAATTTATAAAACAATTTTCATTTTTAAACGAGTTTCCAATCACGTGATTAAAGCAGCAATATTAGTAACAATTTCGATAAGGAAATTGTACTTCTCAAAATACCGTAAAAAAACGGTCACAAACCAGTATTGCGGAATAACCGCTTGAAAATCCACTTTTAAAATTTTGGCTGTTACTGAAGTCAAAGCGACAGTAATTTTAAAATGTCAAAATCACATCAAAACAATTTACCTCAAAATGTAATATCAGAGAATTTTCATTTATTAAAACTGTCAACAAAACACCGTGCCTCAAAAATTCAGCATTGGTGTAAAAATCCCGTTATAAAAATAACGGCAACAAAATACGTATCATAACCAAGCATCGGTTCAACGTAAAATAAATGCAATAACGTGCAATTCAAATTTTTGCACGTACTACAAAATGAATAAAGAAATCATTCAAATGTATCTTCAATGAAGATAATTCAAAACAGCAAAAATCTAATCACTAGATGATTAGTACAAAAGAAAGCCAGCGGAAATTTCAACAAAAATCACATATCTGCAATTTCTTCGAATCCTCAATTCGGATTCGAAGTTCTCAAAGAAATAAAATAATTACAGCTATGTAAACAACAAATGAAATTCATATTAATTTCGTATTTTGATTTTTAAATCAAAAAGATTATCAGTTGTACTCAGCGAAGACAGTTTCACTATTTCCGCTGCGCACTCTGATAAATAGAACACAAATCAATCAAATCATCAGAACACAATTTTATCCAAACAACAAAACACAATTCCACTTTTATTTTTAAATAACGATTTTTTTTTTTTTTTAATTTTCATCAGAATTTCAAAACTTTAGTTTTGACTCAAATCACAGATAAAACGTCGACTAATAGTTGTAAGATATGTTCCATCCAAGTTATGTTTTATATTATGTCCATAAACCCCAAGCTCTGATACCAACTGTGACACCCCACCTCTATGCTCATAATAACAAAGAGTATTAAAAGAAATACTGTCTATTATTACGAAGAATAAGGCTGGATGGGAGCGACCATCCGTAATTGGCCTTACACTAACATTGGTTATCTCGATAGGAGTGGTACATTCTCTTTATTTTTCTTATATTATTTATTTACTCCCATCGACACACCCAATACTAGTATAAAACGAACTACGACGGTTCATAATAGTTTAGGACATTAGATATAACAATAACACAGATAATATAAATGCGGAACACAGATAAAAACAAAAGTCTCAGATATATATAACTGATGTCAGTTAATACATAGTTGACACTATACATATGATACAACTACAACTGTCGACTCTAGAAGTTATATATACAAGTACATTATCGACTAATATACAGGAATACATATCATTCTATACAATGACACGATTACTACAAAATGACTCTGACAACTTCAGAAGATGTGAAAAGTCTTCAATCCTGAACAGCAACTCAAAGAAGAAAATCTACAACCTGAAATACTCGGGTCTGACCCGAGTATTACATTCAAAAGAAAATAATACCCAGGTCAGTCTAATTCAAACCAGTTTATTAGTGCATATAGGCAGTAATAATTTAAATAGACGACAGTCACAATAATTCCCGTCTATCCGATTCTTTAAACAAAGAAACCGGATAATGGTCAATATAACACTTAACAGTGTTTAACAAAAATCAGCAGATTTAAATCATCAACAGAGATAAATAAACAATTTATCAAATCGACTAAATCAATTTAAAACTGTCAAATCTGATAGGGCTGCAGTACACGCACGCGTGTACTGCCTCGCCACTATCGCAGGAGATACACAAAAGCTCAATGAGAGTCACAAGTGATCACAAGGTCAAACCCCGAAATCGGGTTCAACTCAAGTGAATTCAAGAACAAATCCCAACAGGGGGAAAACTGCAAAGCGCGTGCAACTACAGACATAAACGAATACAAAGAAACCACCACGATGAAACTGCAGTGGCAAACAGTTGCAAAGACAAGGGCAGACTGCAACTACAAAGAAGACAGTGGCAACTGTTCCGATGACAGTGAGCTAAAGCAAAGACCACAAATTAATATCAAAGGCAAAGGCTCGGCAATGTCAAAGCCAAAAAGAATTACTTGACAACTAAATACAATTGTCAAAGCAAACTACAGAACCAGCCCAAGTGACTACAAGGATACACAAATGGGCAAATTATATATACGGCTCAATATATCAACATCGACAGGGATAGTATAAAATGCCAGGCCCCAAGTAGATGAGCAAGGCTACAAACAGACGTCAAGCCGGAGAAAATGTACCGAAATCAAAAACAAGGTCAAACCCGGTTATACAGATAGGTTCAACACAAGGAAATTAGAAACAAATCCAAACGTGTTAATGCAAAGCAAACTAACAAGGGCCACAACTACATATAACAGAACTAACTGCAGTCTCAACTGAATACAAAGGAGCAAGCTGTCGCACTACCCCAGACAAGGGTAGTAAAATATATAAGAACACTTAGGAGTGGATGCACCTATGAAACAACTCGTCAATGAACTCAACCAGAATCAAGGCAAAATACACACTGGAGTTCAAAGTACAAGCTGTAACTACCAGTAAATGTCAACATGAATATATCTCAAAAACAAAGGAGCTGCACCATTTCGAATGAGACAACAACTTCAAACTCAAGTGAACAGCTAAATACAACATCAGGTGGAGTGCAACAGTATATAACAAACCAAGAATGACTCAGTGGAGATTACCAATGGTCAAGCGAAACAGTGGACGAACAGTGCAACTAAATGAATGACCAGATCAACTGCAATGGTGGGATGTAAAGGTGAACCGAGCTACCCCATTACGAAACAAGCAACAGTAACAGAGGAGATGATTCAAGTACAACAACTGCAATGAACACAGGTGAAGGCAGAGACCAAGAATGACAACATGAACAAACTCAAGTGATGACATTTAAATGTACACAGGGGTCACTGTCTACATGAGTTAGTTCAACATGCAAAAGAAACTGGCAACCAACACATTTCCAGATGAACTAGTAAGCATAACAGTGACCAGAGATGATCAAGTATAGCGAGATGGCATTGATACTATCCAGAAACAATGAGAAACATGTTGCAATAACCACAAACCCCACTAACATATGTGTGATAGAGCATATGCAAGAGACTACATAACTCAAACTAGCAACAGTGCTAAATTCAACAAAACAGAAGTGAAGACTACAATGCCAGATTTCGAATCTAGCAGAGCAGGCAACAGGATTTAGTTCAAAATGTAATGGAGATCCCAAGACTCGAATCTACAACATGTACTCAAGACAACAAGTTTACAAAGGTTCAACAACATATGCATACCCACATACGAATGTATGTATGCATATATGTATATATGTACAGGTGATTCAACCAACAAGTTCGACTACATCAAGAGTCGAAACCACAATTTTTAAGGCAGCAGAAAAATCGAACCAAATCCCAAAAAGAATTTCACATAGCGGATGTTAAATTTCAACCAAAATCAAAACTGAGGTTGTCACGAATTCAAGTATCACGAAATCAAGTTTTTCATGAAAACGAACCTCTCCAAAACAATCGGGTACAACCAATTAACTTCAAATGGCCAAAACTATTGAATCGACACTCGAGCAATTGAAAACACACTAAAACGCAGAATTAAAAGCAACAAAAGCCGATATCAAACAGAGAACATATCAATTATTCACAAAGTCAGGCAACGTCACAACCGGAGCCAGAAATCTCAGTTTGAATGGTAACAGTAAATAGCAATAATAATTATAGGACAGTGACAATTCAATGTCTAATGCAGTCAAGCCGTGAGTATTGATTAAGACGAAAATCACGTATTTGAAAATCGGTTTTAAAAAGAGAAATCAAGCCAAGACAGAAACCATCAACATTCAACCTAATCGAATGACCTAGACAGTCATTTAATAACTTCAATTAACCCAAACAACAAAAGTCGCGAAATCGAACAAGCCAAAATTCCTAACCTATTGAATTAGATGTGAGTGGGAAAGAAAACCACTCACCTTTGATTCGAATGTTTGAACGAGCACGACGAAGGCAACGTCGATCTACTAGCAGGCATCGATCGAGTTGCACGAGTCGGTGGAAGCCCAAGCTTTTCGAATGAGCGAACAAAGAAATCTGTAGCCGCCATTATCGCTTCTTTTCCCTTTTTTTCATTCCGCCATTTCTCGTTTAGGGTTTGAGTGAAAAAATGAGTAAAACAAAAAAGGGGGATCGGTATAACCCTTATCTCAAAAGATGTGGGCTGAACATTATGAAAAGGGAATGGCTTAATAATTTCTAAGTCCACAATCCTTTAACTCATTCTTGTAAAAGAATTTACAACCGATTTTCAATTGAATTTAAACTTGATTCAAATCTGCATTAGTACTTAAAAATGATTTACTCGTCACTTATAAACTGACGCGAAAAAACCCGGTTGTTACAGATAATATGATATTACTATCTAAGATACTAAAATGTCAGATGACTTGTCAAAGTATGTGTGTGTGTGTAATCTTCAAGGTATCACATTACGCAAATATCTCAACTCCATATAAATTAATTAGAACAGATATCAAAAGATTTCATCAACCATATAAACAAATCCGTAGAAATTAAGAACACTATATCCAATGGATGAATCATCCATACAATATAAATTTTTCATGTAAAATGAAATCATCAAGTGAAAAGAGCTAACACACATCAATGCCCTAACATAATATCATAAAATCATAGATCAATAGATAATGCAAGATAGCTCGTCAAATCATCCAAATGATATCAAATACTATTCAGACCACAAAAATAATCCAACACAATCCAAATCACAATCAATAATAAAGGCTATCTCAAAATATCAAGTCATCAAACAGTATGGATATAACAGGAACTGATTACACTTTAGACTCAACCAGTCTCTAGTCTAGTCAATTCATTATA
Source organism: Allium fistulosum (assembly GCA_030737815.1). Taxonomy (NCBI): domain Eukaryota; kingdom Viridiplantae; phylum Streptophyta; class Magnoliopsida; order Asparagales; family Amaryllidaceae; genus Allium; species Allium fistulosum. Next base: position 426,480,871 of record CM060902.1, read on the forward strand.
ATAATGAGACATATATGCCAATCCACTGCACACTCATAACCCTGAACTAGAAAGGGAGACTGATATCACATAACATGATCCAGGGACCTAGGACTACTCACCTCCTACAGAGTACCGTCTATCCCTACGGTCTTCAATTACCTCGATGGACATCGTAACCCCATCCACTAATGGCTTATCAATGCGTAGCCTCGGTCACGACCTTGCTTGGCCCATATAGGTAACAAACTGCTGGCCTATGCGACAAAAGGGGCTGTAGAGCACCTACCCTACCAACTTCCAATCCTGTGATATGCATCAAAAATATCTAAAATGGTGTCATGAATCTGGGGCATGACCCCACAATCAGGCCATCAGGGTGGATACTGACCAATCTGGTTCACTCCCGAAGCATAAAGGGAGTTGGACACAAGTGGACAACATATAGTACTCATATCCTATATCTACATATAACTCTAGACATATGCCGACACACGACTACAATAAATCAACATTGATTGTAATATACTAGAGCTTAATCTCTTACCGTCACACGGCTCTAACCGTAAGTGTAACAATTGGGATTTTCGACCCTAAAAAATTAACATTAATACATCCTCGGTATTCATGTGTTGCAAATCCAAGTGCCAGAAAGCACAATTGTTAGGGAAAAAATAAAATAAAGATAGAACAGAATCTCACATGAATGGAATAACATATATTATTTCAACAATAATCTTTATAGTGGAAAATTTTGAATACAATATCCGAGTCTAACCTAGATTCGGCCTGAACAGTTATAAACCCTCTGTCCTTACAAATGTTGGGAAATAAAAACAAATGCAATAGACCCGTGGATAATAGAATACGTCCATACGTAGATGAAGATCTCCGGCTCTCCTCCGGAAACTCCAAGCGTCTTCAACTAAACCTGAAACTACTCGGATCCGACCGAGTATTAAAAATACCCGAATCAGGCTTAATAAACCAACGTGAGATACTTGAAGTTTTTTTAATGTATAGATCATGCCGATGTCAATCAAAATCTTTGAAAAGAAGGGTATTTCATAAGACCATGTCCACACATAAATACGAATGGGTTTTTAACTTATGATAACCAAACACTATACCAAAATAATTTGATATTATTTCTAATGACATTCCTTTGAAAACACTTTTCAACTAATCTATCAAAATAGCCGAAATTGTTACATTGATTAAATTTGATGGCTTACTAGCTGCTCTTTGAAGTAGGTTATACAATAAAAACTGTAAAGGCAACATATTGGAATTGGATTTCCAACATGAGAGGGAACAAGTGACCGTTCAGATTCAAAATTCCACGTATAACAATCCTAGTCCACACCAGTGGCTTTACACGATCTCCGTTAGCCTTCGAACTATACTGCTACACCACCATGGAACAGAGTATTACTCAATGGCTTTACACGATCTTCTTCAGCCTCCATACCTTTCCATTCATATAATAAGGCAACAAGTGCTTAGAGGAACATCTTCCCCCAATAATAGCCAGAAATTTGTTATCCAAGCCACATAGTATCACGTTTCATTCTTGGGATGTAAGGCTCATAAGGTTACGTTCCACAAAGCCACGTTTTGCTATTCGCAAAGCCACGCTTTGATCATTTCAGGTTCCACTTTGAATGCCACATTTCATTCCTTCGATCACTATTGACTTTCATGAACATACAACCTCCGAGCTTGTACGTCTCAAAGAAAGGTGTTAAGCTAAGAGAAGTTGCCTTCTCTACCACCAAACAAATGTACGTTTGTAAAATTCAACATTGTGATCTTAGAAAAGCAATGTCGGGCATTCGTCCATATAAGTTCTTTTTGGGACTGAACGAAACCGAAGCACTCCTCCTACCACATCCTATCGAGAATTATCCCCAGGATTAGTAGCGATTAGTCCTTGTAATCAAAGATTTTCATAACAGAGCACTATTGCCACCATAAATATATGATATGGTAAATTTCACCCCGAGAGACTAGTGGCAAATAGCCCTTCATTATGAAGATCCTCGTCTTCAAAAATCATCATCTTCAACATGTCTTCACTTTTGAACATATACATCGGTTCGAAGTGGTTTTCGAATAGGAGTTACCCAATTCCGACCCTGGTTCCTCCAAACCTATCATCGATTAAAAGATGTTAAGTTCATACGTGATTTATCAATCATCATTCAATTTAATTCATCTTTTTATACATTCATAAATATTTTAGTGAAACATATTATTTTAAACTATTCCATTTATCTTCTTAACTGTATATGGAACCATTAAGCCTCATTTATCAAATCATTTGGTTAATCAAACCTTTTTGAATCTTAGAAAACTTCCAAATCGCACCTTTTATTTAGGAAAATATTTCCAAATCATTTATTTAAATCTCATATTCGAAAAGATTATTGAGTAAAAAGGATCATGGATTATATTGATTCTATTCAATATCAATTCCCATATTTAACCTTTACTATTCGTCGATTAACGGTGAAATCACCTTTTAAATTCACACAAATAGTATAGATTCTCTCCTCGGAATTTAATACCATGTATAAGAAGATAATTCTATGAAATCCAAGTTATTTGAATTTGGAAAATTATATCTTTTATACTTTGGGAAATTTTGATCCGAGTAAATAAAATTTACTATCCCCTCCATCGAACCAGTCTGGGTAGCTAGGGAATGTAGGCAACTAGTTTCCCAAACCCAAGTATAAAGACTACCTCTCTGTCACCCATAAGATGGTCAAGTTATTTGATCGGCTCTAAATATATTAACATACATAATTTACTTTTAATTATTTTAGAGCATCCGGGCTTTTCCTTCGATCTGTTCCATTCCTCGATCGGATTTTCTATAACACTCACAAATGGAACAAATATACTAGTCGTTTCTGCATACTCAGTTTTTAACCATTTAATCATCTTTAAATTACTTAATTATTTATTTGAAAAGTTTCACAAATGATTTGGGAAAGAATAATTAAGTTAAAACCATTGTTTCAAAAGTTATTAAAAAGTGCTGCGAAAAAGTGCTGCAAATTGTGTTTTAAAAGTTATATTGATCAAAACGACTTTTCTATCTTTTGGAAATTCATTTATATAACTCAAATCTCTTTTAAAACATTTTAAAAGATTGATAGAATTTATTCCATATTTTTAAAGAATTTAAAAATATCAATTTAAAGGAATTCGCTTTATGGGTTCCGAACTGCAAAACCGCGATTATTTTGAAAACTTATTTTGGACTTATTTAAAAATATACAAGATGAAATCTTGATTTTCTTTCTTCGTTTAAAAATTATACATATAATAGTCTGAAAAAATTCTTATCTCAAAGAATTCCGAGCTTTATTCTATTCTCTACACTTTTTTGAATTCTACAGTGCGAAATCGCGAACTACCATTACACGCCGTGCGACGTGTCTTATTTTGACTTATTTTTCATAACTTATCAAAACTTCTCCAAATTGAGTTTTATTATGTATAAAACATTTGTAAACCATTTTAAATCATTTAAACAAATATTTTCCATATTAAATCTCATATCCACTTTTAAACCATTTCATAATATTATATTATTATAATATTTATTTCCAAACTTTTTTATATTTTAAAAACATTAAGAGGCTAAACAACTCCGTACATATATTATTTATGGATTAAATTTCCATTTAATTAACTAAGGTTAATTACTAACCATTTCACTTACCATTTATCAAACCAAGTTATCAACCATCTCACAACCATATAACCAATCATAATATCAACCCAATTATCTTCCAATATCAACCCATATTCAACATATGAATCTCTAATTTAACATGTATATTATCACTTTAAGTTTTATTTAAATAAAGATAAGATTGAGTACTCACTATTAGTTTCACTCCTCTAATCTTTTTCGTGGCTTCTCGAATCAATTTCGGCAGCACTTCCTCCTCCTTTTCTTGTTTCGGAGCTCCCCGACTTACTTACTTCTCCTTTGGTGCTCTCAGCCTTGACCTTAGATTAGTCGTGCTCGGCCTTAGCTAGGGATATAGGGGTGGCATAAGTTGTAGAGGGTATAAGGAGGTGTTTGCACTTGGTTTTGTAGTCGGATGATAACATATATGTGTGTGTGTGTATATATATGTATATATATATATTCTCTTTGATATTATTTCTTCATAACTTTTCCTAAGGTGGAAGCCATTAAAAAGCTAAAGAAGAGGAAGGAGATGAAGGAATGAGTGAATGGATGCTTGTATTTATTTGCTAAAGAGTTGTAAAAAGTGCTATTATATCGATAAAGCGACATCCATTTTCTTATATTTTTCAATTCAAATATATATATCTTTGTAAAACTATTATACATGATTTACTTTCACTATATAATAAACTAAAATGACTTATTATCATTTTAAAACAATTATTAGAATAATTCAAATAATTATTAAATCATTAAATCTCAATTTTAAAATGATAAATCAATTATTAAATATAATGGCATCAATGATGCTGTCATAAATACATTTAATTTTCAAAAATAAAATAAATAATTTTATTTCATATTCTTGTTCGATTATAAAAATAAGTGTATGTATCCAGCTCTGTGTGCAACGTTTGACGATTATAGAGCTGTTTATCGATAAAACGATTTTCGGTCATTTTATCGTTATTGTTCCAAAGTATATATTATTGTAAATACTTGTTACCATTCTTATTTATTGTTCAAAACATCATAATCTATATTAAAAGAGATATTATATTTGACTATTTTAAAAATAAATATAATTTATAAAATTGATACATTTGCGAGTCGTTACATACTTCCCCCTTTAAAGAATTTCGTCCCCGAAATTACACCAAAACAAAACCCAAAGGTATTTGCCTAAATTGTTTATTTTTAAACTTACATTCGTACGATGTATACAGACCATCTGATTGAATCCACAACTTTACTTTCGAATTAGTATTGATCTCTCGATCGTCTAGTGCGGACTCTGATTGGGCTTTCCAATTAGAATTTTTAGTTTTCCTTGCATAGCTCTCAACTATGATAGAAAACGTAAGTATCCAAGCACAAACCCTCAACAATGTTCATCGCTAAGAATCGAGTGATAAATCATTTTTCGGACCGGTGTAAACACCTTCAAGTTCCGTACTCGAATCTTAGATCAGAATCGTGTGACGAAATGTTCAATGTATAACATCTATAGTTTATTTAACTTTTCAAATCTTTATGAGAACATTTCATAAAAATGTTATCTTTTGCTTTAAATACTTATATAAACCCTTTATTTGTTCAAAATATTTATTCCCAATAATATTTCTATCTCTTTTCCAAAAGAAATCGATTATCCTTTATTTGGAATAATACCATTATAATTCTTATTTCAAAATTCTTTGGAAATTTCTTTGTTATTATGTCTCATTATAAATTGAATTCCAAAACTTATTTTATATTACATAACTTTCCCTTTTATACTTTTTCAAAGCATTAAGATATGAATTCTCAAATCCATCTTTCTCAAACATCATTTTATTTTTGCTAATTACACTTTATAATATAAAATATACTTTTATAAAATATATTCTTAAACAATTTCTTAATTTAAACACTTTTTACTAAGCCATTTCTAATATTCCTTTAAACTTTTTGTTTCTAAATATTCTTTTAAAATTGATTTGATGGAAGATAGAAGAAATGCGAAGAGAGGATAATCAAAAGAGATTTATTAATTAACATTATACTTATACATTCATTACAAACCCTAGCCCGTGTTACAAACTTTTAGAGATAACCCCTAAGGAATACAGCCTATCGTACATCACCGTCTTATATATAGATACTTGAACTACTATAAGTACTATTCTTGGATCCCTTTTGAGGTAGACGGTGCTTTATCTTTGATGCCTAAGTCAGCCACCCTCATTTTTGGACATTCCTTCATTAAGTGTTTCCCTTGGAAGCACCAAATGCAAGTTCATGGACATTCTTTGGTTATATGTCCTAGTCCTTTGCAATGGTAGCAACTCTTTGCCTTTCCTGACCAAATTCTGGGTTTCTTCTTTGTTTTAGGGAATTTATGTATAAAATGCCCTTTCTTTTTGCACTTGGAACAAACTATATCATATCGAACGGGTTTCTCCTTCTTCCTTTTTATCCCGTCCGTACACAGGACTACATAATGTCCTTCTTTTAGACATCTAAAATAGTAGATGCCAACAAATCATCCTAGTCTTGCTTTTTCTTCTGCTTCATTTTGGGCATGTATTCTACGTGCCTGCTTTGGAGCCAACCAAAACTCATTCCCGTCATATGAGAAGTCATCATGCCCCTAATTGATATACCAAAACATCAGTAGAAGTTTCATACCATTTTATTTTTTTATTGAAAATCCTTTTATCCAAATAACTTGACTCAACTTATTCGGATTTGAACTTGCCTTGATTATATAACTATAAGGAGGATAATTTACTAGTGTTCGATTATGTTCGCCCAAGCCAACATACGATCGATACTTAGAATATTATTCTTACCATCACCAAACAGATCAAGACCTTATCTTGGAACTTTCCAAAGGGATAACATCTTATAAATTTTCCATATCACATGAATATTTATACTTTTGTATATATAAAATATACTCCTTTTAAACGGTGTGTCGATTCGCCTTGTTTAAGTATATAGTTATCCCTACCGATTACATGGAGCTCTTCATGCACCAACCAGAATTCATAAACCACTCAATAGATTAATCCTCACAAAACATTTTTATATAAAATAACAAATACGCGCTCATATATATAATACTCTCAAACTCATTTTAGGGTATTAATAATCCTATCTATAATGAGACTTACCCCAACAAAGCCAAGGTGTTCGCTCAACCTAAGCTCTGATACCAAATGTAACGAATCGGATTTTCGACCCTCGAAAATCGACACTAATACATCCTTAGTATTCGCCTCTGCAAATCCAAGTGCTAAAAAACTCGATTGTTAAGGGAAAAAGAAAATAAAGATAGAACAAAATCTCACATGAATGGAATAACATATATTATTTCAACAATAACCTTTACAGCGGAAAAATTTGAAAACAATATCAGAGTCTAACCTAGATTTGGCCTGGACAGTTATAAATCCTCTATCCTTACAAATGCTGGAAAATAAAAATAAATGCAATAGATGTAGTGGATAATAGAATACATCCATACGTAGGTGAAGGTCTCCAGCTCTCCTTTGGAAACTCCAACGTCTTCAACTAAACCTGATACTACTCGGATCTGACCCGAGTATTAAAAATACCCGAATCAGGTTAATAAACCAGCGTGAGATACTCGAAGTTTTCTTTAATATATGGATCATGCCGATGTTAATCAAAACATTTTAAAAGAAGAGTATTTCATAAGACCATGCCCATGCATAAATACGGATGGGCTTTTACCTTATGATAACCAAACACTTTTATACCAAAATAATTTGATATTATTTCTAATGACATTCCTTTGAAAACACTTTTCTAATATCTACAAAATAGCCAAAATTGTTACATTGATTAAATTTGACGACTTATTAGCTACTTTTTAAAAGTAGGTTCTAAAATCAAAACCGTAAAGGCAACGTATTGGAATTGGATTTCCAACATGATAGGGAACTAGTGACTATTCAGACCTAAAAATCCACGTATAACAATCCTAGTTCAGACCATTAGCTTTACACGATCTCCGTCAGCCTCCAACTATACTGCTACACTACCATGGAATAGAGTATTACTCAGTGGCTTTACACGATCTCCGTCAGCCTCCATACCTTTCCATTCATATAATAAGGCAACTAGTACTTAGAGGGACATCTTCCCCCAATAATAGCGTGAAATTTGTCCTTTAGACCACATAGTATCCCATATCACTCCTGGGATGTGAGGCTCGTGAGGTTACGTTCCAGAAAGCCACGCATAGCCACGCTTTGATCATATCAGGTTCCACTTTGAATGCCACATTTCCATTCCTTCGATCACTATTGACTTTCATGAACATACAACCTTTAAGCTCGTACGTCTCAGAGAATGGTGTTAGGCTAAAAAAAGTTGCCTTCTCCATCACCAAACAGATGTACGTTTGTAAAATTCAACATTATGATCTCAGAAATGCAATGTCAGACATTCGTCTATACAAGTTCGTTCTGGGACTGAATGAAACCGAAGGCACTCCTCCTACCACATCCTATCGAGAATTATCCTTAAGATTAGTAGCGATTAGTCCTTGTAATCGAAGATTTTCATAAAAGAGCACTACTACCACCATAAATATATGATATGGTAAATTTCACCCCGAGAGACTAGTGGCAAGTAGCCCTTCATCATGAAGATCCCCGTCTTCAAAAATCATCATCTTCATCATGTCTTCACTTTCGAACGTATACATTGGTTCAAACTGGTTTTCGGATAGGAGTTGCTCAATTTCGACCCAAGTTCCTCCGAACCAATCATCGATTAGAAAGATGTTAAGTTCATATATGATTATCAATCATCATTTAATTTAATTCATCTTTTTATTCATTCATAAATATCTCAGTGAAGCATATTATTTTAAATTATTCTATTTATCTTCTTAACAGTACATGGAATCATTAAGCCTTATTTATCAAATCATTTGGTTAATTAAACCTTTTTGAATCTTGGAATAATTCTAAATCATTTCACCTTTTATTTAGGAAAATATTTCCGAATCACCTATTTAAATATCATTTTGGAAAACATTATTGAGTAAAAAGGATCATGGAAATTATACTAATTCTACTCAATATCAATTTGTGTATTCAACCTTTAGTATCCATCGAATAATGGTGAAATCACCTTTTAAATTCACATGGATAGTATAGAGTCCCTCCTCGGAATTTAATACCAAGTATAAGCAGATCATTTCTATGCAATCCAAATTATTTGAATTTGGAAAATTATATCTTGTATACTTTGGGAAATTTTGATCCGAGTAAATCAAATTTACTATCCCCTCCGTCGGACCAGTCCATGCAGCGAGGGAGGGCAGACAACTGGTTTTCCAAACCCAAGCCTATAGACTACCTCTCTGTCACCCATAAGATGGTCAAGTTATTTGATCGACTCTAAATCTTTTAACATACTTAATTTACTTTTAATTGTTTTAGATCTTCCGGGATTTCCCATTGATATGTTCCATTTCTCGGTCGGATTTTCTATGACACTCACAAATGGAACAAACGTACTAGTCGTTTACGCATACTCATTTCTAAACATCTTAATCATCTTTAAATTACTTAATTATTTATTTGAAAAGTTTCACAAAAGATTCGGGAAATAATAATTAAGTTAAAAACATTGTTTGCAAAAGTTATTAAAAAGTGCTGCAAATAGTTTTAAAAGCTATATTAATCAAAACAACTTTTCTATCTTTAGGAAATTCATTTATATAACTCAAATATTTTTTAAAACATTTTAAAAGATTTACAGAATTTATTCCATATTCTTAAAGAATTTAACAATGTCGTTTTAAAGGAATTCCCTTTATGGATTCCGAACTGCAAAACCGCTATTATTTTGAAAACTTGTTTTGGACTTATTTAAACATTTACAAGCTAAAATCTTGATTTTCTTTCTTCATTTAAAAACTATGGATATAATAGTCCGAAAAATTCTTATGTCGAAGAATTCTGAGCTTTATTACTTGTCAAAACTTCTCCTAATTGAGTTTTATTGTTTAAAAAATATTTATAAACTATTTTAAACCATTTAAACGGATATTTTTCATATTAAATCTCATATTCACTTTTAAACCATTTCATAATATTATTATTATAATATTCATTTCCAAACTTTTTTATATTTTAAAACCATTAAGAGGCTAAACAACTCCATACACGTATTATTTATGGATTAAATTTCCATTTTATTAACTAAGGTTCATTACTAACCATTTCTCTTATCATTTATCAAACTAAGTTATCAACCATATTACAACCATATAACCAATCATAATATCAACCAAGTTATCATCCAATATCAACCCATATTCAACATATTAATCTCTAATTTAACATGTATATTATCACTTATTTTTATTTAAATAAAATTAAGAGTGAGCATTGACAATTAGTTCCACTCCTCCAATCTTTTCCGTAGCTTCTCGAATCGATTTCGGTTGCACTTCCTCCTCTTTTTCTTGCTTCGGAGCTCCCCGACTTACTTCTTTCTCCTTTGGTGCTCTCAGCCTTGACCTTAGATTAGTGGTGCTCGGCCTTAACTTGGGATATAGGGGTGGCATGAGTTGTAGAGGGGATATGGAGGTGTTTGCACTTGGTTTTGTGGTCGAATGATAACATATATATGTGCATATATATTTTTATTTTCTCTTTGATATTATTTCTTCATAACTTTTTCAAAGGTGGAAGCCATTAAAAAGTTAAAGAAAGAAGAGGAAGGAGATGAAGAAATGAGTGAATGAAGTAGTGAATGGATGCATGTATTTATAGGTTAAAGAGTTGTAAAAAAATATCTAAAACACCATCATTATCCATCACCATCACCATGTGCACCCACCCTCCCTCCTTTTCCATCATGTTCCGCACGTTACCCCTCTCCTCCATTGTGACGCCCCACCTCTATACCCACGCTAGCCAAGAACACTACGGTGTAGTGCTGTCAACTAGCACGGAGAATAAGGCTGTTGAGGAGCGACCATCTATGTAATTGCTTTGTGCGAGCACCAATATGTCAGATAATAAAACATTGCATTTCATTTTTAGAGGAAATCCGACATACCGATACAAACTCAAAGCTACTACACAGTGGCTATAATAGTTTAGGACAATAGATATAAAAAGTCACAGATAACATAAATGCGGAATACAGATGGAACAAAAAGTCTCACATATATAATAACTGATATCAGTTACAATACATTTGACACAATACAAATGATACAACTACAACTGTCGACTCAAGAAGTTATATATACAAGTACATTATCGACTAATATACATGAATACATTATCATCTTAAAACAGACACACTGACTACTACAACATGACGAAGACCACTTCAAATGATATAAAAAGTCTTCATAGCTCTAGCAGCAATCCAAAGCTAAAAATCTACAACCTGTAAATACTCGAGTCTGACCCGAGTATTACATTCAAAAGAAAATAATACCCGGGTCAGTCTAATTCAAACTCAGTTATTAATACACAGAAGCAATAATAATCCAATAGACGACAGTCACAGAAATCTCGTAAACCCAACTTCTCGATAAGAGAACCGGATAACGGCAGATATAACACTAAACAGTGTTAATCCACAAAATAGTAAATCCAAAGCAGTTTAAGCAATTGAAATGTCAATTTAAAAACATCAATGCTAATTGGCTGCAGTACACGCTAACGTGTACTGCCTTGCCAATATAGCCTACGAATTACGCAATAGGTCGATGAATCAAGAAGAAGCGAAATATCGATTAAAATCTGTCAATTCGGTGTGGCTGCAGTGCACGCACGCGTGCACTGCCTCGCCACCACCGAATATAAAGTCACCACCACAATGAATCTGCAGTGGCAAACAGGTATAAGGACAAAGGCAGGCTGCAACTAAACTGCAGAAAAGTCATCAACAGTTCAAGCATATACAGCAATAGAGACGAATTCGAGAACATCATGAAGCAGAACCAAGTGCAGTTCAACTGAGATGGACAACTCGAGAATAAACATGTACAAATGAACGAGTGATCAATATGGCAACACGGATGTGCAAATGAAGAAGTCTCGAACACAAGACAATATGGAACGAGTGCTGCACTGATAAATGAAGTGCAGCCACAAACGCATAGGTTCAAAGACACAAATGATCACCAGGTCAAACCCCGAAATCGGGTTCAACGTAGGTGATAACAAACAAGGCATTTCAAATAAATAGTCAAGACATAAAATCAAGTCTCGACCCCAGTTCCACTCAATCGACAGAAAACAGAGACTGCAGCAGCTCTGGTCCCAATAAAATTCAATATCCAGTCTAGTTCAAACATGGATAGAAATACAACATATCAATGTGCAGACTTCGAGGTGGCATCGCGTGAATGCCAGGCAAGAATGCAACGAAATAACAGTCACAAGAAGATCAATCAGCAAGCAACCAGGCCGCACATTCTAATGCCAGCCAAAGTGAAAGGTCACTAAGATAAGCAGAGGACAGGAGAAACAATACATGGATGTGACAGTGAGCTAGGCAGTGCGAACTTCAATTACGAGAACAAAGGTAGTAATATAACACACTTGAACTACAAAAGCATAGTGTCAAAATGCATTCAGGTACATGAAGACAGCAATACAAATGCACACGTGAACTAAATGATGAACAAGACATAGAGCTTTCGACTTGAAGTCAACTTACATGCAACAGAGAAATGAATAATGCGAGCAAGACCAAAATGCATCTGCTCAAGACAGGTTCAACTCAGGTGCAACTAACTATATACACACTAAATCAGATGCAACAATGAAATCTATGACTGCAACCTGACCAAAGAGAACATAAAGCAAAACTATGCCAACATGATCAAGTCTGGTCAGACCATCAAGAGGCAAAAGCATCAAGCAAACAAAGACCACATGAATGAAACTGCAAAATAATAATCCAGTCCACTTACACAATGCAAGTGCAGACTCGAAACTGCAAATATACATGATGCCACCAAATAAGGCCATAAAAGTATAAATAACTCAAATACATGATGAATTAAGCTACAGATCAATGAAGACTACAAAGCAATGCAAAAATACATGAACACAATATCTCCAGTAAACAGTATATTGAACAAGAGTGAATGATGTTGACTCAACGGTAACCAAGTACACAATGCAGACAATCGATAACCATGGTGGTAAGGCAAATATCGAACAGCAACTTCAGTTCAAAGTGGCCGGAGTTTATGTACAAATGTCAGCTTGTATATATAAATATACAGTGGAAAACAATGCAAGATACTGAACTAGACAGAGAGACAATCAAATAGATGCATGCAATTTTGAACAAGAATGAAGCAGTTTACAAGCCATCGGGTATCAAAGCAGCAGTTTTGAAATCAATGCATCTGGGTTAAACTCGAATAACAGAGAAGATTGAAGCCGAAGTCGAGAAAATCACAGACACTAAAAGGTCAACGAAGTTTCAAGTTTGAAGCCGTAGCAGTTTCATAGTATTCGAAAAACATTTTCATCGAACAAAAATCAAATATACGATAGTGTCAAAATTGAAGAAGTCAGAGACGTCATGGACAACATATCAAGGTCAAGCCGTGATCATCAAGTAAAACAAATATACGCAATATATAGGTACATTGAACAAGTCAAGATTATCGCAAGCATCCAAGCATAATCGATCGGCAGAGATAAGTCAAGAACCTCGAATTAAGTTCAACAATAGAGCGAATAGATGTGAGTGAAAAAGATCACTCATCAGTAAAACCCAATTCGAATTCGCAAAGCAAAAGGAGACCGAAGACAAAGATTACCACAAAATCACGTATATAAAGTTGAATTAGATGTGAGCAAAGTACTCACCTTTGCCATGGAAGTGAAGACGTTGCTGATGCGGTGAGGTCGACGAACGAAGTTAAACCAAAGTCCAATCGAGCACGAGCACGTCGAAGCAGCCTCGAGCAAGATGAGGTCGGCGCCTTCGAGTTCCAGAAGCGAGCGATCTAAGAAGCTCTAATTTTTGAACGAGGCAGCCATTATTCGTTCGATTGCTTGATTTAGGGTTGGGAACGAATGAAAAAATGAGGAAGGGGGATCGGGTTGTCACGGGATCAACAAAGGAAACGTGGGCCAATATGATTTTTAAAGCCCCACTAACAATTTCTCAACCATTTTTCAAAAGGATTTCAACTCGATAAAATTCCAATAAGAATTAACGAACGATTTAATCGCCTAGGGTCGATAATTAATTGCTACGAATTTGCGGGTTGTTACAGACTCCCCTCCTTAAAGAAATTGCGTCCACGCAATCATAGGGAATAAATGGATAAAAGGTAACAACCATAAGAGCATAACAATGTCGAATGCATAAGCAAAGCAAATGTCAGCAGGGAAAGTATTAGATATGAAATCAAAAGGTTCAATTGCTTCAAGTCAAAAGAATCAACATCGTGGGGATCAAGGAAATCAAAATCAGACGACTATCAAAAGCAAGAATCAATCGAGTTCCGGCATTTAAAAGAAAAGGGAAGACAGAGCAGAATTCACACACTGCACGAATTGAATGTGAGTAAATCAAATTACTCACCTGAATCGTCAGAGAAAAAGACGAAGCTCGAATCTCAAAATCGCAAATATTCAATCATCTAAAACGATAATCGAATTTTCACAAATATCTTATTATCAAAAACGATGAGCAGAAATAACAAATATTCGATTATCAAATCGAAAATATTTAATTATCTCAAACGATAATCAAATTTCACAAATATTTGATTATCAAAAACGATAATCAGAAATCACAAAGATTCGATTATCAAATCGAAAAATATTTAATTATCTCAAACGATAATCAAATTTCACAAATATCTGATTATCAAAAACGATAATCAGAAATCACAAAGATTCGATTATCAAATCGAAAAATATTTAATTATCTCAAACGATAATCAAATTTCACAAATATCTGATTATCAAAAACGATAATCAGAAATACAAATATTCGATTAATCAAATCGAAAAATATTTAATTATCTCAAACGATAATCAAATTTCACAAATATCTGATTATCAAAAACGATAATCAGAAACACAAATATTCGATTAATCAAATCGAAAAATATTTAATTATCTCAAACGATAATCAAATTTCACAAATATCTGATTATCAAAAACGATAATCAGAAACACAAATATTCAATTAACGAGTCCGGAATTAACCGAAGTAGTAAAAGTATGGTTCCATACTCCTTACTTTTGCTAAATCGTTTAAATCTCTTTATCGTTTCCTTGAAAGTGCAGAATTGTGTGTTTTAAAAATAACATTTCACATTCTCAAACGGACAAGTCCGGAATTAAGCGAATCAGTAAAAGAAAGGGGTCATAGTCCTCGATTTTTCTGAAATGTTTAAATCGCTTCCTCGTTCTTTTGAAAATGTAAGCTGTAAAAATTTTGAAAACAATTTTAATTTATATTTTTGAAACAACTTTTTAAAAATAAAGAATTTTGAAAACACGTGATTAAATTAGCAATATCAGTATTGCGGGAGAACCGCTTGTAAATCCATTTCAAAATTGACGAGTACTGAAGTTAACACGTCAAAATCTCATCAAAATAACTGGCATCAAAATATAATGCCAAATGAATTTTCATTCATCAAAAATGTCACAAGAATCTTCTCAAAGATAGAAAGGGATATCATACCCTAAACTTGTATTCATAACAAGTTAATAACACATGAATTCACCAATACACAAAAATTGACAAAACTTGTCAATAGAAATCACGAAAATTGGTGAAGCACAAATTCTAGAAATCATCACAAGAAATCCAGAAATCACAAATAGAGGGGAAAGGCCTATCAGAAAAACGGGAGTATAAAAACTCCAAAACACCGGTTTCACAAGACGAGACGCTATCTCATGGTGGCTAACCATTAAAGTTTCACACAGGAATGGTCCGAAGACCGTGGGTCGCTATCCCACGCGTGTGAGTCGAAATCACACAGATTGAGGTCTAGGCTAACCTCGCAGAGAAAGAGACATCGCACATTTGCTAGTCTAAACCATAAAAAGGAAAAGGGAAATGCCTATCACAAAATGGGAGCATGAAAACTCCAAAACACCGGTATCACAAGATGAGACGCTATCTCATGGAAGCCATCCATTAAAGTTTCACACAGGAATGGTCCGAAGACCGTGGGTCGCTATCCCACGCGTGTGAGTCGGAATCACACAGATTGAGGTCTAGGCTAACCTCGCAGAGAAAAAAGACATGGGTGAGTGGAATCACACAAATTAAGGTCCAGACTAACCAAAAAGCAAAAAGGTATGTGTGAATGGAATCACACAAGTGGTGTCTAGTCTAACCTCGCAAACAAAAAGATATGTGTGAATCGGAATCACACTACTGCGGTCTAGTCTAACCTTGCAAACAAAGAGATATGTGTGAGTCGGAATCACACTACTGCGGTCTAGACTAACCTTGCGAACAAAGAGATATGTGTGAGTCGGAATCACACTACTGCGGTCTAGACTAACCTTGCGAACAAAGAGATATGTGTGAGTCGGAATCACACTACTGCGGTCTAGTCTAACCTTAAAATGATCGTTATGATCAACGAGAAGTGTCAATTACACTAGAAAATTGTCACAAAAGGTTCAATCGAACAAGTCCAGGAGTTAACCGACGAAGTAAACGCAAGCGTTTCATACCACTTGTTTTACTAAGCCGTTTAATTCAATTTCTCATACGAGTGAAATAAAGGCTTGTATATACTAATAGATTGGAAAACGGTTTAAGAAAAAGAGCTTTGTAGTAAAATAGTTTAGAAATCGTTTGGAAAAAGGATTTTAATATTTACTACTAGTATAGAAAACCTTTATATTTTTAAAGTGACAAATCACAAAAATGATTGTAGAAACAATCAATCACAAGAATTCACATACGAAGATGTGAATGGAATCCAAAGAAATCGATACTGAATCCATCAGAAAGTATGTTCACAAAAATCCCGAAGGGAATGTCATCAAAGTTGCTAATAAATGATAGCAACAAATCGGGGAAATGATCAAGAATCGATTAAATTGGGAAACCAAGTCAGTTCACTAAAATTTCACATTCGAAGACGTGAATAAAATCCAAAGAATTCGATTCCAAATTCATCAAAGTAGGAATACCCAAAAATTCCAGAAATAGAAGTTATCAAAATCGACAAAGGTGATAACAACTAATTAGAAAAGAAGAATCGATCATCAACTGGAAAAACAAAGCAAATCGAGCGGAAATGCATAAATGACTTCAACAAAAGTAAGAATCAAGTTAATGTCGAAGCCAACAATTAATAGCCGCAGTCGAGTACAAAATGAATCAATCATCATTATCAAAGAAACCAACGGCAAACAAAATCAGAGTCTTGAAAATCAAGAAATTAGCAATTTCTCAAAAACAAAGTGACCGAAGTCGAATGGAATTCAAGATGAGGAAACACAAAATATCAAGTTCAAAATCGCTGAGATTCAAACTAGATGTGAATGAAAAACCAAAATTACTCAATTTGCAACTAGCTCAGCTATTTTTCATCATAGTGTAACAGGTACACAATGACACTCATAGCATAGAACAAAAGTGGAACAAAGTCCAAAAGTCAAAATGGCTTTAATTTGCCAAATTAAAACAAAATCAACATCGGCTAAATCAATTCAAAGCCGAAAACACAAGAATAAGCGTTAGGAATTCATACCTAACAGTCAAAAATAATCATATGTAAAGATGAGAGATAAACATCGACAAATGGTTGTAACACAAGCTCCATCTAAATTATGTTTTATAATTGTCCTAAACTCCAGGCTCTGATACCAAGCTGTGACGCCCCACCTCTATACCCACGCTAGCCAAGAACACTACGGTGTAGTGCTGTCAACTAGCACGGAGAATAAGGCTGTTGAGGAGCGACCATCTATGTAATTGCTTTGTGCGAGCACCGATATGTCAGATAATAAAACATTGCATTTCATTTTTAGAGGAAATCCGACATACCGATACAAACTCAAAGCTACTACACAGTGGCTATAATAGTTTAGGACAATAGATATAAAAAGTCACAGATAACATAAATGCGGAATACAGATGGAACAAAAAGTCTCACATATATAATAACTGATATCAGTTACAATACATTTGACACAATACAAATGATACAACTACAACTGTCGACTCAAGAAGTTATATATACAAGTACATTATCGACTAATATACATGAATACATTATCATCTTAAAACAGACACACTGACTACTACAACATGACGAAGACCACTTCAAATGATATAAAAAGTCTTCATAGCTCTAGCAGCAATCCAAAGCTAAAAATCTACAACCTGTAAATACTCGAGTCTGACCCGAGTATTACATTCAAAAGAAAATAATACCCGGGTCAGTCTAATTCAAACTCAGTTATTAATACACAGAAGCAATAATAATCCAATAGACGACAGTCACAGAAATCTCGTAAACCCAACTTCTCGATAAGAGAACCGGATAACGGCAGATATAACACTAAACAGTGTTAATCCACAAAACAGTAAATCCAAAGCAGTTTAAGCAATTGAAATGTCAATTTAAAAACATCAATGCTAATTGGCTGCAGTACACGCTAAGGTGTACTGCCTTGCCAATATAGCCTACGAATTACGCAACAGGTCGATGAATCAAGAAGAAGAGAAATATCGATTAAAATCTGTCAATTCGGTGTGGCTGCAGTGCACGCACGCGTGCACTGCCTCGCCACCACCGAATATAAAGTCACCACCACAATGAATCTGCAGTGGCAAACAGGTATAAGGACAAAGGCAGGCTGCAACTAAACTGCAGAAAAGTCATCAACAGTTCAAGCATATACAGCAATAGAGACGAATTCGAGAACATCATGAAGCAGAACCAAGTGCAGTTCAACTGAGATGGACAACTCGAGAATAAACATGTACAAATGAACGAGTGATCAATATGGCAACACGGATGTGCAAATGAAGAAGTCTCGAACACAAGACAATATGGAACGAGTGCTGCACTGATAAATGAAGTGCAGCCACAAACGCATAGGTTCAAAGACACAAATGATCACCAGGTCAAACCCCGAAATCGGGTTCAACGCAGGTGATAACAAACAAGGCATTTCAAATAAATAGTCAAGACATAAAATCAAGTCTCGACCCCAGTTCCACTCAATCGACAGAAAACAGAGACTGCAGCAGCTCTGGTCCCAATAAAATTCAATATCCAGTCTAGTTCAAACATGGATAGAAATACAACATATCAATGTGCAGACTTCGAGGTGGCATCGCGTGAATGCCAGGCAAGAATGCAATGAAATAACAGTCACAAGAAGATCAATCAGCAAGCAACCAGGCCGCACATTCTAATGCCAACCAAAGTGAAAGGTCACTAAGATAAGCAGAGGACAGGAGAAACAATACATGGATGTGACAGTGAGCTAGGCAGTGCGAACTTCAATTACGAGAACAAAGGTAGTAATATAACACACTTGAACTACAAAAGCATAGTGTCAACATGCATTCAGGTACATGAAGACAGCAATACAAATGCACACATGAACTAAATGATGAACAAGACATAGAGCTTTCGACTTGAAGTCAACTTACATGCAACAGAGAAATGAATAATGCGAGCAAGACCAAAATGCATCTGCTCAAGACAGGTTCAACTCTGGTGCAACTAACTATATACACACTAAATCAGATGCAACAATGAAATCTATGACTGCAACCTGACCAAAGAGAACATAAAGCAAAACTATGCCAACATGATCAAGTCTGGTCAGACCATCAAGAGGCAAAAGCATCAAGCAAACAAAGACCACATGAATGAAACTGCAAAATAATAATCCAGTCCACTTACACAATGCAAGTGCAGACTCGAAACTGCAAATATACATGATGCCACCAGATAAGGCCATAAAAGTATAAATACCTCAAATACATGATGAATTAAGCTACAGATCAATGAAGACTACAAAGCAATGCAAAAATACATGAACACAATATCTCCAGTAAACAGTATATTGAACAAGAGTGAATGATGTTGACTCAACGGTAACCAAGTACACAATGCAGACAATCGATAACCATGGTGGTAAGGCAAATATCGAACATCAACTTCAGTTCAAAGTGGCCGGAGTTTATGTACAAATGTCAGCTTGTATATATAAATATACAGTGGAAAACAATGCAAGATACTGAACTAGACAGAGAGACAATCAAATAGATGCATGCAATTTTGAACAAGAATGAAGCAGTTTACAAGCCATCAGGTATCAAAGCAGCAGTTTTGAAATCAATGCATCTGGGTTAAACTCGAATAACAGAGAAGATTGAAGCCGAAGTCGAGAAAATCACAGACACTAAAAGGTCAACGAAGTTTCAAGTTTGAAGACGTAGCAGTTTCAAAGTATTCGAAAAACATTTTCATCGAACAAAAATCAAATATACGATAGTGTCAAAATTGAAGAAGTCAGAGACGTCATGGACAACATATCAAGGTCAAGCCGTGATCATCAAGTAAAACAAATATACGCAATATATAGGTACATTGAACAAGTCAAGATTATCGCAAGCATCCAAGCATAATCGATCGGCAGAGATAAGTCAAGAACCTCGAATTAAGTTCAACAATAGAGCGAATAGATGTGAGTGAAAAAGATCACTCATCAGTAAAACCCAATTCGAATTCGCAAAGCAAAAGGAGACCGAAGACAAAGATTACCACAAAATCACGTATATAAAGTTGAATTAGATGTGAGCAAAGTACTCACCTTTGCCATGGAAGTGAAGACGTTGCTGATGCGGTGAGGTCGACGAACGAAGTTAAACCAAAGTCCAATCGAGCACGAGCACGTCGAAGCAGCCTCGAGCAAGATGAGGTCGGCGCCTTCGAGTTCCAAAAGCGAGCGATCTAAGAAGCTCTAATTTTTGAACGAGGCAGCCATTATTCGTTCGATTGCTTGATTTAGGGTTGGGAACGAATGAAAAAATGAGGAAGGGGGATCGGGTTGTCACGGGATCAACAAAGGAAACGTGGGCCAATATGATTTTTAAAGCCCCACTAACAATTTCTCAACCATTTTTCAAAAGGATTTCAACTCGATAAAATTCCAATAAGAATTAACGAACGATTTAATCGCCTAGGGTCGATAATTAATTGCTACGAATTTGCGGGTTGTTACATCCATGTGCCTCTAGCACTTCACTCTCTTCCAAGCCACCCATTCATGTCCTTATGCATGTGGGTTTGACTTTATATATTTTACTTAATGGTGAAGGTTTTAGAAAATATATTTTCCTAAATGTGTGTGTGTATGTATATTTGTATATATGTTATATGTATGTATATGTGAGTATGTGATATTTATACATGCATATAAATATGTGTTAGTGTCATTTACAATGTTGCAACGACTTTCGTTTGGTAAACCGTTGATTGGAAAGCCGATTCCCAATCACATTTTCACTTATATTTTAAATTACATATAAATGTAAAAAAAAATTGAAAACTCATTTCTTATTATTATTAATTAATTAAAATGATCTCATTTGAATTATAAAACCATATAAATCAATGTTAAAAAATTGTTTAGAAAAAGTGCTATTATATCGATAAAGTGATATCCATTTTCTTATATTTTTCAATTCAAATATATATCTTTATAAATCTATTATAAATGATTTACTATCACTATATAATAAACTAAAATGACTTATTATCATTTTAAAATAATTATTAGGATAATTAAAATAATTATTAAATCATTATATCTCAATTCTAAAATCATAAATCAATTATTAACTATAATGGCATCACTGATGATGTCATAAATACATTTAATTTCCAAAAATAAAATAAATAATATTATTTTATGTTCTTGTTCAATTATAAAAAGTGTATGTATCCAGCTCCGTGCGCGAGTTTTGACGATTATAGAGTTGTTTATCAATAAAATGATTTTCGGTCATTTTATCGCTATTTTTCCAACGTTTATATTTTTGTAAATACTTATTACCATTATTATTTATTGTTCAAACATTATAATCTATGTTTAAAAAATATATTATATTTGAATATTTTAAAAATAAATATAATTTATCAAATTGATAAATTTGCTGGTCGTTACAGTAAGCCAACACATGGCTATAATATAAGCCTACCACAATGGGTATCACAATATACACATGAGAGTATCCCCGTTCGAGTGACATTTACTTACAATGAACAATCAAACAAATAACATAACAACATCCCATACCACCGCATGTTATTCGAATAATTATTCAAAGCTGATAAACTGCACTCAATCCATATTAGATATCTCTGTATATATGACGAGTTTGATGAATAACTGGAAAAGTGTTATCGAAAGTCTCATACCAGATGGTATCACTAAACCGTTTATTAAAATTTCTCATCACACAGAAATGAAATATCACTCACCGTATGATATCCAAAATACTATCAAATAAATATCAATGGTGAACCGTTTATACAAATAAATTCATATAAAAGAAATTATAATCAGAGAAAGAAAGATAAAATTGATAATCCAAATATATATATATATATATATATATATATATATATGTATGTATAAATATTATAAATCCCTATTTAAACTACAACATATATCATACACAAAATAATTAATTAGTAGTCGATAATAATTATATATATTCTAGAATTAACTAGGTGATTAAATAAATTCAATTTTAATATAATTTATACAATAATAACTAATTCCTCGATCTTTTATAAGATTAAATGATAAATTTAGTATCCACAAATAACATTAGTAAATCCTTTGCTTGCATTTGATAATCTAAAATAATTTTGTGAAACTAAATATTACACATAAGAAGCAATCAACTTAATATATTTTCAAAACATGAATTATATATTAAAAATTCATAATTTGAAACTATAAATATCAACTAAATCCACTTTATTAATTTATTCAACTTTAAGCTACAATTGTAATCATATATATATATATATATATATATATATATATATATATATATAATATCAAAGTGTATATATGTATATATAGACATATGCGTAAATTAATATTTATGTAAATTTGTTTGCTTTTATTTTAAAATTATAACGACTAACAATACACATACTTTGCTTATAAGTAGTAAACTGGACCATGCGCATTATATAGGATTATTGAAATATACACAAACAAGATTACATACAAAAAAATATATATGTATAGGCTAAACTCATACACCTGCACACATCGCAATACACAAATGAACATTGCTAACACATATAAATACTCTTGTACCAAACAGTGATACAAGCAAGCAAACACCCACAAGAAAAATCATCTTCATAAAAAATTGATTCGTTTGACTAATCCTAACACAATTTAAGTTCCAGTTGATATATTGGTTTCAGTATTGAATATAAACTAACAATCATACGAATTATTGAATAAAATTACTTACCTATAGTGGCTGCTCTCTCTTTCTTCTTCACAATCATAAATCTCCTTCAACATACACAAATGCACACCCACTTCATCATGCTCGGAAATGTGGGAATACAGAGCTATGAACAACGAAATCTCCTCATGTCTTCACCAATGACTCTCTCTTCACTAACCCGACTCGTCTACACCTACGCCAACTTTTCTGGACCACCCCATCAAAATACGTCTTCCTCATGTTGGCTACATGCGACAGTATAAATCGCAATCTAAATTTTAATCGCACCTTCCCAAACTCACAAGGATATTGCACCTTTCAACCATGAATCCGACGCTTCAATTGCTTCGACCTACTCCACCGGAATCCTCACCAACGTCTAACCCTAGTTTAGAACCCATTTTCTCGACAGCGACAGCACAACCCTAAATTCACCTCAAAAATTCTCCATCGCTTCATATGGCAAACGCTTTAGATAACATAGATTAACTCGTTACGGTTTGAGAGAATTTAATTTTCAAAGATTAACAACCACTTTTTGCTTAAAACAAAGACTTTGTAAATCTATCTTCCTCCTTTCTTGTTTGAGAATATATCAATGTCGGGAATCACATAATTGAATTCTAGAATTAATAATAATTTATTTTATTTTTAAACTAATTTTTATTTTTGAATTCTCTACTTGCCAAAAAGAAAACTCGTGAGTTATATTTATAAACGAAGAAGAAGCATCAAGAGAATGGAGAACTCTAGAAATAGAACATGGTGAGATGATGAAATCTTGGAGTTTGGGTTGTTGGGCTAAGATATGTTGGGCTTCCATTTATTTTCTTCTTATCTATACCTTCTTTTGTTTCTTTTACTTCATGAAATAAATGTACTCAAGCCTAATAAAATTCAATTATGTCACTAAATAAATTTTAACATTTTTAATTTTATCAAATTATTTTTCCATAATTTTACCTATTTATATAAACCATTTTATTTAAATCTATTTACTAATTCAATTTATACTTCATTAATAAAATGTTTTTTATCTATAAATGATATAATTTATTCATTTCAAACACTCCCTATTACATAATTAACTTATCGTTCCATTCAAATAATTAATCTACATTACTCTATTTTCGAAATATCCAATTTAATTACCAAAATTCATATTTTAAATCCATTAATTATTATTTTTTCTAATTAATTTATTTCACAACTTTTAAAACAAACAATTATTCTCAAAGCTATTTGGTTTCATTACTAGTTTCCTTACTATAAAATTACAATATTCTAAAATAAATTTCAATTATTCATTTTTAATTCCAAAACCATTTATTAATTAAATAATAATTATTATTATTGACCCCTAAATACCGAGTTGGTATAATTACTTTCCTCTTATCCATTTAAACTCCTGTCCTTTTAGCCATTATATGGCTGCCCCCTATGCTTCAACATGGTTGAACCTACTAGCTTTCATACGGACTTCAAACCCACTTAAAGTCCAAATAAATTTTATTGCATTTAAATCGTATTTAAATGTGTATTGATATGGTATATCGATTAATATATTTATAACTATTATTAAACATGTTTAATAATATTTGTTCATCAAATCAAAATAAATTTTATAATTAATATTTCATAAATATTAATTAATTTTTTATAATTACAAATTTGTTTGGTCAAAGGAATATTCATCGTTTTGGTTGTAGGACCCGTTAGGTGTAAATTTGGTCGACGAGTAATATCGAACTATTCGAATATTAATGTTCACACGTCACTTAGCAGGTGATGTGATATTTTGGCCAAATTTATTGTAAAAGCCGGGATTTTCGACCCTCGACACTAATACGTACACTGTATTGCGTGCCGAGCAATCGAATGCCAGAAAACCCGATTGTTAGGGAAAAGGAAGAAGACAAGAAGAAACTAAACAACATAGAATCTCATAGTGGAATGAATAATCTATAATATACAACAAATCTTTACACAAAAATAAACTGTAATATATGTATATACAGGCATCCCATTAGAGTACAACAACAAATCACAATTATCAGCCTGGACAATTATAACAACCTATCCTCACAAATGATGATAATTTCAACAGTAAAACAGCGAAAAATGAACAGATACATGAATACGACTTGAAGACCTCCAACTCATCTCCTGAGCTCCAATACATCCAAGCAATCTGTAAGTAGGTTGTTTGACCCGAACATTATAATAAAATAACACCCGAGCCAGTCTGGAAAACCAACATGAGAAAATACACCCAACTGCATTTTAAAGTTATAGAAAACCTTTGAAAATCAAAAGTATCTTGTAAGACCACGTCGCACATAAACACGGACGGGTTCTTATCTTACGATAACCAAAACCTTTCATATGAAATTCTCTGATATTATAATAGTATCTAAGGTACAAATACTTATTAATCATAGCCGAAATTGTTACATTAATTAAATTCCAGCATAATAGGTGTACAATTAAAACCGTAAAGGCTCGTATTGGAGAATGGATTCCATAAATGACTGGGCTATTGGGATAATGCCCGTCATGGTGCATCTCTAGATAAAATAACACCGATGTCGAACCTATCAACCTCTGCCAACACAGGATTGGCTTACCCTTTACTGGATAGTACTGAATATAATCACCACTTGTTTAATGAGCCCTGAATCATACAAATGAGAAATTATATCGACTCTAGATAAGGATGATCATATCCTACTTGGGAGAGACCGACTTAGCCCTGCTGCATCTCCCATGTTTTAGTCATTCCCGGTTGATGAGGCTTGAGTCTATGTTTTACCTTTTATACAGCACTTTCCACTTGGAATGCTAATACTGCCCTCCAAGCAACAATGCAATACCACCATTCATCCACACAAGTTCATTCTGGGACTGAACAAAACGCTTAAGAGCTCCATCTTCAATTCCATCATCTTCAAGATGTCTTCACTTTGAAACCCCTATGTTGGATCGAAGTGGTTTTCGGATAACCTATCCGATCCCGGTCTCTTCAAAACAACATTCGATAATTTTCGGAAAACTCAACTTCGTTTTTTTAGGAAATAAACAGTCGAAGATAAGGGCGGAGATCACCTCCTAACTATTAGTAAACGGATTTCCCTATCATTTGTCCTACGAGAACGAAACGAGATTTATACGCACAGTACAACATCATTGGAGATGAGTGTCATATAACTCATGTGTTTCTTCTAGATATTTCCAAAGTTACATTTTGGGTCAAAATTCGATAGTCGGTTATTTAACTATTGAATAACAAACATTCGATCGGAGATTTTAATTCCATAGGAAAAACCAACATTGTTTAAACACATAAGTAACCACTAACCTCTTTAATTATTCTTTTCATTAATTAAAATCGCTTGTAAATACTTGTAGAAAAATATCTTTACACAGATATATCCACAATTCTATATTTTCAATACTTAGAAAAATATCTATATACTTATCTTAATGCTATAAGTATACCCACAAAACTGAGAAAGATTCCATTTCTATACAATTCAAAAATCATTTAAAAATCCCTTATAAATCTATAAACCCATTTCTAAAATTCATTTATAATTTCCAAGACCATTTATAAAACTCTTTTTACCCTTTTACAATATTTCTTTAAGTTTTCCAAACCATGTTATAAGATTCCTCCTTTAAAAACCATATCTTTTTATAAACCCTATTTATAAATCTCGAAAACATTTATAAATATATCCTAATCATTTACTTAAAAACACTATTATATAATAGTAAAAATTATAAATAAATAAATATTAACTTTAAAACATTTTTAAATAATAACTAATAAATTCCTAAACATCCTAAATAAAACAATAATAATTTAACTTCAACACTTTATAAATACTAATAATTAATTTTCAAAACTTTATTGATAAATAATTATAATTAATTTCAAACCATATTAATAATTTAAATAATTAACTTTTCAAAATATTGAAATATTGATAAATAGCTTTAAAATCATATTGATATAATTAAAACACTTTTAAAACATATATATACTTCCTTAGTAGAAATCCATACTTAAACTTCAACATAATCATTTCCATATTTTAAAACTATATTAATAATCTCTTTCTATTTATAAAACTTCCTTTTTATAATATCCCTTTATAAATATCACTTCATAAAATCCCATTTTAAACATCAATTTCAATCCATTTTTAACGTTGCTTCCATGTTTATGAATTTCTTTTATAAATTCCTTTCTATTTATAAATATCGTTTAACATTTCCAATCTATCCTCATTTCCATTTTTCTAAAATAGAATCAAGTATCTTCTAAACAACATCCCACATCTTATAATAAATCCATCGCTTGATTTATTTCCCCAATCTATTAAATGATAGTAGTTTCCTTTAATTTATAAACACCGTTTATAAATCAATATATTTATTAACAAAAATACGATTTTACAAATCTTCACTTCATTTGTAAAATATCACTTTTATAAATTATCACATTTGTAAATAAATTATAATATATGTACATATATATATCACTTTATATAAAATGGTTAATAAATATTTATATCAAAATATTTCTATTTGCTTTTTGAAAACCATATTCCTTTATTATCAAAGTTGGATTTATTTTTAAGATTTTAAAATCCTTATTCACAGTGGAAAAATCTCCATTTAATTTTTTTTATAAAACTATAAATTTATAATCTCTAAAAAAATCATAACTTTTATTTTAAATTAAATTACTTCTTTAAATAATTCAAGAATAATTATTTAAAACACATATAGTTTCTAAAATCACTTTGAAATCCCTTTTAAATAAAATCATTATTTTATAGTATTTTAAAATACCAAAAATAAGGTCAAGTGCTACTAAAGCACTAAATAAGCAAAATCATATCTATGTCAACAAATATGGCATCCAACAAGTCATATATCACAATATATATGAAATATAAAATCAACAGTGTGAGGAATCATGTTGGATCCCTCCAACCTGTCCCCTGCATCACATACAGTATATAATTAAATAATATAAATCAACCATTCAAGGCGGGATCATATACAAAGGGTCATCCGCTCTTACACAAAAATGTAATAGGGTCTCATCTACTCTAGGGGCAGGAATATATCCAAACAACAAATAAAATAGTAAATCACCCAAACAATCAATCTACAGTTTTTATCAACTATATATCATAACCGGTAAACCAAAAAGGTGAGTTTAACTCATCGAAATTTCTGTTGTCGTCGAGGCATTCCCGTTTTGGAACTAAAATCGAACGACGTCCGATTTTAGCCTAAATTTCAACGGTCTCAAAATTAACCAAACCAGTTCCATCGCGAAGCTTCGTTGTTACTAGCGCAATGCAAAAATCCGTGTGTAACGACCCTGAATTTTTAACATTTAAAAAAGTGAATATTTAATTGAGTTTAAATATTCAGATGATAATTTAATTGAAATTCAAATATCAGAATGAATTTAGCGATTAAATTATTGAATTTAATTATTGAAAACTGGGTATAAATTTGAATCTTCAGTTTAAAGCTGACTTAAAAATATTTCGAAGGCTTAGAAAATTCATATTGATTATACTAAAGATAATGAAAGTTTCGGAATTGAATTTGGAACTGTTTTGTTCAGTTTTGAAATTGTATCGTTTAAATTGAATTTAAAAATAGCATTCCGGGGCACAGTCCCGGAATTCGACGAAACCAGTTTCATTGGATCCGTAATATTGTATTATTATCGGATTTCAATTTCCGTGATGTTTGGAGTGATCGTTTGGCCGTACGATAAGCAAACGCGCTGAAATTAAATCGAAAATTTAATTTAATAACCGAGTCCAAGAAGCTATCTTCTCCATACGATCGAATTTGAAGTCGGAACCTTTTCCATTGTGTTCGGAATAGGCGTATAACATTATGGACGCCTGGCGGCACGTCTCGATAGGAGGTCAAGATTTTGAGTTGCATTTGTCGAACGATTTAAATTTGAATTTGAATTGAAGAATTAGTCAACCCATCAGAGATTCTTTCTTCAGTCTGCCTTCTTTCAACATCGATACTTTTTCTCTACAGGGTCACGTACTCCTTGTCTCCCCATCCATTTACAATTCCCACGCAAACATCATTTCCTCACAGAACATTTCAAAAAGAAATATCTCGTTCAAAAGAAAAACAAACAATGGCCGAATAAAATTGCTTTCTTGTTCTAAACGAAACTCCTTCTCCCTGTTCTAAGTATTCGAACCCTTCCTCTTCAACAATTCACGATCTAGTGACAGACAAATAAAAAAAATGAAAAAAACGAATCGCTCGAGCACGAGCAAGAGAAGTCGCGTTCGACTCGAGTTCAGAGGCAGAGGAACACAGTATCGCTGTGGGGTTGGAGTTCGACTGACTGAGGCTGGGGATTCGCGAGGGTGGAGGCGAATTAGGGTTGGCAGCCGCGTGAAGCAGGGTCGAAGTCGATGGGATTCGTGGAGACGCGCGCGCTCGTAGGCCAAGGCGGCGGCGAAGGAGGAGTCGCGAACTTTGGGTAGCGAGTAGACGTTCGCGAGGCTGTGGCGTCGAGAGACGCGTGGGCTACTGGAGGGTTTCGCGAGCAGTTTTGTGAGCAGCTAGGGCCGGTGAACTCGGCAGAGGTGGCGTCGCGATCTATAGGCAAGTTCGATTCGATGGCATGGTTCATCGATGGCATCTTCGAGTTCAGATTCGTGGACAGTAAGGTATAAAATCGATTTAAATTTTAAATTTTTGTAATGTATATATATATGTTTATAAAGAGGACATAAAAATATATTACAGTAAGAGCAGTAACCCTGTTTTTAAATTTTTATGTAAAGCTTAAAGTAGAAATTTTTGTATAAGAAGAAAAAAAAATTTAAAGGGGTTGAAGAGTTTATACATAGATGTAATCTTTAAATCTATATAGATTATAAACCTACTGTTTAATTTTTAAGAAATAGATTACGATGATTTACTTGTTTAATCAACTTGTACAATTTCTTTAATTACGAAAAATGATTTATTAAAGGGAAATTGGTTTAAATTAAATTAGTGGTCAGTCAGATAATTTAAAAGGCAATTGATTTTTCGATTAATTAAAAAAGGAAATAAATTGTTCGAATTATTCGAATATTAATACATTGTATAAATTGTTTTATACAAGGTTTAAAATCAAGAAACAGCCGAAAACGGAAATGGATTGCAAAATAAAAGCTAAGGTGAGATCTTCTCACTCAAAATTGAAAAGTGGAATTTTCAGTTATTGTTTGTTTTGCTGTTTGGATGTGATATTAGATATAGTAGGATATATCTATATATATAGCAATATATACATATTGGCATATGTATATATTGGATTGATTGATTTCCCACCTCGTATAGCGGATGAGACCCTATTGCGCCGTTAGTAAGCGGATGATATTTTTATAAAACCCATATACCGTGATATTCCACCTCGAAGTGGAATTGGTATTGTGCTAACATCTGTGGATGCAGGGAAACATGTTGGAGGGATCCAACAGGATTCCTCAAAACATTTGAATTGATTTCATATGTTGTTTAATTGATTATTTATAATCTGTGTATGATTATATCTGTGATTGAATTTGTTGAGAGCTATAATTTAGCCGAATGTGTTTTTGGTATCGTTGGATACCAGAAATAAATGAAATTGGATTTCTGAAAATAAAATTGAATTTTTGATGGTTTGGGAAAATAAAAGAATTTATTTTAAAGGAGATAAATTTATTTGAAATCAAAGTGATAATTGATTGGGTATTTAAAATAAATCTTTGAGGAATCGATATGAAAACTTATTTAATGTTGAATGAAAAATTGATTTTTGTGTTGAAAATAAATTTGGGAATCGATTTGTAAAATGATTTGGTAATTGGGATTAAAAGTTAAAATCAATTTGAAATGTGATTCGGTGT
This sequence comes from Allium fistulosum, assembly GCA_030737815.1. Taxonomy (NCBI): domain Eukaryota; kingdom Viridiplantae; phylum Streptophyta; class Magnoliopsida; order Asparagales; family Amaryllidaceae; genus Allium; species Allium fistulosum. The sequence goes on from CM060902.1 coordinate 426,512,032, forward strand.
TGAAGTAAATTCAGAAATCAATTTGAAATTCGATTTGGGATTTGAAATAAAATGGAGAAATCAATTTTTAAAGTTGATTCGGGGTTGAAAATAAATATTTGGAAAACGATTTGAAAACCGTGTAAAAAAGTGAATATTTGAGAATGTAAATTCCGAATAGAATTTGTAAAGGAAACAGAAATTTGTTTTAAAAAAAAATATTGATTTATTTTTAAAGTGTGGAAAAATATGATTTGAAATCGGTTTTCAAAGTGATGAAGTGAGGAAATAAATTTACAGTTTTGAAATGTAAATTTGAAATAAATCGATAAGGATTTATCTAATTGGTTTAAATGGACCGTTTTGAGATTTGAAATTGATTTTCAAATGTGAAGTGTGAAATATGATTTGAAATTGATTTTCAAATGTGAAGTGCGAAATATGATTTGAAATTGGTTTTCAAATGTGAAGTGTGGGAAATATATATCTTATGAAGATATTTTGAAAATAAATAATTTGGGAAAATTATTTGAATTGATTGATAGTTGTGAATGTTGTTGATAGTTAAATAACAGACTATCAATATTTGCCTTTGAAATGACACTTGATTTGTTTTTTAACAAACGCTCATTATTCGGTTAAGCCGGGAGAGGACCTTTGTGTCATATAACCCATTCCGAATAGTGATACGTCGTGAATGGATTGCATTTGAAGACCGGTGTGAAGACCGGGTATTTCGAAAATGAAAGGACAACCTGTCGAATGTCTCTTCACCGAGTTGCTCCGGTATAGAGATTTATATCACTCTTTTTGTGATGGGAAGTCCGGACGTGATTAGAAATTATCCGGATTGCAAGGGCTTCTTTGGAAGTGCCTTCGGTTCCGTTCGATCCCGGAACGGACTTGTATGGATGTGTGTCTGACGTTACACTTTGAGATGTAAAGCTGGTTTCAATCAAATACATTTCTGTTGGTGGCGGAGAATTTATTCTCTTAGCTTAACACCCTTCTCTGAGACGTACGAGCTCAGAGGTTATGTAGTTGATGGTTACTAGTGATACATTCCCAATTTGGTAATGTGGCATACGAAGTGCTGATGATCATTGGCTGATCAAAGCGTGGCTTTGTGAAAAAGCGTGGCTTTGTGAAAAAGCGTGACTTTGTGAAAAAGCGTAGCTTTATGGACGAGACTTCGTCGAGCCTCACAATCCGGTAATGGTCGAAACAGGAATGTTGCGGCAAAGGTTTGTAGGGGTAGCGCCCCTAAGGAATGCCATTTCCTTCTGGATAAAAGGTGATATCATGGTATGGAGCCCAGATATTTTACCTATGTTGATTATATTTTGTGGCTGTTACGTTTTGATTGAGGGTCCTTGAAATGACCCTCCTCTTTCTACCTTAATTTCATAAGGATTTTTTTTTCTTTTTTCTTTTTACTTCATCAAAGGGAATTCAAATCAAATAGAAATCAAAATGCCATACAAGCTATTGACTTAGCCACTTATTTCTTTTCTAAGTAGGCAAATTAGGCAAAATCAGCAGTTCAGACGTCTAAATTCTTATGAAAGGCGTCTAAACTTAATCCCAGACGTCTAACTAATTATGACAGACGGCTCAGAGATCTAAAATTGAAACAGAGAGAAAAAGACATTTTGAACTAAATTCAGACATCTAAATTTTTGTGACAGACGTCTACATTTAACCTCAAACGTCTAAATTATTATGACTGACGTCTAAGTTTAATCTCAGACGTCTAAATTATTATAACTGACGTCTAAACTTGATCTCTATGTACATGCATATGCACATTCAATTTATATGTGTCTGGATGTCCACCTACATTCATTTGCACTTTTAAGTTTGATTTAAACTTCCTTTGAACTATCAGAGTCATTTTATTTTTCTTTCAAACAATTCAACCAGGATTCAAAACTTATTACCAATATAAATATATCAGTGCATCCCTAGTAATATACACATACATATGAGGATGTACGTGTTTCTCTTGTTTGAATTCAGAGTATATATATTTTTGTTAAACAGGAGTATCCTGCTTGATTTGGATTCTAGCAGTTCTGACTAAAGTTAATTACTATATACTTTTGAATATTTGTAACAAGTCAGTAAATCCTATGCATATCTAATTTATATGAACTTAAAAATATCCACAAGAATAGTTCCAGGTTTTTATAGCTAAACTCAGATTTTTAACCTTCAAACTTAAGGTTTTAAGTAACTTGAAATTAACTAATACAATATATGTACATATACATATCCATTTCTCAAATACAGGCATATATCATTTACAGATTTTCACCACAATACTCAAATATATATTTTCTTGCAAAAATTCAACCAAGTCTTTAGATTAATCCCAAACTTAGTACATCACTAGATTCATTTAGAACAACCAATAAATCCAAACTTTAAGACCATTACATAACAACCAAAACAGAACTATAAAAACTCCCCAGATTACATGCACATATTTCATTCTAAGTTCTTATTCAATTCTAATTTAGCATGCTTATATAATCACTCTCATTAGCCACAGCAGCTTCCTATTTAGATCCAGCATTCCCTGAAAGAACATTAGAGGCTGTCCCATTTTAGATGAGACACCCCAGATGCCATAAGCAAACAAGGGTCAGATACAAGATCTGGTATGAGTAAAATAAAAAATTCCATGATATTAAGTAAATGAGTGAGACATAAATATTTTATACAAGTGGGCATATCTTCTTTGAACAATTTGCCTCACTTGTTTATGATATACTTGTGCATATATGATCAGTATTTAAGACTAATCATGTACACACATTCAACCATGCAAACATATATTTCAAATAGAAATACTCAGGAACTATCATAGCTCCAGTCCAACCATCTTAGGAATAACTCAAGTTCCTACTTCATCAATTTAAGGTTGCATTTACCAAATTAATTCCTAGCCTCATCTGCCATAAAGGAATCACGGGGACACATTGCAATAAAATAATTCACAATATTGCACAAAGATCTCAGGGCTTAAACAAACCATGTGCCAACTTGCATACTTCAAATATGACAAGCATTCCAGCAGTCTTCTTGGCTCACAATCCTTAGTTTATTTACTAAGTGTTCATGTTTAATCCTATCGTGAGATAGCTAGGTGACTAAATCCCAGTATACATGAAACATTACATAGAGTTTACAAGCATAACTCAAGAACAATCTAACATTCATGTCCAGGGAAAATCATATTTTCAAGTATTTTGGCTTAAAGAAAATACAAGAATATTTACAACTGGGAATAAAGACTAGGCATGTGGGTTATTATTGTTTCATAAGCAACCATGTTTGAACTAAATTCAAGATCTAGCTTAAACAAGATTTCTGGCTCATGGATTTTCTATTTGATCAAGGGTTCAGCACTTTTGGATATTTCCATTGCAACCTTGAATCTTTCATTTGAGCCTCAGCACTTACACAAGTCTAATGCAACTCATATACATTTTGGTTTCTATGTTTTCCATGCCATATCTAAACCAGTTACAAGTATTCTCTATTTACTTTCATGATTTCATACTTTTACCTTTCTGGGTGTAACCAAACAGAGCAAAACACTCAAACATCAAAGCAATCAAAACATCCAGAAACACCCATTAAAACATCCATTGAAACATCTATTAAAACCATAGTAATGGAATCAAAAACATGTAGAAAAATAACATAAGTCTGGCTGCCTCATAACAGGACTTAATGCCATGGGTTTAGTGAGATTACTCACCTGAATATTTCTTCTTATAAATCCAGAAAATCCCTGAGTGTATTTTCTCTTCCTTTAAAATGTTTTCTTCTTTTCCTATTATAAGTAGCTCGGGTAAAACAATTTCTCTGGCCATAACCACTTATTTATAAACATATTTTTACTAGGGTTTTTCTCAAGACAAAATTCCATTTCTGTCCTGGACAGCATCATGCATTGTGTGTTTGCATTTTCTCATTTTTATCCCTAATTACCCCCGGTCATATTACCAATTAAAGGCTGCATTTTCTTTTCTTTACTTTTTCAGAAAATGGCCACTCACCTAGTCATGTTAAAAGTGTGACTACCCTATTTTATATTTTAATTATTCCGGAGAATCCCCTTTGCTATTTTTGCCTACACAAACATATTGACTTGTATTGCATTTCATGTCATTTTAATGTTATAGTTTCACTTGCCTATATATATACTTTTCAGTACTTAAAAATGTATATTTGTATACATATCTTATCTAGGCTTATTTAATTCCTCTTTAATTTCAGAAACATATGCACCTATATATATACAGGTTTTCAAATCCTTATAACATATATATGTATAATTTTTTTTTCTGGGTTTTAAATAAAATCTGTTTACTGATTTAAAATAAAACTTACTTTTCTTATTTTCTGGGATGATCCATATAATTCCAGAAATCAAATATCCATATCACAAAATCATGTTTGTAATGCTTTTTAATCCTTGTTTTAAATTCAAGAAATCTGGAGTTCTTCCTTGTGCCATATCAGTGTGTACGTGCACACATGCACACATACTTGCACATAATTAATTCCATATATTCTTATACAAATAAATTCAGATATTTTCAAAATTCAACTAAAATAAGATTCCATGAATTTCTGGGGCATTACAATCACCCCACCTTTTTAGGAATTGTGTCCTCACAATTTTTCTCATTTTGAGTTTAAACATTTCCAGATTTTATAAAATCTATCAAACATAGCATAAGCAAATAATTCAGCCAATAACAACCATACATATTAAACTTTTTAGGGATTTAGATTTTTACCTTCCACTGCAAAAAGCTTAGGGTAATCCATCTTTATCTTATCCTCTAACTCCCATGTACAATCATTAGGGTCTAGGCTCCATTGAACCTTTACCAATTTCAAAGTTTTGCTCCTCAACTTCTTTTCCTCTTTAGCTAAAATCCCCACTGGTTCTTTCTCATAGACCAAGTCAGGATTTATTTGAACTTGAGTTGGTTTCTCTAGAATTTCCTCTTTATCATGCACCCATCTCCTAAGTTGTGATACATGAAATACATTGTGCATTGCACTCATCTCTTCAGGTAGCTCCAACTTATATGCTAATGAACCTATTTTTTCCAAAATCTTGTAAGGTCCAACATATCTTGGGGTAATTTTTCCCTGCTTGCCAAACCTCAACACCTTTTTCATAGGTGAAACTTTGATGAAAACATAATCACCAACTTCATATTCTACCTGCTTCCTCCTCATATCTGCAAACTTCTTTTGCCTATCTTGAGCTGCTGCCATTCTTCTCCTCACCAATTCAATTTTCTCTGTAGTCTCTTTAACATACTCAGGCCCTAAGACAGCCTTTTCTCCTGCTTCAACCCAACATATTGGTGACAAACATGGTTTGCCATACAAGGCTTCAAATGGTGCCATACCTATGGTGCTTTGATAACTATTGTTATATGTAAATTCAGCCAAATGGAGGTGATCTTCCCAATTACCTCCAAAGTCCAATGCACATGCCCTCAACAAATCCTCCAAAACTTTATTTATCACTTCAGTTTGACCATCTGATTGGAGGTGGTATGCAGTACTCAAGCATAACTCACTTCCCATGGCTTCTTGAAAGCTCTTCCAAAATCTGGATGTAAAGATTGTGTCCCTATCACTCACTATAGTCTTAGGGATTCCATGCAATCTTACTATTTCTCTCATGAATATTTGAGCTAGTTTAGGTGCATTTCTTTCTGCCTTCACTGGTATAAAGTGTGCCACTTTAGTCAATCTATCAACTACTACCCAAATGCTTGTGTTTCCTCTTTTTGACCTAGGCAGACCATCTATGAAATCCATAGATATATCTTCCCACTTCCACTGTGGTATACTTAGAGGTTGTAATAGGCCTGAGGGTCTTTGGGTTTCTGCTTTGACTTGTTGGCAAGTCATACACTTTGCAACATGTTTGGCCACATCAGTTTTCATCCCTCTCCACCAATAATCCCTCTTCAAATTTTGGTACATCTTGGTGCTGCCTGGGTGTATAGAATATTTGCTCCTATGATATTCATTAAGTATCACTTCCTTCAATTCTATATCCTTTGGAACACATATTCTACCTTTATTCCTTAAGTAACCATTCTTATCAATGTGGTAGTTTGCTACTTCTTCTCCTTTTTCTATTAAAGTCTTCTTTTCTAATAAATCTGGATCTCCCCCTTGCATTTTTCCCACTTTCAAAATTAAATATGATTGCAAAGTTATTGTGATATCCCGGGTTTTTGGGTAATATAAATTTAATAATCTGTATTGATAATTTATTTGGATTGATAATCTTCCCTTATAATTCTAATTTAAATTGATAATTTAATCTTTTAAAAGTTAATAAATATTGAATCTGGCAATATTGATAAGATTTGATTGTTAAAATCAATAAGGTTTTGAAGTTAAACAATTTTAACCCGTTTACTCACACCAGACCCATGTCTGACCCAAGTGTTTATTTCTGTTTTATAAACTCTTGGGTACTCAAATTTTTACGAGTAGCCAAGGGATTCAGGTTTAGCTTTGACGAATATTCTGGAGGAGCAATGGAGCAGGAGGCTTCGGCGTTCGTAGATATAGTGTTCCGCTGTGTTGATATCTGTGTTAGAGTCTTGTATTGTATTTGAGTTGTAATATCTAGACAGATGTTTATAACTGTCTAGTATGTGTTGTATAGTTGTGTAAACTCTGATAAGTGTTGTATACTATGTAATAGTTTATGTTATTAATATAATTTATTCGTTCCGCTGTGAGATCGTTGTTGTTGTTTCTTTCTTTCTTCTCTTCTTTTCTATTTTCTACCCCTTTCTTTCTTCATAATGATGCGACTTTCTGGGCATAGGAAGTCGGGTCGTTACATATGGTATCAGAGCTGTAGGTTGAGTGAATACCTAGGCTCTGAAGTGGTGTCTATCTTGAGAGCGCGTAATTGTTAGTTATATAAAAAAATGTTTTATATTGTGTTAATTGATCGGTTGAGTGGTATATGGATTCTGGTCAATACGAGTAGCTAACGTTATTGATAGGGATCTCTAAACACTTGACCAGGCCAACGGACACAATATTGTTTTAAAAAGGTAAATGAAATAATTTTACCCAGATATAATTTCTATATAAAAAGTATCATTTTAAAAGTATATGGTATTTGTATTGATTGGTTGAGATGATAATAATTTATCATCTAGGATTAGGAGTCTGAGTGTTGAGGTTGGAAGTGTATTTGTCGAGACTGTAAACCTAATACCGTCTCGAGTGAACTTTGCAGTTGTGTAAGGATTTCACAATCTCTGAAGGAAACCTGTTATGGTTCGGAGTTTATCTTTGAAGTTGGATGAGTAGAGTTGGATCTGTCGGTTAGGCAGAAGCGAGTGATGGTATCTCAGGAAATTGTAGCTGTGTGATGAGACGCAGTGAATATGGATGTTCCCGAAGATGTTTTCTTTTGGAACAAGTTAATGAAGTGTGTCTGTTTCGGTATTGTGGCTGAGTTCAGCATGGTGATTCTGTTTGAGGTTCGAGTTTCTCGAAGAGCTTTGGTTAAGAAGTCTTTGGCATCTGTGGCAGCAGTGCAGCTCGGAGTGTTCTTTGCGTTGGCAGGAAGTTCTTCCGGCTTAGCAGTTTTCTGAAGGTGGAGTTCAAAAACAGCAGAATGGATCCATTTCTTCAATGGATTGGACAGATAGGTGTAAGCTGTTCTGATTGGTAAGGAGAGGACAGTTTTTCTTTGGAAATAGGCTGGGTTGATCGCAAAAGTGACTTGCGATTGCTGAGTGTTCTCTTGGGTTATCAGATTTTTCTGGATGTCTTAAAGGAAGTAAGAAGTTTGTCCGCATTTGGAGATTGAGTTTTCTTATCGACTGGATTCCAGGAGTAATACGGGTGGTTCAACCTAGTTGAAGGATGTTTCCTAGAGATGGAGTTTGGTGAAGCAGCTCAGTATTTCTTGGAACTTCTGAGTTTTTCTTTATGGATTTGTTGAACTATTTTTCTGGGATATGTTGTCCAGTTTGTGCTTGTGTTCTTCATCAGCATTCTTATCAACTCCAGATCAGAGTGGTGTAGCGGAAGCAGTTTGGCGAGTGCTCCTGTTTGTCTTTTCCAGATAGGAGAAGTTAGTTCGGTCTTCTGATGTTTGTGAGTAGAGTTGTGTTTTGTTTTGGGTAGATCTTGAGAGGATCATTTTGTTGAGTTGTTTTTGGTCCAGTTTGTTTCGAGAAGCATCAGCGAAGGTTGAGCTGATCAAGAAGGATTTGTAGGAAGCCCAAGATCGTCTGAAGGATTTTGTGGATAAGAGACGAAGGAATTTGAAATTCGAAGTTGGAGACTTCGTTGTTGTGAAGTTTTTCTCTGGTTAAAGGGAGCTATAAGATTGGGTAAGTCTGGGAAGTTAGCTCCGAGTTATATTGGATCTTTTCGGTGTTCTAATTTGGATAAGTACTTTGATCTACTAGGTTGAATTGTCAGTTTGGATAACTGGAATTCAATGTATTTTACGTATCTCTGAGGGAGTACGTGTTTAATCTATCTCTGGTTTTGGAACCAGCAGTTCTGGAAGATTTGGGTGTTGAGTCAGACTCGTCTGTGGTCTGATATCTTGTTTAGTTCTATAGATCTAGATGAGTAAGAACTCTATAGCTTAGTAGTATTGGTTGTTTGGATTTTGAAGAGCGAGTATCCCGGTATATATATATACCTGGGGAAACTCGAGATAGTGTTAGTAAAGTCTATCCTGATTTATATCAGAATAGTTAGTTAGGTTTGATTGTTTGATTGGTTGTTATGGTTGTTAGGAATTAGATGATAGGTATGCTTTGCTGTAAAAATCTTTACTGGATTATTAAATTAACTTTGCTTTTAATTTCGAGGACGAAATTATTTTAAGGGGGGAGGAATGTGATATCCCGGGTTTTTGGGTAATATAAATTTAATAATCTGTATTGATAATTTATTTGGATTGATAATCTTCCCTTATAATTCTAATTTAAATTGATAATTTAATCTTTTAAAAGTTAATAAATATTGAATCTGGCAATATTGATAAGATTTGATTGTTAAAATCAATAAGGTTTTGAAGTTAAACAATTTTAACCCGTTTACTCACACCAGACCCATGTCTGACCCAAGTGTTTATTTCTGTTTTATAAACTCTTGGGTACTCAAATTTTTACGAGTAGCCAAGGGATTCAGGTTTAGCTTTGACGAATATTCTGGAGGAGCAATGGAGCAGGAGGCTTCGGCGTTCGTAGATATAGTGTTCCGCTGTGTTGATATCTGTGTTAGAGTCTTGTATTGTATTTGAGTTGTAATATCTAGACAGATGTTTATAACTGTCTAGTATGTGTTGTATAGTTGTGTAAACTCTGATAAGTGTTGTATACTATGTAATAGTTTATGTTATTAATATAATTTATTCGTTCCGCTGTGAGATCGTTGTTGTTGTTTCTTTCTTTCTTCTCTTCTTTTCTATTTTCTACCCCTTTCTTTCTTCATAATGATGCGACTTTCTGGGCATAGGAAGTCGGGTCGTTACAGTTATCAAACTTAATTTTCCTTTACTCCCTTCTTCAATAATCTCCATGTTTACCTCATTGTTTTCCTCAATTTCCAAATCAGTAAGTAGAGATAAATTTCTAAACTCTTCTATCATTAGCATGGCTACTTTTGCATGCTGCCTGCTCAAAGCATCTGCAACCTTATTAGCTTTTCCTGGAGTATAAAGTATGTCTAAATCATATGCTGCTAGAAACTCAACCCATCTATGTTGCCTCATATTCAAATCTTTTTGTGAAAAGAGATATTTCAATGCCTTATGGTCTGTGTACAAAATAAACTTAGCACCTAGAAGATAATGTCTCCAGAGCTTTAATGCATATACCACTGCTGCCAACTCAAGATCATGGGTTGCATACTTGGATTCATGTGGCTTCAATTGTCTTGATGCATAGGCTATAAGTTGATCTTGCTGCATCAATACAGCTCCTAGCCCAAAACCACTTGCATCAGTATACACAATCAAATCCTCATTTCCTTCTGGTACTTTCAACACTGGTGCATTGACTAAGGCCTCCTTGATTCTACTAAAGGCTTGTTCACATTTCTCAGTCCATATAAAGGGTTGGTTCTTTCTAGTTAGGTTGGTAAGAGGTGATGACATCTTAGAAAAATCTTTTATAAACCTCCTATAATACCCTGCCATTCCCATAAATGACCTAACTTCTCCCACTGTGCTTGGCCTTTTCCATGCTTGGATTGCCACAATTTTATTGGGGTTTACAGAAATGCCTTTGGCAGATATAACATGCCCAAGGAAATGCACTTCTTCTTTCCAAAATGCACACTTAGAAAATTTTGCTTTTAAATCTTTTTCTCTTAATCTGGACAAAACAAGGTGTAAGTGATTTTCATGTTCCTCTACTGTTTTAGAATAGATCAAAATATCATCAATAAAAATCAAAACAAACTTGTCTAAATAATCCCTGAATATCCTATTCATTAAGTCTACAAAGTATGATGGAGCATTTGTCAACCCAAATGGCATGAAAAGAAACTCATATAAACCATACCTAGTGTTAAAGGCTGTGTACTTAACACTTGAGTCCTCAACCTTCATCTGATGGAATCCAGATGCCAAGTCTAACCTAGAAAATATTTTTGCTCCACTAAGTTGATCAAAAAGATCATCAATTCTAGGTAAGGGGTACTTGTTTTTGATAGTGACTTTGTTTAGCTCCCTGTAATCTATGCACATTCTTAAAGTACCATCATGTTTCCTTACAAACACTACTGGAGCACCCCAGCATGAATTACTTGGTCTTATAAATCCTTTGCTTTCCAACTCTTCTAACTGTTTCTTCAATTCCTTCAACTCACTTGGCCCCATCCTAGTGGGTTTCTTAATAATTGGACTTGCTCCTGGTATCAGATTAATCTGAAATTCCACTGGTCTGTGGTGTGGAACACCCTTAACTTCTCCAAACACATCTAAGTATTTGTTAATTATGGGGATTTCTTCAATAGAAGGCTCACTGGAATCCTTACTTAAGTCAATCAAGTGATATAATTTTCTTTCCTTGGCTATTTCACACAAAATTGTGATTCTTTGACCTCTAGAATTTTGTAATGATATGGTGGATGAGTCTAAATTAATTATTGCTTTGTATTGTCTTAACCAGTCTACACCCAATATAACACCTATATTTGGGTAATTTAAAACATATAAATTGGAAATAAAAACATTTCCTCCTATGTTTAATTCCACATCCACACACATCATGTTTAAAACACTAGAACTTCCCAATGGGCTTTGCACTAACAAAGGGGTTTCAACCAGTATGCAATTTAATTTAAGCAATGCAACTAACTCATGGGAAATCAGAGAATGTGTTGCCCCTGTATCATACACTACTGATATGGGTAGGGTACAAATAAATAAAGTACCTTCCACTTGACCATGGTTTTCTGCATTAGCCTCTACTGTGGATTTGCTTCTGCTTTCCAAACTTGCTAGCTTCCCTTGCTGTTTATACTCAGGGCAGTTTCTCTTGATATGTCCCTCCTTACCACATAGGTAGCATTTGAAAGCTCCTCCCTTCAATTCTGGGCACCTTGGTTTGATATGTCCCTCTTTTCCACAATGATGACATGTTATTTTTCTCTTTGTATCAGTGGTCTTAGTATCATTGGTTTTCTTGCCTTTTGTCTCCTCCTTCTTTTTGTCATAGGGATGATACCTTCCCCTATTTTTTTATTGTTGTTATTCTTAAAATTCTTATACTTCTCCCTTTCCTTGTGATGTTGCTCAAATTTTAAGGCCAGATCAATGATTTGATCAAAAGTTTTATCTGCATATGGCAACATAGCCCTACTAAGCCCTGGGTTTAAACCCTTAATATACCTATCATTCTTTGATGCCTCATCAGCCACAAGCATAGCTCCATACTTAGACAAGTCCTCAAACCTATGAGTATATTCAGTCACATTAAAAGTTCCCTGCCTAAGTCTGATGAATTCTTCAAGCAATAGAGTTTTGGATGATGCTGGAACAAATCTAGCTTCCAACATCTCCTTAAATTGATTCCAAGTGATCTCATTTTCATTTCTTCCAGCTATGATCACCTCCCACCAGCTTAAAGCTACCCCTTTCAGTTGTCTTGAAGCTACTTGCCTCTTCCTTTGATCATCCAATTGCATGTCATTAAAAACTCTGTACAGTGTTCTCAACCATGCTTGAATTTCCATCACATTCTCAGTTCCTTCAAAACTCCTGCCTCCCAAATTAGAATAAGTCTCCAGTAGTTTTGAAAGTTCTTCATGTGGGTTCTCAGGCCTATGCCCAATTCCATCCCTTAAAGCCCTCATAAAGTCTTGCATATCAAGCATTTGTGGTGCACTTGATCCTGCATGGTGATGAGATCCTCTTCCTACCATGGTCTGCTAACTAAGTTTTGGGCAAATGGTATTAGTATATTATGAGTACTTCTATAATTACTATTTTCTTATCTAAATTATTTCATCCAAAACAAACAGACAAAATACATTTCTATAATACTTAGCAATCAATGCAACCAAGTGCTCTGATACCAACTGAAATGACCCTCCTCTTTCTACCTTAATTTCATAAGGATTTTTTTTTCTTTTTTTTTTCTTCATCAAAGGGAATTCAAATCAAACAGAAATCAAAATGCCATACAAGCTATTGACATAGCCACTTATTTCTTTTCTAAGTAGGCAAATTAGGCAAAATCAGCAGTTCAGACGTCTAAATTCTTATGACAGGCGTCTAAACTTAATCCCAGACGTCTAACTAATTATGACAGACGGCTCAGAGATCTAAAATTGAAACAGAGAGAAAAAGACATTTTGAACTAAATTCAGACATCTAAATTTTTGTGACAGACGTCTACATTTAACCTCAGACGTCTAAATTATTATGACTGACGTCTAAGTTTAATCTCAGATGTCTAAATTATTATAACTGACGTCTAAACTTGATCTCTATGTACATGCATATGCACATTCAATTTATATGTGTCTGGATGTCCACCTACATTCATTTGCACTTTTAAGTTTGATTTAAACTTCCTTTGAACTATCAGAGTCATTTTTTTTTCTTTCAAACAATTCAACCAGGATTCAAAACTTATTACCAATATAAATATATCAGTGCATCCCTAGTAATATACACATACATATGAGGATGTACGTGTTTCTCTTGTTTGAATTCAGAGTATATATATTTTTGTTAAACAAGAGTATCCTGCTTGATTTGGATTCTAGCAGTTCTGACTAAAGTTAATTACTATATACTTTTGAATATTTGTAACAAGTCAGTAAATCCTATGCATATCTAATTTATATGAACTTAAAAATATCCACAAGAATAGTTCCAGGTTTTTATAGCTAAACTCAGATTTTTAACCTTCAAACTTAAGGTTTTAAGTAACTTGAAATTAACTAATACAATATATGTACATATACATATCCATTTCTCAAATACAGGCATATATCATTTACAGATTTTCACCACAATACTCAAATATATATTTTCTTGCAAAAATTCAACCAAGTCTTTAGATTAATCCCAAACTTAGTACATCACTAGATTCATTTAGAACAACCAATAAATCCAAACTTTAAGACCATTACATAACAACCAAAACAAAACTATAAAAACTCCCCAGATTACATGCAAATATTTCATTCTAAGTTCTTATATATTCTAATTTAGCATGCTTATATAATCACTCTCATTAGCCACAGCAGCTTCCTATTTAGATCCAGCATTCCCTGAAAGAACATTAGAGGCTGTCCCATTTTAGATGAGACACCCCAGATGCCATAAGCAAACAAGGGTCAGATACAAGATCTGGTATGAGTAAAATAAAAAATTCCATGATATTAAGTAAATGAGTGAGACATAAATATTTTATACAAGTGGGCATATCTTCTTTGAACAATTTGCCTCACTTGTTTATGATATACTTGTGCATATATGATCAGTATTTAAGACTAATCATGTACACACATTCAACCATGCAAAAATATATTTCAAATAGAAATACTCAGGAACTATCATAACTCCAGTCCAACCATCTTAGGAATAACTCAAGTTCCTACTTCATCAATTTAAGGTTGCATTTACCAAATTAATTCCTAGCCTCATCTGCCATAAAGGAATCACGGGGACACATTGCAATAAAATAATTCACAATATTGCACAAAGATTTCAGGGCTTAAACAAACCATGTGCCAACTTGCATACTTCAAATATGACAAGCATTCCAGCAGTCTTCTTGGCTCACAATCCTTAGTTTATTTACTAAGTGTTCATGTTTAATCCTATCGTGAGATAGCTAGGTGACTAAATCCCAGTATACATGAAACATTACATAGAGTTTACAAGCATAACTCAAGAACAATCTAACATTCATGTCCAGGAAAAATCATATTTTCCAGTATTTTGGCTTAAAGAAAATACAAGAATATTTACAACTGGGAATAAAGACTAGGCATGTGGGTTATTATTGTTTCATAAGCAACCATGTTTGAACTAAATTCAAGATCTAGCTTAAACAAGATTTCTGGCTCATGGATTTTCTATTTGATCAAGGGTTCGGCACTTTTGGATATTTCCATTGCAACCTTGAATCTTTCATTTGAGCCTCAGCACTTACACAAGTGTAATGCAACTCATATACATTTTGGTTTCTATGTTTTCCATGCCATATCTAAACCAGTTACAAGTATTCTCTATTTACTTTCATGATTTCATACTTTTACCTTTCTGGGTGTAACCAAACAGAGCAAAACACTCAAACATCAAAGCAATCAAAACATCCAAAAACACCCATTAAAACATCCATTGAAACATCCATTGAAACCATAGTAATGGAATCAAAAACATGTAGAAAAATAACATAAGTCTGGCTGCCTCATAACAGGACTTAATGCCATGGGTTTAGTGAGATTACTCACCTGAATATTTCTTCTTATAAATCCTAAAATCCTTGAGTGTATTTTCTCTTCCTTTAAAATGTTTTCTTCTTTTCCTATTATAAGTAGCTCGGGTAAAACAATTTCTCTGGCCATAACCACTTATTTATAAACATATTTTTACTAGGGTTTTTCTCAAGACAAAATTCCATTTCTGTCCTGGCCAGCATCATGCATTGTGTGTTTGCATTTTCTCATTTTTATCCCTAATTACCCCCGGTCATATTACCAATTAAAGGCTGCATTTTCTTTTCTTTACTTTTTCAGAAAATGGCCACTCACCTAGTCATGTTAAAAGTGTGACTACCCTATTTTATATTTTAATTATTCCTGAGAATCCCCTTTGCTATTTTTGCCTACACAAGCATATTGACTTGTATTGCATTTCATGTCATTTTAATGTTATAGTTTCACTTGCCTATATATATACTTTTCAGTACTTAAAAATGTATATTTGTATACATATCTTATCTAGGCTTATTTAATTCCTCTTTAATTTCAGAAACATATGCACCTATATATATACAGGTTTTCAAATCCTTATAACATATATATGTATAATTTTTTTTTCTGGGTTTTAAATAAAATCTGTTTACTGATTTAAAATAAAACTTACTTTTCTTATTTTCTGGGATGATCCATATAATTCCAGAAATCAAATATCCATATCACAAAATCATGTTTGTAATGCTTTTTAATCCTTGTTTTAAATTCAAGAAATCTGGAGTTCTTCCTTGTGCCATATCAGTGTGTACGTGCACACATAATTGCACACAATTAATTCCATATATTCTTATACAAATAAATTCAGATATTTTCAAAATTCAACTAAAATAAGATTCCATGAATTTCTGGGGCATTACAATCCTTGGATAAAGGTCGGTAACGACCGGGAAATGGCATAGCTCGTGTGTTAGTTACCTAGTTACAGCTCGGTTAGAGCGTGAGGTAGCGTCGGCCTTTTGTTGCAGAGATCCGGTTAGGTTCTCGGGGCGTCTTTCCAGAGGCATTCTATTTCGCTATAAGGAAGTTCCTTTGCCTGACCATTTGTTGGAAATCCAAAGAAACAATACGAACCCTGTACGGTTTTTAATTGTATTACCTGCTATGGAATGTGGCGGTAACCTGCTACTGAACATAGTAGCTATAGTAGACATACAACAATTGTTGTATGTTGGCTAAGATTGATATTATACTTGCGAAATGTTTTCGACACTAGACAATAATAATAATATCAATTGATTTGCGTAGTAAGCATTTTTGACTATCATAAGGAGAAATCTCCTCCAATTCTGCGTTTGCATTGTGTGTGTGGTGGGAGGCCTTATGGTAGTCTCATTTTCCAAAAGCATTGCGAATTTTTTTTATTTCCTTTGCGAAAATAACTGTTTTACGATCTCACACCAGTCACCATGACTGACCTGGAGTTTATTGTTCCCTTTCTAAACTCTGGGTGCCCATAATTTTCCACACGGGCAGCCTAGAGTTATATTATCAGGATATTCTGGATATTCTGGAGGTTTGGAGATGAGCTGGATGGCGAAGCGTACTACCGTACTTGTTTATTTATTCCGCTGTGTATTCTGTATGTGGACAAGTTTATATAACTGTCCAGTGTTGTATATTGACTCTGATTGATGTATGTATAAACTGATATAGTCTTTTGTTTTAAAGATTATTGATTTATCTATTGTATATTATCCCGCTGCGATATGTGAGATTCTGATATTGGTTCTGTTTCTATTCTTTCTTTTCTTTTGTCTTCTTCTACCTCTTCTTTTAACCCTAAAGTTTCGCGTTTCCGCCATTCGATTATTCGACAATTTGGTACAGTGGACGTATCGGTGTCGAGTTTTCGGAAGATGGATTTGTGGGTCTTTACACCGTGCCTCGATTGGACCTCGTATGAGCAAGATATTCAAATTTTAAGACATCGATTTTTAATTTATAATTAATATACTAATTATCATTAATATTAATTAATTACCCCTTAACCAATATTTTAATCCTTCTTCAACATTTCCTTTTCCCGCTTATAACCTGATACTGCTCCTACCATTTACTATGGTCGTTCCTTGTTTCCATCTTCTCTCCCTCGTTGCTTCACTAATCAACGAATGATCATCATCGGTGATCCTCTTGCCTCGAGTGCTTCACCTCGGACATCATCTAGTTAAGCTCGAACCTCCACACCACATCCCGACTCTGCCCTCCATCCTGCTGCCCACCCACGTTGCAACACCCTATATAGGGTTGGAGACCACCATTTCTTCGCCCCAGGAGCCAAACTCCACCATAACTATGAATCCAAGCTTCGTTTTATCAAATACCCATCCAACGACCCAAAAACCAAAACCCTAATCTATAATTTGCTCACACTCTTTCACTGTAAAACCGTGGAAACCTTGAATTTTGCAGCCGTACCCCTCAAGAAGCATGTCAAAATGTAGATCTCTAAATGAGAGATTCAAAGATCACAACTTTTATATTTTGTGATTTTATTTCAATTATTTTATTTTATTTTAGAGGATCAGCTGTTTTCTCTTTCTTTTTTTGGTTGGTCGCGCTTTAAATAGAGAGGGATGGTATGGTTCTAACAGTGAAAGCATGGGGAGAAGTATGGCTGAAGTATGGATATAAATAAGTGTGCATATATATTATTTTAATCAGAAAATATCTAGCTTTTAAACGCTCGAAAATTTTGAACTCTTATCAAGGTGTACCGCATGGCGTTCTATATGAAATACCCTTATTTCAAACACAATAGAACTAGTCTCGAGACCTAATTCGATCATATACATAATGTAGCTTTTCAAACCCAGTTATATTATAAATCTCTATAATTAGTTTCTAAGCGTTTCGAGCTCGCACGACCAAACGATATGTCCAATCGCCATGAAATTTGTTGTCATACAAAAAATACTATTACGGATCCAATGAAACTGGTTTCGTCGAAATCCGAGACAGTGCCCCAGAAGGTTATTTTCACACATTAATTTGAAACTAATTATTATTTAAAACTAATTCTAATCACTTTAATTGTAAATTATAGTTTACTATCATCATTCTAATTTAAATAGAATTTAAATGAAATTTTGAAATCATTTTCATTCACATTAAATTCAAGATTCAATTATTTAAACAATTACAATTTTTTTTCAAATAACCATTACATTTGAAATTCAAGTTATTTAACTTATGAAATTAACTTTTTGATATTTAAAATCAATTAAATATTTCAAATTCAAATGACTGAAATTTTGGGTCATTACATTCTCCCCCTTAAAAGAATTTCATCCTCGAAATTAGCAAGGTAAGAAAAATGATCCAAACCCATTAACTTTTCAGAACCAATTAGTTGAAATAGATTACAAAATTTCTAAGTCTTTTAAATTCACCCACCTATACCAACTAATTCCCTTCCATTCGTTCATTCCAAGTTATAACTCAAAATCAAATTTTAGTTATCAAAGATTTTTCAAAATTCCTAAAAAATTTCTAAGACCGTAAATTTACGAAAATTTTTCTAGCGTCTCCTTTGCCTGGCTCGATCGGAAAAATATACAATATATATATATATAATCACAAATATACATCTCATCTTCGAGGATGAGGCATTCCATAGGGAAAAATATAAAAATACGATATATGATCTGAGATGTGTGCCTTATTTTAGTATCAACAAGCATATACAACCAATAAAATGCGAAAACGAGCTCCAAATGCGAAGCATACGCCATCCGCACCTACTAATTGCTCAACAACCATTGAGTACAAGTATATAGAAGTAGCATCACTATATAATATAGAATATACAATAACTATATGCAATTTAAGCAAATGTAACAAGAGAAACCATTAAACAAATAGTATCCATCTAATTTATTCCTTATCATATCAATTTGCATTTCCAAATGTCAACGTTATATTTATACACTTTCATTTCTTGTTAACATCCAATTGATTCGTTTTTAATTTATTTGCATAAATTTAATTTACATTCAATTTATTACCATTCAATTGATTTACATTCGATTTTATTTACATTCAATTATTAACATTTACTTTATTTTCATTCACTTTACTTACATTAACTTTAAATTCAATTTATGTTTAACAACATTTCATTGCATACTAAATTCGTTTATGGACCATTTCATAAAATCGTTACACTTTAACTTTTCCTAAGTCAAATTTTATTTCATTATCACTTAGTATATTTCTTCAATACTAATATTTATGAACCATTCCATACAATAATTGCTTAAGTTTATTCCAAACATTTTATACTACACAACTCATGTTTATTATTACTTCACAACTTAAGTTCATATTCAATTTTATCAAACAACATTCCAAACCCTATTCAAATCATTTTGTTAATTCACTTTATTAATTCATCTAATTCATTTCAAAACCAATTCAATTTCATTTAACCTTTCTTAAGTTAAACTTCATTTCATTTAATTCATTTCATTAACTCAATTTATTTAACTTTACTAAAGTTATTTTAATTTCATATCTCAATTTCAAACTTTCTTTTCTTATCTATATCATTTTCAAATCATAAGTTCAAAAACTTATTTTTATATATTTATCAAATCATACTTTAGACTTTAAAATCAAAACTTGTTTTACCAAATACAACTTCAATGGTAGCAATCCATCACTTAGAAACTTAAAAAAGAACGCCGATAATGCTGCAGTCATCACTAGAATTATTTTCCAACGATTAAAGTGAGTTCGGTACTTTCTATTTCCTTTAAATCCCATTTAAAAATATTTCTATTCAAAATACTTTCAAAATAATACTATTATTATTCTTCCAAAACCTTTGAAAAAAACAATTTTCAAAATCAATGGATTTAAATTCTCAAATTGCTTATTTTAAATCCATTTTTATTTACAAATCATATTTATAATTTTTCCTTATATTTTCACTATGGTTATATAAACCATTTCTTAATTGTTTGTCTTTGTTTACATTATAATAATAAAAAAATTTATTAGAACATAAACAACAAACGATAATAATCTAATATTATCATTCACTAACAACCAAACATGCCCTATATAGCTATAATAATTTCTGAAAAATTATTCCTTTATATATAAAATATAATCAAGGTAAAATTATTTCATTTACCCAATTCCAAAACAATACCATGTCGAATTGCTCTGTTCAAGTGTTTAGAGATCCCTATCAATAACGTTAATTACTCGTATTGACCATAATCCATAAGCCACTCAATAAATCAATCAACACAATATAAACATTTTTATATCACTAACAAATACGCACTCATATATATACACTCAAACTCATTCTAGGGTACTACTGACCCAATCTCTAATGAGTACCCCACCAAAGCCAAGGTTCTCGATTAACCTTCAACTCTGATACCAAGTGTAATAGCCGGGATTTTCGACCCTCGAAAATCGACACTAATACGTCCACTATTATTACGTGTCGAGCAATTGAATGCCGGAAAACCTGATTATTAGGGAAAAATAAGAAGGAAGAAGACAAAAAGAAACTAAACAACACAGATCTGATAGCGGAACGAATAATCTATAATATACAACAAATTTTTACACAACAAACTATAATATATGTATATACAGACATCCAATCAGAGTACAACGAAAAATCACAATTATCATTCTAGACAGTTATAACAACCTGTCCTCACAAATGCTGATAATTTCAACAACAAAGCTGTGAAAAATGAACATATACGTGAATACGACTTGAAGACCTCCAACTTGTCTCCTGAGCTCCAATGCATCCAAAGCAATATGTAAACATGATCGGTCTGACCCGAGCATTATAATAAAATACACCCGAGTTAGTCCGGAAAACCAGCGTGAGAAAATACTTCCAACATGATTTTAAATTTATAGAAAACCTTTGAAAATCAGAAGTATCTCGTAAGACCACGCCACATATAAACACGGATGGGTTTTTACCTCACGATAACCAAAACATTTCATATGAAATTCTCTGATATTATAATAGTGTCTAAGGTATAAATACTTATTAATCATAGCCAAAATTGTTACATTAATTAAATTCCAGCATAATAGGTATACAGCTAAAACCGTAAAGGCTCGTATTGGAGAATTGATTCCATAAATGACTGGGCTATTGGGATAATGCCCGTCATTGGTGCATCTCTAGATAAAATAACACCGAGGTCGAACCTATCGACACCTGCCAATACAGGACTGGCCTACCCTTTACTAAAAAGTACTGAATATGATCACCACTTGTTTAATAAGCCCCGAATAATACAAATGAGAAATAATATCGACTCTAGATAAGGATGATCACACCGTACTTGGGAGCGACCGACTTAGTCCTACTGCACCTCCCCTATTTTAGTCATTCCCGATCGACGAGGCTTGAGGCTATGTTTTACCTTTTATATAGCACTTTCCACTTAGAATGCTAATACTGCCCTCCAAGCAACAATGCAATACTAGCATTCATCCATACAAGTTCAGTCTGGGACTGAACGGAACGCTAGAGAGCTTTGTCTTCAATTCCATCCTCTTAAAGATGTCTTCACTTTGAAACACTTAAGTTGGATCGAAGTGGTTTTCGGATAACCTATCCGATCCTAATATCTTTGAAACAACTTTTGATAATTTCCGGAAAACTCAACCCCGTTTTTTTAGGAAATAATCAGTCAAAGTTAAGAGCGGATATAACCTCCTAACCGTTAGTAGACGGATTTCCTTATCATTTATTCTTCGAAAACGAAACGAGATTTATATGCACAGTATAGCATCATTGTAGATGACTGTGCCATATAACTTATGTGTTTCTCCTAGATATTTCCAAAGTTACATTTTGGGTCCAAATTCAATAGTCGGTTATTTAACTATCGAATAACAAACATTCAATCAGGGATTTTAATTCCATAGGAAAACCCAACATTGGTTAAACACATAAATAACCACTAACCTCTTTAATTAATCTTTTTATTAATTAAAATCACTTGTAAATACTTGTATAAAAATATTTTTAAAAGATATATTCACAATCCTATATTTTCAATACTTAGAAAAATATCTATATACTTACCTTAATGCTATAAGTATACCCACAAAACTGATATAGATTCTCGTTCTATACAATTCAAAAATCATTTAAAAATTCCTTATAAATCTATAAATCATTTCTAAAAGTTTATAAATATCCAAGAACATTTATATATCTCTTTTTACCCTTTCACAATCTTCCTTTAAGTTTTCCAAACCATGTTATAAGGTTCCTCTTATAAAACCCATATCTTTTTATAAACCCTATTTATAAATCTCGAAAACATTTTTAATTATATCCTAATCATTTACTTAAAAGCAATATTATATAATAGTAAACATTATAAATAAATATTAACGTTAAAACATTTTTAAATAATAGTTAATAAATTCCAAAACATCCTAAATAAAACAATAATAATTTATCTTCAACACTTTATAAATAGTAATAATTAATTTTCAAAACTTTATTGATAAATAAATATAATTAATTTCAAACCATATTAATAATTTAAATAATTAACTTTTCAAAATATTAAAATATCGATAAGCAACTTTAAAACAATATTGATATAATTAAACCACTTTTAAAACATATATATACTTCCTTGCTAGAAATCCGTACTTATATTTCAACATATACATTTCCATATTTCAAAAGTATATTAATAATATCTTTCTATTTATAAAATTTCCTTTTTATAATACCCCTTTATAATTCTCACTTATTCATAAAATCCCATCTTAAACATCAATTTCAATCTGTTTTTAACGTTGCTTTCATGTTTATGAATTTATTTTATAATTTCCTATCTAGTTATAAATATCGTTTAACATCTCCAATCTATCCTCATTTCCATTTTTTCAAAATAGAATCAACTATTTTCTAAACAACATCCCACATCTTATAATAAATCCACCGTTTGATTTATTTCTCCAATCTATTAAATGATAATAGTTTCCTTTAATTTATAAACACCGTTTATAAATCCATATTTTTATTAACAAAAATACGATTTTACAAATCTTCACTTCATTTGTAAAAAATCACTTTTATAAATTATCACATTTGTGAATAAATTATAATATATGCACATATATATATATATATCACTTTATATAAAATGGTTAATAAATATTTTTATCAAAATATTTCTATTTTCTATTTAAAAACCATATTCCTTTATTATAAAAGATGGACTTATTTTTAAGATTTTAAAATCCTTATTCACGGTTCAAAAATATCTATTTAAAATATTTTATAAAGCTATAAATTTATAATCTCTAAACAAATCATACCTATTATTTTAAAATAAATTACGTCTTTAAATAATTCAAGAATAATTATTTAAAACATATATAATTTCCAAAATCACTTTGAAATCCCTTTTAAATCAAATCATTATTTTATAGTATTTTAAATTACCAAAAATAAGTTCCGGTGCTACTAAAGCACTAAATAAGCAAAATCATATCTATGTCATCAAATATGCCATCCAACAAGTCATATATCACAATATATATGAAAAATAAAATCAACAGTGTGAGGAATCCTGTTGGATCCCTCCAACATGTCCCCCTGCATCACATATAGTATATAATTAAATAATATAAATCAACCGCTTTGAGGCGGGATCGTATACAAGAAGTCATCCACTCTTACACGGGAACATAATAGGGTCTCATCCGCTGCAAGGGCGGGAATATATCCAAACAACAAATAAAATAGTAAATCACCCAAATAAATATTCAATAGTTTTTATCAACTAAATATCATAACTAGTTAACCAAAAAAAAGTTTTACTCATCGAAATTTCTGTTGTCGCCAAGGCATTTTGGTTTTGGAACTAAAATCAAACGACATTCAATTTTAGCCCAAATTTCAGCGTTCTTCAAATTCAACCAAATCATTTTCATCATGAAGCTTTCGTCGTTACGAGCACAATGCAAAAATTCGTGTCTCGATTGGACCTCGTATGGGCAAGATATTCAAATTTTAAGACATCGATTTTTAATTTATAATTAATATACTAATTACCATTAATATTAATTAATTACCCCTTAATCAATTTTTTAATCCATCTTCAACATTTCCTTTTCCCGCTATAACCTGATACTCTCTTACCATTCACCATGGTAGTTCCTTGTTTCCACCTTCTCTTCCTCGTTGCTTCACTAATCAACGAATGGTCACCACCGGTGATCCTCTCGCCTTGAGTGCTTCACCTCGGACGTCATCTAGTTAAGCTCGAACCTCCATAGCACATCCCAGCTCTTCCCTCCATTCTGCTGCCCACCCACATCGCAACACCCTATATAGGGTCCGAGACCACCATTTCTTCGTCGCAGGAGCCAAACTCCTCTACAGCTATGAGTCCAAGCTTTGTTTTCTCAAAATACCCATCCAACGACCCAAAAACCAAACCCTAACTACAATTTGCTCACGCTCTTACACTGTAGAACTATGGAACCCATGAATTTTGCAGCCGCACCCCTCAAAAAGCATGTCGAAATGTAGATCTCTAAATGAGAGATTCAAAGACCACAACTTTTATATTTTGTGATTTTTATTTCATTTTATTTATTTATTTTAGAGGATCGGTTGTTTTCTCTTTTTTTCCTAGTTGGTCACGCTTTAAATAGAGAGGGATGGTATGGTTCTAACAGTGAAAGCACAGGGAAAAGTATGGCTGAAGTATGGATATATAATTTTTATGTGTATATATATTATTTTAATTAGAAAATATCTAGCTTTTAAACGCTCGAAAACTTTGAACTCCTATCGAGACGTGTCGCCTGGTGTTCTATATGAAAACCCCTATTTCAAACACAATGGAACTATTCTTGAAACCTAATTTGATCATATACAGAAGATAGCTTTTCAAACCCTGTTATATTATAAATCTCTATAATTAGTTTCTAAGTGTTTCGAGCTCGCACGACCAAACGATACGTCCAAACTATTACGGATCCAATGAAACTAGTTTCATCGAAATCTAAGACAGTGCCCCGGAAGTCTATTTTCACATGTTAGTTTAAAACTAATTATTATTTAAAACCAATTCTAATCACTTTAATTATAAATTAAAGTTTACTATCTTTATTCTAATTTAAATTGAATTTAAATCAACTTTCAAAATCATTTTCATTCACATTAAATTCAAGATACAATTATTTAAACAATTCCAATTTTAATTTCAAATAACCATTATATTTGAAATTCAAGTTATTTAACTTATGAAATTTACTTTTTGATATTTAAAATCAACTAAATATTCCAAATTCAAATGGATGAAATTCCGAGTTGTTACATTTATCGCTTACTTGGTTTTGGTAAAATTCAATTTTACTTTGTCAAGAGTTACTCAATTGTTAATCGGGCTTTTAACCGAGCAGAAGTCAACAGAAGTTAGAAAGGCAAAACAAAGAGGTAAAGACTCGAAATCTTAGAGGCACACTTAGATGAAGCATATAAATAACTCGGAGAAGTTTCACCAAAAAATAGGCTAAGAAAATAGCTCAGCACCGAGTTATTTAACTTGGGGCCGAGTCATTTTTACCCCCCTAAAACTCCTCTCCAACTTCATGCAAATTACTATCTACCCATTATACTCATGAGACGGTGTTTTCCCAAAGTTTGGACGATCAATTCCAAAGGTTGAAGAGAAGAAAGCTCAAATTGAAGAATAACTCTAGTGATGATGAAACGATCACTAGAATCAACCAATAATCAATGAAAATAGCATGGGACACACCAATATAAAGTTAGAAGAGTAGTGTAAAAAGTTGGAGAAATTTCCACTTAAGGAAATTACTCGGCACTGAGTTAAATGATTCAGTACTAAGTTATTCCTATCACTTTGTGGACCCCAAGATTTTTTGTGTGACCTTGGGCTGATGTCTGGACTCTACTACAAGCAGGCTTCTGACCCAACACACCTGTTTCCTTATAAATACAAACCATAGTGTAACCAAAATAGGACCTTCTCCCTACTCTTTCTTCTTCACTCTTGATCTGGGACTCCATTTCTCTTCACCATCTTCCTTCCTTACAATAGCCACTAAGGCAACTACTATTGGCGGTTCTAGGCCTTAGAGCTTGTCAACCTCTTATACTTGTGACTCTAATTCCTTGTAATCTCATACAAACTATCTCAAATCCTTTATCAACAAAAATATAAAGTGGACGTAGGCCAGAGATTGCCGAACCACTATAACAATCTTATGTCTCTCCGTTCTTCTTTTATTTTTGATACTATCTGCTAGATCTAGGTTATACAGGTTACCTACAACTCAACTTTGGCGTTGATCCATTTTTGGCGTCAACATTTTAGTGCTTTCACTGAGAATAATAAATCCAAGCTTAGATCTAGCTTGCTATTGTGGATTTGGAATCCAGTTGTTAGATCCAGAAAATCCGCTTGAAGAAGTTGAAGAGTTTTAACAAAAAGCCATGGCACCAATACGATCTAATAGATCCTCAGGAGCTATGGCTGGTAGGGATGAAGGGAATGCTGACCAAACCGAAGTCAACAATCAAAAAGCAATTCTGGGATCCTCTGCTCTTCATGAAGTAGTAACCGGGGGAGAGTTTGATAAGATAATCCATGAACTCGACCAGAAGATGGCGGATAGCCAAAAAGCTCTTATGGACAAGATGGATGGTTTGCTCAATCTTCAACCCCGAACTACCAAGAAAGTTGGAAGAGAACTTCTCCTGCAATAGAACAAGAGAATCTTTGGTTTCTAGCCTAAATAGGAGAGATGGAAAGCAAAAGTAGAAGGAAGTAACTACCGGAGTTATAGGAGCAGTTATAGGAGGAAGTAGGAGTGCTCCCACCATAGGAAAACAACTCGATACCAAGCCAAAACAACTCGATACCGACCTAAATATCCTACTTGATGATGCTCTGGAGGGAGATTCATTGTTGGTTTATGACTTTGATGATGACATGCAGCTAGATGATGGTGATGTTGGGTTGAATACTGATGTTAACGGACAAAACGCTAGTACTGGAGTTCAAACTGCCATGACAAGACCAACCGTATCACGGAAATGGAACTTTACAGGAGTGGTTCTCCTAGAGAATGGAGAACCTGGACTTCAGTCGGCAAGCCGAGATCGTTTGCAGTGTCAAACACTTGGTGCAGCCCCAGACATATGACTTGTAGATTACCGTGCCAGTGAGGAGTACATCGTTGACATGGTCAAATAGTTGGTGGAAGAGAGCAGAGGCAAGAATTATGAAAACTGGGGTTCCGCACCAAGCCGAACTCCATTTGCTGAAAATGTTTTGAGAGAAGAATATCCTCGGAAGTTCACCATGCCGACAGTGCCATCCTATAATAGAACTACTGATCTTAGACAATACTTACTTAAATACAAATGACATATGGATAGAGCTAGAGCTATGGTGATGTTCGTTGTAGGTGTTTCGCTATCTTCTTGGAAGGAGTCGCTTCGATGTGGTTTACCAGGCTTGCGCCTAAATCCATATCGATGTTTGATGAGTTAGCAAAGAAGTTTCTAGAGCAGTTCAAGCTCCACATGTCATGACCGAAGGGCGTTATGTCATTGTCTGGCTTGTCACAAGGACCCAAGGAGTCACTGAAAGCTTTCTTGAACCGATTTAACATTGTTGTTATGGAAGTTAGCAATCCAGAGGAAGATCTTGTATTCATGGCACTTTTTCGAAGCAAGCACCCAAACATAGATTTTGGTAGATGGATAAAAATGAAGCAACCAACTAGCATGAAGGAATTCCATTAGAAGGAAAATCTATTTCTAAGGTTGGAAGAAGAAAATATGGTTGAAGGCAAACCCGTCGATGAGCAATCGAAAGGAGCAATTCAGAGTAACGTCACGGTCAAACAGGACAGAAATGGATTAGGAACTACTATAAGAAATGCATGGAAAGTTGCAAATTAGAAAAAGAGGAATCACAATGATGGTAAGCATGATGAAGACATGAAGCGTCCAAGGAATCTGAGACCCGAGGATTATACATCGTTGAAGGACAGTTTGAAAAACAATTGTCTTGTTACTTGAGGAACTAAGCGGTATAACAAACCATCCAAGGGGAAGAGACCGAACAATAGAAGAGGTCAGGGAAGTATTGTGCTTCCATGAAACTCACAGGCATAACACAAATGAATGTCGTCATGTAAAGGATTTAATTAAAGAATTGATAAGAAATAACAGGCTCCAATAGTATATGAAGAAACCGAAAAATGCGAACAACCTGCTGGACTCCAAGGGCAGAATACTCAAGGTAATCAACCTAGACCCAACATAGAAGGGCCAAAGTGAATATATGGAAGACTGGTCATAAATATGATCACCGGAGGACCACACCCGATGTAGAAGAGTTGGGGGGAGATGGAATGTTATGCCAGTTCTTTGAAACATGCACCATAGGAGAGTTGCTACGCGTCAAAGATGGAGCTCCGGCGAAGCAACAAAGGAAGATTAGAGATGACATTTGTTTAGGAATCGGGATACTGAAGGTGTAGAAGCATTGACTATCAAACCAATGGTGATAACGGTTGGGATTGGACCAGCAGTCGTGCATCGAGTATTGGTTGTCAATGGAAGTTCGATCTATCCTATTTTGAAAAAATTCAACCAAATGAAAATTAGCATGAAGGATGTGATCGCTTGTACAACAAAGATTAAAGGATTTACAGGTGAACCTAAACAGCCAATTGGGATGATCGACCTACTTATAGAACTCAGAGAAGGAGAACAAATGGTGGCTCTAAACCAAACCTTCATGATTGTTGATGAGTATTCTGCTTATAATGCTTTCTTTGTTCGACTGGTCCTATACAACTTTAGGATTGCTTTGGCTCCATGATGTCTCATGATGAAATTCCCAATGGAGAATGGGGTAGGAGTAGTAAGAGAAGATAAAAGTGCTATAAGGGAATGTTATGTTGCTGAATTATGTGAAGTTAAACACCATGAAAAAGGAAAGAATGTGGGGAAGACTCCACATTCAGGAACCTCAAGCATAGCAATTATAGAACCGCACATGGCTCGGGGACCATAGTTGCTTTGACAAGGCTATGCACCCTAGAAAGAAGAGTTCAGGGGAAATGCTAGTAGCACCGGCGGATATTACGGTGTTTGTCCTTGTTTACATGGACGACCCAACACGGGTCTTGAAAGTAGGTTCACAACTGGGAATCAAGATGCGAAAGGAACCAATTAACTTTCTTCGTACTAATTTGGATGTGTTTGCTTGGACACATTCTGATATGTTTGGGATATCATCAAAGATAATGTGTTATGCACTTACCACCAATCCCTAGTTCATGCCAGTGAGGCAGAAGATACGCAGCCTGGGTCCGGAGCAATCCACTATATTAAAGGAAGAAGTGGATAAGCTATTGGTCAACAACTTCATCCGCGACGCAACATACCCTAAGTAGGTGTCAAACCCTGTGTTGGTTCGAAATCGAATGGGAAGTGGTGAACTTGCATTGACTACGTAGACTTGAGCAAAGCCTGCTCGAAGGATAACTTTCCATTGCCTAGGATCGACCATCTTGTTGATAGAACTGAGGGGCATGAACTGCTCTCATTTGTGGATGCCTACTCAGGGTATAATCAAATTATGATGCATGAACCACATCAGGATAAAACTAGCTTCATCACAGACTTGGGTCTATATTGCTATCGCGTAATGTCGTTCGGTCTGAAGAACGCCAGTGCTACTTACCAAAGACTGATGAATACAGTGTTCAAGGACCAAATCAGATGAATGAAGAAAGTGTATGTTGACGACATGTTGGTGAAGTCATGAGTTTCTTGAAACCATTTGAATGATCTCTCAAAGATGTTTAAGATCCTTTGAAAGTACATAATGAAGTTAAATTTGCTGAAGTGTTCATTTGGAGTTGCTTTTGGGAAATTTCTTGGTTTTATTGTGAATGCAAGGGGCATTGAGGCCAATCTAGAGCAAAATGATGTCTTACAAATTGTTAGATCCCCGAGTATGAAGAAGGGATTACAAATTTTAAATGGAAAGATTGCTGCATTGAGCCGATTCATCTCTAGAGCGATGGATAAGTGCATACCGTTCTTTGATGGATTAAAGAAGGGTAAGAAGAACTTTGAATGGAATCAGGATTGCCAAACAGATTTCGAAGAATTACTACAACATATGGAGACACCACTGGTTCTGTCTAAACTGATGGATGGCGAGGACTTATACATCTACCTGGCGGTGTCTATAACGCATTAAGTGTAGCATTTGTGCATGAGGAAGCTAGGGTTCAACGACCCATCTACTACATTAGAAAGCGATTCACTGAAGTTGAACAAAACTACCTAAAATTAGAAAAGCTGGCATACTGCTTACTGATAGCATTTAGGAAACCGTGACTATATTTCTAGGCTCACCGGTCAAGGTGTTGACCGATCAAACCTTGAAACTGGTACTGTATCGATCCGAGACTTTGAGATGGCTTGTAAAGTGGAATATCGAGTTGAGCTAGTATGATGTTACTTACCGTCCTCGGAGAGATATTAACAGATGGGCACTGGCTGACTTCATCACGGAGTTCACTATTCAGGATGACGAGGAGGATACAATGGTCTCGGTATCTCACTGGAAATTGTTCATTGATCGCGCGTCAAACAAATTCTTCTCAAAAGTGGGAGTTGTGCTTGAAATTCTCGAAGGATGATCAATCTGTTATGCCCTGAAGTTGGAATTTCCTACCACCAACAACGAGGTGGAATACAAGGCATTGGTAGTAGGACTGAAGATTGTGAAGGAGCTGGGAATGAAAATTTTGCATATCAATAGCGACTACCAACTAGTCATTTGCTAGGTTAGAAGGGAATGTCAAGCTAAGGGCACGAAACTTGCCCCTTACTTGTTGAAAGCTTGGGAGTTACTCAACAAAATTGAACACTACATGATATCTCATATTCCTAGAGCGGAAAATATAAAGACTGATTCTTTAGCAAAGCTAGCCAGTTCCAAAAAAGAGCAACTGGTGGGATTGGTTCCAGTAGAAGTACCGACTGCTCTTATCATAGATCAAATGGATGTTGATTGGGTCCTGGTGACTACAAAAGAGGAAGAATCATGGATGACGCATATAAAGGACTAATTTCTCAAGGGAATCTCCCCAAAGACAGGAATAAGTGAAAGAAGCTCCTTTAAAAGTCACCTTGATTCATAATACATGATGGAATGCTATACAGGAGAGGATTCTCCTCCCCTTTCTCAAATGTGTATCCAAAGATGAAGCTGGGAAGATCCTTATAGAAATTTACGAAGGCATATGCGGTGATTACACTGGGGGCAGACACTAGCGAAGAAGATACTCGCAAAGGATATTTCTTGCCAACAACAAACTGAAATGCAGTAGAATACACCAGATGGTGTGTTCAATGCCATGGATTCGCAAAGATTCTGAGAGCCCCATCTTAAGAACTTATGTAGATGGTCAGTCCCTAGCCATTTGCGATCTATGGAATTGATATAATTGGCGTAATACCGATAACAAAACGAGGAGCCAAATACGCTATTGTTGTAGTTGATTACTTTACGAAATGGGCTGAAGCGGAACCGCTTGCCACAATTACTCCTAAGAAAGTAATTAATTTTGTAATGAAAAATATTATTTGCTGGTTTGGAGTACCACAAAAAATTATCACAGACAATGGGACTCAGTTTGAGAGAACTGAGTTCAAGGACTTTTGCAATTGTTACCAGATCGAGAAGAGCTTTACCATGGTAGCGCACCCATAAGAAAATGGGAAAATGGAAGTAGTAAACAAAATCATCAAATCCACCATAAAGAAATAGCTGACTAGAGCCAAAGGGAATGAGGTTGATGAGTTCCCACATGCACTACGGGTTTACAGGACAACACAAATATCAATGACTGGGCTCTCACCATTTGCATTGGCATATGGTTCAGAAGCTACGATCTAGTGGAATTGGATGTCCTTCTCATTGCAGAAGACACTTCAATCAGACAGAGAATGAATATCCACTACTCGAGTTCCTCGACCGAATCGATGAGAAGCAGGAAGAAGCTGAACGAGAGTCGCTTCTCACCAAAAAAGAATGGCATGCCACTTCAATGCTACGGTTCGCAACTGTACCTTTGAAGTGGGGGATTTCATCCTAAAATGAATCTTCCCAAGTACAGGAGCACTTGGCCCAAACTGGAAAGGACCTTACGTGATTGACCAGAAGCTTGGAGACAGAACATTCAAGCTGGCTACAGTAGATGGAGTTCCATCCCGTGTGCTTGGAACAACACCTCGCAGTGGCACTACTATATCTAGTTTTCCTTATTGTCCTAAATAAGTCATCCAAGGACACCTAGGGCATTGTAAATAAGCAGGACTTTCCATCTCTTATATTTATCACTAAAGTTAGCTTCCTGAACCAATGGAACCGTGTTCACATAAGCAAAACCGCCAAGTCGACGGAGAAAATCAACTCAAACTGCTGGATCGATAGGGAAAATCGATCCCAATATTCTAAGAACCGACGTTTCTCCGACAATGTTGTGAAGGTCCAAACTATCGAGTCGACCGGAAAAATCGACTAAAACTGCCAGATCGTTGGGGAAAATGGATCCCAACCTTCTATGAACCGACATTGCTCCGACAACATCGAGAAGTTCCAAATCGACGAATCGACGGGGAGAATCGACTCAAACCACCGGATCGATGGGGAAAATCGATCCATGCCTTATGAGAACCGACGTTGCTCCGGCAACATTGGGAAGGCCCAAAATTGCTTGGTCGATGGTCAAATTAACTCCTACATCCTAATAATGGTTGTTGCCCCGGCAACATTAGTAAGTTTCAAACTGCTGAGTCAATCAGAAAGTCGACTCAAACCTCTCAGAACTTAGTATCCCCCAAAGATAGGCGATGAAAAAAGGAATTACCCGAAGTCCAGAGATAGGCAACGTTGAGAAGAAATCAATGGAGTTGAGCTGTTCGCATACAAGTTTCCAAAGATAGAAACGGGTGCATGACAGGGATCTCAACACTGAACTTAGAAGAATTTCTTATGATGAAAGGCGATGATGACACGTCTTTTTGATACATCCATCCAGAATGACATTGGCTGATGATGCCAACTTAGATGAATTCAAATGTAGCCAATGAATTGGCGGCATTAAAATATAATGGTTGGAATCAAGCAAAAAAAGTCATTAGTTTCCGAAGATAGGAACTACCATGCAAACTAGACCGAGGGCAATTGAATAAAGTCCTCATGACATCTGATCCCTTATCGATGCTTGAAATTTAACATACAACCCTATGGACATGGGCACATTTGTCGACACTTGGTCAAAATGAACTCGAGCAAGCCCAAACATGAATAGCCGTAGAGTTGGCTAAAATTTCAAGACCTATTACGCCAAACATAGTATTTTGGTGGACAAAAACAGAGTTAAGAAATGAATATACTAAAATAATTAGAAGAATATTATTTACATGCACATAGTTGCGGTAAATAAACATATTGTACAGAGATAGAAGTATATAATACAGGAAATTGCAGTATAAGCAATCATGTTATATACACAAGCGGTCAACCATAAATAGGTGAAGCATAAGCAGGGGTCATACTCGCACAACCTGGGCCTTTTTAAAGCAGAAGGACAAAAGATATAGACTCAATAACAACAACAACACACGAAAAAATGACTCGGCTTCCCTATCCTACTACGCCTTCTACTTCTTGCCACTTCGGCTGCCTTTGGCAGTCTTACTCGGACGGGTCAGGAGTTTTTGCCTCCCTTTGGATTCCCCACCAAGAGGATTGTTGCCTTCTAAATGAGTGGATTCTTCGCCAAGTGGTAGAACCAACCTCCTCGGATTTGACGACGGGGTCATCAGTGTTCTTTGGCGGCCTGGTCTTGAAAGTGGGAACTTTTTAATGGGAGCTTGTATGTAACGACCTTGAAATTCCGACCCAATTTTAAAATTTTGAATCCATTATTTTAACATAAAATGTGAAACTTACCTACGATTTCAATTAGCTTCTAAACTTTGTTTATAAATTGCGCCTAGATGGTTATAGATATGGGTAAAGTTTCGTCGGAAAATACCGCAGTAAATTTCGTTCGCGTTATTTCACATCAGTTCATTTTAAACGCGGAAAATTTTAATCTTCCGAATCGGAATATTTTTACGTAGAAAAATTCTAAACCATCTTCTGACCAAGGCGCCATTTTTCGTTTTTCAAAATTCGGACATCTTTAGCTCCGTCGATCTTATTCTTCTGCGTTTTGCTGCATTTCCCATAATAGAAAATTTTCGAATTTTATAATTTAAGCATACCACTGATATTTATATACCGACGGGTTCGCCTCGTCGCGCTGATCAAAATGGTATATTTATTTGTATCAATCGGGGTTCGGCGTTGCAAATTATAATCGTTCAACGGATTACAAACTGGTTCGTTACGCTGTACAGACCGGTACCTCATTTATCTACCCTGTTGGAATTCTAGGAGCCTTGACTATTCAGCTACCTAGGGAACCCAATGGACTTTGCAGTTACCAAGGTGATTTAACGGGTGGCTTTTGAATTTTTGAACTACTTTTATAAACTAGCTTTGTCATAAGAATGCATTGGTTTGCAAATTCTGGTTACTGGTTCGTATTCATTCCCTGCTCTTTCTTTCTTCTTCTCCAAAGAAATGCCAGTTCACATTATTTTATTTTTCTTTTTTTTTGAAGCTCCCCTACTGAAACTAATCAACCTCCCACCATCTGCCACCCTAACACCCACCAGCCCAGTCCGACCTCCCCATCCGCCCAGTCCGCCAATGCCAGTCCGCCCGCCACCAACGCCAGCTACCCACCTCGACCAGCCTCCCACCAGCCTAGTCCGACCTTCCCATCCTACCCAGTTCCGCCTCCCGCCTGCCTCCCCTACCGCCCCTTCCCAGTCCGCCTTCCACCCGCCTGCCGCCTCCGAATCCACTGCCCAGTCAGCCCACCAGACCCCAGTCTCAACCCGAAACCCAAACCCCGGCCTGCCACCCACTCCCACCCAGTCCGACCTCCACTTGCCCAGCCGCGCCCTGCCACCCAACCTCTGCCTGACCTCGCCCACCTGCCCAGTCCGACCTGACCCACTCCAGCAGCCCAGCCCACGCCCTGACCCCGTCCGACCTGACCCACTCCAGCAGCCCAGCCTACGCCCTGACCCAGTCCGACCATCCGCCTCCGCCTTCCACCAACAGTCCGCCGAACCCACCACCACAGCCCACGTCCACCCACCAGCCTGCAACCGCCTCCTCCGACCACCGCGACATCCCCTGCCACCGTCACCGCCGTGCCTCGCCTTGGCCGCAACCATATTCCATGTAACGACCCGTAAATTTCAACTGTTTTTATAACGTAATTAGTTGAAATTTTGTGAAATTTTAAACGATAAAATTTTGAAATAAAAATTTAATATTTGAAATACGTCTAGTTAAACATAGCAACTGGTAAATTTTCGTCCGAAAATATGAAAGTTTATTTCGCGCGAAAATTCACTTCAATTTAATCAGTTAAAAAGCGGTGAAAATAAAATGTTTCTGAAACTTAAATATTTTTATATAGAAAAATTCTAAACCATCTTCTGAGCAAAATGTCAGTTTGTCGTTTTTCCAAATTCGGACATCTTTGGCTACGTCGATCTTATTTTTCAGCGTTTTTCTTGCATTTTCCGCCAGTAGAAAAATTTGAATTTTTATAATTAAGTCGTACCGCTAATATCTGTATACCGTTTTGATCGTCTCGCCGCGCTGATCTCAATGGTATATTTATTTCTGTATTTTGAGATCCGTTAGCGACGGAAACACTAAATTATTCGTTGTATCGGTACCGCGAAATTGCGACTTTATTTTTCTTCAGTTTCAAAATTTTAAAAAAAAACGTGTTGTGCAATCAAGATATCATTTACTTTAATAATTTATTCTACGGGATTCAAGGGACAGCGGTTAACATTTCCATTATTTCTATTTATTTTCAAACGTTCCATCTTTCATTTTTCTTTTCTGGGAACCATGCTCATGTCCCATTCTATATCTTCCACTTTTCTGGGAACCATGCTCATGACAGCTGTTCATTTCTCTTTCAAAACCTCTCCCCTCCTTTCGTTTTCCAGAAAGAAAATTTTCATTTGTTGCTTCTTCCCATTCTCTTTTTCCAATGTTTGTCTAGCCTTCATCCTTCACCGCCTCCTGCCCACCGAATCCGCCACCACCCGCGCTAGCCAACCGCAGCCGCTTTTCACTACCGCGTCTCCGTCTTCCCACCACACAGCAGCTTGCCCTGCCCTCTCTTTCAGTGCCTGCCTTTGCCTTGGCCATCAATGCAACCCACTTCGCCTCTTGCCACCACCGCCTATCATCCACCTCCAGATCCACCTCCACGTCCTCAAGCGCCTCCACTTCACATCGACCCCACCGCTCATCTTCGCCACCTCGCCTTCCTCCCCACCATCCAATAGCAATCGAGCAACAAGTGCAGCCACGCCATGAGTTCAACCCGCCCACTCACGCACCCGAGCACCACCTTTCCCCTCACGACTTGACCTGCCGCCTCACCTCCTTCATGAGCCTGCCCCTCCTCTTCTTTTGCACGTGTATAAGGTAAATCTATATATACATTTAAAGTAAAAAAAACAAATTGTAGATGTATGTGTCAGTTTACATCATGTATATGCTAGTGATAGTTACTTGTTAGTTATATACCAAGTGCGTCAGTATATGTATGTTGAGTAACACCTATATTTGCATGTTAGCTTAGAAAAGTTATATAGGTTAGTTTACTGTTAGTTATATAGGTTAGTTAAATAAGTATTATATGTATAGAAGAATAATGTTAAATCCTTATTGTATATAGATCTGCTGCATTTGTCTTCATGTTTATATTGTTCGCATGACAATGATTACGGTATGTGACATATATTTGAACTGTTAGTGTGTAAATATTAGTTATAAAGTTAGTAAAATAAGTTATATGTTGCATATTAGATTCGGTAAATGTCTGCATAAATTGGGTTTTAGAAAAAACATGTGATAGTATTTTTCATATATTTGGGTTACTAAAACGTAGTTTGCTCTTTGAAAAAAAAAACAAAAGTGTTGTCCCTCTCCTATAAGCACAACCGTCTCCCCTTATATATTCATAGTAAGTATATATAAAGCTTTTGGTTGCATATACAATTTTATATATATATACGTCCGTCAGTATTGTATTTAATATGAGCAAGTAGGAGCATGCCGTTTCGTTGCTTTTGTAAGATTCATATAGGAAGGTTGGTACACAAAAAGTAATTCGCATACATATAGTGTTTTGTTAATACATAGTAGATCAATTTATAAAAGAAATATTGTTTTACAGTACAAAGTAAAAAAAAGTTGTGCATATTTCAATATATAAGTCTGCATTTGCTTATTTCATATACTCGGTCTGTGGGCTCATGCGGAGTGTCATTTTTATATAACATATGTAGGTATAGTTGCAGATGTAATCTGTAAGTATTTGAGTACATTAGTCTATTTTTAGCTTGTCAGTTTTTGAAGTATATAAAAAAAATGTTAGCGATGCAAGTTAGTATATAGTTACAGTATATATAAGTGTAGAGTAAGTGAACAGTAGGCTCTGTGAAAAAAAAGGGTACATATAGGTTTACATATTTATATCAAATAGTTTCGCATGTACCATTTACTGGCTAGTAGGTATATGTTCTGTTTGATCATTTGTAAACTAAAGTGAGTGTGTGTTTTGACTTAAAATATAACATATATTTAGTTCGGGTTTTATCCAGTTCTGATTTGATTTCGTCAGTTCCTTATTTATCAGCTTTGACCGTCAAATTCGTGCCATTTTGCTTGGATTCGTAGCCTATCTCAATTTCATTGTCTATCCTCTCTAGCCTCGAAAGGTGAGCACTCACTCACGATTAACGTTCTTTTATTTATTAAATTTGATTTCAATTGAAACGACAATTGAAATATGCTGCTGTTAGATATTTACACTGTTATCACCTGTATCAGTTCACCTGTGACATCTGACACCATTATTTGTTATATATGCAATGATAATCCAGTTTGGTTGTTAATTGATTGATTGTTGATGTTTATATTGGATGTTAAATTGTTAATGTTAAAAAGATAAATAGTATGCAATTGAAATTGATATAGGATAATTAAATGTAAAAATTTGATTAACTGACATTTGTATAATATGACCCCTTTAACTGTTGAATTTATTGACACGTAGGATTTGTTTAATTACATTTTGAATCACTGAATGTATGTTGTTAAATTGATGATGTATGAAATTGTAAATAGATGACAAGTGAAAACCCGTAATGTAATAATCTTTAATCTACATGAAATGATAGTGTAGATTCTAGAAATAATTATATTAATTCGTACAAATAACAATGCGAATTAATACGGTTATTTCGGGATTATTTGAATTGATTATTGGATTGTTATTGATTGTCGTTATTGCTTGTTTATTTACTTTGACACCATCCCAGTTATCACACTGCAAGTTCCCTTAACTATGCTTTGATTTGAATTGAAATGGAATCGGGTTGAAATGATAAATACCCAAATTGAACTTTGACCTAGGATAGAGAATTAAATAAAACCCGATTGGTCAATAATTTGATTTAAAAATAAACGAAGATTTTATTTGAATAATAATATGGTTTTGAAATGAAGTTGAAATTTGAATTTTAATGAAAGGAAAATGTTAATGTTTAATAATCTGAAACAAATATTAAAAATGTAATTGATGAAAGAATGTTGTTTAATTTGAGAAATGATTGAATTAAGTTTGAAATTATAATTAAGTTTGAAATTATTAATTTTGAAATTATTTAATAATTAAGTTTGAAATTATTTAATAATTAAATAAGATTGAATTATTTAATGATTAAATTGAATTGAATTCTTTAAAATTGAACTTTTGAATAAGTGAATTTTTCTTCGTAAATAATTGAAAATTGAGTTTCTTTATTAATTAAGTTTTGGAAATTATTTAAGGAAGTAAATAAGTGAGATTGAATTTCTTTAACAAGAAATGAAAATGTGATATTTTCGGAATTAATGTAAGACTTGAAATGTAAAGAATTTGGTTTGATGGATTTAATTTAATTAAATTTGTAAGTTTTGATATAATGAAGTTGAATTTAAATAATGGATTTAATGAATTGGAAATTTAATAGAAATTGTTTTGAATGGAAAATTTACTTAATAAATATTGAATGAAATCGATAAATGAGTTTAAATTGATTTGAATGTTAAATTAAATTAATTTAAATGATTTCGAAATGAAACTTATATACGAACTTGAATCAATATTTGAATGGTTTTAAATAAAGATTGGAATTGAATTATAAGGTTTTGAAATGGTAATTTGGAAGTTTTGAAACGAAAATTTTGGAAATTGATTTCGAAAGACAAATGAAATGTTGATTTACAAATTCTAATTGAAATTGAATTTGATTTGGTTTGGAAATATATAAACGACCAATCGGTGAAATAATTTCGAAGGTTATTAAAGAGACCGGATTCGGTTATGGATATACTCTCTATCTCAACCGAAAACCACTTTAATAACTATGCGCGGAGTGATGATCCAGAATGAAGTGGTTGGAATGATGTACGTGATGACTGAAGAAAGAGAACGATAATGGATAGCCTTGACACTTGTGTCAAATTGGAAATGACTAAAACAGGAGCTGTGCCGGGCCAATGGAGGATTAGCTACCTCAAGTGGACACACTTCTTCGAACTACTTATACTTGTTGTCGATTGGTGCACCCTTGATTTTGGGAGTGTTGTTTCACGGTGTTGCGGGCACTGCGGCGTTGCGTTCTCACCAGTACGGATCAGGCGAACGGTAGTATCACTACCTTGGGTATTGCCTCATGTGCCTTGTCATACTTGTATTCCATTTATGCGCGACCACTACGATTTTGATTTGTACCTTTAGTATATGGATTGCCCTCTGGTGACTTCCGGTTTTGGGGAAACTACGGTCTTGTATATGCTTTTAGGAATAAAAATGTGTTAAGGGTGGAATGGGCCATGAATTAACACTATTTTGATATCTTTTATATTACTGATAGACATTATCTACTTATCGTACATTACTACATAGTAGATAGTTTAACGGATCCTTAAAGGATGGTTATTCCGACATCCTTTGAGTTACTTGTATTTCAATTGCTATTTCACTTGAGTTGGATTTATTAATATAAGAATGTTAATCCTGACTCGAGTGTTTTGTATTTTGCTTTACGCTCGGGTCAGACTGAGTGTACCAGTATTCGAGACTCACCTTTGAAAGTTGGAGCTTTGCTTGAAGATCCAGCCATCTATTCTGTTTTAGTATTCGATGATTCCAGTGATGTATTCTGATTTGTATCTGATGTATCATATTACTCTTCTGTTGTATCTGGTTTAACTCTGATGTAACTTATACATTTATATAGTAGCTTCATGAACTACTGTCTCTTTTATTTCCGCTGCATTTATTACTCTGTGTCTGTGATCTGTGATTATTTATTTACTGTATATGTTCAGTTTTGCCAATTTAAATTAACAACGTGGTATTTTGAGCAATTCAACTCCGGCATGAGTGTCTACCTATACACTTATAATGGATGCGAATGGTCCAAAATAGCGGGTCGTTACAGTTGGTATCAGAGCCTTGGTAGCTCTAGGCAAAACTCAACATATATAGTAAATGTATTTACAGAATCACTCTCATTCGAGTTTCAATCTCTCCAGTTGACTCAATTCCTTTGAATTTTGGAACGTTTCCCTCGGTTATGAAATTCATTCGTGTCCTTCACTATTCGTCTTCTCTCAATTCTGGAGCACCCCATAACTCCATTTTGAATGATATCTATAATAGATCGGCGGTCTCGCCAATCTTCGAATGATTCGTAAAGGAGCAAAACTCCTTTACAATTGGCATTGATTTACCGGAGATTTCTGTATCCTCGGTTTACGATGCTATCTATTTCCTGCTATACCTGAATTCTAATTCTTGAGATCGAATGTCGATTTACCTCGGAATTCTACACCGATCTTATTTTTCAAGTTACGGTCGACACGGTTAAGGTTGCCCGCGATTTATATAAACTTATCCATCGCCTTATATTGTTATTTAATTATCTCGTCTTTGTTCAAACCTATCTTCAAATCGAAATTCTCTTTGATTTAAGTCTATCAAAAATTTGAATCCCTATTCTTGCTTTGAAATCCATTATTGTATCGTTAAGTAGGAAGTGTATTGAAAATTAATTTTAAAATATCGTTTTCAAATTTGATAAATAAAATAAAAGTTTTGTATGATTATATTATATATAAATATAAGTTTTCTGAAATTAAATTGTTAATGAATTTGTTGTCAGAAATAATAATATTTGATTTTCAATTATTGTTTTGTAAACCATTGACTATTGCATAAATATATATAAATGAATTTATAAACTTGGTTATAAATTGATTGGAATTCGAAATGATTTTAATTCAGAAATTTGAGAATTTAGTTTCCAGTGATTTCGAACTTTGGTTTTAAAATTTTAAAGTATATATTATTGAAAGTATTTTCGAATAGAAATCATTTCCAAAGAATTTTAAAATGTTGAAATCAGTGCTCTTCTCTTTGTCGTTGGAAAATAATTTCGGTGATGGCGGTCGCATCATCGACGTTCATTTTCGAGTTTCGAAGTGGAGAAACCATTCTGTAGCTTTGCTACGGTTTTGTTTTGAGAAAATATATTTTGATTAGAATTTCTTCAATATATTTTGATTTACATATATATAGGTATCTTATTTTAAATAAAAATTTAATTTGATTTGATATAAATATATTATATATATCTCTAAATTGTTTAAAGTAAATCGGAAATCTAATTCTTAAATTTTGTAAAAGGATGATTTTAATTATAAATAAAATCAAAATTTGGAATAAATATTTAAACTTGAATAATTGAATTGGGAAAATTTTATTTGTATATTGTTCAACTACATTCTAATACAACTTACCTAAATCGTTCAGAAGTTGAATATGTAATTGGATAATATATAATATAAATTGAATTTATAAATAAAATTTGAGTGTTTATAATAAATGTTATACACTAAATTTTGATTATAAAGATGTTAATAGAGTTAGATAGGATAATAAATAAACTCAGTTAATAATTAATAAATTTGTTTTGAAAGAATTAATAAATTGAAATTTGATCAACATATGAAAATACCTTGAATTTAAAAGAAATTAATAAATATAAATTAATTTAAATTGAAACTTTTATAGTTTAAATTAATTTATATGGGTTAAATATATGTGGTTAGATATATTAAGTAGAATAAATTTAACAAAATTTGGAATAAAGAAGAATTTAAATTGTTGAAATAAAATATAATTATAATAAAAGACTATTCAAATTTATGGTTTTAGAAATTGTAAATTGAAGATAATTGGATAATAAGATAATGAATTTAGAAATAGTTAAGATTGATTTTAGTGAAATCAAATGGATTAAATCAATTATTGAATATCAATTAATTTAAATTTGAATTTATATGGTTTAAATTAATTGTTATTTTGTATTTCAAATCTGTTTTTCTTTCTGGTTGTTTCTATTCTCCTACCTCGTTCCTTTTCGGGGACGAAAAGTTTTGAGTGGGGGAGAGTGTAACGACCCGTAAATTTCAACTGTTTTTATAACGTAATTAGTTGAAATTTTGTGAAATTTTAAACGATAAAATTTTGAAATAAAAATTTAATATTTGAAATACGTCTAGTTAAACATAGCAACTGGTAAATTTTCGTCCGAAAATATGAAAGTTTATTTCGCGTGAAAATTCACTTCAATTTAATCAGTTAAAAAGCGGCGAAAATAAAATGTTTCCGAAACTTAAATATTTTTATATAGAAAAATTCTAAACCATCTTCTGAGCAAAATGTCAGTTTGTCGTTTTTCCAAATTCGGACATCTTTGGCTACGTCGATCTTATTTTTCAGCGTTTTTCTTGCATTTTCAGCCAGTAGAAAATTTTGAATTTTTATAATTAAATCGTACCGCTAATATCTGTATACCGTTTTGATCGTCTCGCCGCGCTGATCTCAATGGTATATTTATTTCTGTATTTTGAGATCCGTTAGCGACGGAAACACTAAATTATTCGTTGTATCAGTACCGCGAAATTGCGACTTTATTTTTCTTCGGTTTCAAAATTAAAAAAAAAACGTGTTGTGCAATCAAGATATCATTTGCTTTAATAATTTATTCTGCGGGATTCAAGGGACAGCGGTTAACATTTCCATTATTTCTATTTATTTGCAAACGTTCCATCTTTCATTTTTCTTTTCTGGGAACCATGCTCATGTCCCATTCTATATCTTCCACTTTCTTTTCTATTATAAATGATGACAGCTGTTCATTTCTCTTTCAAAACCTCTCCCCTCCTTTCGTTTTCCAGAAAGAAAATTTTCATTTGTTGCTTCTTCCCATTCTCTTTTTCCAATGTTTGTCTAGCCTTCATCCTTCACCGCCTCCTGCCCACCGAATCCGCCACCACCCGTGCTATCCAACCGCAGCCGCTTATCACTACCGCGTCTCCGTCTTCCCACCACACAGCAGCTCGCCCTGCCCTCTCTTTCAGTGCCTGCCTTTGCCTTGGCCATCAACGCAACCCACTTCGCCTCTTGCCACCACCGCCTATCATCCACCTCCAGATCCACCTCCACGTCCTCAAGCGCCTCCACTTCACATCGACCCCACCGCTCATCTCCGCCACCTCGCCTTCCTCCCCACCATCCAATAGCAATCGAGCAACAAGTGCAGCCACGCCATGAGTTCAACCCGCCCA
The DNA here is from genome assembly GCA_030737815.1 of Allium fistulosum. NCBI lineage: Eukaryota > Viridiplantae > Streptophyta > Magnoliopsida > Asparagales > Amaryllidaceae > Allium > Allium fistulosum. Next base: position 426,556,005 of record CM060902.1, read on the forward strand.
CTCACGCACCCGAGCACCACCTTTCCCCTCACGACTTGACCTGCCGCCTCACCTCCTTCATGAGCCTTCCCCTCCTCTTCTTTTGCACGTGTATAAGGTATATCTATATATACATTTAAAGTAAAAAAAAACAAATTGTAGATGTATGTGTCAGTTTACATCATGTATATGCTAGTGATAGTTACTTGTTAGTTATATACAAGTGCGTCAGTATATGTATGTTGAGTAACACCTATATTTGCATGTTAGCTTAGAAAAGTTATATAGGTTAGTTTACTGTTAGTTATATAGGTTAGTTAAATAAGTATTATATGTATAGAACAATAATGTTAAATCCTTATTGTATATAGATCTGCTGCATTTGTCTTCATGTTTATATTGTTCGCATGACAATGATTACGGTATGTGACATATATTTGAACTGTTAGTGTGTAAATATTAGTTATAAAGTTAGTAAAGTAAGTTATATGTTGCATATTAGATTCGGTAAATGTCTGCATAAATTGGGTTTTAGAAAAAATATGTGATAGTATTTTTCATATATTTGGGTTACTAAAACGTAGTTTGCTCTTTGAAAAAAAAACAAAAGTGTTGTCCCTCTCCTATAAGCACAACCGTCTCCCCTTATATATTTATAGTAAGTATATATAAAGCTTTTGGTTGAATATACAATTTTATATATATATACGTCCGTCAGTATTGTATTTAATATGAGCAAGTAAGAGCATGCCGTTTCGTTGCTTTTGTAAGATTCATATAGGAAGGTTGGTACACAAAAAGTATTTCGCATACATATAGTGTTTTGTTAATACATAGTAGATCAATTTATAAAAGAAATATTGTTTTACAGTACAAAGTAAAAAAAAGTTGTGCATATTTCAATATATAAGTCTGCATTTGCTTATTTCATATACTCGGTCTGTGGGCTCATGCGGAGTGTCATTTTTATATAACATATGTAGGTATAGTTGCAGATGTAATCTGTAAGTATTTGAGTACATTAGTCTATTTTTAGCTTGTCAGTTTTTGAAGTATAAAAAAAAATGTTAGCGATGCAAGTTAGTATATAGTTACAGTATATATAAGTGTAGAGTAAGTGAACAGTAGGCTCTGTGAAAAAAAAAGGGTACATATAGGTTTACATATTTATATCAAATTGTTTCGCATGTACCATTTACTGGCTAGTAGGTATATGTTCTGTTTGATCATTTGTAAACTAAAGTGAGTGTGTGTTTTGACTTAAAATATAACATATATTTAGTTCGGGTTTTATCCAGTTCTGATTTGATTTCGTCAGTTCCTTATTTATCAGCTTTGACCGTCAAATTCGTGCCATTTTGCTTGGATTCGTAGCCTATCTCAATTTCATTGTCTATCCTCTCTAGCCTCGAAAGGTGAGCACTCACTCACGATTAACGTTCTTTTATTTATTAAATTTGATTTCAATTGAAACGACAATTGAAATATGCTGCTGTTAGATATTTACACTGTTATCACCTGTATCAGTTCACCTGTGACATCTGACACCATTATCTGTTATATATGCAATGATAATCCAGTTTGGTTGTTAATTGATTGATTGTTGATGTTTATATTGGATGTTAAATTGTTAATGTTAAAAAGATAAATAGTATGCAATTGAAATTGATATAGGATAATTAAATGTAAAAATTTGATTAACTGACATTTGTATAATATGACCCCTTAAACTGTTGAATTTATTGACACGTAGGATTTGTTTAATTACATTTTGAATCACTGAATGTATGTTGTTAAATTGATGATGTATGAAATTGTAAATAGATGACAAGTGAAAACCCGTAATGTAATAATCTTTAATCTACATAAAATGATAGTGTAGATTCTATAAATAATTATATTAATTCATACAAATAACAATGCGAATTAATACGGTTATTTCGGGATTATTTAAATTGATTATTGGATTGTTATTGATTGTCGTTATTGCTTGTTTATTTACTTTGACACCATCCCAGTTATCACACTACAAGTTCCCTTAACTATGCTTTGATTTGAATTGAAATGGAATCGGGTTGAAATGATAAATACCCAAATTGAAATTTGACCTAGGATAGAGAATTAAATAAAACCCGATTGGTCAATAATTTGATTTAAAAATAAACGAAGATTTTATTTGAATAATAATATGGTTTTGAAATGAAGTTGAAATTTGAATTTTAATGAAAGGAAAATGTTAATGTTTAATAATCTGAAACAAATATTAAAAATGTAATTGATGAAAGAATGTTGTTTAATTTGAGAAATGATTGAATTAAGTTTGAAATTATAATTAAGTTTGAAATTATTTACTTTGAAATTATTTAATAATTAAGTTTGAAATTATTTAATAATTAAATAAGATTGAATTATTTAATGATTAAATTGAATTGAATTCTTTAAAATTGAACTTTTGAATAAGTGAATTTTTCTTCGTAAATAATTGAAAATTGAGTTTCTTTATTAATTAAGTTTTGGAAATTATTTAAGGAAGTAAATAAGTGAGATTGAATTTCTTTAACAATAAATGAAAATGTGATATTTTCGGAATTAATGTAAGACTTGAAATGTAAAGAATTTGGTTTGATGGATTTAATTTAATTAAATTTGTAAGTTTTGATATAATGAAGTTGAATTTAAATAATGGATTTAATGAATTGGAAATTTAATAGAAATTGTTTTGAATGGAAAATTTACTTAATAAATATTGAATGAAATCGATAAATGAGTTTAAATTGATTTGAATGTTAAATTAAATTAATTTAAATGATTTCGAAATGAAACTTATATACGAACTTGAATCAATATTTGAATGGTTTTAAATAAAGATTGGAATTGAATTATAAGGTTTTGAAATGGTAATTTGGAAGTTTTGAAACGAAAATTTTGGAAATTGATTTCGAAAGACAAATGAAATGTTGATTTACAAATTCTAATTGAAATTGAATTTGATTTGGTTTGGAAATATATAAACGACCAATCGGTGAAATAATTTCGAAGGTTATTAAAGAGACCAGATTCGGTTATGGATATACTCTCTATCTCAACCGAAAACCACTTTAATAACTATGCGCGGAGTGATGATCCAGAATGAAGTGGTTGGAATGATGTACGTGATGACTGAAGAAAGAGAACGATAATGGATAGCCTTGACACTTGTGTCAAATTGGAAATGACTAAAACAGGAGCTGTGCCGGGCCAATGGAGGATTAGCTACCTCAAGTGGACACACTTCTTCGAACTACTTATACTTGTTGTCGATTGGTGCACCCTTGATTTTGGGAGTGTTGTTTCACGGTGTTGCGGGCGCTGCGGCGTTGCGTTCTCACCAGTCCGGATCAGGCGAACGGTAGTATCACTACGTTGGGTATTGCCTCATGTGCCTTGTCATACTTGTATTCCATTTATGCGCGACCACTACGATTTTGATTTGTACCTTTAGTATATGGATTGCCCTCTGGTGACTTCCGGTTTTGGGGAAACTACGGTCTTGTATATGCTTTTGGGAATAAAAATGTGTTAAGGGTGGAATGGGCCATGACTTAACACTATTTTGATATCTTTTATATTACTGATAGACATTATCTACTTATCATACACTACTACATAGTAGATAGTTTAACGGATCCTTAAAGGATGGTTATTCCGACATCCTTTGAGTTACTTGTATTTCAATTGCTATTTCACTTGAGTTGGATTTATTAATATAAGAATGTTAATCCTGACTCGAGTGTTTTGTATTTTGCTTTACGCTCGGTTCAGACTGAGTGTACCAGTATTCGAGACTCACCTTTGAAAGTTGGAGCTTTGCTTGAAGATCCAGCCATCTATTCTGCTTCAGTATTCGATGATTCCAGTGATGTATTCTGATTTGTATCTGATGTATCATATTACTCTTCTGTTGTATCTGGTTTAACTCTGATGTAACTTATACATTTATATAGTAGTTTCATGAACTACTATCTCTTTTATTTCCGCTGCATTTATTACTCTGTGTCTGTGATTATTTATTTACTGTATATGTTCAGTTTTGCCAATTTAAATTAACAACGCGGTATTTTGAGCAATTCAACTCCGGCATGAGTGTCTACCTATACACTTATAATGGATGTGAATGGTCCAAAATAGCGGGTCGTTACATTCCATTTCATTCCGTTGTATATATATAGAAATATATATATGAACTGCTATATCTTGAAGCAGTAGTTACTTTTGAAATTTCTGGTTACTAACATACAGTGTTTTGCTGTGTTTTGTTCCAACTACAGCTTCAGAGAATTAGGCTTCCACTCAGCTTGACGAATCGATCTAGTTCTTTGTTTTGGTATGATTATATATGAAAAATATATACTATATTGAACAAAATTGTAAATTTAATTGTTTGTTTGATTGCAGTTTGTGTTCGCCTTTTTGTCGTACTTGTTAGTGCCTCTTATCTATTCGTCTTCGTGCTTCGTCGTCAAATCTCTAACCACGCAAGGTGAATATTTCATTCACGACTCAATCTATTATGCTACGATAATCAAGTGATAGATGTTGTTGATATTAACTTGGATGTTAATGGTTGATGTTAAATTGTGATTTGAAGTTGGTTTATGGTAAATAGTTGTGACACTAAATTGTTATGTGATGTTGAATTTGGTCGTTAATATAAGTGATGATTAATATGAAATTGAAGTTGATATAGGATAGTCAACAATTTAAAATAGAATATATATGTTGAACTTGACCCCTTTTAATGTTAAATAAATCAACACGTAGAAATAGTGTTAACTACACTTTGGACCATTGAATGTGTGATTGATGTAGTAATTTGATAATAGACGCCAAGTGAAAAACCATATTGTAGTAATCTTTAATCTGCATGAAATGATAGTGTGGATTCTTGGAATAATTTTATTAATTTACATAAATAACAAATGTAAATTAATACGATTATTTCGGGATTATTTAAATAAATTGTTGAATTGTTATGTATGGTTGCTATTGATTGTTTATTTACCTTGACAACATCCCAGTTATCACACAACAAGTTTCCTTTGCTATGCTTTGTTGTTTATTTAATGATATTGGGTTGAAATGATAAATACCCAAATTGAACAACTTTGGCCTAGGATAGATAATTAAAAATGAGAAACCCGATTGGTCAACAAAAATTCATTTTGAAATTGAAATCTATTTGAAATTAAGGAATGAACTTAACAATTTGTTTGGAAATTAAGTAACGAACTTACTGGATTTAATTGCAATAAATTAATGGATTTGATTGTAATAAATTAATGGATTTGATTGTAATAACTTAATGGATTTAATTGTAATAAATTAATGGATTTGATTGTAATAACTTAATGGATTTAATTGTAATAAATTAATGGATTTGATTGTAATAACTTAATGGATTTAATTGTAATAAATTAATGGATTTGATTGTAATAACTTAATGGATTTAATTGTAATAAATTAATGGATTTGATTGTAATAAATTAATGGATTTGATTGTAATAAATTAATGGATTTAATTGTAATAAATTAATGGATTTAATTGTAATAAATTAATGGATTTAATGGTAATAAATTAATGGATTTAATTGTAATAAGTTAATGGATTTAATCGTAATAAATTAATGGATCTAATTGAAATAAGTTAATGGATTTAATTGAAACGAATTAATAAATCTATTTGATTAAATAAAACGGATTGACACATTTAATTGAAATGAGATTAAAAACAAGTAAGTTTTAGAATTTAATAATTTGAAATTTATTAGATTTGAGATTAGGTCTAAACTCGGATAAATTTAATAGATTTGAAATTTGTTATAAAATTTAATTTGAGATTAAGTAACAAATTGACTTAAGGGGAATACAAAACCAACTAAAGTTTAAGGATTCGACTTAGCTATTGAAATTGATTTAATCAAAGTTCTGATTAAATTTAATGTAACGATGAATGTGAATATGAATTAAAATCAATAGAATTTGATTTAATGATTTGAACCAAATTGACCAGTAAATTGAATCTATGGTTTATGAATTAAATTAGTAAGTAGAATTTGGATCTTGTTAAATTGAACTTGAATACTTAAGTATTGTTAACTCATGGGCTTGAACTAAACTTCATTTGGAAACATGATTTTTAAATGTTCGAAATAAATTGAATTGTGAAGTGTCAAATTTTGAAAGTCAAACTTGCAACTTGACTTTTGGACTTTGATTTGTTTAAACTTTAATATTAAATGACCATCGGGTAATTAATGCGTAGTTATTAAAGAGACCGGGATCGGATATGGACATACTCTCTGTCGATACCGAAAAACACTTTAATAACTAATATACGCGGAGTGTTGATCCAGAACGAAGTGGATGGTTTTGGTGAACGCGTTGACTGAAGAAAGAGAACGATTTTGGATGACCCCTGACATGACTAAAACAGGAGTCGCGCCGAGCCATTGAGGATTGCCATCTCTAGCGGACACACTTCTTCGATACCTTATCTATTACTTATGTGATTCGATTTGGGTGCACTCCTTGATTTGGGATTGTTGTTCCCCGGTGTTGGGATAGTAGCTGCTATGCCCAACATCAGTCCGGATCAGGCAACTACTAGTATCCTGGTTGGTATCGCCTCATGTACCTTGTCATACTGATTATCCTATTCGCGACTACTATGATTTGTTTTGTGTTATACCTATGGGGTACCCTCTGATAACCACTAGTTTACGGTGGGGTTTACGGTGCTGTATAGACTATGGCATTATAAAATGTGTTAAGGGGGATTACGGTAACGCCTTAACACTATTTTGATATCATACTTTACTGATTAGACATTATCTATTTAGCGTATTCTATTGTATATATAGATGGTTTATCGGATCCTTAAAGATGTGTATCACATTCATCTTTGAGTTGTGAACTTTATTATTTGCACCTGATTATCCTGTATAAGATTTTGAGTCCTGACTCGAGTGTTTCTTTTGTATATGCTCGGGTCAGTCTGAAGCTATCCAGTTGCTGAGCAAGGTTGGTTGAAGATGCTAAAGACTTAGCATTTATCTTTATCAGTTTATTTCTTTCCTAGTATTTGATGAACTTATGTATTGAACATCTTGTATTTCCTCTTTGTCACTTTATGTTGAGACATTGTTGTACTCCTGTAGTAGCTTCATGAACTACTATTATGATGATGTACTTTTCCGTTGCATTATTCTATGACTATTCTGTGTCTGTGATGTTGTATTGATTCTCATTTACATATATGTATTCATAATCCCATAATGATTCGTGTTTTGTATTATTTAAGTTGACATGTGTGGATTATTGTCAATTTAAATGGTCCTAATATACGGGCTGTTACATTGTAAGTTTCGAAGATGCAGGCATTACGATCACAGGTTCTTTCCTCACTTGAATCTTCTCCATGTCCTTTCTCAACTTCTCAGCCATTGTTTCATGCTCGGTCGGGTCAGAAATGCCTGTAATAAAACATCCTCCTTCAAAGAGATAAAAATGTCCTCTAAGCTCTCTAAAGCAACGATCTTCATGAAATCAGGACCTCGGGCTAAAATTGGAAACAGGAATGGATGGAAAAAATCGCATAAAGACGGTGGTTGACATGGTATAGATTGCTTCGGTCCCTGAACCATGCGTAGTTGGAGGCGGAGGATGCAATTGAAGTTGACCTACAAGTTGGAAAACATAGTGATAAAGTTTAAGGATGGATTCTCGTGAGAACTGAAGCTTTTCAAAGACAGGAGAAACAAGAGACATACCTGTAGTAGGATCCAATTGGGATACGATGAATTCACCTTGTTTAGTCCTAAGCTCCCCAGGCTGGACCACAATGGGAGGAACGTATTGTTTGTGGGAAGTACCTGTTAATAAAGTTGGAAGAATGTGAGTAGTTGCGGAGTTAACTTCCATAAAAGCAGGAATGATTGTTTCCGACACTTGAGATTTTAAAGTGGATGTTTCACCCTGACCCAAAGAGCTTGGGCCAGTAAGAGCTTTAGCAGCATTGGCAACAGCAGCAATAGCATCAAACACAAAAATTCAAATAATCCAAACCATTCAAATTTAATCCAAATATTCAAACCAAATCAATCAAACCAAATCCTAAGAGTGCGTATATACATACATACATACATACATACATACATACATATATATATATATATATATATATATATATATATGCACACATATCAAATCCGAAACTAATAACTAGACATTTCATGGAACTTCAACCCGACCATCGGACCTAAAGATTGGATCTACTTTGATGGCATCCCAATCTTCATTATCCTTGTTAATAGTGCACTCTAGATTGTTGGATGGTTTGTCCTTGATTAAGGAAGAGTTCCTCCATCGAATGATGTCAAAATGATTTTTTTGTTCCTTGATCATCTGCATTTGACTTAACTCTAAATGTCGTTGACTTATTAGGATAAAAGAGAGAATATTCATGAAAGATTGAAGAGTTTGTTCAAGATTTTCACATATTTTTTATGTGAAGAAGACATATTTGTAAAAATATGTTTGAGAATGAAAAGTGAGTATAGAATAAAATGATGAGTGAGTTTTCTAGAAGAAATAGGCTTATATTGGAGTAGAAAGTCGTTTGGAATAAATGGATGGATAGTAGTTGTTAACCCGCCTTTTTACAAGGCCGTGGACAGGCGGGTTTAACTTAATCGACTGCGCGTTCGTCGAGGTTGGTGTACGATGGATTCAGTCGACTGGATGGATGGATGACGCAATGTGCTTGGGAGATGGAAATATGATTGGATAAAGATGAATCAACTATAATTTGGGTCTAGGAAACATGGTTCGGCATTAAACATGGTTCGGCATGGTGGAGGTTCGGCACAAATGGTTCGTCTACCATTCACATTCGAATAGCATTCAAGAGTACTCGGCATACATAGAGCGTCCGGCATACATGAATGGTTCGGCATTCCAGGAGCACTAGGCATTCAGTAGCGCTCGACATCCAGGAGCGCTCAGCATTTAGAGGCGCTCGGCATTAGAGATCGTTCGGCATGATGGGCGCTCGGCATTAGAAACTGTTCGGCATTAGACATGGTTCGGCATGATGGAGGTTCGGCATTAAGGATCGTTCGGCATTGGATGGAGCGCTCGACATAAATCTCGTTTGGCATTGGATGGAGCGCTCGGCATAAATCTCGTTTGGCATTGGATGGAGCGCTCGGCATAAATCTCGTTCGGCATTGGATGGATCGTTCGGCATCAGGGAGCGTTCGGCATTGGATGGGTCGTTCGGCATACCTCACCTCGCTCGGCATTGCACCTCGCACCTCCATACCTCGGTACCTCGATACCTCGCACCTCCCCACGATCGGCATACCCACTGCTCAGGATCGGTCGGCATAATGAAGTAGGGTTCGGCTATGACCTTGATGGGCCCAAACTACTCAGGAGGCCCAACAACCTGGTTTTGCCTATAAATACAGCATATGGGTCTCCAGATGGGGGATCTTCTTCTTCTCTTCTGCTCTATGACATTTTTATATCTTAAGACTAAGGCTAGTTACCACTTTGTAACAGTAACTGATTCTTACATCGATAAAAAGAAAACTTCTGGAGTGGACGTAGGCCGGAGTTAGCCGAACCACTATAAAATCTGTTGTTCTTTACTGCTTTCATTTTAATTTTAACTATTCTTCATATTATTACTCTCTACATACATCCTATTTGTGAGCTGTGATTGGGATTTAGGTGCTTTCATCTACATTTGGGGGTTAGTGACCAATTTTGGCGCTAACACTTTGGTGCATTCACTGAGAGGGCAAGCACTCAGGGATTTTAGAGCTAGGAACTTGGACTCTAGAAAGCAATGGCTAGGCCATCAACAAGAAAGCAAGTGACAGAAAGGAGCAATCAGGAGGGAAGTCAAGAGGCTTCCTTTGGAGCTGGAGCAGGTCAAGCATCCATCTACATCACCAGAGAGGAAATGGAAGTCATGATGAAAAGACAAGAGGAGATGATGCAGGCTCTTCTTAGAGAATTTACGCAAGTAGGAAATGTGGGGGCTCAGATCCATGGAGCCAGATCAGAAGCGCTCAACCAACAAACAGAGGGAATGGTTCAGCAGGGGGCAACCCCCAATCAACATACAACTAACAATCCGGATGGAGCTGGATTCGGGGGTGCACCATCAGATAATGCTAAACCAGTTCATGGAGGGGTTCCAACTAACACCACGCAACAGGATGCTGGCAGGAATGTAAGATCAAGAGATGAAGAGTATGTACCAGAATTCCCTTGGGAACTCGGGGGGCATCCCTTGACGGACAATGCTGGATTAGCTGAGATTATCAGGCGAACCATGCGCGGGGGTTTGACCAATAGAGATCTGGAAGGAGTAAACAAGAGTCCGTTCTCTCGTGAAATCAGGATAGCTCAGAATCTGCCAGATTTCAAGCTACCTAACGTGGGAATGTACAATGGCAAGGCCGATCCAACAAATCACTTGATAAGATATACCAGACACATGGAGGTGCTGGGGGCATCGGAAGAAGTTATGGCTCGATGTTTCCCTTTATTCTTAATGGACATAGCTGCTATGTGGTTCAGGCAGCTGGAAGAAGGATCTATCGGGACATGAACAGAGTTGGTGGACAGGTTTCTGAAGCAGTTTCGGGTACATATCAAAAGGCCAAAGAATGTAATGACGCTGACATCGGTAAAACAAAGGACAAACAAATCACTTAGAGCTTTCTTAACTCGGTTCAATGTAGAGGTTGCTTCGGTGGATCGGCCGGATCCATCGATGGTTTTAATGGCGGCAGTGTAAGGAGTTAGAGAAAATTCAGATTTTAAAGTGTCACTGATACGAGACCCTCCGATGGATCTTGGGGAATTCTTTCACGAAGCTGAGAAATTCCTTCGGCAGGAAGATGCATGCTCAGATATGAAGTTAAAGGAGGTGAACACGGCTGAGGATGGAGGACCATCCAACGGAGGCTTGGAAAAAGGAAAAAGGAAGCTGGATGACGAGTTAGGAAAGGCTAGGAAGCGGGGGAGAGAGCAAAAATTCTCCACCTAAACAGGGTTGAAAGAAAGGCTGGAACAGATTTATTTGGAGACTTAGAATCGCCTTCTCTACCAATGGTCGGCTAGGAGAGAACCCTCCGAACGTGAGAGGGCATCAGGAAAACACTGCCTCTTCCACGATTTGGACGGGCACGATACCAACAGCTGCAGGCACTTAAAGGACATAATTGAGGAGCATGTAAGGAATGGACAGTTGCAACAATACGTCGAAACTCGGAATGTAGTGGTGGGGCAGGAGCTGTGCAGTTAAAGCGCTCGGTGGATTCAATGCGGTAGAGGTGCAAAAAGTCATAGCGGGGATGTAGCGAAGATATAGCGGGATATATCGGATTACTCTAAAATAGCATATAAATCCCATACTTGTTGTTTTTACAAATATATAGATAGTAATTATGTGAAAAATTAACATTCAATTGAATTATAATTAATACAAAAATAATTTTAAATAAAAATATGTGCAAATGTATTGTAAATGAACGTAAAACTGTTATATAACTTAATTTAATTTAGTAGAATATTAGAGTATTATCATTTCTAAACATATATCAAAAATTCAATGAAATTAATTAATTTCATAATTTTTATAACGTATAAATATCATTTTTCAATCCAATTTTTTATAGAAGATATAGCGGAAATAATGGAATATAGCGGAAATAACGGGATATAGCAGAAATAGCGGGGATTAAAGCGGAAAGGCTATATGTTAGGGATATATGGAAAAATCATAGCGGTAGGAATCCGCTATAAGATATATCGGAGTTATAGCGGGGATATAGCGGGGTATTAACTGCACAGGGCAGGAGCAACCACCCTCTACCTCACACAGTGATGGTACGAGGCACATGAATGATGGTCGATTGGTCATCAATTGATTGGGATATTATGAAATAAGTAGCAAACTACGGGCAAACGGCCAAGTCACTTACTCATGTATGGGGACGGAGATAGCCCCTAGGCATGCTCTGAGATGATGATAAACCGCGACGCTCTAGTTTTGAAATCTGCTTTCTCTTTTTTGGCTTGGACATTTGCTTTTTTCTAATTTGGTTTGAACTTTTGGTTTTGTTTGTTTCTTGGTTTGGACTTATATTTGGATGATTGTTTTCTGGTTTGAATATCGGTTTGGATTTTCGATATGGATTTTTTGTTTTCTGATTTGATCTGGATTTTGGATTGGCTTTCGATTGGATTTTTTATCTGGTTTTTGATAAATGGTCGTCAGGTATGGTTATACCAGGCAAAGGGTAGGTCGCTTTGTCAAAGCACGGCAAATCGACTTATTCAGGTCGTCGAGTATGGACTATGCTCGGCAAGGGTAAGGAGAGACCAGGATTCAGCCTAGGACTTAGGCCCCCATATTATCGGTTACTATTTCAGGTCATCGAGTATGGATTATGCTCGGCAAGGGTCCGGAGAGACCAGAATTCGGCCTAGGACTTAGGCCCCTATATTATCGGTTACTATTTCAGGTCGTCGAGTATGGACTATGCTCGGCAAGGGTCCGGAGAGACCAGGATTCGGCCTAGGACTTAGGCCCCCTTATTATCGGTTACTATTTCAGGTCGTCGAGTATGGACAATGCTCGGCAAGGGTCCGGAGCAACCATGATTCGGCTTAGGACTTAAGCCATGCATTACTCAACGTTCAGGGACACTGGAGTACGGTCGTCAGGTGTGGATTGTGCTTGACAAGAACCCGGAGAGGTTACAGATATGAATATCGACTATGAATGGCAGAGGATTTGGATATTGACCCGGAGAGGTCCCAAAGTCGGTTATTGGTTATTGGATATGGATGAAACATGGACTTTGGATATCATATTTGAGGCTATTCAAAACACACCTTCCAATAGCAAGGCATGTTTTGGGGGGCAAGTGTTAACCCACCTTTTTACAAGGCCGTGGACAGGCGGGTTTAACTTAATCGATTGCACGTTCGTCGAGGTTGGTGTGCGATGGATTCAGTCGACTGGATGGATGGATGACGCAATGTGCTTGGGAGATGGAAATATGATTGGATAAAGATGAATCAACTATAATTTGGGTCTAGGAAACATGGTTCGGCATTAAACATGGTTCGGCATGGTGGAGGTTCGACATAAATGGTTCGTCTGGCATTCACGTTCGAATAGCATTCAAGAGTACTCGGCATACATAGAGCGTCCGGCATACATGAGTGGTTCGGCATTCCAGGAGCACTCGGCATTCAGTAGCGCTCGGCATCTAGAAATGCTCAGCATTTAAAGGCGCTCGGCATTAGAGATCGTTCGGCATGATGGGCGCTCGGCATTAGAAACTGTTCGGCATCAGACATGGTTCGGCATGATGGAGGTTCGTCATTAAGGATCGTTCGACATTGGATGGAGCGCTCGGCATAAATCTCGTTCGTCATTGGATGGATCATTCGAAATCAGGGAGCGTTCGGTATTGGATGGGTCGTTCGGCATACCTCACCTCGCTCGGCATTGCACCTCGCACCTCCATACCTCGGTACCTCGATACCTCGATACCTCGGTACCTCGATACCTCGCACCTCCCCACGATCGGCATACCAACTGCTCAGGATCGGTCGGCATAATGAAGTAGGGTTCGGCTATGACCTTGATGGGCCCAAACTACTCAGGAGGCCCAACAACCTGGTTTTGCCTATAAATACAGCATGTGGGTCTCCAGATGGGGGATCTTCTTCTTCTCTTCTGCTCTCTGACATTTTTATTTCCTAAGACTAAGGCTAGTTTACCACTTTGTAACGGTAACTGATTCTTACATCAATAAAAAGAAAACTTCTAGAGTGGACGTAGGCCGGAGTTAGCCGAACCACTATAAAATCTATTGTTCTTTACTGCTTTCATTTTAATTTTAACTGTTCTTCATATTATTACTCTCTACATACATCCTATATGTGAGCTGTGATTGGGATTTAGGTGCTTTCATCTACATTTGGGGGTTAGTAACCAATTTTGGCACTAACAGTAGTTATTTATAATTTGAAATTTAAAAATTAGCTTTCTGCTCGTTATATATCAACATATACGCAATATGTAGGTCCACATACATACATAAATTTTCAAAACAAGAGTGCTTGCTATCATTTTTTTATCGATACCATTACATATTTATAACTTTTAGAGAGTAATAAACAATATAAGACAGTAAGAAATATATTTCATTACTTAGAATAAAAGGGTACATGGATTTCAATGAATAATAATAGAAAATACATAAAAACGACATGAATTTAAACTAAAAACCACACAATACAAAGCTAGATAAATAAGAATGCAACAAGATATGCTTAGAAAGATGTCGATGATGATGATAAAGAGCCACCAAGCTTGCGAATGATCTTGGAAAGAGAATTAAACTTTTTACTAAATGAACACTTAAGCTTCTTTTGGTTTTTAAGAAGCTTCTCTTGGTTCACTAGTATCTCTTTGTTGGTACAGTGGAATAGTTTCTCGAAACTTTCCAAAGAAGAATCCATTTCTTCCTCCTCCTCCTCTTCTTCTTTCGCTTCCATCTCATCCCCTTCTTCTTCCTCTTCTTGTTGAATTTCTTGTTCTTCATCCCATGCTAACCTTTGCCCCTTTTCGGGAAAAGTCTCATATGGTTCGAAAAATGGTGGAATATGCATAAGAGAGACGTTGTCTTTGTCGAAAACATTTCAAGGAATGAAATTTTCTCCTCTTAAATCGACATCAAAATATATAAAAAAATCTAATAATGTACACACCATGAAATAGTGTATTCTCATATTTAGAAATGTTCTTTTGAACAAAGTCGTCTAAAATGACTTGTGCCCAATTGATGTTATAATGACCATAAATAGCAAAAAGAGCTTTAAAAACTTTTTGAGTAAGGTTATTATAATTACCGGTCCTTGGAATGATACTTTATTGTAAAATGTGACTCATAAGTCTCGATTTTGGTCAAAGATTCCTGCATTTAAATTCAAGATCTTCATAATTGTCAAAAAGAATGTGAAAAACTTCACAACTTTGTTCATCAATTTGAAAAGTGGAAAGGTTAATTTCACTATATTTACAACCAAGAATATGACCCAAAAGTCCACAATTTAAAACATTAACACTACTCTAAATTTGACCTTCTTCTCCTTGACAAAATTTTCCATTTAAATTCGAATAAAACATTTTGACCAAATTTGGATAACAAATAAAATCATTTTGAGAAGATTCAATTAAAATAAGAATTTCATTTTCAAAAAAAAGATCATGTAAACTATAGGAGGAAAAATCTTTGAAATTAGCAAATCTTCTGGGAGAAACTTTTCCGAAAGTAGTATACTCCATATAGGCTTCAATAACATCTTTCTCATTAAAGAGAAAGCTTTAAGCTTTCATAGAGAGGCTTATGGTTTTAGGATTTTGACTAGAGGAAGCCATTTTTGAGTTTTTAAGGAGATAAGATAATGAAGATATATCTGAATTTTGAAACAAAGTGAGTGAATGAATGGGTAGAGATAGATTTAATTAATAGAAAGTGAAGAGCCATATTCTCTGGTCAAAAAGGTTTTTAGAACATGGAAGCAAGTGCAAAAGAGAGGAAAGTTTGAAATTTGAATTAAAATTTCAAATTTCAGTTTTCTAGCATGTATGTCAACATATGACATGGGGTGTGTCGAAATATTGCCTGAAATTTCCAAAAATAAAACTATTTTAATATATTCCTATGTATACATACTTATATACTTATATTCATCCAATATTATTATTAATCTATGTTATTCCTAAAAGTCTGTTTTTGCCGTGAAACACATATTCACATTCTCGGTATCTGGTTCATTGTCGCTAGAGGAAGTGTCTGAGTCATCCAAAATTGTTGTATAAATCTTTTTCTTTTTCTGCATGAATCATTTGCTAGTGAGAACTTTAATTTATTCTGATGTGGGCAATTTCTCTAAAAATGACCGGGTTCATCATAGTTGAAGCATCTAGTTGCAGTTCCAGATATCTTGTTCTCAGGTTTTTGAAAGTCGTTCATCTTCTATATTCTAGGAAATTTCTAAAACTTTTGGTCATGAAAGCAATTTCTTCGTCATTATCATCGTCTGAATTCCTGATAGTGAGTTATTGCGTTGAAAATGATGGATTTCTTTTATGTTGCCTTACTTTCTCTTCTGTCCTGCAACTGTGCTTCATAGGACATTAAAATGCCTATTAATTCTTCAATTTTCACGGTGCTAATATCATTAGTCTCTTCAATTGCAAGTGTCTTTTGATCCCATTCTAGAGAGATGAATTGAGGATTCTTCTAACTTGATCCACTTCAGAAAAGTTTTTACCTAATGCAACCAATGAATGCACTATATCTTGAAATCTATAGTACATATCATAAATAAACTCATTTGGATTCGTTTTGAATAGTTAAAACTGATTAACCAACATGGAAATTTTAGTCCGTTTCACTTTACTAGTGTCGTCATTGGTAACTTGCAGTGTTCTTGAAATTTCATATGCAGCCTCAAAAATAGAGACTATATTAAATTAATTTTTATCTAGTGAACATAATAGAATATTCAAGGATTCAAACTTATTCTGTTCAAGTGCCTTTTGATCAGCAGTCCATTGTGCAAAATTAGTTTGTGGTTCAGTGTACTCATTGTGTGTAACATTCCAAATATCTAAACCATTAGATTGTAAATAGATCTTCATTCTACATGAACAATAAGTTTAATTACTACCATTAAAAATTGGGAGTCTAGCAGTAGATTGCCCTTCGACAAAAGTGTTAACAAATGTACCAACTGTGTTGCTAGCCATTAAAAATTTTCAAAAATCAAATTATGAGTCTAAAGCTCTGATACAAAATGTGGGTTGTGAAATTATGGATCTTAAGGCTAATTAAACACAAAAGTGGGCGAATAGTGTTTTCTAATTTTTGTGAATCTTTTTAAAATTGTTTCAAGATTATTATTAAAAAATGCATAATGAACAATCATAGATGTAAACATAGATAAGCACAAATGCAACAAAGTAAAAAGTAGAGAATTAGAGAGGTCAAACCAGGAATTTGAATACTAGTTCGGAGTTATCCTATGCCCAGTCCTATACAATTGCTTGTACAGATTTCTTTTCAAATGCTAATATTTAAACGGCTAGAAGGCAAATCTAATTACAATCTTGATTCCGAGGCTACAAGACACACACTCCTGATTTCCAGGCTCAGGGTACACCTACTAGATTTGGACGGGCTACAAGCACACCCACTCGGATTTCTGGGCTACCAAGCACACCTAATTGATTTGAACGGGCTACAATCATACCCACGCAAATACAACTGGAGTTTGATGGTTTTTCCAAAGTCAATTTCTTGATCTTTGGATAAAATGGATCCCATAGCCTCTTGGAAAACACTTTGATCTTTGATTGAGAGCGATGATTTAAATCAGATAGTAAATAGTAGAGATTCAATATAATGAAGATTGAATTGATTTTGGTTCAAATGTAGAAGATTTGAATATGTTTTCAGTAGAAATTTTGGTAGAGTAAGAGGAGAGAAGATAAAAAGAAAATCGTTGTTAAAAATTCATTTGAAGACCCTCTATATATAGAGAATAAAAATATATGTCCATTCATGAAGAGTTACGATGAATAGATACTTCATTTCAAAATTTGAATTTCAAAGTTATGGCATGTATGTCAATATATCATTTGCATATATGTCAACATATGCTAGTGTAATTTTAAAACTTGTGTATTTTAAAATGTTTTGAAAACCTTGTACTATGTAAATAATTTGATACTTTGTAAAATAGTTTAAACATAGTTTATAAACATTTTGAAATTTAAAAAACTTTTATAAAACATTTTTAAATATATTTTAAAAATATTTTTTGTTTTGCAGATAAAGGATTTAGAAAATGGAAAATAGAGATCAAAGATTACTACCAGGGACTTTAACAATATTCCATGACTCTATACACTATATTATAGTCTTGAGATCTTCATGTTTTGGTCTTTATACTCAGGAGTCTTCATGTCCATTCTTTGAATCTTTTACACTATACAGTCTTCAATTCAATACATGTATAATATCCTGCACTATATACTATATAATTTGGCAAAACATTAGTATCCACATTTATATGAGTGTTTTATTGTTATCAAGGTTGTTATCATCAAAATCAATAACTGTGGTATTAACACTCTCTGGTAAACTTAATCAAATCATCCTCCCTCTCTTTTATCATCCACTCGAAAGCAGCTCTTTCAGATTCAAAGGATTGAATATTGGTGTAGTTAACCTTGTTTACTTCGAAAAGAGCGGTGCAAAGTTTCTTCCTCTTATAACCGTCGTCGATGCCCAGCTCGACGGTCTTTAAATTTTGCATCAGCACCTCTTTTGGCATATCGGAGATGTCTTGGTCAATTTTCATGCCGTGCAAAAAGAGTTGTGGGAATGCGGCTTGCAAGCATGGAGGACCGGACAAAAGAGTGGATGAAATGAGCAGAGACTCCTTTCGAAGTAGGCGGGACTATTGAAATCATAGCTTGAGATGCCGGAATTTGTTGAGTTGAAGAAGCTTGAGCCTGTGTATGAGGTGGAACATCAGCATTAATAAGACCATGGCATGTCGAGGAATATCAGCACTTAGAAGAGCCATGGGATAGCCTAACATTCACTTCCCTCTTCCTTCTCTCCTTCTCCCTCTCCCTAACTGTCTCCTTGTTAGCCTTGTGAGCTTCGTCGTACTCGCGGTCTTTCCTCCTTCGCCTCTCTTCCTCGGACTCGTAGCAGCAAGGAAGATGAGGATCGAGAGTTTGGTCTCTTTGCGCACTAGCATGGCTGGAGATCTTCTCATAATAACCTTGGTCCATGGGACCCGAAACAAGGAAGAAAACAGTATTAATATTGGAATTTCGAAGAAAAATTCAATGCAAGAGTGAGTGTCCATGATCCTAATAAAGTGTATGGTGCCAATGAACCCTTAAATACTCTACTAATTAACTGTGATTGTAAGGAATTAAAGTGGGGGTCTCTTCACCTTCGCTTACAAAGCCCATTGGCAAAAGAGAGAATTCTGAACCGACATACCCTAGAATGTCGCTAACGGTGAACCTAATCTCACCAACAACACTTAAGCCAACGAAGATGTCGCCAATAGGGCAGGATCAGGATGAAGTCTCCACTGAAGGCAATGCAAACTGATCCTCATCTGTTTCGAAGGCCTCTAGGGTAATTTGTTACTAACGAGGCAAGCTAGGGAGATCATGACTCATCCCGGGTGATTAACCAAATGATTCGTCCCCATCTTCGCTGGCATGATTGTCGTTATCGCTATCACTGGCATCCACTTCTTCCTCGACCACTTATTTTCCTTCTCTCCTTGTGAACCCCTCATCTTCCTCTACGATCAGAGACATACTCATGCCTTCATCTCGGCTGCTTGGAATATCGACTTCGACAGGCCCTACAGGCTCTCTCATTGTGGGATCCTCTGCACCTACTCTGTTGGAAGGACCAGCAACTTCCCTTTGAACATTCTCGTTGGACCTACAAGTAGGGACAGAAGAACGGGTATGACCCCTAGAGCTGCTTTATGGTGACTCAAAAATGGAAAATATGTCGTGGCGAAGCAAACCAACTGCCGAAGGTTGTTGTTCATTAGAAGGAATGCGACGGTGCATTAATTGAATCTAACTTCCTTCAGAGCATTAAATGTTCTCTCATGCTCCTCTCCATCGTCACTAGGATGCCTACGAGGAAACACACATCAAGTTAGAACCTTAGGAATTCTGTTATGGGAAAAGCATAGGGAAAGGAGAGGTACATCCGGATAGCCAGAGCTGATTAAAACCGTGCACGCATCGCATAAAGAAATATTCATTCTTGAAGGCAGAATGCATGTTGTGGAGTTTTTCAATTACTTTACATCCCTTCCAGGCCTCTATTATCCGATAGGATGGGGAATCCAACTTTTTCTTGAATTGCATAAGATAAGTCAGCTTATCGAATCTTGAAGTCCAGTTGAATCTATTCATGAAGAGGATGTACAATGAATTTAGAAGAGAATAGCCGTTTGGATGGACTTGGAACAGAGCTAGTCCAAGTTCTTACAACATCATCATTAAAAAAGGATTAAATGGCAGGACAACACCGCGCAAGCACATATACTGATTGCAAGTGGTGAAGTCCGACGGTGGATTGTGAGCAAATTCAGCTCTTATCGGCACACGGACACCATCCTCGGGAATGCTGTGTTGGAGACGTATGTTTCAGAGCGACCTAGCGGATAGTATTGAAGGCACCTGCTCCGGCGGGTTGTTCAAGATTCTTAATACTGAAGGCAGCTGACCCATTATCGGCTTAACTAGTACTATTTGATTTTAGGATTTAGGCGCTTTAGTATTGCTTTACCCGACGAGAATAGATGGCGAAACAAGGGATGTAGAAGATCCAACTTCAGGAGGAGTGGACGTTCCTTCATTGGATTTAAGATGAGGTGATGGGTGAGTCATTCTAAACAATAAAACTTAGCGTTCAACATGGTCAGTTATGTTTTTTTTTGAATAATAACTCCGTGTGACCAATGCCCAGTATCCAAAGGATGTTGACGTATGTTGACCAACCGGTTGTTAACCAATCGGATTCTGAGTATTGACCGAGGTAAGTGCAGTGTGTTAATCTATGCAGTGTGATTCCAGTGTCCCATATACCATAAATGGCTCATCCTGTATAGATAGCCTGCTTATGCGAGAAACATGAGTTACATCATATTTTTTAATTATATTTTGGAACTTACTCATTATCGATGAGTAATCGGTAACAGAGTCACTGTCCAAAGCGACACGAAAAGCTTTTCTTTTTAGGATGCGATAGGATCATCCAGTATGACCGATCTCAGGATAAATTGTCGCACTAGAATTCAAGCGGCGATAGAGTATTAGCCAAATTATTGAAAAGAGACGGTTGAATCCGGAGAATAGGACTTGTCTTCGAAACCGCATTCATTCTGCCAGGGCGGAGCTCAAATTCACCATCGATCAAACACACCCAAAATTCAACCATCTCCTTTAATTGCAATCGACCAAACCACTATTACCATCGCCATCGTCATCATTACATAGCCAACCATCGCCAACCTCGAATTTCAAATTAAGTCAAGGCTAGGGTTTTGGATTGGATCGGACCCGAGCCAAATAGGCAAGGGATCTAGAGGCAGCTGCGTTCTTAGGTGGTAGTGGAAAGTAGGCGACGGTGGCGTTGGGAAAGATCAAAGGCGGAAGTTGGTTGGGAGCGTGGATCTGGTCGAATCAGGGCCAAAGGAATCGGGTGGAAATCAAATAGCTCAGATGCAAAATAACTCAAAAGGCACGAATGAAAATACTATCAAAAATCTCTAAGTAATAAAACTTATAGGGATGAAAAAACTATATAACCTGGTACCGAGTTAAAAAAACTCGGTAGTGGGTTAATTTTCACCTCATGTGCTGTTTCGAAAGCGTTGCGAAGAATGTCTATGCCAACTTAAAGCATATAGTAGTCTTCTAAGTGCAGATTACATCACAAATGCAAAAGAATGGAATTTCCACTATAACTAATATGACCGGTTAAAGGAAAATCTAACGGGTGAAAGCAACGACTCGAGATGGCACTCAAATGATCAAATAGAATTCACAGGATAGCAGTCCAGAACTCATCTCTGCTTGATTTTAATGAAAGCATACTCTAGAGGGCAAGCGTTAATTGGTTTTTTAACCGAGCGGAAATCAACGGAAGTTAGAACAACAAAATGAAGATGAAACGACTAAAAATCTTGGAGGCACACATAGATGAAGCATAGAAATAGCTCGGAAAATTTCACTAAAAAATAGGCTAAGTAAGTAGCCTGGCACCGAGGTATTCAACTCGGGCCTGAGTCGTTTTTACCCCCCAAAACTCATTTCCAACTTCATGCGAGTTATTATCTACCCGTTACACTTTTGGCGTAGTGTTTTCTCAGAGTTTGAACAACCAATTCCAAAGGTTAAATAGAAGAAAGCTTAGATAGTAGAATAACTCAAGTGATGATGGAACAATCACTAGAATCAACCAACAATCAATGAAAATAGCATGGGACACACTAACATGAAGTTAGAAGAGTAGTGCAAAAAGTTGGAAAAATTTCTACTTAAGGAAATAACTCGGCACCGAGTTAAATGAATCGGTACCGAGTTATTTCTATAACTCGGTGGACCTTGAGATTTTTTGTGTGACATTGGGTTGATGTCTGGACTCTACCGCAAGCAGGTTTTTTACCAACACACTTGTTTTCTTATAAATACAAACTATAGTGCAACCAAAAAAAATCTTCTACACGCTCTTTCTTCTTCACTTTGGATCTGGGACTCCATTGCTCTTCACCATCTTCTTCCCTCACAATAGTTACCAAAGCAGCTACTCTTGACAGTCCTAGGCCTTAGAGCTTGTTAACCTCTTGTACTTGTGACTCTAGCTAATTCCTTGTACTCTCATACAAACAATCTAATTTCTAGTCAATAAAACTATAAATTGGACGTAGGTCAGAGATTGTCGAACCACTATAAAAATCTTTTGTCTTTTTGTTCTATTTTCTTTTATTTTCGATACTATCTGGTAGATCTAGATTATACAGGTTCCCTACAACTCAATCTTAGGTGTTGATCCATTTTTTCCATCAACACCGATTATGACTAATATTTTCACCAATTCTCTTCGTCAAAACTATATCACTCTGGACTTATGGACTTTAGTAATGGTAAAAATTCCAATATCATCCATATTTAACTCTATAGTCCAAATACAAAGTCTTTGATTTAATAATAACAAATATTATTAGCCGAAATGCTCTGACCAAAGACTTTGACTTTGAGTTGACTTCAGTTGACTGTAATACTAACCTTATATAACCGAGGAGATGAATTCTCTCTTGAATAGTGTTTCACTTTCAATGCTTCCACTTGACCCAACTATAATCGTTCGTTGGACGTCGTGCCACGATTTAACTATAATCAAAGTGGAGTTTTCACGTCGAAGATCAATAGTATTCTCAAGTCAGGGAAACTGTGTAATTTTGCCACATTGGTATTTTCTATTTGATCTTAGTTATATTAACCAACGGAAAACTATCGAGTGAGTCATTCCAAAGTTATCCGATAACCATTAGTGCGCAACCCCTTAGTGTCTCACCAGCTGTGAGTAATACACTGTCCAACATATGGAGAACGTTACATATTTTAGTCTTAACGAAAGTATCGATTCCAGTCACAATACATCTTAAGTAGAAATGTTTAAAATGGTATATTTATTTTCATTGTATAAATTACTCGAAGTTACAACGCATTGTAACTACTATTACGAAACATACTATTTATGAATTTTCTATTAAATATACTTTTAAATAAATTAATTAATTAACATAACACATTATATCAAGTATATAATAAATAGAAAACACCTTTTATTTTGAACACGATTTGTTATCGAGTTAGTTGTATGTAACAAATTACATAATTGCCCCTAGAATTCCTAACTCTATCAATAGTTGGAGATTTTGGTCACAAAGATAATAGAAAAATGTGTGTTACAGTTGATCTTCATAAGGCAAATGATTTGGTTAATAGGCAATTTGTTCTTCATAGGAAATTTCAACTAACTTCATTGATGAACTAATCAATTTGCAAAGTTTTTTAGTTATTTGTTAGGGTAGTCCTCATGGGTTCTTCTGTAGCTATACTGGACTAAGGCAGGTGGACCCATTCTTCCCTCTATTGTTCACCTTTGTTATGAAATATTTTACATTACTAATGGAAGAGAAGGCTAGAAAAGGGCAGCCAAAACCAGTTTTTACAAGTAACAATAAGATCACCCACATGACATATGTGGATGACGTCCTTATTTTTGCACAGGTAGACTGCGGTTGTGCTAGAGCAATTAAGAAGGTGTTTCAAAGTAGCTTGATACTACGGGCTTGCTCATAAACTATGACAAGTCTTGTATTTTCTTTGGAGCGGGGTGACATGCGAAGATGAGATAGCAAACATTTTGAACATTGGACGGGGGGCTCGATCAAATACCTGGGTATTCCCCTTTCAAGCCTGAACCTTAAGGATAAAGACTGTAATTATCTTGTAGATAGCATCAAAGAACGCATTGATGGGTGGGAAGCAAAATTAGTGGCTACTGCGGGCCGTGTAGAGTTAACTAAATCAACCATCCACCCAGAAGTACAATACTGGATGCAATGTTTCAAATTACCAATGGCAACTATCAATAAAGTAAAGCATATTTGCCTTAATTTTTTATGGAAAGGCAGAACTTCCAAAGTCCCATGGGAAGTTGTATCTAGACTGAAGTCAAAAGGAGGAATAGGGTTAAAAATGCTCAAGGATATTACTTAGCATTAGGCATCAAATTAATTTGGAAAGGGGTAAACAAGGAAGGTATATGGGAAAAATGGATGTAAGATAAATACATTAAACATAAATCCTTTTTGGGAAACGAAAAGTAGAAATGAGTACTCGAGAGTAAGGAAACACATACTAAGCATTAGACCACAAGCTATAAAATGCACGAGGAAAAGAATAGTATACGACATATCAACATCAATCTGGTTTGATCCATGGCTTCAAGGGGGTAGGCATGAATAGACTTGGCATTGATATGGTATTAGAACTAGAAGTGAAAGAATGATTGTGGGAGAAATTATTAACATGGGAGAATGGAGAAGTAAAAGATAAGCATTTTGGGACAAATTAGAGAAGAAATAGAAGATACAGCTATGTTCCAAGATCGAGGAGCAGATTACTGGTGATGGACGTGCAGTGAGAATGATAAATAAAATTTTAAAGAGGTCTGGAACACTATCAGAAAAACATTTGAGCATAAATTATGGGCAAAACTGGTCTAGTATGGAATGCATTTTCCCAAAATAGCAGTATGCCTGTATAAGGCGTTAAATAACTCATTTATACTTCCAATGTAAGTTTTCATCTCATATATGAAGATGGTGCAAAAGTAAATTGGGATGGCCAGTATCAAACACATAATTTCTTACTTTGGATTCAAAGGTCGAAAGAATTAATCAGAAATTCATGAGAGAGAACAGGGCTAGTGATATTGCTAAAATCACATTCTCGACCCCTGTGTGGTTAATTTGGCATGAACAAAATAACAGGGTGTTTGACGGATATTACAACCACAGAACAAACAATTTTCAAACAGATCACGGACATAGTTTATATTAGATCCATCAAATCCAAGCACACAAGTTACATGAACAGCATAGAAGAAAACATATGCAGATAAGGGGAGTGTAAAGGTATCACTTGAGCCACTGCAAGAGTGGGCATTGATCATATGAACTATCTTTGTCACTGAGGGTTTCCCACGGTAGCAGGAATGGCACCAACCCTATATTATATTACATATTATTTTATCACTTTTCATTTATTTACAGCTAAATTGAATTACATGGTAATTTGTTCAACTAAAGAAGCAGTCTTCGTGCTCCTTCAAGATAGAGTAGGAAAACTATAAACAACAATAACCGAGATAAAAGCCGGGTCTAGATTTGCAATATGGAGTCAAAAGAAGCAAAGAAGGCAAATTATTTGCAAAGGGGTTATATCTAGAGCTGCATGTAGTTTTCCATACCAGATATGGTAAGAACAAAATGAAGAGCAACAACGGTTGTTGAAACCAACTAAGGAAGGTATAATGTGAAGATATTTCATCTGGGTGCATTTGACAATCGTGAAGAAGACGTATAATGTAGAGATTTAAGATTGGCAACTGAAAATTTGAAACAATCTAAGAGGGAATTTTTTTTGAAGCAGTAGTTGTCATCACCATATAATGGGAAGTGGAATATTTCGTGGAATGTTTGAGAGTTACTGAATGAAGTGAAGGGATTGGATGTTAATATATATGGTTTTACAGAAGCATTATGTAGGTCAGGGATTGTAATTTGGGATAATGGGCCGGTATGCCTTAGGATTAAATGTCCATACATCATATTGTAAATATTGGGTTTGTATACATATTTTTGTTTTGGTTTTAGCAATAAAGAAGTTAGAACCTTTTTTTTTTTTCTGAGAAATGTGTGTATAAAACACATAAAATGGTGCTGCCAACATGCCTGGCAGGTGACAAGTCCATGAACCAGAACCAAATAAAGAAAATGATATCCCAATAATGAGCTCCGGCAAAGCCACCGCCCATTACACCCTAATATCAAGCTCCGACAAGAACACCGTCCGATAATAAGGTGTTGGAGGTACCAAGAAAACTAAACCATCTACAAAATCCGGAGAATCAGAAAACCAGCATCATCAGAATAGAAACTCTATGAAATCTGAAGACACAGAATAACTGAAAGAAATGCCTGACGCCATCAGAACTCCTGAGAAAAGCTATCCTGCACTCCAAAAGATGCTAGCAATCTTGCTGAAGAGATAAACTAGCAACCTACCTAATCCAAACCTAAAACAAAACTAGGAAAAATAATTAGTATGAAACACATATATGTATATAAATAGAATTTATATACATATATGCGAGAAAAATCGAATGAGAAAAATACAGCAAATATAAACTAGTATCAAAAACTAACAATACTAAAAAGTAAAGGAAATATGACCCAAACAGAAAAAGGTAAACGAGTAAAAAAACAAAACCTAACTAAAAACAACTTTAAGGACCTAAGAAAGGAAGAAAATTAGTACACATCATGTAAACATCGTTTAAATTAGAAAAGGCATTAATATAATTATTATTAAAGACAAAATTATTAATGTTATGTTTGAAAATATTAATATTATTATTAACCTTGTTAAGGTATTCCTTAAAACAAATATTTTTGGCTAATTTATAATTAGGATTTGAGACCCAATTTAAGCAAAAAGAGGAAATTAAAAAAATCAAATTATTACAGCTAATATAGTTATTATTAAAAATTCTTTGATTTCTCTCAAACCAAATATACCAACTAGATATGGTGAAAAGAGTATCAAGCAAGTATCTATTATCCTTATTAAACTTAAGTCTAAAAAATTTCAATAGAAAAAGCAATCTGTAATTCTAGAACTAATTTTATACTCAAAAATATTGAGGGTATTCATAAGAATAAAATGAGTACCCATGCATTCGTAGTAAATATGATTAATATCTTCTAAATGAGTATTACAAAAATAACATTTATTATCAATGTGAATATTTTTTCTTTTTAAAAATTCTATTGTATTTAATTTACCATGAATAATAAGCCACATGTGAATTTTAGCTTTTGGAGGAGCGTTAGTCTTCCAGATAAATTTAAAACAATTATCAGTAGCACCCGAAAAGTTAATGAATTTGTAAAAGGAATTTGTAGAATATTTCTTGCTCTTATCCTACTCCCAGCTAATATAATCATTCTCATTGTCAATATTATAAAGATTTAATCTAGCATAAAGCAAATTAAGCTGTCTAAGGGTTGGCCATCCAGTATCAGACTCATGCCCGAAATCCGACGGAGCATCGAAGTAATCCCCCTGGAAGGGAAAACAGAATACAATCCAGAATAGGCAAGATTGAGCCTTCCATCAACTAACCTGATCCAGTGGTTCGATAAGAAAGAGTATAAAGCTAAAGTGGAATTGGTTTGCCTTCCTACTTATCGATGTATGCCCCAAACATGGGGGACAAGCGAGAAACAAGATGAATGTGAACCGACCATTCAACGATCAACTCGATGTCTTTGGAGCTTAGGTGGGAGTATAAACATAGCTAGGACGAGACTCGACCATCCATGCAGTACATTTATCAACTGGGAGTAAAAGTGTGATCATCCAAAGACTGGCTACTATAGCTCAATATTGTAACTTATATATAGTGTTTACAACCACTTGAGGGTATGCCGAAAGGATGCCTAGAGATAAAATCATCGAATTGATGCCCAAGCTCATGGGCAACCGACTATCATTCCAACCTGAACGACGAGCAACAGTTCACCAGTACTGTGAATGGAAAGCACGTTACTCGAATACACAAGCAGATTCAAACTCAAAGAAAGAGCCAGCTATGCCGATGCACGCAACTTGAGGCTGACCCTTACTCGACATTTTCTTCAACGTGCTTCAAAGCCTGATATTTGGTCATTTGCACATAATTGCTCAAAGCATTTAGAGCCCTTCACTATCAGACTTAATAACACATGATAAGACTCTGGGATTCGACCAGAGTAACCATCATCATTGATCGTCCTAACCAGATTTCACGTTGATTGTTACGCGAAATAGTTACCTTTGAACTCAAAGAATCCAAGACTACACCCGCTGAGCTGACAGTCGACATTATAGTCAGCCATGGCGACCTACCACGGGTATTGAAGATTGGATCACAGCTTAGTGCAATGATGATGAAGTAATTAGCTGGCATTCTCTGAATGAATCTTGATATGTTCGCTTGGACCCATTCTGACATGCATGTGATCTCACCGACTATCATGAGCTATTCACTAAATATCGAACCGAGGCATGTCCTGGGGAGACAAAAGCAATGCATCATGGATCCAGAGAGGTCTACTGGACTTAAAATGGAAGTTAATAAACTTAAAAATAACAGGTTTACTCGCGACACCCTCTTCCTAAAATGGGTATCAAATCCAGTTCTTATGAGAAAAGCTAATGGAAGGTAGGGTCATGCATCGACTACTCAGACCTGAACAAGGCATGCACGAAAGACAACTTTCCACTTTTGATGATCGACCAGCTGGTAGACTCAACCGCTGGATATGGACTGCATTCATTTATGGATGTGTACTCCGGGTACAACCAGATCTTCATGCCCGCCCTCGACCATAAGCACACCAACTTCATTACCAATCTAAGCTATATTGTTATGTTGTGATGCCATTTGAACCAATAATGCTAAAGCTACTTACCAGAGACTAGTCAACCGATGTTCAAATATTAGATCGGGCGATCGAAGAAATTATATGTGGATGATACGCTTGTGAAGTCACGACGATCAAATGACCACATCGATGACTTAGCGAAGATGTTCAGTTTTATCCAAAGATATGGAATGAAAATTCGGTCCCTTGAAATGCTCTTTGAGCACTGTGTCAGGGAAGTTCCTGGGTTTAATGTTCAACTCTCGCAAAATTGAAGGCAACACTAAGAAGATTCAAGCAATTCGAAACATCTAGGTACCAAAGACGATTAAGCAGGAAGGGTAAAAGAAACTTCGAACGGACACAAGATTGTAAAGACGCGTTCCAAGCTCTCCTGAATCACTTAGAGAGACATCCCATTTTATTCAAGCCATTGGATCGTGAAGACTTATACTCTATTCAGCGGTGTCGGTACACGTCATAAGTGCCATACTGTTACGTGAAGATAATTAGACCCAGAGGCCAATATATTATGTTAGCAAGTGATTGACAGGCTCACCCAATCAACGTCTACATCGACCAGCCGTTACGATGGGTCCTACAGCGACATGAGACGTCTGAAAGTTTGCTCAAATGGAATATCGAGCTAAGCCAATTCGATATCACTCGGAGGTCTATTCATGGACAAGCATTATCATACTTCATATCTGAATTCACTAGATTGATGACTATCCAAAGAGTAGTGGAGAATCGACCAATCGATGGAAAAGGTATAGGGATGGAACTTCCTATGATCGGTGTTCTGGCATCGGAGTTGCGTTAATGACTCCTGAGGAACGATCGATCTACTATGCCCTGAAGCTCAACTTCCCTGCAACAAATAATGGAGCTAAGTGTGAATCCTTGATTGCCAAGCTTAAACTTGCTAGAGAACCGGGAATGGAAAGTTTACATACCTTTTGTGATTCCCGGTTAGTACTATGCCAAGTCAGGAAAGATTATCTTGTTAGAGGGCAATGTCTTGCTCCTTATATCAGCTGGATCCAAGAGCTACTGGCTGACTCCGAGTATTACACCATTACACACATCCTTAAAGGAAAAAAAAGAAAAAGCCAAGTCACTGGCCAAGCTGGCCGGATTTGGGGATGCGCAGCAAATAGACTTTGTCCCGGTTGAAGTACTTAATATTTCAAGCATTGATAGACAAAGATCGACTAGATCTTAGACGGAGTCAGAAAAGGAGTCATGGATGACTCCCATCAAAGACTATCTACAATGGAGAATTCTTCCTGAATGGAGGAATGAAAAACGACAGATCCTCCTCAAAGCTTCATGCTACATCATCCAAGAAGAAATCATCTATAGAAAGGGATTTCTCCTTTCCCCTGCTTCATTGTACCACACATGATGAAATCAAACGAGTCTTGGGAGAAGTCCATGAAGAAGAATGCGGCGATCACACTAGGGGGCAAACCTTGACTAAGAAAATACTCCGCTGCGGGTATTACAGGCCAACTATCAATCAAGATGCAGCCAATCACACTAGACAATGTGACGAGTGTTAGATGTTTGCCAAAATTTCGAGAGCCCCGCCAATGGAAATTAATCAAATGGCTAGTCCATGGCCATTTGCCACTTGGGGGCATTGACATCAACAGCTTCTTTCCAATTCTAAAGGTGGAGCGAAATACACCATCTTAGCAGTTGATAACTTCACTAAATGGGCTGAAGCAGAACTTTTAACCACGATCAATATAAAAAAAATAATCAACTTCATTGTCCGGAACGTCATCTGTCATTATAACCTTCCACGAACCATTATAACTAGTAATGAAGCCCAATTCGACAGCGCTAAATTTGAAAACTTCTACCATCGGCGTCATATTGAAAAGAGATTTGCGGTAGTTGCTCGCCCTCAAGCAAATGGACGGGTTAAAGTTGTGAACAAAATCATAAAGTCCGTTCTGAAAAACATTTGGATAAGGCTAGAGGCAAGTGGATCGACGAACTCTCATCAACATAATGGGCATACAGAACCATCCACAAGTCCGCGACTGGCCATACTCCATTCAACCTTGCTTACGGCTTCGAAGCCATCATCCCTGTAGAACGTGAAGTCCCCTCTCAACAAGTGGCTGATTACAACCCCTATTTCACAAATATATAAGCAAGGAATTATGATCCAATTGCAATTAAACTAGAAGGAATTGGTGACAACTCGTGAGTGTATAAACGCATCCGGGAGCCAATGACAAGAACATGTACCTGAACGTGCACGTGTATATTCAAAATATTTGACTTCTTGAAATTGACAGAAATTGAATTTTCACTTGGAGTTATTAAAGAAAAGACTGGATCAGATAGCCAAAGCTTACTAGTCCTGTAAAACCAGACACCGAAAGCAACCGACGGAATACAATCCTGAATTTATGCTATTGGAAATCGGCCAAGCATCATGACGATCAAAGAGGGATACGACACTTTTGGAGGATAAAATGAAAGGATAATGACTATACATGAAACTGGATGGATTTCTTTCCGATGACTCTTACTTGCTTCGATTCAAAGCATGTCATGTATGCTACAAGACGTACTTTGGTGGCAAGTGTTATTGGCTTTTTGGTCCGGCTATATTCATACTGATTGGACAAGTTAGACTGGGCGATCATCGAGGAAGACAACCTAGAGAGATGATTATTAGACTAAGAGATCAAGCACAGGTAATGATATGAAGTGATGATCTACCAAAGCCAAGAAATAGACTCTCCAGAATATTCTAAGTATGTAATAATGCCTCCCCTAGGCGGGGGTTCAGTGCCTATCTCTTTCCTTAAGGGATCGGTATCTATCCTCAATTAATGTCCCAAACTTGGTAAGATCGATACAGAGTGACAAGGAAGGCCCAATGAGGCTACATTCTAAGTTTCAAGTCATTTGAAGTTCGTATGCTCAAGTTATGGGCAACTTACTTCACCTATCAAAAGGGATCAGTGTAAAAAAGGGTCGGTATAAAAGGGATCGGTATAAAAGGGATCGTCCATAATCCGCTTTCACTGCATATTGCAACAATAATCGGCCAATAACTCAAAATCTACAAATGCTATCAACATGAAACTTGGAGTATAAGCTAATTAGGATGCGTGGAACACTCCACAGGGATTACATAGCATTTGGAATAAGTTGGAGCGATCGATACCTATCCCTCTGGAGCGATCGGTAGAAATCTGAATTCAAGCAACGCTACTTCATGAAAAATGCGATATCTCACAAACCGTACGTCGGAATTGGACGAAATTTCGGGAGCAAGTAGATAACATCATGAGACATCCCTCATCAGGATCACAACCCATTTGGATGCATTTATAGAGATCGGTACCGATCCCTATTGTGGGCGCCGATGGGCCTACAAATTTTTGGGTCGCCTCTTTTCGGTCTCCTGAACCTTCTGCGAAAATTTTGGTCAGGTCCGTGCATGTTTTTCCCTATAAATACAGCATGCATGACATTAGAAAATGGGGCTGCTTTCTCTACCAAGGCTCTGACATTTTTATTCTTCACTTTTGTACTAATGGATTCTAGCTGATCCAAACACTCTTGTAATGATAATATGGTGAAATATCAATAAAAATATGAAGTGGATATAGGCCAGGATTGCTGAACCACTACAAAAATTCAGTGTGTTCATTTATAATTTCTGCTTTGTTTTAATTTCATTTGTCATTTAATCTCTACTAGATTTTATTGGGTGTTGATGCCTATTTTTAGTGTCAACACTTATAACCCCTTATTTATATCTAGAACATTCAAACACACGGTATCCAACAAAATCAACATCATTTTATTCAATTTATGTTTCATGGTTACTTCACTCATTGAATAAGTTTATAATTATAATATTGTAGATAATAATAAGAATTCAAACTATATCTATTTATTCGTCTAATAATGAACTAAAAAGTCAAATTGCATGGCTTACTCAAAGTTGTAAATTAAAATCTACATTGATTCAATGGATCTTCATCTTGCTAATTATGATCACCTATAAAACTTTAAGACCACTCTTGTTACTACCAAAATTCCTTTCGACCTTGTCGAAACAACTATGAACATAAGACAAAGGAAGAACAAGAAGAAGAAGCTTCAGCAAGTCCTTTTGAAGGAGTCGAAGGGATGCTATAGCCAAAGTATGGAAGTTTCACAACCTTTCGAAGAGGTCGAAAGGGTTGAAAGCACACTTCCACTTCAGTGTTCACCTTTCAAAGCAAATGATTCCACATGCATGAAGAACTTTTGAATGAGTTAAAGCAACACCTTTCGAAGACAAAGAAGGACACCTCTTCATATACGCGCCAAACCTTTCGAAACCAAAGGTTCTTCACTCAAACCACTCAGAAGCATGCATTGGACGGAGCAACCCTTTCGAACCGGTCAAAGCCATTATTATCCAGGGAGGTTCCGCATCAAGTCACAAGCAAAAGTTCAACAACTAACAGAGTCGAAACCATTAGTATTGTAACACCTTCGTAACCATTGGATAAAGCCTATCGACGGAGCGAAAGCTCCTACAAAGTAAGAAAGGCGCAAACGTCCCATTCGACAAAGGTGGAAGAATTCTAAAGCTAACACGGCAGCCACCTTTCGACCAGATCGAAAGCATTGGATCGAAAGGTGTTGACCGACATCTATAAATAAGACCCAAGGGGTCTGGTTTTGGGGATTTGAACTCAGCCATTCCATATTTGTATTTTCTTAATTCTAAAAGTTGTTAACCCTAATTTGTAAATTGAATTGGGGAAATTAAGCAATAAAGACTTCTTTAAGCTGAGAAAGGGAAGACTTTAGTATTCTTGATTACTTAGTCATTTCAAAGCTTTAGTACCAGAGCTAATCATGTTTTTCCAGATGTCGACCATGTTGAAAGGTCTCTTCCGACTCGGTCGAAACTCCTGCATATTCAATTAACTCAAATTATAGACTCCAAGCCACCTTCTACTGGACTGTTTCTTTTGACTGGGTTGAAACTATCACATTTCTAGATAACCCAAGCCTTAACTCCTATCCATTGCATACCTCAAACGTAGCTTTCGACAAGGTCGAAACCTTAAACCCAGCTGGATTTACCCTAGATCCCAGACTTTAGCCTTAACCACTAAACATCCTAGCCTTCGACTGGGTCGAAACCTATCAAATCAAACTTAATCTCGGATTCTTAGAGTTATCTTTCTGTGTTCCGTAACCGCTTCGAAAGGAAGGATTTCAGAGGGATAACCACACCAGTTTAGTAAGCTCAAAAGGCCGATAAGAAAGGAAATTAATCGTTCCAATTGAGTCTAAAGGTTGATTCGAGAAAATGCCCATTTCAGCATCCTATTCGAAAGGGAGAATTGAAAGGATTATCTACGTCCTACCTACTTCTACTAAACCAAAAGAGATCAAAAAGGACTAACCACGTCCAAAAGATAACTTTGGGGTATTGACAAGTTTTCTTGTTAATATTTTGGCGCTAGAAGGAGGGCTCGAACCTCCGACTTGGTTGATCACCCAAAACCACTTATCTCTAACCCAAATCAGTTTCAAGCTTATCTACTTTTGTCAAACATCATCATGGCTAGCAGAATCAAAAGATCTGAGTAAGGATCTTCCAAACCACATTTGATTGGGTTCCCCCCAAGAACAGTCAAAGATTCCAAATAATATGAAGAGCAAAGGCTAAGATTAGAAGCTCTAAGAATTATAAACAAGAAAAAAGCGGAATCATATAATCCAGAGAAATGGAGTTTGAACCCCTTTCATGTTGGCCCCACCCCTATTTTTGTCTTAGGAAAATGGAAAAATGGAAGTGGTAATTTGTTCAGTCAAATGAGGAAAAATATTCAACATTATTCCAAAGGCACAATCTTTGAAGAAGAGATAATAGCATACTACAATGCCTTTGCACATAAATGGCACCAAACTATAACAAGAACACTTCCAACACAAGAACTCCAAAGGGTGTTGAAAAGAAAAGCGATCAAAGAATGTGAAACTACAAGGCCAAGAACAAGAAGTCAAAAAGCCATCCTCAAGAAACAAGTTTCAACTCTAGACTTCCTAAAGAATGCAACTTAACAACATCCATAGAAAATGTCTACTCGTTGACCAAGGATGAGCTCAATTATTGGCCATCACAGAAAAAGAAGCCAAAATATGAAAGGAATCTAGGGGGATCCTACTGCCATTATCACATGATGAACGGATATGAAACCAACCATTGTAGAGCCCTAGAAGGGATGATAATCAACTTCTTCCGTCAAGGAAAGATTAATGAATTTATAAAGAGAACATCTGTAAAGTCAATAAACAATTACTTTTCTAAGAAAGATCTACATGGTTGGTAGTGAAATACTCCTTTTATTTGGACACTACCTTTAACGGTCAAAAGCCTTTGTCCGTGCCGGTTGGCCAGGGTAGAGCGCCTCCTGGAGGATGGTCGAAGTAAGCTTTTATTTGCACCACCCTATGGCCAGGTTAAAGCACTGGACAAGCCCTTGGCCGCGCCTCTGGTCAGGTCAAGGCGCCTCCAGAAGGGAGGATGGAGTAAGCCTTTATCCATGCCATGCTATGGCTAGGTTAAAGCACCGAACAAGCCCCTATCCGCGCCACGCTATGGCCAGGGCATGGCGCCTCCTGGAGGGAGGCCGAAGTAAGCCTTTATCTACGCCATGCTACGGCCAGGTTAAAGCACCGGACAAGCCCTTTGTCGCGCCTCTGGTTAGGTCAAGGCGCCTTCTGGAGGGAGGTTGGATAAGTCCTCGGTTCCAGCCTCTAAGAATGAGCTAACCATGAGCACCATACAACAATGGACTAAGATGTCCAAGCCCGAGAAAGCGGCATATCTACAAGGGACTAAGATGTCCAAGCCCGAGAAAGCGGCATATCTACAAGGGACTAAGATGTCCAAGCCTGAGAAAGCGGTATATCTACAAGGGACTAAGATGTCCAAGCCCGAGAAAGCGGCATATCTACAATGGACTAAGATGTCCAAGCCCGAGAAAGTGGCATATCTACAAGGGACTAAGATGTCCAAGCCCGAAAAGTGGCATATATATAGTAGACTAGGATGTCCAAGCCCGAAAATTGGTGTATTAAATGATGGACAAAGATGTCCTTGCTCGAGAAGTAGCCAATCAAACTGCAACAACATACAAGGCATAAATGGTTTATATATGACAAAGAAGACAGAATCTAAGGAGTAGAAGAACTCCGCTTATTAATACCCGAATCTGGGTTTCAGGATTCTCATGTCTGAACTTTATCTTTTAGTACCTGAATCAGGGTTCTGGGCCTTTATCAATCACTTACAGTTTTTTCCATACCCGAATCTGGGTTTCGAGAATATTGCCTAACTTCACTTTAATGCCCTAATCTGGGCTTGAGATTTCTATTATGGATTCCTGATTATCCACGATTAATGCCCGAATTTGGTTTGGAGACTTTTATCAAAAGATTATTATTATGGGTTTCCAGTCATCATTTACAAAATACTTGAATCTGAGTTTCAAGTTTCTTAATCTCTAATATCATTCACTAATACCCGAATCTGGGTTTTGGGTTTCTAAACTTTCATATTTTATTCATTAGTACATGAGTATGGATCATGGGATTTCTACCACAAATTTCCAGATAATGATTTCTAGATTTCTATTACTTGATCATATTAAGCTCTCTATTGATTATTTCCAGAGGATGGATCTCCAAAGACATTTATACCCCTGGTTATGGAAAAGATTTCCTACCAATAGGTTTCAAATATTCCAACAATATGGGTTAAACTTAAAGTGATCATTATTTCTAATTATGATCGAAGATGGGTTTCAGACATTTAACCAACTATAACTACTTTTAGTTTATTACCATATGATTGACATAATTATTTATTAAACTACGCAAATGATATAGATTGACTTTTATATCAATTTCAAGCTAACTATTGGAAATAATGTTTGCTTTATACTTTTCAAGGAAATTAGAACAATACAGAAAAATGAAGGATTCGGCAAATATAGACATTGCGATACAAGCTATCAAACAAATATTTCAGAGATAACATTACAGAAGAGAATCACAAATCAGGTGATATTTACAAAATTTACATGATTTACACAACTAATGAAATTATTTACAAGTGTATAGAAAAATATGTACATTTCTCAAAGTATGAATTCTTCATAAGTCTTGAGCAGCCTTGTTCAGATTCTCAATAATCAAAGGGTCTACGATGTGACGGATAGCGATACAAAGAACTTCTTTAAGTTTCTTCTCTTTCTTCCTTACCATGTCTACATCATCAATCATGTCGATATAAGTCTTCAAAGCGCGATTGAAAGCTCTGTTTGCACCTCTAAGGGTCTTGTTTTCCCTTTATAATTCGGCAACGCGCTTTAAAAGGAGATAATTCTCGCTATCGTGTTTCTGAATTTTAGTAGCATATTCGTTTATACGCTGTGAATATTTAGCTTTTGGCTGTTCGTCAAAGTATTTCATCATTTTGAACTTGACTTTCCTACACCACTCGCCCACAACCCTCTCGTCTAAGCCAAGGGGAGAATTTGTTGTAGTAGGAAATTTCTAAGCTGTAAGGGAAGTAGACCTAGTAACTTTAGCAACATATGAAGTAGTAGTGGAGATTGGTAAATCAATACTCAAGATATCATCCCCCATGATAAATTCTAACGACTCGCACTGACTATCCATCAATTTCATCTCTAAATCGCTTATCCATTGGAGAAGCTCAGACATTTTATGATCGAAGTCAATTGAGGGGTTCGCCTTAACTTGACGCTTTAAAGCGAAAATCATTTCATTTCTATTGTTGGCATCAGCTTCTAAATTGGCAATTTGATCCTTAAGATTTTCGACGATAGTTTTCTAAAGTAAAAATCTTCTATGCCAACTTAAAGCTTCTGTATTGCCATGAAAACAAGTGAGTAAGGTATCTTTGAGAAGTTTACTCTTTTCAAGTTCCGTTAACAGCTTATCTTTAAGATTAATAAAGTGAGACGCTGAGTTAAGTGAGGGACGTGCTGCTTAACTGTAACTCCTATTTGAATAATAAGAAACATAATGAAGTTAGAACCAGAATGAACAATTTCTTTATTGCTGCGATAAATGATTGGAACTTAGATAACAATGAAACTAAAAGAGTACAATTGAATATTTACTTTACATCTAAAGTTGAGAAACTGCATTTCTAAATTTATTTAATGAATTAGCGGAAAGGGTAACTATCGAGTGAAAAGGAATATTGACTCCTTCTAGAGTAATAACCGGTGGATATTTACTGTAGTCCCACTCTCCAGCAAGAGGACTATCGTGTCCACATATTAGTTTAGTGTGGAATTTCCAAATCTCTTTGAGTATTTTCTCCTTTTCTTTACCAAGAAAGTCAAAGTGAAGATGAGGGTGTTCCATGTAAAGTCTTTGTAAATCTCTAAGAAAGCAATATCTTGCCAATTTTGAAGATTTTAAAATTGGTGCCTTTTTGAGATAAATATTCTCAATTTAGCATATTGAC
The DNA here is from genome assembly GCA_030737815.1 of Allium fistulosum. Classification (NCBI taxonomy): domain Eukaryota; kingdom Viridiplantae; phylum Streptophyta; class Magnoliopsida; order Asparagales; family Amaryllidaceae; genus Allium; species Allium fistulosum. The sequence goes on from CM060902.1 coordinate 426,594,505, forward strand.
TTAGGTAATCTCTAAATACAAAATGGCTTAAGTAACAGCCACTTTGTGATAACATAATAAAGTGTGGCTAAACATAAAAAGCAAGACTAAAATAAATATTTACAAATCAATATATTATTACATGTTTACAATCATTCATCTAGTTCATACAAAATTGACTTGGTAAACAATTCTGAAACAAATTTTCCTTATAATACTTGAGTTTTTTAGGAGGTAGATCTTGGGGAATGGATCTGACTCATGGTAAGTTCTAATAAGCTCCAGGATGCGGGTGAGATATAAATTCGTCCAAGTATCTTTTTTGTAAGCGCCTAATTAAACCTCCACTAAATTCACCTAAATATGAAAAGTCAATAATGGGATGTCTGCAATAGGCCTTATATAAGAAATTAACTAAAATGTCCCTCTCCTCAATCAACATCCAGAATAAGGTAGTTGACTCTCGATTCTCTTTCAAGAGAGCATCATAGCGAAGGCACACTCTCCTTAGCCATGAGGCAGCCTCTTGATGTTTAAAAGATGCTAACACCGCTGCACTTCTATTAAGTCTATGATATTTATCAGAAAGTATATTGTGCTTCCTGAATTGCTTGTCTAACTCCCTATATAAATTATTTATCTCTGCTTATTTCCTTTCATGCTTGGTTTTATAGGAGTGGACAAATTTCTTCCTTATCTAAATAAATGATTCACACTACTATTATCTTCGAAGCAAGAGATGTTTAAATAGAGAATTTCATACCTAAGATACCACGATCGGTGCTTGAGAAGTCCGCTCCCTTGCTTTTCACACTTCGGCATCAATAGGATCAGACTCTTCTGGTGTGCCGGAAGGTGCAGGAGACTTAGGCGGAACTGCTTCGTGATGAGATGAATCTTTTTCAGAAGACTTCATATTATCATCATTGTCTTTCTCAGAAGCTTCAGTATGGCCACCCCCATTGCCACCTGATCCTTGTTCGCCGTTGATGTTATCATCCCCATCATAATCATCATCATTTCCTCCCTCCTCTTCAACGGCCTCATATTTATCATCTTCTTTCTCGGAGTCAGATTCGACTTCGAAAGAAGGAATTAAAAAAAAAGAATTTTGGAGGCGTCAATCTCCTCCTTTTCAGCAGCTTCGATTCCCTGCTTCATTTGATTAATTTTGCCCATAACTCTATCACTAAGGGCAAGGTCAAGCGAAGGGAAGCTTAGTTCAGGGCATTTGTCGATGTTGTCAGCATAAACGAGCATTAGAGCGTCTTCGAAAGAATTCATCATAATTTCATCAAGTTTAGTATCGAGAAACCATGACACTTGCCGTTTTGCGTCTGAGACAGTATCGACTGCCAGTTTCAAAGAAGCTTTGTTCTTCTCAAACTTTTCCTTCAAAGAGGCTTGCTTTGCCACCGTTCGGGTCTTCTCCTCATCAGATTCTTTTAAGGTCATTCACATTGCCAAGTTTTCATCGGCGAGGTGTTGGCGGGCTTTCCTTTCCTCTGAGATACTGGATTCCGACTGGGTGAGAGAAGCTCTCAATCGCTCCAGTTCAGACATAGCTTCGTCTTTTTTTATAGACAAGGAAGAGACTTGATTCTTTAAGGTAGAAATTTCGACTTGAAACTTGGAGGATTCGGTAGAAGATTTGGATGCCTGCTCATGCAAAGATAACCAACTCTTGGAAATTTGAAAGAAAAAGTATAGCATAAGTCAGAAACTTAAAGAAGAATAGTAACGATAAAGTCAAGTGAAGAGAAACTTACCAATAGTTGTTGTTCTATTAGAGAACGATAAAGTCAAGTAAAGAGAAACTTAACAAGAGTTGTTATGCTCCGCCAAGTCAGAAACAGAGGTATAAGGGGGAATGGAGGCGAAGGATGCAAAGCATAAGATAGACTGGACTATCTCTTCAAAATTAATGGAGGATGAAGGAGATGATGGCTTAGGAGAAACGTTCTTTTGAGAAGGGGTCATCTCTAGAGCTTTTTGCATCTACTCAAGCGCAACCGGAGAGCTTGAGACAAAGATGCAGGAGAGAGGATCGATCGTAGTGGGAGTCTTCTTGGATTGGTCCTAAGGAGCTTCAGCAATTGGACTCACCAAAGCTTTGTCAAGAGTTAAAGATTCCTCCCCCTCAGAATCAGGAACTTCGACTATTTTTGCTATTTTGAGGGGTGGTTCCGCCACAACGGATTTCTCCAACTTTCTTTTAACGACCATCTTCGTTTTGGCGAGAGATTGAGCAGAGAAAGGCACCCGAGAAGTAAAAGGAGGAGGAGCTAGACCACCAGCAAACTTTTCCACTTGAGGAACAACTTAAAAGAATTCAACTAGATTATAAGTCAACAAAATAATTTGAAAACAACACAAAAATAAAAAACAAGTGTCGCGACTATAACTTACCAGAGTGGCTGGAGCAGATAGGTGACATAGGAGAGAAATTTACAGGATCTCCTAGGGAAAGAATGCGTTTTCTTTTTGACGTATATTGGATCAAAGGAGGTTGTCCTAGAATCCTTTGACTAGAGGGGAGGAGAGAGTGCTTCCTCAAATTTGTAGGATTCAACAGCATCAATCTATTTCCAGTCTTGTTTGAAGCTGCAATCAGAGACTCCTCTATTATTTTATTCTCCTCATTCATTTCTTTAGCAGGGGCACCTGACAGAAGCATATATCAGTAAAGAAAAGTAACCAGATAGAAGGAAAATAATAAAATCTGAGCTTATGGCGGGTAGAGAAAGTCTCGCTAATGTTTGGGAAGCATCTGATGAAGAAGAACTGACTTTCTCAGTCTCTAAACTTGTTTACTCCCTCAGAGATCAATTTCTTAGGAGGATTGGCCCAGAAGATTTGGTTGTTAAGGTTGTTGAGCTTCACCAACCTGACTAGGTGATAAAGTACTTCAACGTTCAAGGAAGAAAGGCCATACTGCAATGCCATCAACTCCAAAGACAAAAGATAAGTATATGTGTTAGGCGACAGCTGAATTAGAGCAGTTCCAAGATGAACTAAGAACTTCAGCAGGAATCAGGGAAAGTAAGGAATCCACCATGCCAAACGTAGATTGCAATATAAGCAAAGAACGCCTAAGGTGGGTTGTTAATGGTGTCATTCTCTTCAGGGGGGATTGCTTCCACTCTTGTAATCCCAAAGTCATTAAGTATGGCATCCACTTCATCCTGAGTGGATACCAGAAAGCGGTTGGAAGTGTCTTTAACTTTCTTTGGAAAACTCATGATTCTGCCAGGTGAAAATGTTTCAGCTAGAATTTACAGTTTTTTATGAAGTTGATCTTCTTTCAAGGATTAGAAAAAACCTACTACAACAATTTAAACAACAGACAAAATATAAAACTTCAAGTTCTTGAAAGAATATAAAGGTAGAAAATGAGATATGTTGAGCTTTTGACAGAGTCGAAAGGAAATAAAAAGTTAACACTTAACAAACACCTCTCAACAATGTCGAAAGCCCAAATATAAATGTCTACTGAGCTTTCGACAAGATTGAAAGAGAGGCCTAAAGTATATGTCTAATCGGCACTTTTCAACAATGCCAAAAGCTCAATATGAACTATGTTATTAGAAGGAGATAGTTAAAACCAATGTAAAATTTGGACAAAGAATACACTACTAATATTCAATAGACAATATAATGAAACCCTTCGACATTGTCGAAACCCATGACCTAAGTTTTTATAAGGGAATATAAATGCTGTCAAAACCTTATATATCCATTGAGTCGAAAGGTTCTAAGTTAAAATCAAATTGATAAAAAATAAAAAGACTTAGAACGTTTCGACAACATTGGAGAAAGGTGGTTATAGAAGGTTTCGACTCACTAGTTACAGAAGATTACGATAGGGTCGAAAGGGATGCATGGTTCATTAGGCCTACTAACAACTAAATTACAACTAATAAAACAGATTTCGACTAAGTCGGAACATTTGACTTGATTTTTGAACTTTACAAAGTATGCTTTCTTCAACCTAGTTTATAAATTATATCTATTTCTAACTCAAACAAATTTAAAACAAGTTTATATGACTGGTTATGAAACCTATAAGACAAAACCTATGCTTTCGAAAATGTGGGTTACGATACAATAACCAACATCTTTGAAAGGTATTAGAGCCGAAAGCCTAAGATTTCCTTCAAAGAGGTCGGTTTCGTATGAACTAAATAACCCTTTGTCAAGGTCTGTAAAATTAGGCGTCGGTTTACCTTTCGATCCCATCGAAAGGAGTTGAAAAATCAAAACAGCAAACTGCCACCTCATTCCCTTTCGAAGGGGTAAAAGGGTAAAATTCTAGCGCCAAATTTTTTAGTTCGTACATCTTAAAACTTCTGGGCAAAATTAACCGAAGTATCCTTCTTCCCCAAACTCGATTACAATCCAGAAACTTAAAAAAACCATTACAAAAACGGATTTAAATGCGGATTAACGATTAAAATTTAGAAACCTATGAGATGCAAATTTTCCAAAAGCAGCAACAATAATAGAATCTACAATCGAAAAAAAATCAAATCAAAATGAAAATTAATAAATAAAAGTAAGTCAAATCGAACCAGGATATCGAATCAAAAAATATTTTCAGTAAAATTAAGTCTCAAACAATTTCTAGTAAATCGAAATCGAAATTTAAAACCCCAACCGAAAAAGTTTGAGAAATTGAGATTTACTGTAAAATAAAGAGGAAAATGATACGAGAAAAAAGAAAACATAAGCTTACTTAGATCTGAATTTTTTATGAAGGAAAATGAAGATTATTTGGAGGCTTGAAGATTTTGATTTTTCTCGATGTTAATTTAGTTTGCAGGTAAGTGAAAGGGAAGAAGACGTAATTTATAACAAAAGTCAGCAAGAACGGCAAGCCATTCGATCAGATTTAAATGAACGACCTAGATTCACGCAGGAATACCAAAAGGTGGGAAGATTTAGGGTTTCGACATGATTGACTTGGAAAGTCAAGTGCATCCCATCGAGGGTGGGGGGCAAATGTTACTAGCGAAATTCCTTTCGACCTTGTTGAAACCACTTTGAACATAAGACAAAGGAAAAATAAGAAGAAGCTCCAGCAAGTCCTTTCGAAGGAGTCTAAGGGATGCTACAGCCAAAGTATGAAAGTTTCACAACATTTCAAAGGGGTTGAAAAGGATCGAAAGCACCCTTCCGCTTCAGTATCCACCTTTCGAAGCAGATGATTCCACATGCATGAAGACCTTTCGAATGAGTTAAAGCAACACCTTTCGAAGACAAAGAAGGATAACTCTTCATATACGCACCAAACCTTTCGAAACCAAAGGTTTTTCCTTTACTCAAACCACTCAGAAGCATGCATTGGCCGGAGCAACCCTTTCAAAAGCCAAACCAAGCCTTTCGAACCGGTCGATGCCATTATTACCCAGGGAGGTTCTGCATCAAGTCAGAAGCAGAAGTTCAAAAGCGACTAAAAGAGTTGAAACCATCAGTATTGCAACACCTTTGAAGCCATTGGATAAAGCCTATCAAAGGAGTCGAAAGCACCTACAAAGCAAGAAAGGTGCAACCATCTCATTCGACTAAAGTAGAAGCATTCTAAAGCCAACACGACAGCCACCTTTTGACCAGATCAAAAGTATTGGGTCGAAAGGTGCTGACCCGCACATATAAATAAGACCCAAGGGGTCTGGTTTTGGGGATCTGAACTCAGTCATTCTATACTTGTATTTTCTTAGTTCTAAAAGTTGTAAACCCTTATTTTTAAACTGAATTGGGGAAATTAAGCAATAAAGACTTCTTTAAGCCAAGAAAGGGAAGACTATAGTATTCTTGATTACTTAGTCATTTCAAAGCTTTATTATCAGAACTAGCCATGTTTTTCCAAGTGTCGACCATGTTGAAAGATCTCTTCCGACTCGGTCGAAACCCTTGCATATTTAAATAACTCAAATTATAGACTCCAAATCACCTTCTACAGGACTGTTTCTTTCGACTGGGTCGAAACTATCACATTTCCAAATAACCCAACCTTAACTCCCATCCATTGCATACCTCAAACCTAGCTTTCGACAAGGTTGAAACCTAAAATCTAGCTGGATTTACCTCAGATTTCAGACTCAAGCCTTAAACACTAAACAACCTAGCCTTCGACAGGGTCGAAACCAATCAAATCAAACCTTAATCTTAGATTCTTAGAGTTATCTTTCTATGTTCCGCAACCGCTTCGAAAGGAAGGCTTCGGGAGGGATAACCACACCAGCTTAGTAAGCTTGAAAGGTTGATGAGAAAGGAGATTAATCGTTCTGATTGAGTCGAAATGTTGATTGGAGAAAGTGCCCGTTTCAGCATCCTATTCAAAAGGGAGAATTGAAAGGATTTTCTACATCTTACCTACTTCTACTAAACCAAAAGAGATCAAAAAGGACTAACCACGTCCAAAAGATAACTTTGGGGTGTTGACAAGTTTTCTTGTTAACAACTCTAAATAATTATTATGTTCACTTCATTATGCAGGAAAAATTAAACAAACCCCTACATCTACACACAAACCAACCATAGAACAATTTTTTTAAAGAATTCAGTATGGATCAAAATAAAAATCCCTTTGCCATTTTAGTGACATAGAGATTGTCATTTTTATGTGTTGTATTAAAACATCATCTATTTGCATTTTAATAATTAATTCGATGGACTAGTTAATAGTCACAATAAGTTCCCATGGTTTGTTTTTTAAACTAAATAGAGCATATTAGAATGCACTGCAATTTGTTTGGTTCATTTTTTAGTTGAATAATGCATTGTTGGATTTTGCTACCTAAAGTGAAACAAAACCCTTAAAACCTTTACAAGAAGCATCTGCATTAATCGCAGTTAGTCATACTTCCACAGTCTATGAGGATGCGTTGAAGGTTGGAGTGCATTTTCAGTTGGTTTTAGCTAAAATATGTCGAATCAAATTGGATTAAAAATGATCAAAATGATTGAATTTCTTTTATTTGATCCTCTGTTGTTCATTATAGAAAATTGAAGTAAACTTAAAAATTGAAGTGTTAATGTGGCTAATTAGTCAGAGAAAACTCAATACTATATATGATTTAAAAGAGAAGAAGAATACAAGTTTAGATCAGAAATAATTTCTTTTATGTTGAAAAAGATATTAATCACATTTTTGGTCAATGTTCTTTTAAAAAATAAAATTAGAAGCAACACTAGCAATTTTTTGAGGTTAATCTAATCGCCTTGATTGGAGATAAGAATGAATATTTATCTTCTATCAGAGGGTGATTACTAGTATTGGAATTGATGGGTAGGAATAATGAACAATAAGTGTATGAATTGTCGTGCTGTGGTTAAGGCCACTGCCTTGAAAGCGGAACTGGACATGAGCGTTGTGCAATCGATCATTGTTGTATATTTGCTAAGGTTAACACAATGACCCTTCAAACTTGTATATTTAAGGTTGAAAGAACTGTAGATTTGCAGAAGTCATTTCCAGGAGTTTTAATTGTGCATGGAAGACAATTTTATTTCGAAAGAATTTGTGGAGAGAAAGAGATGCAGAAATTAATTTAGTTATTGCATTCTTGTGTTATTTCTCAAAATGAGAAAGAAATAAGAGAGAATAAAGAGGATGAAAGAAAAAATAAATGTAGGTTTTTCGGCATATCTATCTCAAATCAATTGATGTTAATAAATAAACAATAAAGAAATATGAAGGGTTTCCCATTAATATAAAAACAAAAGTCAAGCAAACTAGATGTAACCCAATATTGAGAAGCAATTAATTAGAATTAATAATGGAGTGTCTAATAAATTAATTGGGTTTTGAACAATAAAATGTGGATCATTTAGGAATATACTAAATAGGAAAATAGTATGAAGGACAAAATTCATCAATTTTTAGCTTCAAGGACATACCCTCAATTTTTGGTTAGAATGACAAAATTTTCAATATAATATAGTAGGACAATTTTTTAGCTTCAAGGATAGTACTACTGTGTAGTATTAGTTTTGTGAACTTCTGTAGCAGTTTTGAAGTATTTAGCATTTTTTGATTTGTAGTAGTATTTTTATGATTTGTAATATCATTTTGTAGGTTGAGTGAGTAATCTTAGACTCAATGATATTTTTTAATAACATTTTACTAGTTCTAATAACGTTTTTAATTGAATTAAATAAGAATAAAATAATATTATATAGTATTAGTTTTGTTCAACGTTCTTTGTTGTATTTTACTTGTAATAAAAATTACAATAGAAGTGTAATTTTATTTTATTTTTTAATAATTATTTTGCTTGTAGTAGCATTTTTGAATTGTAGTTGTTTTTTTAAATTGTAATAGCTGTTTATACATATTTAATAGTATTTATGAATTATAGTAGCAGTTTATGAATTATAGTATGAATTACAGTAGCAGTTTATGAATTTTAGTAGTAGTTTTTGAACAAAAGTACCATTTTATAGATGAAGTGTGCATTCATTATGTTTGTAGTAGTTGTTTATGAATTTTAGTTTTTTATTTTGAATTGTAGTAGCAGTTTATACACATTTAACAGTATTTATGAATTATATTAGTAGTTTGTACACATTTAATAGTATTTATGAATTTTATAGCAGTTTTGTAACGACCCGCCTTTTCAAACCCAGATGTCGACACTAATACATCCACGGTATTCACATGCCGAACAACTAAGTGTTAGAAAGACAGATTGTTAGGGGAAAGAAAGGAGATAGAAGATAAGAAAAAAAACAAAACAAACACAGAATCTCACAACGGAACGGAATAACATATATTAATCAACATAATACTTTACAAAGTCATTTTAAAAATGATACATCAGAGTCATAGAAATACAATTTCTACCATAGGACAGTTATACCAGCCAGTCCCTACCTAACCGATACAAGATACATATAATATAGTGCAAACAAGACAATAAGTAGCTATCGATGAAGCCTCCTGCTCCAAGCTGCTCCAAAATGTATCCGTGGGAAAAGCTTGAACTACTTGGCTGCCCATTAAAATTTGAGCACCTAAGAGTTTTATGGAAAGAAAATAAAACTCCAGGTCAAACATGGGTCTGGTGTGAGTAAACTCAAACAACTGAATTATTATGTATAAAACCCTTTTAAAATCAAAGGTATCTCGTAAGACCACGCCGCACATAAACACAGACGGGGTTTTACCTTACGATAACCAAAAACACTTTTTTATAAAATCCTGTGATATTATAATAATGTCTAAGAGTTCAAAATAATTATATGAAAATAGCCAAAATTGTTACCATTATTAAATTCCAGCATACTAGGCTCTACAATCAAAACCGCAAAGGCACTTATTGGAGACTGGATCTCAAACTATGACAAGGTAAGGAACTACCTTCCGAAGGTACATCTCTAGATAAAATGCACCGAGGTCTGATAAGAAAATTTTGTACTTCTGCCACACTGGACTGGCCTACCACTTGACTAGTAGTACCGAATATGATCACCCACTTTGGACCCCAAAACATACAAGAATAGATAGTAACCAATCTAGATTTGGAATGACCATACCCTACTTGGGAGCTACCCACTTGTCCCTGCTGCATTCCCGATTTTTGTCATTTCCCGGTTGATGAGGTTTGAGGCTACGTTTTACCTTTTGAATAGCAATCCCACTTAGGATACTAACACAACCCTCCATGCATCAGTGCAATGCTAGCATTCGTCCATTCAAGTTCGTTCTGGGACTAAACGAAATCGAAGACACTATTCCTATTGCATTCTTTATGGGAAATCCCTCCCAAGGAAAATAGAAAATAGCCCTTGCACTTCAAACCGTCTTCGATTCCATGCATCGAGATGTCTTTATTCCGAAACACTTGAGTTGGATCGAAGTGGTTTTCGGATAATATATCTGATCCCGGTCTCTTCGAAACAACTTTCGATATTTCCGGTAAACTCAACCCTAGTTTTTTAGGAAATAAATAGACAAAAGATAAGAGCAGAGTTCACCTCCTAACCGTTTTTGGACGGATTTCCTTATCATTTATCCTAGAAAAATTAAATGAGTTTATACATATAGTATAACACCTTCGACGGTAACTGTACCATATAATTCTCATGTTTCTCCTATACATTTCCAAAGTTAGGTTTTGGTCCAGATTTTATAGTCGGTTATTTAACTATCAATTTATACAAACAATCAAACATTGATTCCATTCCATATGGGATCCTCTAAGCCTTTATTAATTAAAGTTAAATTAATAAAATCACTTATAAACTTGATCAAAGATCTTTTCTAAACACTTTTCCCAAACCCCTTACATCCCTTTTATACTTGGAAAATAATATAAGTATTTACCACAAACATTTTGGAAAATTCTCACTTCTCATACTCCATATTAAATTGCTGAACAATTCCCTTTCAAAACATCACTTACTATAAAACTCATTCGCTTTATAAAACTCATTCACTTATCCCTTATAAAATTTCTTTTATAAGTTCACTTCATATTTCAAACCTCTTTATATACTTTCAAAAATCTCTAAAATGATTTATAAAATCTCTTCTGTAATTAAAACTACTTAAAAATCTTCCTTTACAAGTTCTTATAAAATTTCTTTATAAAATATCATTAACAAAAGATCATTTGTAAAACACTTTAGGTAAACGTTTCCATTTAGTAAAAAAAAATTTTATAAACAAGTTATTACTTATAAATAACTTTATAAAATAATAGTATAGCATGGAAATCATTTATAAACCTTAAAACCCCAAATTGATTAAAGAATTAAGTTAATTGAAAAACATACTTTATAAATTCAAAATGAGGTTTAGCAATGCCAATGGTACTAATTTAAGTTACCATTCAATTTCCATTCCAATTCAAGTTATTTACATAGGTCAACATATATGTAAATACAACTCATATCCAAATCAGGGAATAACATGTCAATATGAATAACTAGCATACACATGTCCAATAACATAATAGTGGGATGGTGATTTGTCCTGTTAAATGGATGCCCAAACAATTCAATCAATTAATAGCAGAATGGGGATTTATTCTACTAACACATGTCTACACAAACAAACAATCAATCAATCAATTTATAGCAGAACGGTGATTTATTCTGCTAACACATGTCCAAACAACCTAACAAACAAACAATTAGTTTATAGTAGAACGGTGAGTTATTCTGCTAACACATGTCCACACAAACCAACGATCTACATTATAACTCATTCACAATTATATGGTTTCTTAATGGTATCAACACTTGAATCACTTGTATTCAAAACCATCTTTGAAAAAGAAGTGCCTTTAAAAAAAATCTTCTGAAAACCAAAGAATTTAAAACTTTAAAACCCTTTTTAAAATAATTAATTATAAGTTAAATCCATATTTGAATCATAATTAATTTTAATTGAATCTTAATTTAATTTAATTAAATAGTTAAACAATAATTAACTATTAATTAAATCTAAATTAATCCTTTATGAATTATTAAATAATTAATTAAACCTTTATTAATAATTAAATATTAATTAATCTCAATTAATTAATTAAATAATCTTTAAACTTAAATAATAAATTAAACCTTTAATAAATAATTTATTATAAATTAAAACCTTAATTAATTTATAATTTAAAAATAATTGAACACTTGATTAATAATTAAATAATAATTAATCTAATATTTAAATAATAGTTAATTAAAAATAAATCATATACTTAACTCATAATTAACTAACTTAATTAATAATTAATTAACATAAATCTTGACTTTAAAAGATAATTAATTAACAACCAACCTTTAATTAATAAAAGTTAATAATCCTTGTTTAATATTTAACTAATTATTAATTATCAAAACATAATTAATTAAAAATGTATTATTAAATTCTTAATTTACCTTTTAAAATATCATTATTTAGTTTATAAACCATTTACTAAACAATTGGAAGTATAAAAACCAAACTTTGCAAAAATCGAATTCTTTTAAACGAACTGCATCCATAGCGACTATCGATATGGATACCCGTAATTTCCAACTTGTTTTTAAATCCCTTTTGAAAACTTAACACCTAAAGGTTTGCTAACTCTTTAAAACATAAGTCTCAAATTAAAACAAAGTTAAGAAAGTTGAAATAAACACTAAAGTTAAACTTGAAATTTCCTCAAGCGCGATGGGACAGACACTAAAGTTAAAAAATAATAAATAAAAAAAAGTCCCTCTGTTAATGGCAACATTTCCTTCGTCGTTCTAAGTGTTTGCTACTGTGTTGCTCATCCTCTTCGTTTCTTCTGGCGCCTTTCCAATCGCGCTTCCTTTCTGAATTTCTAACGTGCCTCCGAAGAAGAAGAAGCCCGGCTCCTCTTCACCAGATCTGGTTAGCCCCCTTCCGCCTCAGCCTGTTACTGTGATTGTGCCACCTGTTTTTCTCACATCAATTCATCTCGGCCTTCACTGCACGAGTCTGCGCCATCAGTCTGTAACGATGCTCCAATTGCAGTGGACAAGCTTGGTTCCGTCAATTTTCTCTCTGGTCCGTTGCTCGATTTGAACGCCACTACACTCGATGTTCGCTACTGCCATACAGTTCAGCCATGTTAGGTGATCATCTGCTATCCCCACTCTTGGCCACAGCTAGTAATACATCTTGGTCGAAGTCTGTTGTGGGCTTGTCGCCTAAAGCCGATGTTGTTGAAATTGGGCACTGTTTGGGTGTCAAGGATAGAACTTTGACAGTTGATGTGGTAGGCATAAGTGAAATTGTAACTGTGGCTGTGGACGATTTGTGCAATTCGGCAATTATTGGCAAGAATGTTGGTTGCCCGCCTAGTGTTTGGCAAATTATCACACCCATTATGCCATCCCATGTACTAATCCCACCATCTCCTCTCCAAATGAAACATGTGTAGTTCCTCTGGAGCCGTCTATTGGGGCTGCTCCAAAATGGACTTCTTTGTTCTCTAAAATGCCACAAAATGTGGGTGTTCATTCTTTTCGCAGCTTTGATAACATTGAGATCAAGGGAGTAATGATTCCACCGGCCGAGGTGATTGAGGCGGGTGTTGATTATTGGAAGGATTTTTTAGTTGGTTTTTTCCTCGACTCTAGCCCTGCCTATCAGCTTGTTAAGACGCGTTGTAGCCAAGTATGGAAGCCAAAAGGGGGATTAAGTGTTCACTTTGACAATGCTATGTTCCTTTTCAAATTATCACGTAGTGATGAATGACAACGTATTCTTGAGGCCGATCATATTCTCATTGATGGGAAACCATTCATCATTACAACTTGGAGTCCGTCTGTTGATAGGGCTAAGGCTCAGGTTTTATCTATTCCTGTCTGGGCCCATTTTTCTCACGTCCCGTCCATTCTTCAGCCTTTGATCGGGATTGATTGGCTAGCTGGCCTAGTTGGTAAGGTGATTTGTTATGATGCTAACACTGTAGCCAAGAAGAGACTAATTTATGCCAAAGCTCTAAATTAAATAATCCCTGCCAAACCTTTTCCTTCTGTGTTAAAGGTCAAACTCGATACGGGAATTGTTGCTGAGGTCATAGTTCGCTACAGTTGGAAACCGGATATATGTTCATCCTGTCAGTCCTTTGGACATCTTTCGGAAGCTTGTTCTAGATCGGACTCCACTTTCCCTGTTCCACTATTTGATCGGATTCCACTTCCTCATCCTCCTGTCAGGAGGTGAGTCCCGAAGGTTGCTCCTCCTCCCCCTGACCTTGCTCCTGTTGCTGCTTGTGAAGCTCCTGTTGTTGATGCTACTATTGCTCCTTGTGCAGCTCCTGTTGTTGATGCCCCTGTTGGTGGGACCCTTGTTGAGTGTGCTTCTCCTATTTCCCCCGATTCTATTTCTTGGAATTCTGAGGAGCAGGCCTGGACCCATATTCCATCTGAGATGAGGTACTCGCCAGATGTTGATACTTATTATGCATTTATCACTGATATTGAGGGTGAGAGTCGATTTCTTATATATCACATTGAGGATGAGGGTTTGTCCCTTACTAGGGTTGGTGAGATTGGTGAGCTGAATAAAAGTAAGTTTTATGACGTCGTTTGGGATAAGAAATTTATTTACTCTCCTTCTGAAGGATCATTCTGAACCTGGCTTCTCTGTTCTCTGGGTATGTTCATGTTAGGCCCGTCATCTGTTGTTGGTACTGGCACTTCCTCTTCGATCAGTGCATATTCATAGTTTTTAGTAGTTTAGGCTCTTTTTGTCTAGCTCTTGTGTTGTATTTTATGTGTTTTTGGCTCTTTAAGCCTGTTTAGCTGTTTTGTACATGTGTAGAACACTTGTTTTCCCATTATTTATAATGTGGCATGGGCCACTTTAAAGCCGACTAGCTTTGCTAAAGAAAAGTTAAACTTGAAATTCCTTTAGTAAACAAACTAGCAAACACCATTTGATTTTCTTAAGTCTTTCATGCATAAAATTTGCTAACTACCATAACCATTCAACCACATACTCAAGGTTCCATATACCATAACATATCATCACAAGAATACCACAAGATCATCACTTTATATCCAAACTCATCAATTTAACCAACAATTCAAAGTTAAATTCTAACCACAAGCTCGCACATACATATATATCCAAACCATACGCAATCACACCAACTAACCATATACATATAACCAGATAGACAATATATATTTAAAGATAGAATCTTTCCAAAAAGTTAGAAGTTTACTCACCAAATATTTTGAAAACTTGAAATACTTTTGCGTTCGGAAAGCTTGGAAAACCACAAATTCTTCTCGAAAATAGGTCATTTTGCACTCGACTTTTGGACCCTTTCCTCTTGGATTTTGGAAAAGTGGTCAAAAGGAAAGTTTTAGATTATTCTTTCCTCCATTATATAAAAAAAAATTACTCAAAAAGGTTAAGTTTGAGGAATTTATGGCCAAAACGGTGAGAGATATTTTTGGACATCAAAATCTAAGTTAAAAAACACTTTTGCAAAAAAATGAAATTTTGGAGCATCTAAGCTCGAAATAAAAAAAAGCGGTTAACTACAAAGTTGTAACCACTAGAAATATACATGGTTTGAATAAAAGAAAATCTTAATCTGGTGAGATTTAGAGGATAGTCTGGCCGAACAAAACAGAGGTAAAAATCAAGGAATTTGTAAAGGAAAAAGAGAAGTCTTTAAACCATTTGTAATATTTAGAATCAGACATGGATTTCCTTTAACAACTTTAAAACTTAATATAAACTATAAAGTGAATCCATGTAAAATTTATAAGAGCTTAGGAAGTTGAAAAAAATGAAGATAAGAATGAGGAAAATGAATTAGAAATTAGGAAAAAAGATTTACATACCGAGGCACATCTAAAATTACCAAAATACCCCAACGTACTTTACCCTCTGCTCCTTCATTGCCACCTCATTATTGTCCTTCCCTACCATTAATCATGACTTGACCTTGTCCCCCCTCCTTACAAACATGATGAGACATGTTTTTGTACCCGATTGTACTCGTGTCTGCCTAGGATGTGACCCATTTCATTTTTTTTCTAATTATATTTTAAACCATATATACCTAAGTATAAATACATTTATACACACATTAATATACACACATATACACATATTACTTATTTACATATATATGTATTTATGCTAAAGGGTATACAACATATCAAACAAATTTTTAGCTGATGAAAAGATGAAAATTCGGAAACAAATTCTGGTCATATTTTCTGTTTTTCATCGAACTATATATTTTTGTAAACACATTTTGAAAAACTCTTTAACCATTATTATTTATTATTTAAAAGAGTATTATTTTCATTATAAAACCTATACATTGAATTTAAAATTAATTAAATATAAACAAATCAAAGCAGTGAAATTCCGGGTCGTTACATTCTTCCCCCCTTAAAAGAATTTCGTCCCCGAAATTACACCTCAACCTATCCTAGAAAATACTTAATACTATACATTAGTCCATATGATGTACATAGGTCATTCTTATAAAAAATCTGATTTGATCACAATTCGAATACATAACTTCCCTTCCGAACTAGTATCACTGAAACACCCCACACCCCTTAGTAACCTAAAAAAGGGCACACCAAAGGATGTTATGTGTTATAGGTATAGCTAGAGCATCACAGAGACAAAGATTCACAAGACAAATAAGTAAAAGCAACGGAAAACATTTAAATAATAAGTTATCATTCAAAATTAAACTTAATTTCAAAATAAGTCATAAAAACATACCATGTCTCAAAAATCTCTTATGTCTCATGAAAATACATCTCAGTCTCACAAAATCAAAGTATTAAAATAACAATAATAATCCCTCTCACAAGTACCATAAGCCAAATGAAAAAGATGAAAAGCAGAAAAATATATCTGAAATGAGATAACTCCAAAAATGAATCTCCAAGCAACCTGAATCAACTATCCTCAACTCTGCTGGTTTATGGGGGGAAAAGGAAAGATAGAGGAGTAGGTCAGACAATAAGTCTAGTGACTGAAAGTAATTACTAGCATTTCTAAGAAAGGTAAGGATAATAGACTAAGCAATAGTTCTAGCATGAAAGGAAAATACAGAAAAGATAAAACTTGCATAAAATACTGTTTCTGATTCTGTTTGACTGTTTGCTTTGATTGTTTGCTTTGATTGTTTTCACTTGTCCTAAACTGCAGTGATTAGGCTGAAACCCTAATCCTATCTCAACTGATAACTTGATTAGGCTGAAATCCTAATCCTACCCATTGATCGGCCTTTCCTATCTCTATTGTGCCATTGTGAGCTAATCATGTTGGTCCCACAGCAAAAGACACCTGGACGCAGTAGCAAATTATTTACCCTAATCGATGTCGCACGCTTGGTCATCGCCGGTACACACTAACTGTCGCTCCCTATTTAACCCTTTATTTACCCTAATCAGTATAAGCATGCATAACCTCACCTACGTGTGAGACCATCATTCCTAGACCTGAAAGGGAATGCTGCCTGTATGGGCCACTACGGCTATATTTTCTTATTAACTTAATCCAAGATCTAAGTTTTAAAATAAGCCCCTTCTGTTATTTCTTTCTTTCTAATTATAACCTATGTGTTATAATTGTTCTTGCAACTGTTACTCTTCTATTTTCTCTTTTTAGTTATAACCACTTGTTATAATTATGCTTGCAAATATCTCGAATTTTCCTATTTCAGTCCATCTCTATTTTATTTCAATTTTTCTCATTTTTCATCTGATTTTTGTAAATTTAGTGTTTTTCTATTTTAATCCATATTTGTGAATTCTTCTCTTTTTAATATTTTATTCACGTAAAAAAGGATTAAATTTCTATAAAAAGAAACTAACATTTACAGGCTAAATTCCCCTTAAAACAGATGTAAATAACTATAAATAACTGAATAAAATAACTAAATAAAAATAGACTGAAAATAACTTCTGAAATTTACTTAAAAACTGACTGTAAATAAACTTACATAAAAGATGTCTCAAAATTGTAGAAAAACTACAACTATTGAGAACCCTATTATTTTAAATTGCTTACAAATCTAAATAATTACAAAACACTCACCTGCGGTCCTTAGCTCTAAACCTTGGCCTTCCTGGATTCACTTCTAGGGCATAAAATATTTTTATTAAAAAGATTTCATCCCTAGAAAAAATTTCTATTTAGGTTTTAGCCTCAAGCAATGAACCCGATTGGGAGAAAATCTGAATGAGAAAAATAGCTAGGCCTAGGGTTCCATTTATTGTGTGGCTTAGGGATGTCAGACCGTCGGATTTGAAGATTTAACCTGGTGCAACCACATCATAGGCTCACTAGGAACCATCGGATGCAGTTACGGACGCACATGATTTCACAAAAATTGGATTTATAGTCTTCAGCTTGTACCTAGACGAAAAATTGTCCAGAAAGACAGGTGGGTCGACCTATGTTCATTGGGGGTCAACCTGACACTAGCAAGGGTCGATCTGTGCCCCTTTTTATCTTTTAATTGTATATTCTGATTTCTTATTTTTCTCGTAACTTCTTCATACTAGCTCGGATTTCGACAAGTTATATATGAAAATTGCTCGGAAAATTACCACGGACCCAATGGTGCAACTCCCGTGACTCAGTTCTGACAATTTCCCAACCCTATTTTATTATTCAATTAATTTGTTAATTAATTATTATTACTCTAATTTTACGGGTTGTTACATTCTCCCATTCTTAAAGGATTTCGCCCCCGAAATCTCCAAGAACTGAAGAATGAAATAAATATTTTCACCCAAATTCCACAACCACATATTCAACCATCATCCATTACATCCATTGTCTTTAAGCATTTTAATGCAATTTATGATATACGCAATAGTGTAGCGTCGATGTCCCTAACTAATGCAAAAGATTAGGTGGTCTACTGATTCAGTCGACCTCCTTTTTATGTACTCATATACGTGCCATGTATCCAAATGAATGCAAATTCCCTAGTGATAACTGATAGTCCTATATGCGTGCTACAATCATCATCCAAATGCAACAATCATATGATAATCACCCATTCATAGCAACCATGAAATAAAAATGCAAGTGCACACACATCCATATGCTTATGCTTTAGTGACCTAGTTAGGCCGATCTCTAAGAGATAATAGTGCCTAGTGTGTGTGTGTATGCGTCCATTAGCATCCACTAGCAAATACTTGCAACCACTTGCATCCAACATACATAACATGTTCTAGTAACATGTTTACATTCAGTCCTACCATCCATAGGTTAAATCCTAAGATCTACCCTCCCAAAGAAAACTAAAGGAAAGAACCAATTCAAAACTAAAGATGGAAATAGGAAATTCAAGACGTACCATCGAAGAGATGTGGATAAGAGATATGTATTTTCTCCTCAGCCTCCCACATAGCATCCTCAATACTATCTCCCCACCGCACCTTAATCAAAGGGACTTCCTTATTCTTAAGCTTCTTGATATCATGCCCAACGATCTTGGTTGGAATGCGACGAACCGATGCTTCTCTCTCCATTTCAACTTCCTCAAGTTGGCTAGGTTCTGCTACCTCTGCTGAATCATGTAAGCACTTTCTCAAGTGCGAAACATGAAAAACATCATGAACTCCCGTGAGCCTCTCCGGTAGCTTTATCTGATACGCCGTCTTCGCAACCCTTTCCATGATGGGGAACGGTCCTACGAATTTGGGAGCAAGTTTCCCACTTGATACAAACCTCACTACCTTTCTTAGCGTAGACACCTTAATGAAAACCAAATCTCCTACCTCGAACTCAATATCCCTTCTCCACTTATCTGCATAGGATTTCTATCTATATTGGGCCGTCTTCATTCTTCTTCTAATCAAATCAATCTTTTCCGAAGTCTCTCTAACCATGTCGGGACCAAGTAGCAATCTTTCCGTAGACTCCAACCAACACGAAGGCGACTTGCAAGGTCTTCCATAAAGGGCTTCAAAAGGAGCCATCCCAATGCTAGCCTGAAAACTATTGTTATATGCGAATTCCACTAAAGGAAGGTGCTCCTCCCAAGTCCCTCCAAAATCAGGAATGCACATTCTCAACAAATCCTCAAGAACTCTATTAACTCTCTTTGTTCGGCCATCCGTTTGAGGGTGATAGGCCATACTCAATCTAAGCTGTGTCCCTAAAACCTCTTGCAAGCTCCTCCAAAAATCACTAGTAAAAATAGGGTTTCTGTCGCTCACTATGCTAGAGGGAACTCCATGAAGTCGGACTTTCTCACGAACGTATATGGATTCCAAATATGGATTTTTCCACTAACTCTTGACCAGAATGAAGTGGGCGCTCTTAGCTAAACGATATACAATCACCCAAATACTGTATTCCCCTTCCTAGATCGGGGTAAACCATCTATGAAGTCCATCGAAACACTATCCCACTTCCATTCAAGTACATCCAATGGTTGAAGCAATCCGCCAGGCCTCTACTGCTCCGCCTTAAACCTTTGGCACACAAGACACTTAGCCACGAACTCTGCTGCATCCTTCTTCATGCCACTCCAATAAAGCACTCTCTTCATGTCCCTATACATCTTATCACCACCCGGATGAGTAGTCATCCGAGAATGGTGTGCTTCTGCTAGAACTGCACTCATCAAATCACCAGTGCGGGGGACACAAAGTCTTCCATCTCTCCTTAGCCACCTTTTACTATCGATGGAATAGCGTTGGAGATGTCTAGAGACCTCTCCTAGGCTAATCCTATCTAGAATATCCACAAGCTCTGAATCCTCTCGCTGCCTTGATCCAATCTGATCTATGAGGGTGGGCTTAACCTCAAGTGCTGCCAATAATCCAGGAGTAATGTCCGTAGAGGGCTTAAAATCAAAGGTGGAAATAAACTCTAGGCTTTTCCACTCCACGAACATTGGGATAAGGGTTGTTCTCTTCCTACTTAACGCATTTGCAACCACGTTCCCCTTGCCAAAGGTGTAAGCTATCTCAAAGTCATATGATGCCAGAAACTCCATCCAACGTTGCTGCCTCAAATTTAAATCCTTTTGTGAGAACAGGTACTTCAATGATTTATGGTCAGTGAAAAGCTCGAACCACTCTCCTAGGATGTAATGTCTCCAAGACTTGAGCGCGAAAACAATAGCAGCCAGCTCCAAATCATGGGTGGGGTAGTTCTTCTCATGAGTTCTCAACTGTCTACTCCCATAGCATACTACCCTCCCCTCCCGCATCAATACTGCCCCAAGGCTAGTCCCACATGCATCAATGTATACTATAAAAGGCTTAGCTCCGTCGGGTAAAACTAACACTGGTGCACTAGTAAGGGCCCTCTTTAGCATCGTGAAGGAATCTTCACAATCCACGTCCCATACGAATGTCGCATTCTTCTTAGTGAGGTGAGTAAGCGGTGCTGAAATCTTAGCAAAATCTCTGATAAACTTCCTATAATAACCAGCCAAACCTAGGAAGCCTCTAACTTCGCTAACGTTCTTGGAGGCCTTCCAATCCTGTAACGCTACTACCTTAACGGGATCCACCGCTAAACCCTCTCTTAAGACTACATGCCCCAAGAAACGCACCTCCTCTCGCCAAAAGAGACACTTCAAGAATTTTGCTTTCAACTGATGAACACGAAGTGTATGAAGATCCTCCTCAAGATGAATAGCATGCTCTTCCATACTCTTGGAAAACACCAGAATGTCATCCACAAACACTACAACGAACTTATTTAGGACATCTCGAAAAACACAACTCATTAGATCTACGAAATAGGCTGGGGCATTGGTCAGCCCAAACGGCATAACTAACCACTCAAAGAATCCATCGGGTGTCCTTAATGTTGTCTTACCGATGCTATCGTCAGTGACCCTAAGCTGATGAAATCCAATGGCTAAGTCAAGATGAGAAAATATTGAAGAGCCAACCAACTGATCGAAAAGACCGTCTATCCTAGGAAGTGGGTAGCGGTTCTTCTTTATGAGCTTATTCAAATCTTTATAGTATACACAAAGTCAAAGGGAACCATCCGCCTTTGTTGCAAAGACAAATGGTGCCCCCCACTCAGATATTGCTCCGTCTGATGAAGCCTTTCTCTAATAGCTCACCAATCTGATTACTTAACTCCTTCCTCTCCCTAGGAGCCATATGTCTCATAGGCAATGCCACTGGCCTAGCATTGTCATTCAGATAGATCCTAAAGTCGATCTCTCTCTTAGGGGGTAGCCCACTAACCTCCTCAAAAACGTGTGGGAAATCACTAACAACTGGAACTGAATCTAATTCTCCTAGTGATGAATCAAGGGAATAAAGGAAGCTCAACATGACTGACCCCTGTGAGTCGCAAGAAACCTCGAGAATCCGTCCGCTACATGTCCCTAGCCTAATGACTATCCTCTCGCGTCCAATATTGCCCATAAGTGGATAACCAGTCCATCCCCAAAATCATCCCATATCCTGGAAATCCCAGTACATAGGCATCACAATCAAACTCTACGCCTAGTATAAAAATTTTCAAACCCCTACAAATCATGGAGAAATGTGCCGATCCTCCTATGGGGTTTGAAACAACTATAGGGTAGAGAAATATCTAAGTGCAAACAATCAGCCAAGGTACTAGAAATGAAAGAATGCGATGCTCCGGATTCAAAAAGAGTCCGAATAGGAAAATCCAAAATAGAGATCAAACCTTTTGCAGAGACTTTCCTACCTCGATCTGGTCCACTACTAGAAGGTGCTGCATCCAAAGCCTGTACTTGTGTCGTAGGTGCGTCTGCTTTCTACCCTGTCCTCTGAGGACAAGCTCTACTAAGGTGTCCCGGCTGCCCACAACTGTAACATCTCCCCTTCATCGTGTCCTTCTTACAGTCCTTTGAGTGATGTCCAACCAATCCACAATTATGACATTTCTCGCCCTTCTTGATCTGTCCCTTTTGAGGTCCTCCGCCTTTCTTCTTGTCCTTTTCCTTCTTATTCTTCCACCACTGCTTCTTAGAGTTTTCTGATTTAGGAACCCCCTTAACCTCTTCTTCCTTAGCAACATCTGAAATGAGTGCCATTTCCACAAGTGACTCATATGTCGCTCCCATAGGTACATGTGTCAATGCCAACCCATAGAGGGGCTGGTTCAAACCCTTAGCAAACTTGGTGACCTTTTTATGTGGTGTATTAACAAGCTCTATCCCGAACCTCAATAACTCATTAAACTGATTTATATACTCTTTCACTGAAAGACTCCCCTACTTCAAACTAATGAACTTCTCCAACCGCATGCTTTCCTCGATTTGCGACAAGAACTTTCTCTCAAACCTTTCCCAAAATCCAAACCAACCAATGTCTTTACCCTCCATCTCTACAATCTCCCACTAGTAAGAAGCCTCTACCTTCAACTGCCAAGATGCAAGCTGAACTCTCTATTGGTCCTCCAATCCTAACAGCCCAAATATCCGCTCCGTATTCATCAACCAAATTCGTGCCTCTATGAAATCCTCCATACTAGAAAACATCTTGCCTCCTAGATTGGCGAAGTCCTTGCATAGCTTAGAAAAATTGGCTGTTGTAGGTGGATTAACGGGACCTCCACTCGCCGGTGCTGCATTGGGCGCTTGCCCTTGCACATCTGGTGTCGTAGCTTGGAGGTATCTACGGAACCAGCTAGGGACTTGGACACCCTCTGGAAGATTTGGGGCATCCGCCATTCTATGCAAAGAAAAGAAAATTTAGGCTCGAAAGAATCGAAAGAAGGTTGAACTAGACTTTGAGGGGATTTTTACAAAAACTCTCTTATACTTGAAAACTATTTCTATAATAAGAGTTTCTTTCTAAAAAATACTTTTAGTTGAACATATGTTACCTTTGAAAAATACTTTATAAAATAAGTTTTTAGGAATCCTGTAACCTTAGGCTCTAATACCAAATGAAACACCTCACACCCCTTAGTATCCCCAAAAAGGGCACACCAAAGGATGTGGTCCGTTATAGGTATACCTAGAGCATCACAGAGACTAAGAGTCACAAGACAAATAAGTAAAAATAGTGGAAAACATTTAAATAATAACTTATCATTCAAAATTAAACTTCATTTCAAAATAAGTCAAAAAAAACATAACATGCCTCAAAAATCTTTTATGACTCATGAAAATATATCTCAATCTCATAAAATTAGAGTACAAAAATAACAATAATAATCCCTCTCATAAGTGCCATAAGATAAATGAAAAAGATGAAAAGAAGAAGAATACATCTGAAATGAGAAAACTCCGGAAATGAATCTTCAAGCAACCTGAATCAACTATCCTCAACTCTACTGGCCTACGGGGGGAAGGAAAGATAGAGGAGTGGGTCAGACAATAAGTCTGGTGAGCGAAAGTAATTACTAGCATTTCTAAGCAAGGTAAAGCTAATAGACTAAGCAATAGTTCTAGCATGAAAGGAAAATACAGAAAAGATAAAACTCGCATAAAATACTGTTTTTGATTTTGTTTGACTATTTGCTTTGATTGTTCGCACTTGTCTTAAACTGGTGTGATTAGGCTGAAACCCTAATCCTATCTCAACTGCTAACTTGATTAGGTTGAAATCCTAATCCTACCCGTTGATTGGCCTTTCCTATCTCTGTTGTGCCACTATGAGCCAATCCTATTGGTCCCACATCAAAAGACACCTCTTAGCGCTTAGGACGCAATAGCGAATTATTTACCCTAATCGATGTCGCACGCTCGGTCATCGCCTGTACACACTAACTGTCGCCCCTTATTTGACCCTTTATTTACCTTAATCAGCATAAGCGTGCCCAGATTTACCTACGTGTGTGACCATCATTCCTAGGCCTAAAATGGAATGCCGCTGGTATGGGCAACTACTGCTATATTTGCTTATTAACTTAATCCAAGATCTAAGTTTTAAAATAAGCTCCTTCTGTTATTTCTTTCTTTCTAATTATAAACTACGTGTTATAATTTTTCTTGCAACTCTTACTCTTTTATTTTTTTTCTCTTTAGTTATAACCACTTGTTATAATTATGCTTGCAAATATCTCGAATTTTCCTATTTCAGTCCATCTGTATTTTATTTCAGTTTTCTCATTTTTCATATGATTTCTGTAAATTTAGTGTTTTTCTATTTTAATCCATATTTGCGAATTCTTCTCTTTTTAATATTTTATTCGCGTCAAAAAGGATTAAATTTTTATAAAAAGAAACTAACATTTACACGCT
Source organism: Allium fistulosum (assembly GCA_030737815.1). Classification (NCBI taxonomy): domain Eukaryota; kingdom Viridiplantae; phylum Streptophyta; class Magnoliopsida; order Asparagales; family Amaryllidaceae; genus Allium; species Allium fistulosum. The sequence goes on from CM060902.1 coordinate 426,619,155, forward strand.
AAATTCCAACTTAAAACAGATGTAAATAACATAAATAACTGTAAATAACTGAATAAAATAGCTAAGTAAAAATAGACTGAAAAGAACTTTTGAAATTTACTTAAAAACCGACTGTAAATAAACTTACATAAAAACTGTATCAAAATTGTAGAAAAATTACAACTATTAAGAACCCTATTATTTTAAATTGCTTACAAATCTAAAATAATTATAAAACACTCACTTGTAGTACTTACCTCTAATCCTTGGCCGTCCTGGATCCACTTCTAGGGAATAAAATAATTTTATTAAAATGATTTCCTACCTAGAAATTTTTTCTATTTAGGGTTCAGCCTCAAGTAATGAACCCAATTGGGAGAAAATTTGAATGAGAAAAATAGCTAGGCCTAGGGTTCTATTTATAGTGTGGCTTAGGATCTCAAGCCGTCGGATTTGAAGATTTAATCTGGTGCAACCACATAATAGGCTCACTAGGAACCATCGGATGCAGCTACGGACGCACAAGATTTCACAAAAATTGGATTTACAGTCTTCGGCCCGTACCTGGATGAAAAATCGTCCAAGAAGAAAGGCGGGTCGACCTGTGTTCATTGGGGGTCGACCTATGGGTCGACCTGACCCTAGCAAGGGTCGACCTATGCCCTTTTTTTCTTTTAGTCATATATTTTGGTTTCTTACTTTTCTCGTAACTTCTTCATACTAGCTCGGATTTCGACAAGTTATATATGAAAATTGCTTAGAAAATTACCACGGACCTAATGGTGCAACTCACGTGGCTCAATTGAAAATTTCCCAACCCTATTTTATTATTCAATTAATTTGTTAATTAATTATTATTACTCTAATTTTTTGGGTTGTTACAATCGCTCACTCGATTCTCTAGTGCAGACTCCAATCAGGCTCCTTGATTTGGAACCTCTGTTCTCCTTACATGGTTGTAACTATTATAGGAAACTTTGGTCCCATACCAATAACCCTGATCAAGTGTTCTCCATCAAAAATCAAGCAATAGATCCTTATCCGGAATGGTGTGAAACACCTCGAAGCCATGTGCTCGAATCTTAAATCAAAACTATATAGAAGGGGAAGTGATCAACGTCCAACTTACGCACTTACTTAATTGGTTCTCTCTAATGCCAATTCTATTCAACTGAAATATTTATGAAACATCTCATAAACTGATTTAGATTCAACTTGTATAATACTCCACTACATCCTAAGAGTATATATAATTATTTGATTCATCTATTCCATTTTGCATTTATTTCCCTAGGAAACTAAAGTTCCAAATACCTGGATTTATTCAAAGACATTTTGAAATAAAACTTTTATATATTAATCATACAAAATATATACATATAGCCTGAGTAACTCCAAAATGATACTAAGGATCTGGGTACTACCAAATAGTACCATACACTCCCTTACTAAGAAGTACAATACTCAAGAGAAGTGCTTACCATCCGAACACATCCCTTCCCTAATTTTAAGTTAGTTTCGAGCCATTCGAACTAGTTAACTTTAGAATATTACTTTTATTTCAAAATCCTATTTTGAAACAATACTTCTCATATTTCCCACAAAAAATTTACCACCAACTTGCTTTGGGTTCGTTCGGGTTTTGAACTTATTTCGATTGTACAATGATAAAGAGAATAATTTACTAAGTGCCCCACAACATTTTTCTAGGCAACATTCGATCGTCACTTAGAAGATTATTCAGATCATCACAAAACAATCAAGACTTATTCTCCCAAACTAATCCAAAGAAAACACTTCTTACTTAACCTTTTCATTCCCAAAATATTATATTTGAACCAAAAATATTTTCAAATAATACTATTATTATTATTCCAATCCTTGAAATCATTTTTCAAAAGTACCAGGATTTAGGTTCTCAAGTTTCAACTTAAATTCTTTTTTTATTAAAAGACGCCTTCTTGTAAATTTATTTTATAAGGTCAACTTTTATAAAACATTTTCCAAATATTTATTTCAAATATTCTAGCTTTTTATAACATATTTTATTAAACCAAATTTTAATTCAATATTAACATCGAACGCCTTATAGTCAAATTGTGAAACTTAATTCTCGAGGTGTTTGTTTCAAAGTTTTCCCTATTTCTATTCAACCAACCAAATCTTAAAAAGGGAAGCTACCTATACACACTAACAATAGTCAATGCTCAAACTGGATGAGCATGACTAGACAAACCTTAAATGGTAATAATAAAATATTATTATCTCTTAGCAAACAACATCTCAAAATACAATACTATACTATTTTTGAAAAACATTTTTTATATATAAAATATACCCTAGGTAAAATTATTTCAGTTACCTAATTTTAAAGTATTACTATGTCGGATGACCTTGTTCAAGTGTTTAGAGATCCCTATCAATAATGTTAGCTACTCGTATTGACCAGAATCCATAAGCCACTCAACAGATCAATTAACACAATATAAAACTCTTTTTATATCACTAACAAATACGTGCTCTTATATATCTATACACTCCAACTCATTCTAGGGTGTCACTTACCATACCTCTAATGAGTTACCCCACCAAAGCCAAGGTTCCCGCTTAACCTTCAGCTTTGATACCAACTTTAACGACCCGCCTTTTCGAACCCCAGAAGTTGTCACTAACACATCTTGGTATTCACGTGCTGAACAACTAAGTGTCGGAAAGACAGATTGTTAGGGGAAAAAAGGAGATAGAAGATAAGAAAAAAACTAAACAAACACAGAATCTCACAATGGAACGGAATAACATATATTAATCAACATAATACTTTACAAAGTCATTTAAAAAATGATACATCAGAGTCATACAAATATAAATTCTATCCTAGGACAGTTATAACAGCCTGTCCCTACCTAACTGATACAAGATACATATAATACGGTGGAAACAAGACAATAAGTAGTTATCGATGAAGCCTCCTGCTCCAAAATGCATCTGTGGAAAAACCCCGAACTACTTGGCTGCCTATTAAAATTTGAGCACCCAAAAGTTTTATGGAAAGGAAATAAAACTCCAGGTCAGACATGGGTATGGTGTGAGCAAAACCAAACAAATGAATTATTATGTATAAATCCCTTTTAAAATCAAAGGTATCTCGTAAGACCACGCCGCACATAAACATGGACGAGTTTTTACCTTACGATAACCAAAACTACTTTTATATAAAACTCCTGTGATATTATAATAATGTCTAAGCATTTAAAAAAAAATATGAAAATAGCCAAAATTGTTACCATTATTAAATTCCAGCATACTAGGCTCTACAATCAAAACCGCAAAGGCACGTATTGGACATTGGAATCCATACTATGACAAGGTAAGGAACTACCTTCCCAAGGTACATCTCTAAATAAAATGCACCAGGGTCTAACAAGAACATATTGTACCCCTACCACACAGGACTGGCCTACCACTTGACTAGTAGTATCGAATATGATCACCCACTTTGGGCCCCGAAGCATACAAGAATAGATCATAACCGATCTAGATTTGGAATGACCATACCCTACTTGGGAGCTACCCACTTGGCCCTACTGCATGCTCGAATTTTGTCATTTCCCAGTTGGTGAGGTTCGAGGCTGCATTTTACCTTTTGAATAGCAATCCCACTTGGAATACAAACACTGCCCTCTAGGTGTCAATGCAATGCTAGCATTCGTCCATTCAAGTTCGTTTTGGGACTGAACAAAACTGAAAGACACTATTCCTATTACATCCATTACGGGAAATCCCTCCCAAGGAAAATAGAAAGTAGCCCTTGCACTTCAAACCATCTTCGATTCCATGCTTCAAGATGTCTTCATTCCGAAACGCTTGAGTTGGATCGAAGTGGTTTTTGAATAATATATTCGATCCCGGTCTCTTCGAAAAAACTTTCGATATTTCCAGTAAACTCAACCCCGGTTCTTTAGGAAATAAACAGACAAAAGATAAGAGCGGATTTTACCTCCTAATCTTTTATGGATGGATTTCCTTATCATTTATCCTAGAAGAATTAAACGAGTTTATACGTATAGTAATACACCTTCGATGGTAACTGTACCATATAATTCTCATGTTCCTCCTAGATATTTCCAAAGTTAGGTTTTGGTCCAGATTTTATAGTCGGTTATTTAACTATCAATTTATACAAACAATCAAACATCGATTCCATTTCATATGGGATCCTCTAAGCCTTTATTAATTAAACTTAAATCAATAAAATCACTTATAAAACTTGATCAAAAATCTTTTCTAAATACTTTTCCCATACCCCTTACATCCCTTTTATACCTGGAAAATAATATAAGTATTTACCAAAAACATTTTGGAAAATTCTCACTTCTCATATGCCGTATTAAACGGCTAAACAATTCCCTTTCAAAACATCGCTTACTATAAAACTCATTCACTTATCCGTTACAAAAATTCTTTTATAAGTTCACTTCATATTTCAAACCTCTTTATATACTTTTAAAAATATCTAAAATGATTTATAAAATCTCTTCTATAATTTAACTACTTATATATCTTCCTTTATAAGTTCTTATAAAATTTCTTTATAAAATATCTGTTGGGTGGATTCTCACCCCGGACCGGAAGAGCCGAACCAGGCCTCCCACCGAATCAACCTACCAAACTACTTAGAACCCATACCGAGCCAACTCCATCCGGTATACACCTCCTCCTTAGAACCACCGAACCATCCTACTACCGGACCAACTGCTATCCGGTCGAACCATCCTACTACCGGACCAACTGCTATCCGGTCGAACCATCCTACTACCGGACCAACTGCTATCCGGTCCAACCATCCTACTACCGGACCAACTGCTATCCGGTCCAACCATCCTACTACCGGACCAACTGCTACCGGTCCAACCTACGTCCATCTCCACACCGTTCCAAGCAATGCCGAACCAAGGCATACCAGGCCAGATCATCTCAGCCCAGGCCCATCAACGACTATACATATCCTGGACCCCTACCCCTAGCCTCACTCTATAAATAGAGGGGCAAGGGTACAACAATGGGGACAAGTTTGAGAGCTCAAGCACGGAAGGAACTTTCAAACAACTTTCTTTTACTTGTACCAAAGCTTTGTACTTGTAATCACAACAAAAGAAGAGAAATAACATATAAAGTGGACGTAGGCACATTCTGGCTGAACCACTATAAATCTGCGTGTCTTTTTACAGTTTAGCCCCTGTTTTTCATATATTTGCATAGACCTCCAAAATCACTAAGAACAACATAAGATCTACTAAATCATACAACTTTGAGGTGTTTGTCCATTTTTTGTGCAAACATTTTTGGTGCTTTCACTAAGAAATTGAAGCTCGAAGCTTCAGCTTCATCCGCTTAACAAGTTTTCCTAACAGCGTCATCCGCCACTTGGAAAACATGCCTCCCAAACAGAGGAAAGATGTTAACAAAGGAAAAAACATCGCATCCAGTAGCCTTCCTGATCCAGCTATCGCAAATCAAGTGAATCCTCCTCCTCCAGCAACGGTAACAAACGGAGGACAGGCTAACCCAACCACTCCTGCCACAGAACAGCCTGCAGCAATTACTAGGGCAGATTTGGACAGAGTTGTTGTTGAAGTAACTAACCGCTTCACGTCCCAGCAGGAAGCCTTGGTGGACCATCTCATGTCACGCTTGAGGGACGCTGAAGAATCCAACCGCAACACTGAATCATGGGGCGAGTCCCAGTCTGGAGGATCTCAGAGACAGCAAAGATCTTCCTTCTTCGAAGGAGCTAACGGCAGAAGTAGCCGTGGTAGGAGCCGAGACCGAGCCCAGCCCGAAGTTAGGCCTGAGGAAACGTTTGGTACTGAACCCAACGGGGAAGGTACCGGGCGAAGGTCAACTGCAGCTGAGCCTGTCATGCTGCCTAACCACAGAAACACCGGTGAACGGGGCCGAGCTAGAGTTCAGCCCGAAGTTGGACCCGAGGAAGTGCTAAGATCAGAACCCAACCGGGGAAGATCAAGGCAAGGGCCAACTGTAGCTGACCCAAGCATGCTCCCAGAAGATCAAAGGCAGCCACTGGAAAATATGAGGAATGATAGGCGATACCATCCCTACAGGTTGTCTGGACGGAATCAACCCCACAGAACAGAGCCAAACTCATTTCTGTCTGCTCCAAATTCTGAGGAAAGGATGGCGCGCTTATTCAGAGAGTGTGTCCAACGGGAGCAAAGAGATCGAGGGATAGGCGCTAGGGTAACCAGCCCTTTCGCCCGCAATATCGAAGTTGCTATCACCCCCCGAGAATGGAAGATGCCAACAATGGAACCTTACAAAGGAACCTCCGATCCCGTTGTACACTTACAGAGGTACACGCAGCACATGCTCATGAGTGGAGCAACAGAGGGGGTGCTGTGCAAATGCTTCCCGCTCTTCTTAGCAGATCTTGCTACCTCCTGGTTCTGTCATCTACCCCAAGGATCCATCAGCTCATGGGAAATGTTGAAAGAAAAATTCATCAGTCAGTTCCGCATTCATGTGGAGCAACCTAAGGACGCTTATTCCTTATCCAGCGTCAAACAGAAACCTGGAGAAAAGCTGCAGCAATACCTGACTAGATTCAACGCCGCAGCAGCCGCAGTTCAGGATGCCGATGAGAAGCTTATCCTAATGGCCCTCTACAGTGGGGTACATCCAGACACTAAATTTGCTAGGAGATTGACAAAAGAAAAACCAGCTACTTTACCCGATTTCTTCCATGAAGCCGGGAAATACATGAGGCTTGAGGACGCTGCCATTGAGGAGCAGTCAGGGCAGCAAAGTAAGACGACCCCTGGCAACGCCCCTGCTGTGGCAAGGGACGTTCGAAGGAATGATTCCAGAGACAATGCTGGGGGCAAGAAAGTAGAAAAACGCCTATATCGGCCAGGACCAAGATTCGACTCTTACACCCCTTTGAACGAGACCGTCGAAAACATCTTCCTTGCCACCCAAGGCGAAGTTAGATACAAACGCCCACCATACAAGAAGGAATCAGATAGCGCACAGAAATCTGGAAAATTCTGCCGCTTCCACGAATCCCACGGACATGATACCAACGAATGCCATCATCTCCGAGATCTGATTGAGGAACACATCAGAAGAAAGAAACTGGAGCGCTATGTAAAAAGTCAAGACAGGACTCCAGCTCCTGCCAGTGAAAACCCAAGGCTACCCTCACCAGGGACCGGCAGAGGCGACCGCAACGCTAGCAGCTCTAGTCAAGAGAAGATAGTGGTCCATACCATCTCAGGAGGTCCACACATCGCAGACAGAAGTTGGAAAGAGATGGAAAGATACGGGAAGTCGCTCAGAGACAATAGAGACTGTGTCAATACGGTTATAGAAGAGCGCCACCCAAAGCGGAAAGAAAGTGAAGACATCACATTCAGTAAACGCGACCTAGAAGGAAGACAGTACCCTCACATGGATCCCATGGTCATCTCTGCCCGACTCGGTCCCGCCGAAGTTTACCGAATCCTGGTAGACACTGGAAGCTCTGTAAATATCCTGTTCAAACACGCATTCGACAAAATGAGGTTGTCAGTGAAGGACGTATCTCCCTGCGATAAACCGCTACACGGTTTCATTGGAGATGCGAAAATGCCCATCGGGCAGCTGGACCTCTTCGTTGAAATCGGAAGCCATCCCCGCTCCGTTGTAAGGAAACAGACGTTTGTGCTGATAGAAAACCATTCGGCCTACAACGCCTTCCTAGGAAGACCAGCCCTATCTGACTTCCAGATTGTCCTAGCCCCGTGGTGCCTAAAAATGAAATTTCCAACAGACAGTGGGGTTGGGGAAGTGGAAGGAGACCAAGATATTGCACGAGACTGCTATGTAACCGAACTTCGCAACAACCACAGGAGAGATAAAGGGAAAGGTGTAGAGATTGCTCTCTGCACAAAAAGCCTTGAAGCATAGCAACTAAAGAAAGCCCCTCCTCTTCGATACACCAGCGACCCTTTCAATGAATTAGACCCTAGGGACAAAGAGGAGGAGGCCACCGCCGAGCCTGCAGAGGCTATGGAGTTTATATCTGTAGACAAGCACGACTCAAGTAGGCTACTGAAAATTGGGTCGCAGCTGAAAACCGAATTGAAGGAACAGCTCGTTGATTTTCTCCGCCACAACTTAGATGTATTCGCTTGGTCACACGCTGACATGACCGGAATCTCCCCCAACATAGCGTGCCACGTATTAAAAATTGATCCTACCAAGGCACCCGTAAAACAAAAGAAGAGAAGTATGGGGGCAGAGCGATCAGCAGCCCTCGATGAAGAAGTAAAGAATCTACTCGCCAATGACTTCATACGAGAAGCTATTTACCCAGAATGGATCGCCAACCCGGTACTAGTAAAGAAGGCTAATGGGAAGTGGCGGACCTGCATTGACTTCTCCAACCTAAATGACGCCTGCCCAAAGGATTGCTTCCCGCTTCCCAGAATCGACCAACTTGTAGACAGCACAGCCGGGCACGAACTCCTGTCTTTTATGGATGCATACTCAGGATATAACCAAATTCCTATGCATGCTCCCGACCAAGATCACACTAGTTTCATCACCGACCGGGGTTTGTACTGCTACAAAGTGATGCCCTTCGGACTTAAAAATGCAGGAGCCACCTACCAGCGCCTCGTCAACAAGATGTTCGCAGGGCTAATAGGACAAACAATGGAAGTATATGTAGACGACATGCTGGTAAAATCACGGAAAGCCAAAGATCACGTAAGCCACCTGGGCGAGATGTTCCAGGTACTTCGACAGTATGGAATGAAGTTGAATCCACTAAAGTGCTCCTTCGGAGTGTCATCAGGAAAATTCTTAGGATTCATCGTCCATGCCCGAGGGATAGAAGCAAACCCTGAACAAGTCCGAGCATTAAGAGACATCAAGATACCTTCCACCCGAAAGGAAATGCAAAGCCTAAATGGAAAAGTAGCTGCCCTAAGCCGATTCATCTCCAAAGCAACGGACAAGTGCGTCCCCTTTTTCGAAGCTCTAAAGAAAGATAAAGGAAAGTTCGAATGGACGGATGAATGCTTGACCGCTTTCCTTAACCTAATCGAACACCTCCAGAAACCACCAGTACTCTCGACCCCAAGCGAAGGCGAAGAATTATACCTATACCTTGCTGTGTCATCTCACGCTCTAAGCGCTGCCTTGGTAAGAGAAGATAACCGTACGCAACGACCAGTTTACTTCGTCAGTAAAAGGTTTACTGGGGCAGAAGTCAGATATCCTAAGCTCGAAAAGTTAGCATACTGTTTACTAATCACTTCACGAAAGCTACGTCATTACTTCCAATCCCATTCCATCAAGGTTCTAACCGATCAACCACTAAGGCAGGTACTCCATCGTCCCGACACTTCCGGGCGACTACTTAAATGGTGTATTGAGCTGAGTCAATATGATATCACCTATCACCCTCGCACCGCCATCAAGGGACAAGCCATGGCTGATTTCATTGCAGAATTCACTACCAACGAGGATAAGGAGCAAATGGAAATAACAAAAGATATCAAGTGGAATCTCTTTGTGGACGGTGCATCTAACGAACAAGGCTCGGGGGCAGGTGTGGTAATCATCACTCCCAGGGGAAATAAACTGCACTATGCTATAAGGTTGGAGTTCACTGCCACCAACAACGATGCAGAATACGAAGCAGTAATAGCCGGATTAGAAATTGCTATCGAGATCGGAGCCAATTCTTTGTGTCTTCACAGCGATTCTCAGCTTATTGTTAATCAAATACTAGGGGAATTCCAAGCTCGAGAAGAACGACTCATAGCATATCTAAAGAAGACCAAGTTACTTCTCAGCCGATTGGACCACTACTTAGTCAAACACATCCCTCGGGAAGAGAACCAAGAGGCCGACGAATTGGCAAAGCAAGCAAGTATGAGAGACGTCGCCATCTTCGGGGCAGTAACTGTCTCAAAGCAAATGATCCCGAGTTTTGAACAAGTGAATCTGATAGCTGCAACCGAAGAAGCAACTTGGATAACTCCCATCCGAGACTACCTACAAAATGGCACACTACCCGACGGGCGTAACGAAGTCAAGAAAATCTTGAGGAAAGCGTCCCGCTACACAATACAAGGAGACATCCTCTATCGGCGTGGGTTCTCTAACCCATTATTAAGGTGTGTCGCCGGAAGGGAAGCCAAGGAAATCTTATCCAACATTCATCAAGGAAGCTGCGGAGATCACACCGGAGGGCAAACATTAGCAAAAAAGATACTCCGATACGGATATTTCTGGCCCACCTTAAGCAAGGACGCCTTAGATTTCGTCAAGAAGTGTGACAGATGCCAAAAATTTGCTAAGATCCCTCGGCTACCAACAACCGAGATTACTCAGATGACCAGCCCTTGGCCCTTTGCAGTATGGGGAATTGACTTAATCGGTGAACTGCCAATGGGTCGAGGCGGCGCCAAATATTCTATAGTAGCAGTCGACTATTTCACCAAATGGGTGGAAGCAGAACCTCTAAATAAAGTATCTTCAGCGAAAGTTATCAACTTCTTAATCAAAAATGTTCTGTGCAGGTACGGAGTCCCACTAAAAATCATATCAGACAATGGACTTCAGTTTGACAGCGAGGAATTCGCCAACTGGTGCCAAGAACATGGAATTCACAAAAGCTTCTCATCCGTAGCATATCCCCAAGCAAACGGACAAGTCGAAGCAGTCAACAAAATTCTGAAAACTCTGATCAAAAAGAAACTCGAAAAGTCAAAGGGCGCTTGGGTGGATGAACTCCCTACGGCACTATGGGCCTACCGCACATCTTTCAGAACATCAACAGGGCACACTCCTTTCTCTTTGGCATACGGATCGGAGGCTATGCTCCCAGTTGAAACCATTGTGCCTTCCCACCGTAGGATCCACTATAACCCAGAAGAAAACGAAGAACTCCTCAACATATCTTTGGATCTAGTCGAGGAGAGAAGGAATGATGCAGTCCTAAAAACAGCAGCCCACAAGCAAAGGGTGGCAGTACAATACAACTCCAAAGTCAAGCATCGTACCTTACGAGAAGGGGATCTTGTCCTCAAGCGAATCTTCCCTCGCCCCGGAGCACTAGACCCAATCTGGGATGGACCATATGTAATTCATAAAGATCTCCACAACGGAGCCTATATTTTGTCAACAGTGGACGGAGAGGTGTTCCAGAGGGCATGGAACATCCAACACCTCCGTCGATACTTTTCTTAACTTGTACTGCCCATATGAAGTGAATTAACAAAGAGAATCAGTGGACGTAGGCATTTTTTCGTGCCGAACCACTTTAAAAAAGCCCTGTCTCTTTTTTAACTTGTTCCTTTGTATCTTGGCTGTTTGTTAAACTTTATCCTTTTCTGTTGAACAAAATCCTGAGCATATAGCATTTCTATTCAAAGCACTCCACAATGCAACTTCACGTGGACAAGCCCCAACAGGTACTATGCGAATCTATGCCCTCGCCAATGAGACACTTTTGCTCCAGCATCCCTCTGCTGTGGGTTAACTCATTGCTCGCGACGGCCCTTAAAGCCAACTGTAATGAGCCGATTATAAGCCACCGAGAAGGCCGACTATAGCCGAGGCAGCTCATTACGGCGTTAGGCTCGCCGGCGACTGTGAACCGATTATAAGCCCCAACATAAGGTGTGGCCAGCCAGGGGCAGTTCACAGTTGACGATCGGCACCCACGCTAGCCGGCCACAGTAAGTCGAATAATACCCATGAGTACGGGCCATAATGGCCCGGGTAGTTACTGTGCGCGATCTCGGCTCCGGTGTGTCTTAAGTGCGGCTGTGGTAAAAAAGAATTAACTCCCCGCGGAGGCGTAAGATGGGTGACAAATGTCTCCAAGACCCACAGCTAGGGAAAGTGACTACAAAACCCGTTTGCCACGAACTTAAGCACATCGAAGGCCTTCCGTGACTGGAAGTTTTACTATTTCACATATTTCAATTTTACTTAAAAAAACTTTCCTCCTATCCTCTATAACAAACCGTAAAGTACAGGATGCAGGGTAAGAGATACCCGCCAATGGATGCAGAGATTCACAATCAGATGGCAGGGCAGTCAACTGCTCTCCATGCTTGGTCATACAAGATATTCGAAACTGCCATTTACAAACAAAACATGAAAGGCGGTATTTTCTTCCTTTATGTACAAATGCATGACTATAATTTGATTTTTTCACACCACACGCTAAAATTGCAAGTCATGAGATTATGATTTAAAACCAGAATCTGACATCCAACACAATTTAATTACAAGAATTATACATAGCTACATTTCTCATACGATATGTCGAAATAGCAACAAATATTCAAGAAATGACAAAATCAACTTGAGCTAAAAAATTACACGTCAAGAATAATGTTATTACAAGTAGCAAGAATTACAACTTAGAAGTTACTCGACTGTCTTAAGACTAACAGATACAACAATGCCAAGCCTACAAAAAGAATTTTTCAGGTTCAGTCATGGAGCTGGTTGCGTCGAAGTCTTGTCCTTGTTCTTTTGCCCGCCTGTCCGGTCATAAAAAGGATTCATTAGTGATGAGTAACCAAGTTAACAGAAAGACTAGAAAGGAAGACTTACCGGTACTAGCTTCTTGACCATCCTGGTCGTCATCTTCTACCTGCACACCCGCCTCTTCAGCAGCAAGCAGCCGCATACCCTCCTTTACCGCCACTTTCTCCTCCTTGGTGAACTGGGCCGTGACCACATCCATACTGAAGACCGTTCCACCCTCTTTATCTGCATCAGCCTTAGCCTCCTCCAAAGCCCGAAGATATGTCTTGGCCATGACTCTGGGATAATCATCCATCCAAGAGAGGTTACCCTGCTTCCAAGTCCGGAAATACATGTCCTGGAGCATGTCATCAATAATTCCTTCGTTCTCCTCAAACTCCCTCATCCGGGCATCGGAGGCCGACAACCTTTCCACGGCAGCATCTCTCTCCAGTCTGTATCTCGAGCAATCAGCTTGAAGGGACCTCCGCATCACCTCCATCTCTTCCCTCAACTTAGCTTGAGCAAGCTCTGCAGCCCCAAGCTTCTCGGACAATTCCTCCACCTGCTCGAGATCCGCTCTCCGAACCTCATCCACCGTGGTAATAGCCATGTCAATCCGCTCTTTGCAAGCAGCTTCCATTTTTCGCAATTCGGCCCGACTGGCCTCTTCCATGGTCCTCCTTAATCGCCCAGTAGCAGCCTCATGCTGAGAAATCTGGATAGCCTGATCCGCAAGCTGCTTGGCCTGATCCGAGACCACCAATCGAAGTCGGATATTGGCGCTCCCTATCTCCTCTCCGGCCTTAACCAGCCGAGCGTGATGCCCCATCAGCTTTTTGGCCTCCTCTGCCACCCGATCAATATTAGCTTTGGCCTCATCTCCCATAGTGACTATACGAGTGGTGAGTAGATCGAGGTCTAAGGACTTGGCTTCGTCAAGTACTCGTACCATGGGGTTACGGGGGAGAAGGTGTTCACCAGTAACTTCGTCAAAAGTAATATCCTGAGAACCTGGATCCAGATCAGGGTGACCCGCGAAGGGATTACGGGCCAAGTCGGGACGGTCGATATGAATAACAGAAGGGTTTCCGGACGGGTATGGAGAGGGTACAAACTCGCTATCCTCCTCAGTAATGTCATGAATAGGCTGAGCCGGAGGCTGAGGACCGAGCGAAGTTTCGGATAAAAGATGACTCCTCTTCCTCTGCTGAATACCCTCTTCGATGACCCCAAGAAGAGGACGGTACCCGACTACATCTCCGGAGCGTTGGGCTGAGGGCTTCGGCTTAGCAGAAATTTTGGAAAGTTTATATTGCTCGAGCCTGTGTCGAAGGTCTGAAGCTTTGGGCGTCTTGCCTGCTCCTGATATAAAGAACAAGTGTCATAATCTTACATTACTATATAATTCAAGAAACGCGGTAGGTTACAAGTTAGAAAAGGAAAAGAAACACAGCTGTGGTTGTACAAACCCTGGGGAGGAGTGGGATACTGCAATAAGTCCCGGATTTCATTCCAGGACGGGAGCGGGTCATAAAATATTCCTAAATCCCTATCATTAGTGAAGCATGCAGGGGTCAAGAGTTCACCTTGAGTTGTCAGAGCCACCTTAACCGGAATAGTCGGAGAAGACTCACTTACACCAGTCCCGGTTTTGTCCGCCTCCCCGGTCTTCTCTACCAAAGCCGGATCATCGCCCAACCCCTCAAAAGCCTGACGGAGAGCATCGTCCGTCCACTCTTGCATCTCGCCTACTTGCCCAGAAGATAGAGCCCTGGAACCATCACCACTCCGCCCATCACCACCATCATCACCAAAACGCTCAACGTCTCTTCCGGCCTCCGCCTCACCTCTTTCTTCCTCCGCCTCACCTCTTTCTTCCTCCGCATCTATCTCCCCCTGAGTAAGTGGACAATTGCTGGGAGAAGGACCGTCCGACCTCTTAAGCTTCTTACCTCCGACGGCTGGAGGTTTCGTGAATGGTTTTCTCTTTCCGCCCTCTGCCGCAACGCCTCCCTTAGCCTGAGCAGCCGCCCTCTCTTCCGCCGTTTCCCTCAACTTAAATACAGACTGCTGCGGAAGGATCAAGTTATATTCCAGAAGAATCGCATTTCTAATCAAGTAGGCAGATGATATGTATTTCCCAAGAATGGCTTCTATCTCCGCCGCCGTCTGAACCAGGCGGTCAGTCTCCACAACCGGAAAGCCACCTGTCGCTAGCAAAAATGAGAAAGTATGAGAAGAAGCATCGCAATCGGAATAAGAATTATAAGTAAAAGCATCAACTTACATCCAGAGGTAAAACGCCGGATGGAGACGGAATCATCCCTAACAAAGAACCACTCTTTCTTGAACATGCTGAATTTAGAGTACAGGTCCAAGACCGGCTTGAAGGTCACAGCAGACTCCAAGCTAACATATGGGGACCCCTTCTTATAGCCCCTTAAATTATACAAGTACCGGATCTCCCAGTTGGAGGGGGCGCGACCATACTTCCTCCGAAAAATAACAAAGAGGCTCACCAATATGGCATAAGAGTTGGGATGAAGCTGGAATGGGGCCACCTTCAGGTACGTGAGGAAGCTGACTACCCAAGCATTGAGTGGCGGGATAGCACCACACATGCAATGGTACCTACTATAAGCAAAGTATCCTTCGGGAGGACTGTATGGCATGACTCCTGGGCCCGGCAGCAGCATGAGGGCTCTATCGATCCCAAAGGAACGAGATATAACATCGAGTTGCTCCTCTTTGAGAGAGCTAGGAAAGCAGTCAGGCGGGGAGTCCAGCAGCTCTTGAGGACCATATCCATCCACTAATGACCTCGGGGCAGGCCCATGACGCTCCGATCCTGATTGAGCTGGGGGCACGGCTGAGGACTCTCCTTCACCCCCGGATCTCCTCTTATCTGATCGAGTTTCAACTTTTCGAGACATTTATCTGCAAAAATGGGAAAAGTATGTCATTAGAATATACAAGCAGCGTAATATGGAATTTCGCTTAAAAATTCGAAATCAATAGTTTCATTCGGTCGTACAAATCGATAGTTCATTCGGCTTTGTCATAGCTAAAGGTTCATTCGGCATTGTCATAGCTAAAGGTTCATTCGGCATTGTCATAGCTAAAGGTTCATTCGGCATTGTCATAGCTAAAAATTCATTCGGCACAAACATACGAGTTTCATTCGGCCAAGGAAAGAGAAGTACCTGGTTCGGTGTTTTCTGAAGCAGAAGGCTTGATTCGGTAGAGATATTCAGTCCGGCTATCTAGAATTGGAAAGGAATGACGAAGGCGTACCTCCCCTACTTATAGGCAAACACGGGACACCGAACCAGATGGTCCGGCACTCAATGACCGAATAAGGGCGATCACGGAACAAAGTAGGCCGTATACCAGCATGCGCCCCACTTTGGGGGGCAAGTGTTGGGTGGATTCTCACCCCGGACCGGAAGAGCCGAACCAGGCCTCCCACCGAATCAACCTACCAAACTACTTAGAACCCATACCGAGCCAACTCCATCCGGTATACACCTCCTCCTTAGAACCACCGAACCATCCTACTACCGGACCAACTGCTATCCGATCGAACCATCCTACTACCGGACCAACTGCTATCCGGTCGAACCATCCTACTACCGGACCAACTGCTATCCGGTCCAACCATCCTACTACCGGACCAACTGCTATCCGGTCCAACCATCCTACTACCGGACCAACTGCTACCGGTCCAACCTACGTCCATCTCCACACCGTTCCAAGCAATGCCGAACCAAGGCATACCAGGCCAGATCATCTCAGCCCAGGCCCATCAACGACTATACATATCCTGGACCCCTACCCCTAGCCTCACTCTATAAATAGAGGGGCAAGGGTACAACAATGGGGACAAGTTTGAGAGCTCAAGCACGGAAGGAACTTTCAAACAACTTTCTTTTACTTGTACCAAAGCTTTGTACTTGTAATCACAACAAAAGAAGAGAAATAACATATAAAGTGGACGTAGGCACATTCTGGCTGAACCACTATAAATCTGCGTGTCTTTTTACAGTTTAGCCCCTGTTTTTCATATATTTGCATAGACCTCCAAAATCACTAAGAACAACATAAGATCTACTAAATCATACAACTTTGAGGTGTTTGTCCATTTTTTGTGCAAACAATATCATTAACAAAATATCATTTGTAAAACACTTTAGGTAAACCTTTCCATTTAGTAAAACCCTTTTTATAAACATGTTATTACTTATAATTAACTTTATAAAATTATAGTATAGCATGGAAATCATTTATAAACCTTAAAACCCCAAATTTATTAAAGAATTAAGTTAATTAAAAAACATACTTTATAAATTCAAAAGGAGGTTTAGCAATCCCAATGGTACTAATTTAAGTTACCATTCAATTTCCATTCCAATTCACTTAACATTTAATTACATAGGTAACCATATATGTAAATACAACTCATATCCAAATCAGAGAATAACATGTCAATATGAACTAACTAGCATACACATGTCCAATAACATATCATCGGGATGGTGATTTGTCCTGTTAAACGGATGTCTAAACATTTCAATCAATTAATAGCATAATGGAGATTTATTCTGCTAACACATATCTACACAAACAAACAATCAATCAATCAATCAATTTATAGCAGAACGGTGATTTATTCTGCTAACACATATGCAAACAACCCAACAAACAAACAATAATTTATAGCAAAACGAAGATTTATTCTGCTAACACATGTCCACACAAATCAACGATCTACATTATAACTCATTCACAGTTATATGGTTTCTTAATGGTGCCAACACTTGACTCACTTGTATTCAAAACCATCTTGAAAAAGGAGTACCTTTAAACAATTTTACTTTTGAAAACCAAAGAATTTAAAACTTTAAAACCCTTTTTAAAATAATTAATTATAAGTTAAATCCATATTTCAATCATAATTAGTTTTAATTGAATCTTAACTTAATTTAATTAAATCTAAATTAATCCTTTATTAATTATTAAATAATTAATTAGACCTTTATTAATAATTAAATATTAATTAATCTTAATTAATTAATTAAATAATCTTTATTTAAACTTAAATAATAAATTAAACCTTTAATAAATAATTTATTATAAATTAAAACCTTAATTAATTTATAATTTAAAAATAGTTAAACACTTGATTAATAATTAATCATAAATTTAAATAATAGTTAATTAAAAATAAATCATATACTTAATTCATAATCAACTAACTTAATTAATATTTAATTAAAATAAATCTTAACTTTAAATGATAATTAATTAACAACCAACCTTTAATTAATAAAAGTTAATAACTCTTGTTTAATCCTTAAGTAATTATTAATTATCAAAACATAATTAATTAAAAATTTATTATTAAACTCTTAATTTACTTTTAAAATATCATTATTTAGTTTATAAACCATTTACAAAAAAATTCGAAGTATAAAAACCAAACTTTGCAAAAATCGATTTTTTTTAAACGAACTACATCCATAGCGACTATGCATCCATAGTAACTATCGCTATGGATACCCGTAATTTCCAACTTGTTTTTAACTCCCTTTTGAAAAATTAACACCTAAAGGTTTGCCAACTCTTTAAAACATAAGTCTCAAATTAAAACAAAGTTAAGAAAGTTGAAATCAACACTAAAGTTAAACTTGAAATTCCTTTAGTAAACAAACTAGCAAACACCATTTGATTTTATAAAGTCTTTCATGCATAAAATTTGATAACTTCCATAACCATTCAACCACATACTCAAGGTTCCATATATCATAACATATCATCACAAGAATACAACAAGATCATCACTTTATATCCAAACTCATCAATTTAACCAACAATTCAAAGTTAAATGCTAACCACAAGCTCGCACATACATATATATCTAAATCATACGCAATCAAACCAACTAACCATATAGATATAACCAAATAGACAATATATATTTAAAGATATAATCTTTCCAAAAAGTTAGAAATTTACTCACCAAATATTTTGAAAACTTGAAATACTTTTGCGTTCGGAAAGCTTAGAAAACCACAAATTCTTCTCGAAAATAGGTCATTTTGCACTCGACTTTTGGACCCTTTCCTCTTGGATTTTGGAAAAGTGACCAGAAGGAAAGTTTTAGATTATTCTTTCCTCTATTATATAAAAAAATAATTACTCAAAAAGGTTAAATTTGAGGAATTTATGGCCAAAACAGTGAGGCATGTTTTCGGACATCAAAATCTAGGTTCAAAAACACTCTTGCAAAAAAATGAATTTTTGGAGCATCTAAGCTCAAAATCGGAAAAAGCGGTAAACTACAAAGTTGTAGCCACTAGAAATATACATGGTTTGAACAAAAGAAAATCTTAATTTGGTGAAATTTAGAGGATGTTCTGGCCGAACAAAACACGGGTAAAAATGGAGGAATTTGTAAAGGAAAACGAGAAGTCTTTAAACCATTTGAAATATTTAGAATCAAACATGGATTTTCTTTAACAAATTTAAAACTTAATATAAACTATAAAATGAAGCCATGTAAAATTTATAAGAGCTTAGGAAGTTGAAGAAAAATGAAGATAAGGATGAGGAAAATGAATTAGAAATTAGGAAAAAAGATTTATATACTGAGGCACTGCTAAAATTACCAAATACCCCAACGTACTTCACCCTCCGCTCCTTCATTGCCGCCTCATTCATGTCCTTCCCTACCATAAATCACGACTTGACCTTGTCCTTCTTCCTTACATTTCATTACATTTTTTTTCTAGTTATATTTTAATCCATATATACCTAAGTATAAATACATTTATACACACATTAATATACACACATACACACATATTACTTATCTACATATATGTGTAATTATGCTAAATGGTTTACAACATATCAAACAAATTTTTAGTTGACGAAAAGATGAAAATTCGGAAAACGAATTCCAATCACATTTTCTGTTTTTCATCGAACTATATATTTTTGTAAATGCATTTTGAAAAATCTTTAACCGTTATTATTTATTATTTAAAAGAGTTTATTTTCATTATAAAACCTATATACTAAATTTAAAATTAATTAAATATAAACAAATCAAAGTAGTGAAATTTCGGGTCGTTACAAGTTTTTTTACACATTTTATGTTTTTGATAGTAGCAGTAAATGATACTATGCACATTTTGATAGTAGCAGTTTTATACACATTTTGATAGTAGCAGTTGTATAGTCGCAGTTTTATATACATTTAATAGTAGCAGTTTTATACATATTTGATAGTAGCTGTTTTTTTATAATAGATATACATTTGATAGCAGTTTTATACACATTTGATAGTAGCTGTTTTTTGATGGTAGATATACATTTGATAGTAGTAGATTTTTTATAGTAGATATACATATGATAGAAGTAGTTTTATATAAATTTGATTATAGCAGGTTTTTGATAGTAAATATAAATGATAATGTTTAGTATCAGTTTTTCTATCTTTTTTTAAGTTTAATGATGCACCTTTCCTTTATGTATAGTAGGATTTGTATTGATGGTGATTATGAAGGAGTAAAATTAAATTAAAAAAGTAGAAGTATATGTATATTTTAGCTTATAATGACATTAATGATACTGCCTAATATCATTTTATTTAATAAAAGGAAACTGATACTACATATTATCAGTGTCGAACCTGCTATTAAAATTTTAAATTTTGGTGATTGTGATGGTGTTGGGAGCGAAGGTGAGGTTGGTGGTGCATGTGATGGCGATGAGAGGTGGTGCAAGGAGTGGTGATTGGTAGTTTGTCCATATGACTAATTTTGGAAGAATGTTTGTCCTTGTGGATAAAATATGAAGGTTGTGTCCTTGAGGCTAAAAAATACCAATTTTTGTCCTTTAATTCCCCCATATATAAAAACATTCGAGATTCAAGATGATTTAGGAATATATATATATACTGATGTAAATGGTGAAATATTAAAGCTTGGAAATTTATAATAAAATATTTTATTGAGATTGGAGAAAGAATAAATTGATTTGAAGAATTTACTTATAGAAATTTATTTGACAAAAATGAATTAATTTAGTATAAATATTGTCAAAGGAGATAAATTATCATTAAGGGTGATTTTGGATATTTCTGAATTGATATTAATACTTTTAAACTCAAATTATTTTGAGAAAAAAATTAAAAGCTGGTTAAATAATTTTTATAAGGCTTAATACTGATGAATAAAGGAGTTTTAGAATTTACTAAGTGAAGAATGAACTTTATTTAATTATTTTGGCAGATGAATGATTCTATTAAATGTGCAAAATATTGTAATTTATAAGTAATTATTTTAAAATGGAGATAATTTGAAATATAAATTTTATATGATTGTAAAATATCGGATGAGCGTGAGTGTTAACTCAATATGAATTTTATTTGCAATTTGGAGGTGTTTTGAGCTAAGTATAAATTGTTTTATAAATGGAAAAAGAGAATAAAAATGAGTAAGTTCATTTCCTCATGGCCCATTAGCCAAAATCATAACCCAAAATGCATTACTTGTTCATTTTTCTCTTATGAAATCTGGATAATTCTATACTTCTCTAAATAAGCGACGCTGGAATCATTTTCATTATCGTGTAGCTCACTTCTTATTCTTTTCATCTTCTTGTAATAAAACTTCATCTCTACCTTTTCTTTAATGATTTATAGCAAATAAAATAAAATCCCAAAAATTATAAAATTAAAATATAAGCTTCTCAACACTAAAAAACACTACTATAAGCAAGGAATTATATCTTTGATCTGGATTGATGGCCAAGTGAGAGTTACATTAAGTGGAAATTAAAGTGCAGTGAAAGATTAAAGATGTGTTGGCTTGTTATTGCTAAGGTGAGTAATTGTTACTTACAAATTTATGTTTATTTGAATATGTGAATCCATTGTTGTGTAATTTATCGTGAAATGTATTGTTTGCTTCTCTATGTATGATGAACCTATTCTAGCATATTTTCTTGTTTCATCAAACTATGATCTCGTGATGCTTGCATATGAATTTGGATGTTGAAATTGTTGCTTTGACGTGTGCACTAAGTTGGGCTTGATCGGGGAAAGAAACTAACCAGAAAGAACGACAAAAGAGGGGTGAATAGCTCACTACCTAGAGCTTCACTGCTCTAGGCCATCACTGGCAGTCGATGGCCCATGTAATTAACGGTCGACCAATGGACCTACATGGAGATGGGTAGCTCCAATACCAAGCAGCGAACATGCATTGGTTTTACTTAAAAAAGGATAATTTTGAAAATTTGAATAAATATACTATGTTAAAGACAAAATTTAATGCATTCCAAATATGAAATTAATTTGGAGAAAAATATTTGGTTGAATTAGATATCAATTATTTTATAAAAGAAATTAATTATTGAATAGATATCGATTTTGGCTTTAAAAATTCATTTCGAAAACCTATTTAATATCAAAAAATCATGGGATGATTTCAAATAAATATTAGTTGATTTTAAAGGAATTTCTATGATATTTTAATGTGAAGAAGTGATTTTTAAAATATATTCTAAGGTATAAAGCAAATAGAATTTGATTTTTCATGTTTACAAATTCATTTAAAAATCATATTAAATTATAGAAAATTGTGGATTTATTTATATACATAATATTTAATAATAAAAGAGATTTCTAAAAAATTTAAATAAGGGAAAGTGATTTGGAAGTGTATTATAAGGTATAAAATCCTTATGTTTGGTTTTAAATAAATGGGAAAGTGGTCTGTTTAACTCTTAAAAGTGTATAAATGCTTTTGAAACTTTTAATATATCTTACTATGAATAAACCCCCTTTTTAAATGAATTATGTGATTTCGTTGATTATATTTTCTCAATGACGAGAATATTGAATAAACGGAGTTATAATACCATATAGTATGAGACGTTCGGTAATATTTCTCTGGTTATTCTTAGGAATTATTACATAGAATGATATTGTGTGAAGGAAGTGTTGTTATGAACACTAAGTAAATGAGCGAGTAACATTAGGTGGTATGGGTCGCTTGAGCTGATATTTTTTCGATTACTTTTTGTAAGTAATGTCACTTTTGTGTGTAATGTGGGGTTAGGAATTTATGATATCATCCAGATGTGACTCTTTGTGTTGGGTAGTCAAGAGGTATATTCCTTTCCAAGGGTTACAAGTTGGAGTGTTGAGGGATATATGGGTTCATTCTCTAAAGGCTAGCTAGTTGAGAAATATTTTCTCTGAGGAATGCTGGTCGATAATTTATTGTACTATATTTAGTTGCTCTCATATGACATATGAGTCGAGGGTTATTACTATCTTTAGGACTCATTAAGTTAAGGGTGTTAGTTATTACTCTCATTATGACTTATGAGGTTGAGAGTATTTGTTGGGAATCTAAATCATGAGATTCATGTCACTATGCAAAGAGCATGATTAGAACCCGCCAGATAGGCTAGTATCTTAGCGCCCTGATTGCGGGGTAGCACCATAGATCTTTGATGTCAATTTGATGTGGTTGATGAGGTTAGGGTTGAGAGTTCTTACTCTCATTTGAGCTAATGCCCAGATGTCAATTAAGAGCCAACAGTTCGCTACCAAGGGCAAGTAAGAGTCGTGACCAAAGCACAGCATAGACTTGTAAAAAGTTGATGATATGCAGATGGATATGGGTATCTCAATGTTGGGAGTAAATAAGCGATTGTAGGACGAGCTGCGGTCATTAGCATTTCGTAAAACAGTGTCATGGTACGTCAATCTCCCTTTTGTAAGACTTAGATAAATCCATTTCCAATGAGTTATTTGATATTATCACCTCACTAGAGACAATGATTACATGACATCAGATACTTGTTGTGTGCTCGTTTTTCATCTAAGGTAGCCTAACTCAAGACCAATTGCATGCTCGTCTTTAAATATGACATTAGAAACCTATTGAGTGCTTGCCTGTCATTCTCTCTTAGAGCCCCTCGCTGAGAGATCAATTGATGTACCATACATATGTATCTCTTAAGGCCATTCAGTTGAGTGTACTTCATCCCATTAGAACTTTTGATCAAGACAGACCATTGTGTTTTATTTTTGCATTCCATTGTATTTGTGTGTTATATTATGAGTCTACATATCCAATTGCTTTTATATCTCCTAAGGCTATGTGGTCGGGAGTTATCATCTATCATTAGAACCGATGGTCGGGATATACTTCATTAAATGTGGTACTTGTATAATGGTTTAGTTGTGTAGATGATATTTCACCCGTTGTATTCTTGTGTCATTTGATGTGACGATTGACTATCATTTCCTATGAGTGATATTATATGTGCATGGTTTTGGATGTTGTTGTTATATTTGAGGTGTTTATATGTCACTTTGAGATACACTTGTTTATACCATGCTAGTTGTTATTATATATTAACATTTGCATTACAAACATAGTTTGACCTCATGTGTTATTTATATAATACTCTGGTCAGTCCGAAACATTTCAGGTTTAGGGAAGAAATGACCACCTATGGTAGCATAGTGAAGGTTATCTATTTAGTACAGATATATGTATAATTATGCATTTATGTATCCTTATATAAATGTGTTGGGATTATATGTGATGGGCAAATGTTGTATATATTTTTAAGAGATAGTGGGTATTGACCACTTTGATAACCACATTGACTCATGTGTTTCATCTATTGTATATTATAACTGCATAAATGACTTGATGTTCTATATTATTTATTTTATGTTGAGTATTGTTCTATCCTAGAAATGCTTGTGTTTATTGCTTTGTGCCGATACTGAGTATGTATAAGTGAGTTATTTATGATTTTGAGATACATACCAGTTTTAGGCGAAGGGAATATTCATGTGTGATGACCCAATATCGCATCATTCTCCATATCATCAGACAATATTACCTAGCAATACTCTTTGGTAATATGGATATAGAGGTGGGGTATTATCGTTGGTACCAGAGTAGGTTTAGATTAATACCGAGTATAAGAAACATGAGTCTTGACCTTAGATGAGACTAAGAGTCCATGTCCCCTTGGGTATATGTGGTAGTAACACTATAATAAGGGTAATAGGAATATACAATGATTTTTCAGTAATCATTTGGGGACATATTTGTATTTTTATTATATGATATTTTACTTTTACCCCATCCGAGTGTAAGTCTCTATATGAGATACAAAGTATAGGACAAGGGTATTTAAGGTAGAAGTAGTTGGTCCGACTATTAGTGTCGGCATTAGAGTGAATATTAGACCTTTGTGTGGCTTTGGTATAGGAATGGAGTTTCTCGATTAAGGAGGCTTAAATGGCCCTCATCAAACCTCAAACCTAAAATGCATCACAATGATAAGTTGTGAGGATGTGAGCCAAAATAGCATGATCTGTAGTGATCAGAGTGGCATAGTGAGAGCCGACAAATTACTTTCCACTATGCACATTGGTTGTTTTGGTTGTTGTGATTGTTTGATTGGTGCTTCAATCTTTGTGTATGTTTGTTCTGATTGATTGTTGCTTTATTGATATAATAGTTAGTCAAAATGGTCGGGATCGGTCTTGAGTATGGTATTGAGAAAGGATTTATTAGTTAACGAAGGGACCCACTCAATTCTTAATAGTGGTTTCTTGTGGTACCCTTTAGTTCTGAAGTAGTCAAATTTGGAATAAACTTCTTTTCATATAAAATGGTATAATATTTATATATATTAGCAATCAAAAATGTGTTGAGATGAAATTAAATGGGACACTTTCTTGATATATGCTTGGTCATGTTTGAATTGTCATAAGTGATTTATTATTTGATTGTATTTATAAAGTTCATTTGTAAAAAAATTTAATACAAGGAAGCATATATTCTAATTAATGTCTCTTTAGTAAAAATATATATGTAGAGACTAAAAGGAATTTTTAAAATTGATTTCATGTTAATGAATCAGTTGAGTGCTTTAAGAATTCTGGTCGATCCATCTGCCCCATGTATCGATAGAGATCCATAAACACTAAGATAGATATTTAGACATAATGATTTGAGGAAGATAAAATGTTCTAAACGAGGTACCATGTTTTTAAAATAATATTTTGATGAATATTATAAACAATATTTTGAGAAATATCATACATAAGATTTTGAAAAGAGAATGTTTTGAAGAACGTTTTGAAATGAGCATAAATTTTTGGAAAATGTAGAACCACTAATTTGGAAAGAAGTATAATGTTTTAGGAAGTGTTATAGATAATATTTAAAAAAAAGAAAGTAATGCATTATGATAAGTTGAATAATATTTCAAAAGAAGTAAATAACTTGATAAAATTTTATAAATAATATTTTGGCAGAAATGTTTTGAAAGAAATCAATATTTTTGAAATACTATAAACTATATTTTGAAAGGAGTATTATATGATGTTTTGAGAAATTTTATAAAGTGTTTTGATATGAAATAATCTATTATTTGAGGAGGTAAGCATTGTTTTTGAAAAAGATAAAGTTAATTTCATAAATTTGGATATTTCAAACAAAGGTTGCAGCAATCGAGCATTAGTGGACAGTTGAGATCGATGGCACGATAATGTTGATTACACAATCAACACTGCAGCCAGTAGGAAAAGCGAGAAGTTAATATTCCATAGCAAGGCAACATCGTTGTATATTTTCTAAATATTTTTGAATTTGGAAGTATATGTTGTATGATGATGTGAATGTGTTTATGGCATGTGGTATGATTTTATTGTGCCTTTAATGAATGATACAAATTTATTTGTATTAAAGCGTATTGTGATATAAAATGTAGACAAGTTTGCTACTTGAAGTGATTTTCAAATTAACATGTCATTTATATATTAACGTAAGCATAGATTTTTACGGAAATTTATATATGTGAATAACAAATATTATATGAAGAGAAGTTTCCAAGAAAAATATAGTAAATATTAGTTGTTACAGACTTCCCATTAAAAAAATAAAGTAGTTTGATAAAGCAAGAAAAAATAATTTTGTGAATTTTATGTATTATAATTAAAAAATTCAAAGAAATGATGTATTATAATATTTGCAAGAATTAATAAAAAGTTTCATTAAAGAAATGAATAGATATGGTTTATGTGTAATGAGTTTTAGAAGTGTAAATATTTGGTAAATTATGTTATTTAGTAAAAATGTGTTTTGAATTAAATAAGTATAAAAGAGTTCTTAAAATTTATTTTAAAAATGAAGTTTGATTATGATGAGATATTCTTTAGTTAAATAATGAGTACAAGAAAACCAATCTTTGTTTCTTATACACTACTTTCTACTAAAGGGTTGAGTTATTTTTAATTTTTTTTTTAGAAAGTGGATTTGAAAGTAAACAACTTTGATATGAGGTAATTTTTTCTAGTTTTAAGGTTTTCAAAGTAAAAAGCTATTTGAACAGAATCAAAAAATTTTGGGCAGTATTTTGATAATATTTCTTTGGGTTGAAAGGTAATTCAGTAAAGAACAACTTTTGGATTAAATACTTTTTGGAATTGTGAAGTTTTTGATTGTTAAAGTTTGTTTTGTGAAGAAATATATCTATATACAAATTTTATATGTACAAATGTTGAATTATCTGGACAATAACTTTTAAAAAATTAATCCATTTTAAAGATTTTATGTTTTTGGTAAATCCAAGAGTTTAAGCAAAAAAAATTGCCTCTAATGTTTTATAAATATTTTTGGTTGAGAGGTGGTTTAATATGAGGACTAATTTTTACATAAAAATGTACTTTTTCTTGGGAATTTGAAATTTTGAGGTTATTGAATATTTTTGGGTCCTTTTTATTTTATAGATGTATGGAAGGGTTTTGGAAAGGAAGAAAATCTATGAATTATTTTACATCTTTATTGTTGGAAGGTATTAAGTAAGTATATACGTTTTAAAACCCTAAACCTATGTGAGAAGTTGTATATCTATAAAGGTAAAGGTGATTGTTTTTGAATGGATGTAATATGTAAGTATAATGTATTTCGATGTTGTGAATTTTCGGAATAAACTCCATGTTAAGAGGTTTCCCTAAATTTCTTTTCTGATCATCTCGATAGGACGATACCCATTGTAATTTGATTGGTTATTGTGAGTGGATATCTTCATAATGAGTTTATTCAATCTCATATCCATGATCATAGAGGATAGGCAAGAATGATAGTCTTTATTTTATGTATAGCCACCGGAAGGGTCTAATAATTTATGTTTGATGCTTTATTTAATACTCGATGGACTGACAAAGATCTTTTACGTGCTAACCCAAGAACATAAATAAAGAGCTTTCTATGATATATCGGTGAATGGCTTTGATTATATGATTTTTTTTCATGATTTCGTGTTTTGTATTTATTTTTAAATATATATGGGTGTAGTAAAGCTAGAAGTATTAGCTCGTTATGGATTTTCTCTAAGGAGAAATTGCTAGGGCATAATTTTCTTAATGGGAAGTCTGTAACAACTAATATTGAGAAGCACTCAATTAAAATTAATAATCGAGTTTTACTTAAATTAAATGAGATTTAAATAATAAATGTGGATCAGCTATGATTATATTAAAATATTGGAGGTTTAAGATGATTCGAGAATATGTAGAAATTTATTTGGATGTAAATGGTGAAATATTTGAAGCTTGGAAATATAATAATAAAACATTTTTGTTGAGATTTGATAAAGGATAAATTAATATTGGAATTTAATTATGGATATTTGATAAAAATGGTTATTAAATGAATTATTTTAGTGTAAATATTTTTAAAAGTGATAAATTATCAATAAGTGAGATTTTGGATATTTTTGAACTGATATTGATAATTTTAAACTCCAGAATATTTTGAAATAAATTAAAACATGGTTAAATAATTTTATAGAACTCGATAGTGATAAATAACGAAGTTTTGAATTTTATCAAGTGAAGAATGAATTTTTATTTAATTCTAGTGAATGGCTTTTACTAAAATAGGCCAAATATTATAATTTAGAAATAACTATTTTAAAATAGAGAGAATTTTGAAACATAATTTTTTTATAAAATGTATGTTGGATAAGCATGAGTTTTAAGTCAAAATGATTTTTATTTGCAATTGTGTTTTGAGCTGAGTATAATATTTTTTCTAAATGGAAGAAGAGAATAAAAATGAGGTAGTGCATTACCTCATGGGCCATTAGCCCATTAGCCCAAATCTCTAACCCAAAATGCATTACCCTTTGAGTTTTCTCTTAAGAAATCTGGATAATTCTATACTTCTTCAAATAAGCCATGCCCATGTCATTTCCATTATCATATAACTCACTTCTCATATTTTCCATCTTCCGATAACAAACGTCACCTCCACCTTCTTCTTCAGAAAGTTATAGTAAATAAAATAAAATCCCAAGAATTATAAATTTAAATGTAAGCTTCTCAACACTATGCTACACCACTAAAAGTAAGGAAGTTAGAGTTTTGATCTAGATTGATGGCCAAGTGAGAGTTATAGTAAGTGGAAGTGCAGTAGAAAGATTGAAGACGAATTGGCTTGCTATTACTAAGGTGAGTAATTGTTACTCACAAATCTATGTCTATTTGAATGTGTGAATCCATTGTTTGTGCTATTAATCGTGAAATTAAATGTTTGCTTCTCTGTCTATGGTGAACCCATTCATGCATATTTTTCCTACATTATTAAACCATGATCATGTGATGCTTGCATGTGAATTTGGATGTTGAAACTTTTTCTGTGATGTGTACACTAAGTTGGGCTTGGTCGGGGAAAGAAACGGGTGATAAAGAACTATGAAAATAGGGTGAATGGCTCAAGGCCTGAAGCTTCACTGCTCTTGGTCGTCATCAACGGTTGATAACCCATGTAATTAGTGGTCGATCGACGGACCTACATGGAGCAAGGTAGCTCCAGTCTTCAGGTAGCAAACGTGCATTGGTTGTATTAAAAAAGATCTTTCTCTGAAAAATAGAATGGATATACTATTTTAAAGAGAAAATTTGATGCATTTCAAATATGAAATTATTTTGGAGAATTTTTTTTAAATTGGATATTAATTATTCTATAAAAGAAAACGATTTATTAATTAGAAATCGATTTTGGCTTTAAAATCCTATTTAATTTTGAAAAAAGACTTGCTAAGTGCTTGTCTGGTCATTCTCTGGCTGAGTGATCTATTGAAGTGCCATTCGTATGTATCTCTTAGGGTCATTCAGTTGAGAGGAATTCCTCTTATTAGAACTATTGATCGAGACAGATCATCATGATTTATTTTTGTGTTCTATTGTATTTGCGTGTTATATTATGAGTTTGCATATCATATTGTTTACGTATCTCTTAGGGCCATGTAGTCGGGAGTTCTTGTCTCTCAATAGGACTAAAGGTCGAGATATACATTATTGAACATGCTATTGTATAGTGGTTTGATTGTTTAGATAATGTCTCATCCATCGTTGTCTTGTGCCATTTGATACGATGATTGACTATTCTTTACTGTGGGTGATATTATATGCACATTGTTTTGGATGGTGTTGATATATTTGAGGTGTTTGTATGTTGCTGTGAGATAAACTTGTTTCTACCATACCGGTTGTTATATATTGAAATCCACAATCTAGATGGAGTTTGATCCATTTGTTATTTATATAAACTCGGCCCAGTTTGAGACAATTCAAGTTCAGGGACGGAGTGACCGAGTGTGGTTGTTAGGCATAGCGGAGGCTAGCAATTTAGTATAGATATATGTGTCATTATGCATTTATGTACTCTCATGTATATGTGTTGGGACTATATGTATTGGACATATGTTACATATATTTTTGAGAGATTAGATATTGACCATTTTGTAGAGCCATATGAACTCATGTATTTCATTTATTGTATATTATCACTGCGTAAATGACTTTATATTATCTATATTTTTATATCGAGTATAGTTCTATCTTAGAAATGCACATGTTTATTGCTTTATGCCGATACTGAGTATATATAAAAGAATTATTATTTCGAAATACGTACCAGTGTTAGCATAAAGGAGTATTCACTTGTGATACATGGATTACATTATGGACTCATGCTATCTTCTTTGGGAGTTCCACTCTATAGGCTGAATTTCCAATACGCTCCAATATCGAGAAAGGTCCAAAAAAGTCTCGGTGTTAATTTTCCTGAATTTCTACATCTCATTGTTACCTTTAATGGTGAAACTTTTACAAACACCATACCTCCAACCGCAAACTCTAATTCTGCCTTTCTATTATCGGCATAAGACTTATGTCGATCCTCTGTGGCCTTCATTCTCTTTCTTATCAAATCCACTTATCTGGAGTATCTCAAACCATCTCCAGTCCAAGAATTATCTTATCTGATGACTCCCTCCAAAAAGAGGGTGATTTACACGCTTTCCATACAATGCCTCATATAGTGTCATTCCAATTCTAGATTGCTAAACATTATTATATGCAAATTCAACCAACAGTAGATGGTCTTCCCAACTTCCTCTGAAATCAAGTATACAAGCTCTAAGTAGATCCTCCAAAAATCTATTCATACTTTCCATCTGCCCATCCATTTGAGGGTGATATATTGTACTTAGGTTTAGTTCCATTCCTAAAGCTCCTTGGAGACTTCTCCAAAATTCACTCATGAAGAGTGGATCCCGATCACTTGCTATACTAACCGGAACTCCATATAGCTAAACTATCTCCTTTATATACAATGTTGCTAACAATGTCGTTGTCGTTATGCTCTTTATTGGAATGAAGTGTACACTCTTAATCAGTCGATCCTCAACTACCAAAATACTTTCATTACCCCTCCTACTTAAGGCAATCCGTCGACAAAGTCCATAGACATGTTTTCCTGCTTCCACTATGAAATCTCTAACGGAAGAAGTAACCCACTCAGCTTCTTATGTTCAGCTTTTACTCTTTGGCATGTCATACTCTTAGCCATAAATTCTGTTGCATGTCTCTTCATTCTTGGCGAATAGGAAGTTCTCTTAGTATCCCTATATTTTTTGTCTCTACTCGGATGAACGGTCATCCTAAAATAGTGACACTCTCATAAGAATTCTTTTACCAATTCCATGATTTGAGATGCATATAACCTTCCATCATGCCTAAGGTATCTTTTTTGATCTTTAGAGTAACGATCTAAGTGACTCAATCATTCTTCCAGTTTCAGTTTCTCTAAAATTTCAAGTAATGCCGCATCTTGTCTTTGGCTCAACCTAATTCTACCTATTATTGTAGGTCCAACTTCCATTGCAACCGATAAACCTGGTGTATATTCTAATGAGGGTCGAAAATCAAAATCAAAATAAACCCAAGCTTTTACATTCTAATAGCAAACATTTCATCATGGCATGATTCCCACTCAAAGTATTTGCAACCATGTTTTCCTTTTCTAAAGTATAGGAAATCCAAAAATCATACAATAAAAGAATTCCCTCTACCTTTGTTGCTTCAAATTCAAGTCCTTCCACGAAAATAGATACATAGGGGACCTTGTATCCATAAATTGCTCGAACCTCTTTCCCAATAAATAGTGCCTCTAAGGTTTTAATGCAAATACGATGGCAGCTAACTCAATGTCATGCGTTAGGTACTTCTTCTCATGTACCTTGAGCTATTAATTGGCTAACGTTACCACCTTTCCTTCTTGCATCAAGGCTACACCAAGATCAGTTTTGCAAGTATTAATATAAACGGTAAATGGTTTGGTACCAATAGGGAGGGTTAAGAAAAGTGTGCTCGTCAACCACTTCTTCAACCTAACGAATGACTTCACACAGTCTGGGTTTCAAATAGACACCAGATTCTTCTTAGTAGGCTTAGTTAGGGTGCTAAAATCTATGTAAATTCCTTAATAAATTTCCTATAGAAACCAGCTAATCCTAAGAGCTAGGAAACACAAAGCATTCTTTGGAGCCTTCCAACTCTTTATTGCTTCCACTTTCCCTAGATCAACAATCAATCCTTCACCTCTTTATTGCTTTATTGCTGCATCCTTCACCTGATACTATATGACTAAGAAACACAAAATATTCTTTGGAGCCTTCCAACTCTTTATTGCTTCCACTTTCCCTAGATCAACAATCAATCCTTCACCTGATACTATATGACCAAGGAACTTAACTTCTCTCTTCCAAAATTGACATTTTGAGAATTTTTCCCTTAACCAGTTCTTTCTCCAAACTTCTAACTCTTCCCTCAAATGATGTCTGTATTCTTCCTCACTTCTAGAGAATATTGAGATATCATCCACAAACACCACAACAAATTTATTCAACTGCTCTTGGAAAAGCCTACTCGTCAAATTCACAAAATAAGCAGGAGCATATGTCAATCCGAATGGCATCCCCATTTAAACAATCCATCAGGAGTTCTAAATGCAGTCTTCGGAATACTATCTTTTACTACTCTAAACTGATGGAATCCAGTCGCCAAACCAAGCCGAGAGAAAATGTTAGCGCCGACTAACTGATCAAATAGGTCGTCAACGCAAGGCAAGAAATATCTATTCTTCCTCATCGACTTGTTCAGTTGTCTATAATCAACGCAAAGCCTGAGGGAACCGTAAGCTTTAGTGGCAAAGATGACCGGTGCTCCCCACTCTAAAATAATCCTTCTTATAAATCGTTTCTCTAATAACTCCAAGATATATTTAACTAATTCTCGCCTTTCTTTTAGATCCATATGCATAAGTCACAACACTACGGGCCTAACATCTTAAACAAGATCGATTCTAAACTCAATCTCTCGTCGGGGTAGAGGACTAGAAACTTCTGCAAAGACATCTAAAAACTCTTGCACTATGGGGATCAAAGATAGACTATTTTGTGTTATACTAAGGGAACACAAGTAACTAGTCATCATGGAATAATCAGGCCTACAACATATAATAAGGTCCTTCCTTCCACCATTACTTAGTCACACAACCCTTTTATCACAATCAAAATTAACCCTAAGCACGACATCTTGTCTATTCTCAAAATTAGTTCATATCCAGAGATGTTAAGTATGTATGCATTACAAGGGAATGGCACACCATGTATGACCAACTTAAGGTTTTGACAAACCAAAGATAGATGGGTCAATCCCCCAACAGAATTCGACATCGAGATAGAATCAAAGATAACTTGGGATCTAAGGCTTAGCTTATCCATTAATGCATGACTAATGGATGAATACAATGCTCCAGTATCAAAAAGAGTTCTGATAGGAAATGTAGATAGAGATAACAAAACTTCCATAACAATCTGCTTCCCCTTCTCGTTAGCAGGTGGCACAATACTAGTAGTCGAAACAACTTCTAATGCATAGGTTTTCACTACTTGTACCTCCTTCTTATGCTGAACTGGCCAATTATTTCTGAAATGTCCAAACTTTTGATGTCCATAACACTTAATCTTAAAGATATCCATCTTGCAGTGCTTCACAATGTGACCCTTCTTGTGACACCTCCTACACATGATATCATGTTTCTTCTCTTGCACTGATTCTGATTCTAGTTACCACCCCTCTTTGGCTCATCCTCCTTAACTGTAACAGCTAACTTTCAATAAAGCTAGGCCAATAGTGCCGCTTCCACCGGTCCTTAAAACATTGCTTCAAAAGGTATTTGATTAAATGCTAGTTCTTTAGTAAAGAATTTATGCCTTTAGCACATTTCAACGCCTTCTTTTTTGGAGTATTGATCGACTCGAATCCAAATATTTCATATTCATTGAACTAACTAACATACTCACTTATAGTAGAATCTCACTGCTTGAGATGAATAAGCCATTCTAGTAGTAATCTTTTATCCATCCCGAAGTAGAAATTAACCTTAAACCTTTGCTTAAAATTTGCCTATGCGATGGTATCCTCATCCACTTCCAAAGTGATTAATTCCCACTGGTTTGCAGCTTCTCCCTGAATATTCCATGCAGCCAACTACCTCCTTGTTATGTCAGTCCGATATAATAAACAAAAAAATTTTCTCACAAGACCTTAACCATGCCCTGGTCACTGAATAAGCCTCGTTACCCACATAATGCTATCCATGCAAACTCGAGAAATCCTTATGAAGCTTCGCGAAATCCACTCATTGTGCAGGTGGACGTGGTAGTAACATTAGGAACAGGAGGAGTCTCAATAAAATTCTGACTGACTGTTTGCAGGTACCTTCAGAAGCATATAGGGATGTTCATCCTAGGGATATCAATGGCATCCACCCTGGTGCTAGTACTAGCTCTAGTTTCAACTTCACCAGGATTGGTAGCATTGTTCTCCATTTCCGTTGAATTACTTATATTCGACTATCTGTAAAGGAAAATGAGATTCATTAGCAACTCTCCAAATAAATAGTGAATAAAACTAGAACAGTAAATGGTGTGTACATATATGCTCAACTCACTTATACATACGTACACACACACGCGCGCGCACACATACACAGATATATATATATATATATATATATATATAACAGGAAAAATACAAATAAGCTCTCTCAATATATTCCTATTCCTTAGTTTAGGAAAAGTTTTTCTTTGATACCAAATGTAACAACTTGCCAATTTTTACCTTTCGATTTAATACAACTCACGGTGTGTAAATCCTGAAAGTCAAAGTGGACATGCCGGCAGGTTAAGATGAAAAGAAACAAAACAAGATAATAAAATCTATCTATCTGTTTTTGAACTTAGTGGAAGGAAATAACATAATAATATATCAAATATCACTTTATTTAATAACGGTAGATTTAATGTTTTATACATAGTCAAATACAACCAAATCCAATCCAAGTCTCACACACATATAATATGAATGTCAACTAACTGATTATATATAAATATATATACAATAGTAACTACCTTTTTGTATGCATCATCCAACATCCCTTAGTATAACACTCTAGTTTCCATCAACCTAATAATGAAATAAAAAAGGGAGGGATTCAGACTAAAGTCTGGTGAGTGACGTACGTCTACTCTACTACATACTCTAGACATTCCCAAATAATGCCATGATAATTATGGTAACTAATCATACGTTAATCCCATTCCACTTGCATCCATCAAGTTAGTCAAACAATACATATGAAACATGGCTTACTTCATGAAACAAGGTCTCAATCCAGTACATTACAATGGTCGATGGTATGGTCTAACACATACTCAAAGCGAAGCTCACCTATTGCATTAACACATGGTTGAATCACCGAATGAGTTCCATATACAGCTTACGGACCCATTTCCATACAACAACATGCAAATTATATTTTGTACACATATTGGGCTATCGTGTTACTATGATAACCAATAGAGATCTTAGAATCAATAGTCAAACAAAACATCAATAACGGTCGACTATTCATATGGATTTATTCATATAAATCACATATATACACACCCATTCTCCCATATATATGTCTAAAGCATTTCAATTCAATAAGGTCAAGAAGCTACTTCAAAACATCACTTAAACGTTGCCCAAAACCTAAAAGAAAACTTTTGAATGGATATAATGAAATATATTAAACTTGGCCTTAATGGCCTATGTTTATTAAGCAGTTTTAATGCCACTAGTCGACCGATCAGATATCCACCGATTGACCGATGTTTGTATTTTTTACAAGAATAAATTCCTATACATTATCCTAAAATTATGTATAAATAATTTTCATTTTTCTATATAACTTCCTTGTTTTACATTCGATTTCGGATCCATTTTCTTCTAAATTCAACTAGGAGCCTCTACTATCTATATATTTCAAGTTTATTAGAAGACTAAGTTGGAAGTATTTTAGAATTCAATCCAAAAGTTAGTGAATACAACACTAGTTTTTAGGTTTTATAAATATACTTTCTTGTTTGTATGTGTGTGTGTATCACAATATAGTTTAAAATCATACCATTTCTTATTAAAAATTAAAATTTCACCCGAAACAACATTTGGCACTTCACCAACATCTTTATGTAACTTATATGTATATATATATATATTACACATATTTCATTTTTAGTGCAAAAGGTGAGATCCTTGTATATATCTTTAAATATTACATAATAATTCACATTTAAAATACATTTTGAAATTTAAATGTTTTCTAAAACAAATAAACACCTTTTTGAAATCACTTTACGAAATTTTTATATGGTTTAAATATAAGTTTTGAATATACTATTTGTGTGCGTGTGAAATTTTGATACATACATACATACATATATATATATATCAAAATTTGGTTTCCAATGTTTCTCTTCACTATATCCAATCATATATACAATACACACATAGATATATATATATATATATATATAATCATCATAATTTCGAATATTAAATCTCTGGTTTATGAAGTTATCATTCACAAACCTAAATTTACAATATTCCATGCATTTAAAAGGGATTATTGGTCTCATGTACATCATATACCATCTCTAGTTTACACTATTTGGCCAAACATCATTTATTTATCTTTTTATATTGATTCTTAACTAAGTTGTACTTTATTTCATTTTTATATTACTTTTAATCTTTGTTTACTTCGGTAATTATATTTATATTCCACATTTTCTAATCCTAATCCATAATTACTTAGAACTAATTAAGATTGAAGAGAGTATATTGTAAGTTTGGCATAAATCACTCATATATAACCAAATTGCTACAAATTGCTCATTTTTGGAATTTGATTTGCCTTTAAATCTATGATTCTACAACTTTAATAGGTGTTAGAGTGTAGGGCTCGGCTTGCTCTTCGATCGAGTATTTAAATTATTGAACTCAATGAAGGTTTTGGGGAGAAATTGATGTCGTAATTGAAAGAGGGTTTCTAGAATTTGTAAGGAAGAAGAATACGTAGATACGTACTTAGAAAAAATGAGTTTTAAAATTTTAAATGGAATAACTAGCTAAATATATATATATATATATATAGGGTGCCTGTTCAAATTTGCTGAGTTAGCACGATTTAAAATTTTGAACTTTTGAAACCCGAAAATCACGACATCTCTCACACCCAAACTCTGATTTAGATAAATGAATATACCGTGTGTATAAAAAAATGAGGTGTTCACAATAGCACAAGTTTTATTTTCTAGTTCAAAAGTTTGAAAAATGGTGATTTTGCTCTTTAGCCAAAATTATTTAAGTTATTTCGTTATTTTAAATTATAAAAAAATAAGGGTAGTTACAAGAGACATCGAAACGAAAATCGTATAAGATGCTAAACGGATACTTAATATAGAAAGAGAAATGTTAATTTCTACTCCAAATGTATTTTCATATAGAAAATGTTCCCTAAGAAATTTATTTCTTTGAGTTCAAGATGTTTGATATGAAACTCTCGGTTATAAACTAGTTACGATGTATAAAGGAAATTCCGTAATAAGTGGTTGAATGCAGCTTTATGTTTCGAATGCTATTATAATAATGATGGAAATAGTGGGAGCGTACCATATAACAAGTCCTAGTGGATGCATCAATTTACAGAAAATTATTTTCATATATACTACAATATTATTTATTACATAATAATTGTTTTTAATATTGATTGGAAATAGATATAGTTTTATTTTGATATGAATATTATGTATATTCATCATAGAATAAACCTGTAACATTGGTATTTATAATAAAAGTGATGCATTAGAAAATTTCAAGAGTACCTGAAATTTTTACAATTTTTTGGAAAATATGGACTAAGCCATATCTTTAAGGAATAATTGAATAATTAATGATTAAAAATCACACGGTACTAATGGATTATATCTTAGAAGATTAAGGGCAAGTGCCTATTCAGTGGGAGCGATAAAAGAATTAATGAACTCTTTGGATTGATACATATAGATTTATGTAGTTTGAAGTCTAATGATATCAAAGTGGAATTAGAAAACATTACACGCAAAAGATGTAAAAGGAATTTGATTTGATTAAATATGTGACTATTGGAAAGGAACTCCAAATGTACAGAAAATGAATAAGATTTTATCTCAAAAGTCACTCCTCCCTATGATACATTATGATATATCAATAAGGAGTAATCAAATATCGTTAGAAAATGAACGATTGATAATAAGTAAAGCTAGTAAACTTCTTTCTTTCAAGATGTATACTTTAAGGGTATGTACATAGGTTAAAAATTAATTTCATCCAAAACTTAGTTTACGAGATCATACAAGAAAAAAGTGTTATTCAGCCTTTTGGTCAAACCATATTCAAATGAATTAAACCGATCAAGCAGGAATCCATAACGAAAACTGCTAACTTGGATGCCAAATCGAGTCAAGGGACAAGGTTGCTAACATGCAAACAACCTCTCAAAATTTTCCGTACATCACAGTACTTCAAGTACTAGGACCGAAGTCCAACATTCAAGCAAAGTTATGGATTTGTACCAATCCATGCCTATGGATCGATACCGATCCTCACTTTTTGGCCAACACCACTTCAAATTCACATAAAAAAGTCTAGGAACCAAGTTCAACCAGACAAGGTGAAACCAAAGGAATCATGGACATTCAACATCAGGATCCATCAAAATGATGGATCGGTACTGCTCCACAACACTTCATCTAAAATACCCAGCTTTCTCTCTACTCCCAAATGTTGATGTAAGCAAGCAATCACAAACTTTAAAGAATTGTTAGCATGCAATTATCTATAGATCTCCTTAAATACTTGGAGTCAGGAACTTCATTCCATCACCATTCCATCTTATTGGCCATAAACAAGCTTCAAGCAGTACAAACAAGATGGAAAACATGAAGTTAACAACAAGTCTCCACAACATAAAGCATTGAAAACGATCCATAAAGCTATCTTATTGATCAGTATCGATCCATCTCAACTGCTGACATGGCCAACTTTTCCCATGCTTACCTTTTTCTAGGACGTAGGGAAAGTGGTACAAATCATGGAGGAGTGTATTTCGGCAACCTACAGCTATAAATA
Organism: Allium fistulosum; assembly: GCA_030737815.1. Taxonomy (NCBI): domain Eukaryota; kingdom Viridiplantae; phylum Streptophyta; class Magnoliopsida; order Asparagales; family Amaryllidaceae; genus Allium; species Allium fistulosum. Next base: position 426,658,654 of record CM060902.1, read on the forward strand.
AGAGGCCATAGGCTCATTTTGAGGGATCTTTTTTGATTCCTTGCAAGTGTTACATATTTATTTGTAATTACCCATGGTGTGGTACCGATTCATAAGAACTATACTTGTAAGCAGTCAACAAATCACCAACAAAGCTAAGTGGACACTGCCAACGATTAGTCAAACCACTATAAATGTAACGACCTGGCATTTCGAACCATTCAAATTGATAATCATCCACTCGTGTCAGACTTGAATTTCTCAAAACAAATAGATTGTTAATTTATATTTGACAAAGCATAGTATATACGGTAAATAAATCAATCACAGAATCACAGACACAAGGTATTACAACAATAAGTAGCGGAATAGGTAAATAGTAGTTCATGAAGCTACTATATAAACATGAGAGTTTAAAATAAATTACAACAGATGTCTTGAATACACATAAGTTACTCATACAAATGCCAATGACAAGTCTGAACAAAACAACTGGAATAAACTTAAGTAAATGGAAAGCTGAATAGACAAAGGCAGATCTTCAAGCAAAGCTCCAAGCTAAAATGGTGAGTCTCAACTGCTGTGCCACTCAGTCTGACCCGAGCATAAAGCAAAACACAAAACAATCGAGTCTGGATTAACATCCTTATGCAAGTAAATTAACCCGAGTGAAATGTCAAGTGAAATACAAAGTAACTCAAAGGATGTTTGGGATTCCCATCCTTTAAGGATCCGTTAAACTATCTACATACATAGTACAATACGCTACATAAATAATGTCTATAGTAAAGTAAACTATTAAAATAGCATTAAGGTGTTACCCATATCCCCCTTAACACATTTTTATATATTTCCATAGTCTATACATTACTGTAATTCCTCCCTAAACTGGAGGGCTATCAGAGGGCATTCCATAGGTATGGTACAAACCAAACTCGTAGAAGGTGCGATAAGGCATGCGACGAGGCATGCGAGGCAATGTCCAGGGTAGGATTCTACCGTTTTGCGGATCCGGACTGGTGGTAACGCATAGCAGCTACTACCGCTCACCTCGAGACACACTCCCAAATCAAAGGTCACCCAATCAAATCACAAAGTAATAGAATGGCATCGAAGAAATGTGCCCGATAGGAGGAATGACCTCACTTGGCCCGGTGTGGCTCCTGTTTTAGCCACATTAAGCTAATTCGTGAGAGTCAGGGTTTCGTTATTACCTCATATAGAATCATCGCCAAACCATCCTACTTTGTTCTGGAATCTCCACCACATGCATAGTTGTTAAAGTGGTTTTCGGTATTGGCAGAGAGTATGACATTATCCGATCCCGGTCTCTTTAACAACCAAACGCTTATTTCACACCGTTGTCATTTATATTTCAAACAGTTCATAATTCATATCAAAATATCATACTCATTTCAAAGTCATATCACTTCCGAAATCATATTACTTTTAAAATCATAAGCATAAAATAGTTTAAACCATCATATCAAAATATTCGCATTTAAATCCATTAAATCTAAATTATAGCAGTTCCAACTTAAATAGTTTAAATATTTAAAATAGTTTATTTTGAAATAATTATAAATTAAAATAGTTTATATATTTAAAATAGGTTATAGATTAAAATAGTTTGTATAAAAATAATATATATATATATATATATTTTAAAAATAGTTTATATTGAAAATAGTTTCAAATTTCTTCCAATTTCACCCATCAATCCAAATCAGCTTTAGTTCCAAAATTCAATTTAAATCAGTCTCAGTTCAACAATTTATATCGATTTCAAATTCAGGTTTGAACTACAAATTTTAAATCACTTCCAATTCAATACAGTTTCAATATTCAAACAATTTAAAATAACTTAATTTGAAAATTTTCATTTATATTTCAAAATTCAACTTTAGTTTTATTTAAATCTGAAATATTCACTTAATCGTTTTTAATAACATTTAAATAAAATCTCAATTTATAAATTTAAATCAGTATTAAATATTCTGTCTCAATTTTATTTAAAGTTGAGAATATACATTTAATCACTTTTTATCAAATCAAGTTATAAATCATACCTTTCAAAATCTCAAAATTAATAAGTTCAAATCAATTCTTATTTAAATTCAATTATTAACCAATTTAAATTCCAAGTCAACATTAATTTATCTTCCCAACATCTATTATTAAAGTTATTAAAATATAATTTTTAAATATTAATATAAATTTAAATAAATACTTAAACATATTATATACTAATTAAATTAAATTTTATTAAATTAAATCTTATTATTAAATTTATTTTATATTAAATCTTATTTTACATATTTTTAAAATAATAAAATTATAAGTAAAATCTTAAAATTTATATTTTCAAAACTAACTTATAAATTAAAATTTCCAAAGCATATTATTTTAAAAATCTAAATTTTATACATATATAAAAATAGCATTCATATATTATATTTTTTAAAATTAATATTTATTAAAACCTATATATTTCCTTTCAAACTTTGAAAATCATTTTCATAATATAGACCAACGGTGTCCGTATATAATTTTCTATCCTATGGTCAAGTGATACAGATATTTATCATTTCAATCCGCAAATTAAATATTTACGGGTATATATCATTTCAACCCGCAATACCAAAATTTAAAAATCAATGAAAATCGCTTGGGTTTATCATTTCAACCCATAACGGTTTTCCCTTAATCTATCAGATCATTCGGTTATGTATCATTTCAACCCATAGGGATTTCTAAACTAACAAGGAACTTGTAGAGTGAGAACAAATATGATAATAATATAACATATCAACAGTAGCCATATACCATCGGTAACAAAATATATACAACAGATTATGGTGTCATATGTCATAGGTAAATAGTTACAGATAATGGCCTATCATATTTAGTAATTAAATAACTTAACAATTCAAATTTAACAACATATTTCAATCGTCATTTCATGTGAATTAAATTTACTATATATAAGAATGTTAATCGTGAGTGATTGCTCACCTTTGAAGGCTAGAGAAACAATAGGAATGAAAAGCAACAGACATGGATATGCACATGGAACAACGACAAAGCTAGAAACTGCTGTTGCGACCCATTTCTGGACAGCTTCGAGACAAAAGCAGAGAACGATGAACTGGATTTGATGAGGATCAATTATATAAGTGAACTTATATATATATATATTATATGTTGAAATCATATTTTAAATTTAACACATATTAGAATAAAATCTATATATTTCAAAATCATTGTTTTATTTAAAACAATTATTAAAATTTAACATAAACCCTTACGTTATACTTGAAAATCAAAACTCATGTATATGTTTATATATATAGACTAATATATGAACTTATATACATATTATATTTAAAAATCAATATTATAAAATCAGTATAAACTTACTTTATTATAATATATAAATAAACCCAAAACAGACCATATGTAAACTTATATATACTTATGTATACAAACAACAGATTTTTCATGACTTACATAAACTATATATATATACAAACTAACTTATTATATAACTTATATAAACTAACATATATATAAACTGACATATTATTTAACTTATATAAACTAACATTTTAACATTTATATAAAGTGACATAATATATAACTTATATAAACTAACATATATATAAACTGACATTTTATATAACTTATATAAACTAACATTTTAACATTTATATAAACTGACATAATATATAACTTATATAAACTAACATTTATATATATAGACAACAGCCTATTGTATTACAAAAACTATATATATCTAGATATATACTTACGCATCAAGGAAGAGGAGCTAGGCTGCTAGGGGAGGTTATACACGTGGAGACTTTGATCGGCTGTGGTGGGTGACATGGCGGAGGCAGGTAGAGGTTATGGGTAGGCTTGGTGGGTTGCGAGGCCGTACGGGTCAAGAGGAAGCGCGAAGAGGGAAGGAGGTCGTGGAGGCTAGCGACCATGGTCGGAGAAGGGTGGAGAGAGGGAGGAAGGTGGATCTGGCGGATGGTATGAGGCGGGTGGGTCGCTTGTGGTTGCGTGAAGTTCTGAAGCATGGGTGGAAGTGAAAGGGAGTGCGGATTAAGGATCTTAAGGCTAATTAAACACTAGAGGGGGATGAATAGTGTTTAATGGATTCTAAGACTTATATGGACTAAATTAAAATTATGACACAAAAAAATGCAGAACTTAATCATAGAACAATCACAGAATCAAACACAGATGCAGAAAGTAAATAAAAAGAAGTAAAAGGAAAGAACACACCAGATTTTATACTGGTTTGGAGTTACCCTACGTCCAGTACTGCACCAAGGCAAACATCTCGTAGAGATTTTTATTATACCAATGTCGAGATTACAATCCTCAATTTCTAAAGGCCTTAAGGCACCCTCTTGTCTTCAAGTCCATGGCAAACTCTCTTGATTTACGGGACACAAGATCACCCAATTGATTTCCTGGCACAACCACACCTTATAGAGAGACTCGATAAACTTTTGATTACAAATTGATCCTATAACTCTAAATAGCACTTTGATCTTGGAGAGAGGGCAGAGAATCAAACAAGAATGAGATTCTAATTTGATTCACTTGTGAATTCGGCAAAATTTCGGCACGATCTTAAAAATATGAAAATTTTAGAATATGGATTTGTGGAGAAGAAAATAGTTAGTTAAAAAATTCATTTATGAAGGCTATTTATAGACCATTAATGGTCATAACCATTCGTGAAGAGATTTAAACGAATAGACACTTCTTTTGAAAATTGAAACTTTTGAATTTAATAGCCACCATGTCGATATCCCTTAGTTAAAAACAATGTACAATTTGTTTTGAAAATGGTATTGAAAGGAAAACAAGATGAAATGATTCTGGAGTAAAATAAACTAATTTTCCTATGATTTAAAATAAAGAAGAGTAGAAAAATATATTTTAGAATGTATATATAAATTTTATTTTAAATCTCAAGTATATATATATATATACTATAAAAGAATTTTTAAAAATCAGAAGATAGTTTTAAAAATAAATGAAGTTTAAAACAAGGGTTTATTTAACAACAAAAACAAAGAATATTTTAAGGTTAAAACATCTTTTTGAAAATCATTTGAAATGATAATTTTTAAGGCTAAAACATTTTGAAAAGCATTTTTGAAAATCATTTTGAAAAACCATTTTGAAGTAGTTTTGCAAGCTTCTTTCTGCAGAATATCTCATCACATCAGGACTCGAGAACTTGTACAAAACCAGGATGTTCGAGGGTTTGTAAGCCACTTGTCGTACGTTTGTAAGCTACTTGTCGTGGGTTTGTAAGCCACTAAGAAGTTAGAAATGGGTTCCATCCCAAATGAAATTTGGAATGAAGATTTCCGTGCTATTATGAAGTTTTATCAAAAACTAGACACTTATCTTGAAATCTTGATCTTGATACTCTAAAGTCTTCAATCTTGATATCTCCATTCTGAATCTTGAGTCTTGAGTCTTTATACTGATCAGTCTTCAGTAATCAATACCGGCATATATATATATATATATATATATATATATATATATATATATATCCTGCATAGTTCCTGCATATACATATCTATTTAGACAATAGTGTTAGTATATATTTTATAATAAGATAAGTTAAAAAGGTTGTTGTCATCAAAACCAACATCTCAGTTCCTAACAATCTCCCCCATTTTGATGATGACAACCTGTATTTATAAAATATACTTACCATACCATAACTCCCCCTTACTCCATGACCCCCCTTTACTTCAATCATAACTCCCCTTTACTCCAAGCCAACTACTATTTTATAACTTCTCCCTCTTTGTCATCAACAAAAACATATTACTAATAAATTCCCTGAACTTGATATAAGATAATTAACCATATACAATAGAGTAATCCAAATATAAGTGTAACAAGTGCTAAGTGTGATCATAAGTATGAAATGTGATCATAAGTGTGAAATGTGATCATGAGTGTGATCGTAAGTGTAATCTAGAAGTAAATCAATCATCTTCCAATCATATTTACAGTAATTATTCAATCCAATCATATATACAAACCACACCAAATATTTTAAATAAGTCAAGTCAATCTAGTTTAAAACACACCAATCAAATCAAACAAATAACATACAGAATGACTAGACATTCCTTGGTACTTCAACCCTTCCATCTTCTCCAAAGATAGGGTCTGCTTTGATGGCATCCCATTCTTCTTTATCTTTGTCGAGAGTGAGTGGTGGATTTCCTTCGAGATCGTCCTTGTTAAGGGCTGAGATCATCTAACGAAGGGTGTCGAAATGTCTCTCTTGCTCCTTGATCATCTGCATTTGACTCAATTCTAAGTGGCGCTGATTACGAAGTATGAATGTAAGGATATTCTTGAAGGAAGTGAGAGTTTCCTCAAGATTATCACTTAGATTCTTAATCGGAGAAGCCATAATTCAAGAAATAGGAAGAAATATGAAAGGGAGTGATTAGAAATGAAGTTTGATAATTTATTCTGGAAGAAACAGGTATAAATAGGGGTAGAAAGTCGTTTAAAATGAATAGACACAAATTAGTTATATGAAATTAAAATTTGAAAGTGTAACTACTTTCTGCCCGTTGCATGTCGACATGGGGGGATGGGGGATGTCGACATGCCTCTGCCTAAATTGACAATTTGCTTTGTTTTGAATATTATGAACAAATCTATGCAACTAAAATTTCTATAATATAAAAACAAGCAATTACAGAGACAAGTGAAGTTGAATAACAGGAAATAAAAGATTTCATTAATGATTCTAGTCAACATTACATAAAATAATATAATATTAACTAAAATAAAGAGAAATACATGGATAGAACTTGAAGCAAACAAGATAACATGAAATAAAACTAATTAGATGAAGATGAAGAAGATGATAGTCCAAGCTTTCTACTAACTTTCCCGAAGAACTTGTTGATTTTAGTGGAAATCTTATCCATTTTCTTACTCATTGATGTTTTGAGTGTCTTTTGAATTTCCTCTATAATTCTTTGATTATTGAGAATGGTTTTTTAGATGGATTAGCGGGATTAGTAGGATATTCAATACTCTCCAAGGAAGTTTCTAGATCTTCCTCTTCCTCTTCTTCAATTTCCATTCCTTCCTCTTCCTCTTCTTCTTCTTCTTCCTCCTCCATTTCTTCCATGTCTTCGTGAGCAAGCCTTTCTTCCTTTTCCGTAAGTGTTTCATATGGTTGAAACACTAATGGAATTTACATAAGGGAAATGTTTCCATGGTTGAACACTTTTCTATTTATAAATTCTTCCCTTTTGAAATCAACTCCAAAGTAATTAAAAATCCGAGTGAGATAAACTCCATGATATAATGTGTTTTCACCTATAGTAAAATTCTTGGGCATTAGCTCATCCAAAATAACTTGAGCCCAATTGATATCATAATTTCCAAAAATTGCAAAACGAGCTTTGCAAACTTTCAAAGTTGGGATGTTGTAGTTTCCCGATCTTGGTATAAGGGTGTGTTGAATAAGAAGGTTAACAATTCTTCCTTTTGGACGAAAATAACGATTTTTGAATTCAAAATTGTCATCCCCTTCAAAGATGTGATGAAATGTCTCTCGATCATTTTCATTTATTTGAAATTCTGATAGATTCATTCCGTTATACTTGCATCCCAAAATATTTCCTAAAATTTCACAATCCAAAACTATTTGTGTTCCTTTAACACTACTCCAAATTTGTCCGTCTTGCCCATCATAAAAACCACGATTCAAATTCGCATAAAACATCTTAACAAGATTTAGGTAACATACAAAATCATTTTGTTTGTTATCTACTACACTAAGAATAGAACATTGTTGAAAAAATATTTTCAATTTCATAAGAAGGAAAATCTTCAAAAATAGCAAATTTCCCCGTATGAATTTTACCAAAGTTTACATAGTTGATGTAAGCTTTGATAGCTTCCGGGTCATTAAAAAGAAAGTTTTGGATAGCTTTTGGAAGCCTAATGGTGTTAGGAGTGCTTGAAGAGGCCATTGAAGAAGTTTGAGAGGAGATGAAGATAATGAAGATAAATTTGTAATTTGAAATAAAAGTGAAAAGTATGATAAGGAGAGTGAATTAAATAGAGATTCTATAGACATGTTCTCTAGTCAAGAGGCATCTTTTCAGAGCATTAAAGTTGGTGAAAAAGTGGAGGGAAATTCAAAAGTTTGAAATCAAATTTCTGAGGGGCATGTCGACATGGGGTATCCAAGTATGTCGACATGTGCCTATTGAATCAAAGGACAAGTGTCTATTCCTAATTTCTAATAAATGTATATATTATATCCTATATTCTACTTATATAATTCCTATGATAACATTAAATATAATAATAATTTAATATTAATAATTTAATATTTAAAATAATATTAAAATAATATTATTTTTGAATTTAAAATTTAATTTTCAAGGGATAAATTTGAATTTAAAATTAAAGGAATTTAAAAAAAATCAAGCAAACAGACAAGCATTCATTCAAACAAGAAAATTTAAAAATAATGTAAATGCGTACCTATTTTTAGATCCATACTCCCATCATCGTCTGATTCATGAATAGCAGTGAAACACAAATTTGAATTATCCTTCTTCTTTTCATCATCACTGGATGATGAGTCTGAGTCATCAAGAGTTGCTATGTATGCTTTCTTTCTTTTCCTTGACGAATCATTGTTTGGAGGGAACAACTGTTTATCTAGGTACGGACAATCTTTCCTATGTTGCCCGACTTTATTGCAATTGTAGCATCTATCATTGTTGACGTTCTCCGTATTATTTCTGGAATTCCTTTGATCATTTATTTTTTAATTATTCATTTTTCTATATTTAAGGAATTTTCGAAAGTTTCTTGTCATGAAAGCAATCTCCTCATCACTGTCTGGTTCCGAATCTTCAGTTGTTGCATTGAATGCTAATGACTTCTTTTCTATTTCCTTGTTTTCTCTTCTTCCTTGCAGTTGAACTTCATAAGACATCAAATTCCCTATCAATTCTTCTATTTTCATTAGACTGATATCATTTGCTTCTTCGATTGCAAGTGTCTTTTGATCCCATTCTGGAGTGAGTGAATTTACAATTTTCTAACTTGGTCTTCCTCCGAAAAGCTTTTCCCAGTGCAAGTAGTGAATGAACAATATCTTGAAATCGACAGTACATGTCGGAAATGGACTCATTTGCATGCATTTTAAACAATTGAAACTGATTAGTTAATATGGAAATTTTAGTCTGTTTAACTTTGCTTGTTCCTTCATGAGTAACTTGTAAAGTTTTCCAGATTTCAAATGCAGACTTACAAACAGACACTCTATTAAATTCATTCATATCTAGTGAACAAGATAATATATTCATGGCCTTTGAGTTATTTTGTGCAACACCATTTTGCTCAGCAGTCCACTGGGCAAAATCGGTAGTTGTTTCAACATACTCAGTTCGTGTGATATTCCAAGTGTCTATTCCTACTGATTGTAAAAAAAATTCATTCTATAAGCACAATATGCATAATTACTGCCATTGAAAAATGGTGGTCCGATAGTAAACTGACCTTATACAAATGAACTAGTGTTAGTGTTAACAGAACTAGTGCCAGAGTTGACATTACCAGTGTTGGTAGCATTAAAACAATTTTCAAGTTTCAGATTATGAAAACTATGAAAACCAATGCTCTGATACCAATTGAAAGGGAGTGTGGATTAAGGATCTTAAGGCTAATTTAACACTAGAGGGGGGTGAATAGTGTTTAATGGATTCTAAGACTTATATGGACTAAATTAAAATTATGACACAAACAAATGCAGAACTTAATCACAGAACAATCACAGAATCAAACATAGATGCAGAAAGTAAATAAAAAGCAGTAAAAGGAAAGAACACACCGGATTTTATACTGGTTCGGAGTTACCCTATGTCCAGTCTGCTCTAAGGCAAACACCTCATACAGATTTTTATTAAACCAATGTCGGGATTACAATCCTCACTTTCTAAAGGCATTGAGGTACCCTCCTGTCTTCGAGTCCGGGGCAAACTCTCTTGATTTACGGGATACAAGATCACCCAATTGATTTCCAGGCACAACCACAGCTTATAGGGAGACTCGATAAACTTTTGATTACAAATTGATCCTATAACTCTGAATAGCACTTTGATCTTGGAGAGAGGCAGAGAATCAAACAAGAATGAGATTCTAATTTGATTCACTTGAGAATTCGGCAGAATTTCGACACGATCTTAAAAATATGAAAATTTTAGAATATGGATTTGTGGAGAAGGAGTGAAGAAAATAAGAAAATAGTTAGTTAAAAAATTCGTTTGTGAAGGCTATTTATAGACCAGTAACAGTCATAACCATTCATGAAGAGATTTAAACGAATGGATACTTCTTTTGAAAATTGAAACTTTTGAATTTAATGGCCACCATGTCGACATGGGGTATCCCATGATGTCGACAACCCTTAGTTAAAAACAATGTAAAATTTGTTTTGAAAATGGTATTGAAAGGAAAACAAGATGAAATAATTCTGGAGTAAAATAAACTAATTTTCCTATGATTTAAAATAAAGAAGAGTAGAAAAATATATTTTTAGAATGTATATATAAATTTTATTTTAAATCTCAAGTATATATATATACTATAAAAGAATTTTTAAAAATCAGAAGATAGTTTTAAAAACAAACGAAGTTTAAAATAAGAGTTTATTTAAAAACAAAAATAAAATATTTTAAGGCTAAAACAAATTTTTGAAAATCTGAAAAGATAATTTTTAAGGCTAAAACATTTTGAAAAGCAGTTTTGAAAATCATTTTGAAAAAAAAAATTGAAGTAGTTTTGCAAGCTTCTTCCTGCGGAATATCTCATCACATAAGGATTCGAGAACTTATACAAAACCAGGATGTTCGAGGGTTTGTAAGTCACTTGTCGTACGTTTGTAAGCTACTTGTCATGGGTTTGTAAGCCACTAAGAAGTTAGAAATGGGTTCCATCCCAAATGAAATTTGGAATGAAGATTTCCATGCTATTATGAAGTTTTAACAAAAACTAGACACTTATCTTGAAATCTTGATCTTGATACTCTAGAGTCTTCAATCTTGATATCTCCATTCTGAATCTTGAGTCTTGAGTCTTTATACTGATCAGTCTTCAGTAATCAATACCGGCATATATATATATATATATATATATATATATATATACTGCATAGTTCTTGCATATACATATCTATTTAGACAATAGTGTTAGTATATATTTTATAGTAAGATAAGTTAAAAAGGTTGTTGTCATCAAAACCAACATCTTAGTTCCTTACAGGAAGGTGAAAGGTGGTGCTTGCGGAGGGTAGGCTATGTACTCTCGGCTATGGGGAGTGCTCTCGATGATGAGACGTGAGAGGGTAGAACTGGAAGGTTGTGTTGCGAAAGAGGGGTCGTCATGGGTTGGAGGCTTCGGCTCAGGTGGCGGGTCGTTAGTCATCAGATTACGGGAGATGGACGGAAAAGAAGATGGAGAGGTTCGAATAGAGATGGAGAGGCAATCAGCCGGTGGGTTCAAGGCTTCGGCTGCTCTTCAGGTGGAAAATGGGGAGGACACAGTGGTGGAGACTCAGTGGATCGGGTTTGGAGCGTGGGTCGAGCATGGGCTGTCAGTTTGTAGGGCATTCGTTGTTCACGAGGAGGATTTGATGAGCACGATAATGCAAAAGCAATATGATGACAGGCGAAAATATAAATAAGCTTTTGAAAGATGACAGGTTGTCAAAAGCAAACTGAATTATATAAGCAATATATATTTTACTTTATATTTTCTTTTAGATATAACAGAGTGCACGTTAAAGAGAGAGGAAGAGAGAACAAGTAGATGAACCAGAGAACAAAGCTAGGGGAACAACAAAAGTCATCAATTGAATTGAGGAATAATTTATGGCTAGTGACTATTGGTTATTCACGGTGGAAAATGGAGAGACACAAAGAAAACAAAAGGGCTCAAAGCGATTATAAATTGAAATTGAAAATTTCACAACAAAACTAACTTTCATATTTTCTGATGAAAACCTGCCATTTTCTATGCTTAAATAGACGCATACCAAATATCAAATTTTCATTTCAAAATTTTATAGTTTTAATTTCAAGAAAAATTCAGTTAATTACGTTACTTAAACCGTTAAAATTTAAAGGTCGTTACACTCTCCCCTCCTCATAACTTTTCGTCCCCGAAATGGAATGAGATAGGAGAATAGAAACAACCAGAAAGAAAAGATAGATTGAAATACAAAATACAACAATTAATTCAAAACCATATAAATTTCATTAGTTTTATTGATTTATATTCCAATTTGATTTCAATCCAATTATTCAATCAATAAATATTTATTGTATTTACATTTTGTTAATTTCAATTCAATGTATTTCCATTCCATTGATTTGATTTCAATTTATTAACATTTGTTACAAAATTTTCTTCCAAAACAAATTTATTTTTATTTAACCCATTTATTTTATCCATTTAATCTTACTTAAGTTAATTCCACTTGAAATTCAATTTCAACTACCCTTAAGTTCATATTACTTACTTAAATAACATTCTCTATTTATTATTCAATTTATCCCAATTAACATTTCTTATATCATAAATTAGTTGTATAAACATTTATTATAATAATCAATTTTTGTTTATAAATGCCCTTAACCCAATTTCATTTTGGACCTCTTATTACTTACATTTTTATTGTATATTATTCAATTACATGTCCTCATTTCATTTTAACTTTTCTCGGTAAGCTATATTAAAGTTTTTGAGCGTAATTAAATAATACACAATTTTACTTTTATTTACGACATCACTATTTAAAAAAATTAGTTTGACATTTTATTACTTAATTTTTTTTCTTGTATGGATTTGCAATTTCATTCACATTAACATCTGAAACTTTTAAATAATTCAGGTAAGTTATCTATGTTTATTAGAATGCGATTGAGTATTATACAAATTAATTATTTTTCCAGTTCAACTGTTTAAATCTTTTTAAATTTAAATTCTCATTTTAAACACTCCAATCATTCAAAAGTTTTCTTTATTTCATTAATTTAAAACCATTACTTAACATATACTTAAGAGTTAAATTTCCGGTTTTATTTCAGACCATTTCGAATTAAATATATACATAAATATATAAATATATGTTTTATAATCAAATCATAATCAGGAAAATTAAAATCAAATCCAAATTCCAAGACAAAAGTGTAGTAGAGCTACATAGTGGTCTCTCCACTTTGAGACTCGAAAATGAATGTCAATGATGATGCAGTCATCACCAAAATTATTTTTCAACGACAAAGAGGAGCGTACTGACTTACTTCTTTTTAAAATCCATTGGAAACAATTTCCATTCAAAAATACTTTCAAATTACATATTTTTCCAAACTTTGAAAAACACCGAAAATTCAATTCTCAAATCCTTAATTTAAATTCATTTCATTTTCAAATCGAAATTATAAACCATGTTTAAAATTTCATCTCCTTATAACATACAAAATAGTTAATGGTTTAGAATTTTTAATAAAACCATAAATGATAATCTAGTATTATCATTTCTAACAACCAATTCAGTTAACTATCTAAGTTCAGAAAATTATACTTATATCTATAATATAATCATGCATAAAACTATTTCATTTACCAATTTCAAAACAATATTGTGTCAGTTTGCTCTGTTCAAGTGTTTTAGAATTCCTATCGATAACATTGGCCAGACGAATCGATCGAAACCCAAAATCAAACTTAACAATTCAAATAACACAATATAAAATATTTTATATCAATTACAAATACACTCCTTCACAGGATAATTCAAGAATGGATTCTAGGACCAGGATAGAGATTCAAATTTGGAGGAATCTTGATTAAAGAGAATTTCTAACTACAAAGATAGGCTCTAAAGTGAGATAAGATAATTAGATTGCAAAAGAGGAAAGATGGATAGACTTGATTTAATCGTGGCGACCTTAGCCAGGTCAACCGAGACTCAGAAGAGACGAGAATATCATCACTGAAAACCAAGATGACTCGTTGAGAACATCGTGGAAAACACAATTCAGGAGATCGACGAAGAAGACAGGAGCATTGGTTAATCCAAAGGGCATGACTAACCGCTTATAAAACTATTCATCTGGGAGGAAGTACAACAGGTCAAGCTCTAGGAATAAGATCAATGAGGGGTTAAATTTCCCGCTCGGGAGGAAGATAAGTGACTCTACCAATACATCAAGATAATCTCTGACTATAGAAGTGGAGTCAAGATCACTAGGCTAAGAATCAAGTCGAAAAATAAACTGCTTGCTTAATCCTAAGGCTACTGACATTCGTTTAAGAGAGAATTACCCGAGTCATTTACTAGGGAAACGGTTCGGGATTTGCAAGAAATGACAGCATTGGAACCGAGGACGTAGAAATCTCCGGGGAATCAACGTTTGTTGTAAAGGAGTTTCACCCCTTTACAAATCATACTAAGGTTGGCGGGATCGCCGATTGGATTGGTCACCCATACGGATGAAGTTGCCCTTTTGAGGTTGCAAGATTTGCTCATATTATTATAGAGATCAGCAGAAATAGAGCTATGGGATGCTACGGTATCAAGGAGAACACGAATGGGAAAGGACACAAATGGATTTCAGTACAAAGGGGATAGTTCCAAAATCCGAAAGAAATTCGAATCAAAGAGGAGAAATTCAAGCTCGAACGAAGGTGATTCTGTAATTAATTTTTATTCCATACGCTAAGTTTGCCAAAACCAGAGCTCTGGTAACACTTGTAACGACCTGGCATTTCGAACCATTCAAATTGACAATCATCCACTCGTGTCAGACTTGAATTGATCAAAAAAACATATTGTTAACTTATATTTGACAAAGAAAAGCATATACAGTAAAAAAATCAATCAAAGACACAGGGTATTACAACGATAAGCAGCGTAATAGATAAATAGTAGTTCATGAAGCTACTATATAAACATCAGAGTTTAAAATAAAATACAACAGATATCTCGAATACATAGAAGTTTCTGATACAAATGCCAATGACAAGTCTGAACAAAACAACCGGAATAAACTGAAGTAACTAGAATGCTGAATAGACAAAGGCAAACCTTCAAGCAAAGCTCCAAGCTCAAAAGGTGAGTCTGAACTGCCGTGTCACTCAGTCTGACCCGAGCATAAAGCAAAACACAAAACACTCAAGTCAGGATTAACATTCTTATACAAGTAAATTAACCCGAGTGAAATGTCAAGTGAAATACAAAGTAAATCAAAGGATGTTTGGGATTCCCATCCTTTAAGGATCCGTTAAACTATCTACATACATAGTACAATACGCTACATAGATAATGTCTATAGTAAAGTAAACTATTAAAATAGCGTTAAGGCGTTACCCATATCCCCTTAACACATTTTTATATATTTCCGTAGTCTATACAGTACCGTAATTTCTCCATAAACTGGAGGGTTATCAGAGGGCACTCCATAGGTATGGTACAAAGCAAACTCGTAGAAGGTGCGATAAGGCATGTGACAGGGCACGCGAGGCAATGCCTAGGGTAGGATTCTACCGTTTTACGGATCCGGACTGGTGGTAACGCATAGCAGCTACTACCGCCCACCTCGAGACACACTCCCAAATCAAAGGTGCACCCAATCAAATCACAAATTAATAGAATGGTATCGAAGGAATGTGCCCGATAGGAGGAATGACCTCACTTGGCCTGGCGTGGCTCCTATTTTAGCCACATCAAGCTGACTTGCGGGAGTCAGTGCTTCATTATTACCTCACATAGAATCATCACCAAACCATCCTACTTCGTTTTGGAATCTCCACCACGTGCACAGTTGTTAAAGTGGTTTTTGGTTTTGGTAGGGAGTATGACAATATCTAATCCCAGTCTCTTTAACAACCTAACGCTTATTTCACACCGTGGTCATTTATATTTCAAACTGTTCATAATTCATATCAAAATATCATATTCATTTCAAAGTCATATCACTTCCGAAATCATATTACTTTTAAAATCATAAGCACAAAATAGTTTAAACCATCATATCAAAATATTCGCATTTAAATCCATTAAATCTAAATTATAGCAGTTCCAACTTAAATAGTTTAAATATTTAAAATAGTTTATATTGAAATAGTTATAAATAAAAATAGTTTATATATTTAAAACAGGAAAATAGGTACAAGGACAAACTTAAAGAAAAATTTAGGCTGAAGGACAACAAGTTTGGTTTTTAGGCTGAAGGACAATGCTAGTTATAACTAGCATTTTGTATAGTGTAAAACTGAATATAATGCTAGATATAACTAGCATTTTGTATAGTGTAAAAGTTGAATATAATGCTAATTATAACTAGCATTTATCGTTCAGTCTAAAAATTAAACTTGATGTCCTTCAGCCTAATTTTTTTAAAAAGTTTGTCCTTTTCCCTGATTTCCACTATTTAAAATAGGTTATAGATTAAAATAGTTTATATAAAAATAATATATATATATATATATTAAAAATAGTTTATATCGAAAATAGTTTCAAATTTCTTCCAATTTCATACATTAATCCAAATAATCTTTAGTTCTAAAATTCAATTTAAATCAATCCCAGTTCAACAATTTATATCGATTTCAAATTCAGGTTTGAACTATAAATTTTAAATCACTTCCAATTCAATACGGTTTCAATATTCAAACAATTTACAATAGCTTAATTTGATAAATTTCATTTATATTTCAAAATTCAACTTTAGTTTTATTTAAATCTGAAATATTCACTTAATCATTTTTAATAACATTTAAATAAAGTCTCAATTTATAAATTTAAATCAATATTAAATATTCTGTCTCAATTTTATTTAAAGTTGAGAATATACATTTAATCACTTTTTATTAAATCAAGTTATAAATCGTACCTTTCAAAATCTCAAAATCAATAAGTTCAAATCAATTCTTATTTAAATTCAATTATTAACCAATTTAAATTCCAAGTCAACATTAATTTATCTTCCCAACATCTATTATTAAAGTTATTAAAATCTAATTTTTAAATATTAATATAAATTTAAATAAATACTTAAACATATTATATACCAATTAAATTAAATTTTATTAAATTAAATCTTATTATTAAATTTATTTTATATTAAATCTTATTTTACATATTTTTAAAATAATAAAATTATAAGTAAAATCTTAAAATTTATATTTTCAAAACTAACTTATAAATTAAAAGTCCAAAACATATTATTTTAAAAATCTAAATTTTATACATATATAAAAATAGCATTTATATATTATATTTTTAAAAATCAATATTTATTAAAACCCGTATATTTCCTTTCAAACTTTGAAAATCAATTTCAAAATATAGACCAACTGTGTCCGTATATAATTTTCTATCATATGGTCAAGTGATATAGATATTTATCATTTTAATCCGCAAATTAAATATTTACGGGTATATATCACTTCAACCCGCAATCCCAAAATTTAAAAATCAATGAAAACCACTTGGGTTTATCATTTCAACTCATAACTGTTTTCCCTTAATCTATCAGATCATTCGGGTATGTATCATTTCAATCCATAAAGATTTCTAAACTAATAGGGAACTTGTAGAGTGAGAACAAATATGATAATAATATAACATATCAACAACAACCATATACCGTCGGTAACAAAATATATACAACAGATTATGGTGTCATATGTCATAGGTAAACAGTTACAGATAATGGCATATCATATTTAGCAATTAAATAACCTAACAATTCAAATTTAACAGCATATTTCAATCATCATTTCATGTGAATTAAATTTACTATATAGAAGAATGTTAATCGTGAGTGATTGCTCACCTTTCGAGGCTAGAGAAACAATAGGAATGAAAAGCAACGGACACGGATATGCACACGGAACAACGACAAAGCTAGAAACTGCTGTTGCGACTCATTTCTGGACAGCTTCGAGACAAAAGCAGAGCACGATGAACTTGATTTGATGAAGATCAATTATATAAGTGAACTTATATATATAAATTAAATATATATATTAAAATCATATTTTAAATATAACACATATTAGAATAAAATCTATATATTTCAAAATTATTGTTTAATTTAAAACACGTATTAAAATTTAACATAAACCCTTACGTTATACTTGAAAATCAAAACTCATGTATATGTTTATATATATAGACTAATATATGAACTTATATACATATTATATTTAAAAATCAATATTATAAAATCAATATAAACTTACTTTATTATAATATATAAATAAACCCAAACAGATCATATGTAAACTTATATATACTTATGTATACAAACAACAGATTTTTCATGACTTACATAAGCTATATATATATATAAACTAACATATTATATAACTTATACAAACTAACATATATATAAACTGACATATTATATAACTTATATAAACTAACATTTTAACATTTATATAAACTGACATAATATATAACTTATATAAACTAACATATATATAAACTAACATATTATATAACTTATATAAAATAACATTTTAACATTTATATAAACTGACATAAAATATAACTTATATAAACTAACATTTGTATATATAAACAACTGACTGTTGTCTTAAAAAACTATATTTATACACACACAGACACACACACACACTTTTGCATCAAGGAAGAGGAGCTAGGCTGCTGGGGGAGGTGCTACACTTGGAGGCTTTGATCGGCTGTGGTGGGTGACATGGTGGAGGCAGGTCGAGGTTATGGGTAGGCTTGGTGGGTTGCGAGGCCGTACGGGTCAAGTGGAAATGCGAAGAGTGAAGGAGGTCGTGAAGACTAGTGGCCATGGTCGGAGAAGGGTAGAGAGAGGGAGGAAGGCGGATTTGGCAGATGGTCTGAGGCGGGTGGGCCGCTTGTGGTTGCGTGAAGTCTGGAAGCATGGGTGAAAGGTTGTGCTTGTGGACGGTAAGCTGTGTACTCTCGACTATGGGGAGTGCTCTCGATGATGAGACGTGAGAGGGTAGAAGTGGAAGGCTGGGTTGTGGAACAGGGGTCATCACGGGTTGGAGGCATCGGCTCAAGTGGCGGGTCGCTGGTCATTGGATCAAGGTAGATGGATGAAAAAGAAGATGGAGAGGTTTGAATGGAGATGGAGAGGTATTCGGCCGGTGGGTTCAAGGCTGCGGCTGCTCTTTTGGCAGAGGATGGGGAGGACACGGTGGTGAAGACTCGGTGGATCGGGTTTGGAGCGTGGTCGGGCATGGGCTGTCAGTTTGTAGGGTATTCGTTGTTCATGAGGAGGATTTGATGAGCACGATAATGCAAAAGCAATATGATGATAGGCGAAAATATAAATAAGCTTTTGAAAGATGACAGGTTGTCAAAAGAAAACTGAATTATATAAGCAACATATATTTTACTTTATATTTTCTTTTAGATATAACAGAGAGCATGTGAAAGAGAGAGGAAGAGAGAATAAGTAAACGAACGAGGGAATATAATTAAAGCTAGGGGAACAACAAAAGTCATCAATTGAATTCAGGAATAATTTATGGCTAGTAATTATTGGTTATTCACGGTGGAAAATGGAGAGACACAAAGAAAACAAAAGGGCTCAAAACGGTTACCAGTGCGGATAACCGTTTTAATGGGTTTCACCGCGTACCGGACTCCAAAATACACAAATAAATATACTGCGGAGATCAGCATGATGAGACGAACAGAATGGTACATAGATATCAGCGATACGATCATCCTATCAAAAGTCGATATTCGCTGCCAAACTGCTGCTAATTTGCCAAAAATAAGATAAACAGGGCTAGAGAAGTCCAAATTTGATGAAACGAATGATGACGTCTCACTTAGAAATAGTTTACATTTTTATTATATAAAAATATTCAGATTTTGAAAACATTTTATTTCGATCAGTTTTAACCGATTATAAATTGAAATTGAAAATTTCACAACAAAACTAACTTTCATAATTTCTGATGAAAACCTGCCATTTGCTATGCTTAAATAAACGCATACCAAATATCAAATTTTCATCAAATTTTCATTTCAAAATTTTATAGTTTTAATTTCAAGAAAAATTAAGTTAATTACGTTATTTAAACCATTAAAATTTACGGGTCGTTACAATAAAACTTTTGTGTCTTGCTTTTTCTTGTTTTCATTTAGTTTCTTCATCCTTTTCTTTAATATTTTCATTTGGGTGTTTGTGTCATTTTTTGGTTGAAACATTTTAGTGCTTTCACCAAGGAATACTTGAAATCGCTGATTTGAGATTTAAAAAGGTCTGAGATGACGAGACAATCAACTAGGAAGGCTATTATTGGACGAAATCAACAAGGGGGCAGCCAATAGGGGCTCTCAAGATCTAACCCCCCCTCCCTTCCATCTACATAAGCAAGGATGATATGGAGACCATCATGAATGAAATGCAGGAAAGGATGATAGCCCATCAGGAAAAGAGGATGGGGAGCTTCTTCAAGAGAATGGGGTAGGTAGAAATAGCCTAAGTAGCTGCAAACTAGAACCCAAGGCCAAAAGTCGAAACATATGCACATGGGAGTAGAATGGAGCAACCTGGAAGGATCCCTGAAGGAGTTGTACGGATCGGTACCGATCCTCGAGCATCAATTGGTACTGATCCCCAAGAGCACGGGGGCCTTGCGAATGTTGAATTGGGTAGAAATGACACACGTCCGGCAAAATAGCACTGAGCATTTGAATGTGAGTCTGCATGTTGAAGCATGGCCAGAGGAGTACATGTCGGAATTCCCTCATGGAAATGGGGGGCAAGCTGAGAATGCAAACTTGAGAGTTCCTTTATATGATAATGATAGACTTACTAAGATGGTAAGGTGAGCAGTAAAGAGTGGACTACCTAACCAGAGCCTGGTGGATGTAAACAGGAGTCCATTCACTCTGAACATTCGGTATGCTAGGAATCTGCCTAATTTCAAGGTGCCAACATGGGAAATATATGATGGAAAGACGGATCCAACAGTCCATTTGATGAGGTACATCCGCCAAATGGAAGGGCTAGGTATGTCTAAAGAAGTGATGGGACAGTGCTTCCCTCTATATCTGAAAAATTTGGCGACATTATTGTTTAGACAGCTGGGTAACGGTTTCATCAGCACATGGGTCGAATTGGTGGATAAATTTATGAAATAGTTTCAGGTCCATATTTCTTGACCCAAAAATATGATGACACTAGCAAGTGTGAAGTAGAGGGCCGGAGAGACATTTGGGAGTTTTCTGACAAGTTTAATGCAGTAGCTATCGTTGTAGATAAGCCGGATCCGGAAGTTTAGGAGTAGCTAGTAAGCCGGATTTTTAGATTGCTTTGAGTAAGATCTACCGATGGATCTCCCTAAATTTTATCATGAGGCTGAAAGATACCAGCGTCAGGAGGACACTGAAGTTTTAAAGAAGGAAATTAGCGCTATGGATGGCGGAGGATCGTCCGAAGTAGGATTTGGTAAGGATAAAGGAAAATGAAAGATAGATGATGGCTTTGTACGATCAAAGCGGCAAAGAAGTGAACAAAAATTCTCTTGGATTTGAATGAAACCCTGGAGCAGATTTACCTTGACAACGGGAGACAGATCCCCTATCGAAAGCCGATGAGGAGAGAGCCTACTGATCGTGAAAGAATGTCTGGAAAGTATTGCCTATTTCATAAGCTGGATGGGCATAACACAAATGAGTGCAGACACTTGTGTGATCTGATCGAGGAACAGATCAGAAACAACCAATTACAGCTGTATGTAAGAAACCGAGCTGCGGTGGTAGAACAAGAGCATCCATCATCCATGGTGAATGGAAACGGCCTAGGATCAAGGTCGAGGATAGTCCTCTCTTAACTGGGATAGCACAAAATCAGGTTCGGATCTCGCATTCTATCTTTACTTTCAATAAACAATGTAATACTATAATCGAACCACTTACTCATGTGTAGATCTCGATCGGTCTCCTAGCATGCTCTGAACTAGTTACTAGACTATAACGCACGGTGAGGCTGTTATCATGATGTTTGACTCTATGTTTATTAATACTTGAACTTGAATATAGTAGATGGATCCCTGATTACTAGAATCCACTTGAATTGATGACCAATATTGATTGTGGTAGTCCCGACCGGGGAGATGGGGCGATGACAAGGTGCAAGTTCCCTTACTGGAGATCGAGTGGATGGATTTGCATGATATTGATTGCATTAAGTCTTGTTCGGAGAATCAACACCAAAGTGCAAGGTGCATGTTCCTTTGCCGGAGGGCGGGTGGATGGACTTGTACGATATTGATCGCATTCAGTTCCGACTAGAGTCAAGACCGAACTACAATGCAAGGTGAAAGTTCCTTTGTCGGAGAGTGAGTGGATGGACTTGTACGATACTGACCATGTTAAGTCCTGACCGGAGTGTAACATCCTACATCTGGAGGCAAAAAGCTAAGCGCTACAGATATTGCAGTCATCCATAGTATTAACTTCTGGTGACAAAATACGATAACGATAATGGTATCCATAATATCAGAAGCACTCGAATATGAATAAAATCAGAGATTTCAAAAAAACAACATTTTACTGATTACATTTCAAAACAAACTCATATCCAATTTACATAATCCGATATTGTTTCCCAGGTAAAGATTAAGGTACCATTCTTATTGCAAAATGGGCAGTCAGCGTTGGCGTATGCGTCTGACACGTCCGACGCGTCGAACGGGTCAAGCGTGGGCCCCACGCTGCTGCCCAGTTCAAACGAACCGTTGGCGTCGGACGCGTCCGACGCCGTCTGACGCGAACGGTTCGTTCCCAACCGCCATTTACCCTTTCACTCACTATATACCATTCCATTTCTCATCCAAATCACCAACAAAAAACCCAAAAAATCTGAAAATTCAACAATTTCTACAAGATTCGTCGTCGATTTTTTCAAGTAAATTTTTTTATATTTGCGTTTTTCGTATTATTATCTACCATGTATATATTTTTCAGATTTTTTTGAATTATTTTTTAAATTGCTTTTTTCCGAATGTCTAACCTCTCTGCTTCTTCTTCTACCAGAACCATCGTCGACTAGAATTCCGACAGGACAAACGTGTTCATCGATGTTTGTTTCAAAAACATTGATATGCGCGCCCACCGTGTTGCACAGTGGTATAAAGATATTACAGTCCTGTTCAACATAAGAACTAGTCTGGATTCCAACATTGGGCAAATGAAAAACAAGTTCGATAATCTAAAACGTGAGTGGAACCCATGGAACAAGCTGCTATAGATTCTAGGTGGCTATTCGAACGAAGAACTAGGCACGGTCGGTGGATCCGACGAGTGGTGGGATACAGCTGCAGCAAGGTACCACAAATACAAACATGCCTCGCTTGCGCATTTTAGGCAGTTGGACGTGATTTTTGATGGCTGCATTCGAACTGACAAATGTTAGTTCATAATTCCACCGGATCCACCTATTCAGCTACAGTTCGACGCACAGCTTTATGGTGACTATCTTAGGAGTGATGCTGTGGAGATCTCCAATCGCAGAGCGCCTAGACAGCAATGGCCCACTGGTGGTCCTTCTAGGTCTGTTAGCGGTTCTTCGCATGATCTGACTCTTGCTAGGTGTATGGAAGCGAAGCAGGAGGATGACGATTATGAAGAATGGGAGGTCGCGATTTGTTTGGATGAGTATGATAGTAGAGGTTTCAATCCTTTGCATGCCCTGCTGGACAACCCCAAGCAGCTTAGGAAGGCTGTTATTTATCTTGTTGCCCAGTTGAGAAGGTGAATGTAGTTTGTTTTATCTATATTTTATTTTCTGCATTTTTCGTTACTTTTATTTCTGCATTTGTATTGTGAATTCTGAACTATGAATTTTATTCTGCATTTGTATTCTGCATTCTGTATTTAAAAATAATTAACGTAAATAAAATAATAACATAAATAAACAATAAAATAGTAACTTTGCCCCTTTTGTGTTGCCCCTTTCGTAAAAAGAACGCATTCCCCTTTCGCAAACTTACCCATTTCCCAGCCCCTTTCATTTACACCTTTCGGTTCAAAAAAGAACACACCCTAAGTATAATCATTAAAAAAATATGCCAAGAGGGACATATGACGATGCCCCCTTAGTTGATCAAAGTAATATAGTCATATCTGACTTAATATACATAGCATAATCAAAACAAAATGAAACTGCAAATCCTATTTAGCTATCCGTCAGCCACATGCTCGTCTCCGGAAGCTTTATTCACTAAAAGACTAAAACCTGAAAACCCTAACCCATAGCCTGCTCAAATCAATTTTGAGTACCCGAGAGTTTAAGGGGAAACAAAAACTTTGAGTCAGACATAAAGCCTTGTGTGAATAATTTAGTTACATCTCGGTTTATTGATATTAAGTGAGACCACGCCGCTTACCGGAACGGGTTTCCCCTCACCAATATCCTCTTTAAAACGTATATTTTGCAAATCCTTTCCAGCAACCAAACTAGTTAATCGAACTGATTATATCAATATAGCAATATCCTTTATGGTAATACATGGACTATCTGTCCGCAAAACAAGTAATACGTGAACTATCTGCCCACAATATAATAGCATGGTCGGTTATGCTACAAATGGACCATCAGTCCATACAACTGGGCTGACTACCCGCAAACTGGACTAACTGTCCGAAATCTAATTTGACTGCCTGCAAAATGGACTGATTGTCCGAATTATTTTCTTAGGGTTAACTACCCTTTAAATTTTTCTTGAAAACCTTGTCAAAATGTATAACATCCCGTATCTGGAGGCCAAAAGCTATGCGCTAAAGATGCTGCAGTCATCCATAGTATTAACTTCTGGTGATGAAATACAGTAATGTTAATGGTATCCAAAATATCAGAAGCGCTTGAAAATGAACAAAATCACAGATTTTCAAAAAAAATTTGTATAGTGATTATATTTCAAAGAAAATCACATCCAAGTTACAAAGTCCCAAAACGTATCCCAAGCAACGATCAAATATAATTCTATAATAATACGCCAAGAGTGACATATGACAATGCCCCCTTGGATGATCAAAGCAATATTGTTATATCTGACATAATACACAGTGGAAACAAAATGAACTGAATTCCTAAGTTAGTTATCCGTCAGCCACCTGCTCGTCTTTGGAAGCTTATTCGCCAAAATATGCTAAAACATGAAAACCTAAACCCTCAGCCTACTCAAATCAATTTTGAGCACCCGAGAGTTTAAGGGGAAACAAAAATTTCGAGTTAGACATAAAGTTTGGTTTGAATAATTCTGTTACATCTCTATTTACTGATATTTAGTAAGACCGCGCTGCTTAGCGGAACGAGTTTCCCCTCACTGATATCCCTTTTCCAAAACATATATTTTGCAAATCCTTTCCTACAACCAACTGGTTAATCAACTAATTATAATAATAATAGCAAAATCCATTATGCTAAAACAGGAAGTAAATAGACTAACTGTCTAAAATCTGGACTAACTTCCCTTATCTGGACTAATTGTCCTAAATCTGATTGTACCAAAATAGCAGTATCCTTTATGCTAATAAATGGACTATCTGTCCATAAAAAAGGTAAAAAGTGGACTAACTGTCCTTAAGAAGTAGCAAGGTCCGTTATGCTAACAAATGAACTATCTGTTCATAAACTGGGCTGACTGCCCTAAACTAGACTAATTGTCCTCTGGGCTGACTGCCCTCAAAATGGACTAACTATTAGAATTCAAATGGAATGACTATCTAAAATATTCTTTGGGTTAACTACCCTTTAAATTTTCCTTCAAAACCTTTTTAAAATGATTTAGTCCGTCAAATCATACATATACAAGGAAAATATATCTTTAGCTTTACTCTAAGCTATTTTGCCATGTTATATATACTTTACTCAAAATAGTGTTGATGATGTTCAATAATGATTAACTATCCTTTTAAATTAAGTTAAAGCCCTTTATAACTTAAATACTTAGGCTATTCTGCCTACTCTTTACATTTGAAACCTTTGATTAAAACCTTTAAACAACCTTTTGAAACTATAGAAGGTAACCCCTTCGAAACCATTGAAAACGCTTTCGATACCCATGAAAGTATCCCTTTCAAAAACATTGAAGGTAACTCCTTCACAACCAATAAAAGCCTTTCCTTTAAAAGCTTTGAAATATAAGACATCCTCTTTTAAAACCATTTAAATCTTGCCTTTCGAAAACTTAGGAATAACCTTCCATTTCATCTTTGCCGAAACGCTGGGGAACCACCCCTTTCAAAACCATTCATAAAACCTTTCGAAAACATCACAACTAAACTCTTTCGAAATCACTTTGGGTTCAATTTAAAACAAGTGGATACCTTTCGAAACCGATCAAAGTTTTCTATTTCAAAACCATTTAAAATATTTCGACCAAAACATTTGGATTAAGCCTTCAAGTAGAGCAAAAGGATTAGAAAAATGTTAGATTCGAAAGCATCTGCTTCGATACCCTTTGAAAGTAACTCCTTCAAAACCATTTTATAAACAATGAAGTGATGGTGTCGAAACCATCCCTTCGAAAGCAATGAAGAGGTGGCCTAATTTTTGAAAACAAAAGGTCCCCTTCGAAACCATCTGGATCGAAAGGTAGGAAGCGACATGTATGGTTTTTTCCATGTCAAAAGCAATCATTTAAAACAAGAAAGCAACCCAATCGAAACCTTTCCTTTTAAACCATTTGACTTAGTCGAAAGCATTTAGGTCGAAAGCAACTCAGTCGAAACTAGCAGGCGTTCTTTTCCTCAAAACCAAACAAGGCTTCACCTCTTTCGAAACCCTTTGGTTTCGACCCTATACCTTTCGCCTTCTTCCAATTCACTACGTACCAGTTGCCCGATACCATGTGCATTGGTTTCGACCTTGTCGAAAGGGGAGGAAAAAAGGCGGAACCTAGGTTCCGAAGGAGATGAAACAGTTAAAAGCATGTTTTTTTGTACTTTAAAATAGTTCTTTTGTACCTAACTTGCATTTTTTGTCTAAATCTGATTAGTTGCCATATTACCTTTTCAAAAGTGCTGTTGACTTTCCCAATTTAGCAATTTAAATTATTTTTGCAAAAGGCCCCTTCTCCTCTATAATTATATAAAACATTTAAGTCTCATACCTTAAATAATTTTATATAACCATTAAAACATTTTGGAAAAATCTGGAAAAATTCCAGAAAATCACTTTATATATATTCTCTAAGATATAAAAATTTCAGATCCAAATAATTAATTATTTTCCCGTAAATAATTTATAATCCAAATTACCATTTTCTTTACTAGAAAATTCATATTAAATCCATGAAAATTCAAAAAAATCTGAAAATTGAAACCTTCTCTAAAATACCTTTTTAGATCTTCTTAAAAATTCGCAGTACAATTGGATGTCATTTAATAGGGTTTTAATCTCAAAACATTTCATAAAATCTATATGAACATATATAAATCATCAACATGTATATATAATCATTCTATCATTCAAAAACATGGAAAACCATTGCAAAATATTTGGATTTAACCTTAAAACATGGATTTGATTTGAATTAGCTTTTCCTTTAGCTTTTCTTAATTTCCTCTTCCCCTTTCCATGTTAATGGTAGTTAACCTCGATTATAAAATTTTTGAAATGAAATGGACGTGTGAGTTATACATGGACAAGGTTTGGAGATATAGGAATGGCCTCTTTCCCATATTACCCCTCCTCTAATTCATTTTAAATCCTTCTTTTAATTCATTGGTTTTAATGGCACGACTACCTTAATTAAAATCAAATCTCAATCCCTTAATCAACACATTATTTTATTTAGTTTAACTAACTAAATCTTCTAAATAATGTTACCAAAAATCTAGGGTGTTATAGACTCCCCTCCTTAAAGAATTTCGTCCTCGAAATTACGGTAAGGCATACAAAAAACAAGCAAAAAGGTAAAACATATCATCAAACAAATCAGGATAAGTATCTATAATCCTGCTCTCAACCTCCCAAGTACATTCTCTGTCATCGTTACTCCACTGGGCCTTGATTATCCAAACCATCTTGGTTCTAAGCCTCTTCTCATCTCTCGCAACAATGTGACTGGCTTACTCACTATGGTCAAGTCCGGTTCTACCACTAAATAATCTAGCACTGTCGGTGCAATAGTAGTCTCCGGGTCTCTAACACACTTTCTGAGATGAGAAATATGAAAAATAGTGGGGACATCTGCCTAACTGCTCGGTAACTCAAGTCTATACGCGAGCTTCCCAATCCTCTCAAGAATAAGAAAAGGTCTAATGAACCTATGAGATAACTTCCTCGATTTCCCAAATCTAACCACACCCTTCATCGGTGACACCTTGACGAAAACCTAGTCCCCAACAGAGAACTCCAAATTTTTCGTCTCTTATCTGCATAACTCTTCTGCCTAGACTGAGCCTCCTTCATTCTAGCCCAAATGACCTCAATCTTTTCTGCAGCCTCTCAAACCAGATTTGGACCAAGAATCAACCTATCCCCGCTCTCCAACCAACAAACGGGAGATTTGCATGGCCTTCCATACAAAGCTTCAAATGATGACATCCCAATACTAGTCAGATAACTGTTGTTATATGAAAACTCGACTAGATGCAGATGGTCCTCCCATGATCCCCCGAAATCTAGAACACAAGCTCTTAACAAATCTTCCATGACTTTGTTAACTCTTTCCGTTTGCCCATCGGTCTTCGGATGGTAAGAGGTACTCATCTTAAGCTTGGTTCCTAAAACTTCCTACAGACTCTTCCAAAACTCGCTAGTGAACAATGGATCTCTGTCACTAACTATATTACTGGGAATCCCATGAAGTCTAACCACATTCTTCCTGAACAATCCTGCTAAAACAGGTGCCGTCTTGGTTGACCTAACTAGAATAAAATAGGCACTCTTGGCCAATCTGTCCACTATAACCCATATACTTTCATTTCCTTTGTTCGACCTTGGCAACCTATCAATGAAGTCCATAGAAATAGAATCCCACTTCCACACTGGAATATCTAACGGCTGAATAAAACCACTTGGCTTTTGGTGTTTGGCCTTTGCCTAGCTGGCAACTCAAGCACTGCCTTACACATAAGCTAATATCTCGCTTCATACCTTCCTAGAAGAAACTCCTCTTCATATCCTGATACATCTTGGTATCTCCGGGATGTATAGTGAACTTCGAATGATGGCATTCCTCTAAGATTTCCTTCCTTATGTTTCCTACACTCAGAACACATAATCTTCCTTTCTTTCTCAACCATCCATTTTGGTCAAGACTGAAATCTTTCAAGTCATCGCTCTTGGTTCCTTCCTTTAGCTTTCTGATCCGATCAACTAACACTGGATCCTCTATCTGCTTAGAAGCAATTTGCTCGATCAACACTGGTCGAACTTCCAAACCATACAATACAACCGTATTTCCACTAGATCCAGCCTCGGATCTCCACTGCACTCTGCAATCTGCTAATGCTTCTAAATCTTTCCACTCAGCAATCATTGATAACACTACATTCTGATGCCTCCTGCTAAGTGAAATTGCAACCTTGTTGCCCTTCCCTGGTGTGTACTCGATACTAAAATCATAAGCGGCTATAAATGTGAGGAATGCGGATTACGGATCTTAAGGCTACGAATAACACTAGAGGGGGGTGAATAGTGTTTTTTAGAAATTACTAAATCTTTTTGAGTTTATATTAAATTGAACACAAATGTATGGAATATTCAGACACATATATGACCATAGAAACAAACATAGATGCAGAAATAAAGTAAATGTAGTAAAGGAAAGAACACACCGGATTTTATATTGGTTCGGGGCTACCCTACATCCAGTCCCGCACAACTAAGTACAGATTTCCTTTCAAAAGCAATTCAACAATTACAACCCTCGATTTCAAGGCTACGAGGTACACCCTCCAGAATCACAATCCTCTGGGTAGAGATACTTGATTTCCAGGGCAACTAGTTCACCCAATTGATTTCCAAGGCTACAATCACACCTTTTCTCGCTTGATTGATTTCCAAGGCTATAATCACAACTTTTCTCGCTAGATAGATTACAAAGAAGCCTATAACTCTGAATAGCACTTGGATCTTGTTGAGATAGTGATAGAGAATCAAACCAGAGATTATCTAGTTAGATTCAATGTTGATTTCGGCAGAGTAAGGATAGGATTTTGATTAAGAAAATCTGGAAGAAGAAGTGAAGTGAAAAACCAGAAAAACTGATGTTAAATTCATTGAAACTAACCCCTATTTATAGAAGAACAACAGTCATGTACATTCGTGAAGGGTTATGGCGAATAGACACTTCTTTTAAAATTCAAATTTTTGAATCTAATTGACACTATGTCGACATGGGGTACTAGGGAATGTCGAGATCCCAAAGGAAATTTTGATGTTTTGTTTTTCTTTGAAAATAACCTTTATCTTATGTTACAACTATTTTAAACATTATAAATATACTTGACTATAGATAAAATACATAGATGAATATAAAGAATAATATATATAACATTTTACTATAATTTAATATTTAAATCAAAGTATAAAATATTATAATTAAAAGATAGTTTAAAACAACCGAAGTTTAAAAACAAGAATATTTAAGGTCATCTTTTTGAAAATTATTTGAAAAGATAATTTTTAAGGCTAAAACATTTTGAAAAACAATTTTAAAAATCATTCTGAAGTAGTTTTGAAAATCATTTTGAAGTAGTTTTGCAAGCTTCTTCCTGCAGAATATCTCATCATGACAGGACTCGAGAACTTGTACAAAACCAGGATGTTCGTGGGTTTGTAAGCCACTTGTCGTAGGTTTGTAAGCTATTTGTCGTGAGTTTGTAAGCCACTAAAAAGGTAGAAATGGGTTCCATCCCAAAAGAAAAATGGAGTGAAGATTTCAGTGCTATTGTGAAGTTTTAACATAATTCTAGACTCAATACTTATCTTGAAATCTTGAACTCTTGATTATCTTAATACTCATGAGTCTTCAATCTTGATATCTTGAATCTCTATATTGTACAGTCTTCATTCTTGGTACCTGCATGGTTAAATCCTGCATATACATATATATCTAAACTATAATGTTAGTATATATATTTTATAATCTTATTCTAAGGTTGTTGTCATCAAAACCATCAACTCATGGACTAACAATAAACTCTAACCATCTCTGCTGTCTTATGTTCAGCTCTTTCTGAGAGAACAAATACTTCAATGACTTATGATATATATATAGCTCAAACCTCTACCCTAAAAGGTAATGCTTACACACCTTCCAAGCAAAAATCACTACAGCCAATTCCAAATCATGTGTCGGATACCTGACCTCATGCGGTCTAAGCTGTCTAGAAGCATAGGCAATCACTTTACCTCTCTGCATTAGCATAGCTCCTAACCCTGTTCCACACGCATCGGTATAAACCACCAAATCCTTTTCTCTTTTGGAACAACCAACACAGGAGCATGTGTCAATAAGTGTTTCAAACTCTAGAATGCTTCCTCACACTTATCGGTCTACACAAACTTCATATCCTTCCTCGTTAGCTTGGTCATTAGTGCTTAATGAATCTCCGATAATAACCAGCAAACCCAGGGAAACTCTTTATCTCGGTTACTGTCTCGGGTCTCTTCCAACTATTCACTTCCTGGATCTTAGTCGAATCCACTGACAACCCTTCCTCAAAGACTACATGACCAAGAAACTTCACCTCTTTCTTCCAAAAGTGGCACTTCGAAAACTTTGCTTTCAGCTGATGTTACCTCAACGTCTCAAGCACCACTCTAATATGATCTTCATGCTCTGTTTCATCCTTAGAGTAAATCAAGATATCATCTATGAAAACCAACACGAACCTATCCAAGTGCTCTCAGAAAATCTGGTTCATCAATTCCACAAAGAAAGCTGGCGCATTCGTCAGTCCGAACGGCATAACACACCATTCATACTACCCATACCTGGTCCTGAACGCTATTAAAGGTATACTATCTTCTGCTACCCTGAGCTGATGGAACCATGTCGCTAAATCCAACTGGGAAAATACCTTTGCTTCACTCAACTGGTCGAAAAAATCATCAATCATGGGCAATGGATATCGATTCTTTACCTTCCTCTCATTCAACTTACGGTAATCGATACATAGCCTCAACAATCTGTCCGGCTTCTAAGCAAACACTACCACTGCACCCCAAGGTGAACTGCTCAGCCTGATAAAACTCTTGCCTTCTAAATCCACCAACTGAACTTTCAACTCCCTCATCTCTGAAGGGGTCATCCTGCTTAGTGGCCTACTTACTGGTTCTGCTCCCGGAACGAAATCTATCTGACTCAATGGCTCGTTTCGGCGGCAATCCAACTGTAGGCTCAAAAAACATCTGCGAATTTTATAACCACGAAAACTCGGCTCAACTCATCATCTGAATCCAAAGCACCCAATAAAGCAAACACTGTACCGCTAGAACCTTCTACGGTAAAAACAATCTTGTTGCTATAATTAGCGTGTCTAAAAGATATCTTCCTATCCTGGCAAAATATCCTGGCATTGTATCACTTAACCAATCCATACCAAGGATAATCCCGAACACCACAAAATCAAATACATGCAAACTGCAAACAAAAGTATGACCTAACAGGTCAAACTCAAACTGGTCACACCTCAACCCTAGAGTTGCATATCCTCCTATTGGATTCGCAACCCGTAAGGAAGTAACTAAATATGTGGGTTCAAGGTTGAGCTTATCTATCAAACATCTAGATATAAAAGAATGCGATGCGCCAATATCAAACAAAAAGCTAACAGACATACCATGAATCTGAAGCGTTCCTCCCAAAACTGCATTTCCCTTCTCTTGGGTTGTTGGCTTAGAAGCAGCAGGCTCCAATGCATACGCCTTGCCCTTACCATATCTAATAGGCTCCTTGCACTGGTTCTTGTAATGGCCTATCTGGTAACAGTTGAAGCACCTAACATTCTCCCCTTAGCTACATCCTTTGCCTTTCCTGAGCGACACTCATTAGCAAAGTGCCCTTTCTTGTCGCACATATAGCAGACAATCTCAGACTTCCCTTTCTTGGCTGCTCCACCTTTCTGAGCACCTTTCTTGGGAAAAAACTTCCTCTTCCGGCCCTGCCAAACCTGGACCTCCTTAGCCTTTCTCTTCTCCAAAGACTCAAGAACCTCCTCCTGCCTCATAGCCATTTCCACAACAATATCAGAAGGATCTCTAAGGTGAGACAAAGTAGCACTAGCCAATTCTTGCTTCAACCCTCTGATGAATTTCTCATTCCGCTTCAACACTGTATCCACTGAAGCATACCCATACCGGGCCAACTCTTCAAACTTCCTATCATACTCGGCAAATGACATCTCACCCTGCACCAACTCAGCAAACTGTCTGATCAAGGCTGACTATGCCACAACAAACATGAACATCTCCTAGAATCTCCTCTTGAAATCCTCCTGGGTCATTGCCTCATCATCAACCATCACAATCACACTATCCCACTAATACAAAGCAGCTCCCTGAAGCTGTCTGGATGCCAACCTCCTCTTCTGCTCATCATTGAGCCTTAAGTCTACAAAAATCCTCTCGTAGTGCAATACTAGTTCTCCAACTCAATGGCATCCTCCGTCCCCAAAAATAGCTTCCCTCCAAGCTTAACATAATCTCCAATCAATTTAGCAAAACGTTTAACCACTGGAACTTCCGTAACCCCTGCTCCTGTAGCATTTCCTCCTAACACTCCGGTTGCAACTCCCACCTGCATCATATTCCTAAAATACTGATACATGGCTTCCATTCTGACCTGCGGGACCTCTACACCTACATTCTCTACTAGTGCTTGACCTTGACCTCTCCCCGCATTAGGTCCGACATTCCCCTCGGTGCTTCCTCTTCTAGGGTTAACTCTGCTCCTTCTACCATCCATATATGTATTTAAACCTCATGAGATACCGAAAGATAACCTAATCAAAGATAGGAGACTAGAGATAAAGCGCATACTTATATATAGCAAATACAAGTACGTTACCATAGCGTTATCCCAACCCCAAATCTTACTCTAATTCCATTGGATTTTGTTTTCTTAAAACCATTTATAGTTAAAAAAATTCATAAACCGATGCTTTGATACTAAGTTGTAACATCCCATATTTGGAGGCTAAAAGCTAAGCACTACAGATACTGTAGACATTTATAGTATTAACTTCTGGTGACGAAATACGGTAATGCTAATGGTATCCAAAATATCAGAAGCACTTGAATATGAAAAAACCACAGATTTCCAAAACCAATTTGTATAGTTATTATATTCAAACAAAATCATATCCAAGTTACAAAGTCCAAAAACATATCCCAGGCAATGATCAAATATAATTTTATAATAATACGCCAAGAGCGACATATGACGATGCCCCCTTGGATGTTCAAAGCAATATTGTCTGTTATCCCACCTTTTGGCAAGGCCGTGATACCAGGAACTTAACCGGAAACCGAAGACAGTCCATCCCGAAGATCGGTTATACGTAGGCTCACTATGGATATCGATGAATTTTGCCCGAGTCCGGATCGAGCTACAATTGACAACACATGACAAGCAAAGCTATGATAGCCAACGTTCCAAATTTCAAGTCGATCCGAGTTCATATTCTCAATATATGATCGATGCAATTCAAATAATCACCTTGTTCGTATCCATCAAGCGACCGGGGAAAGCCATTCTTCATATCGGTCTGGTTTGAATCCATTGGATGCACTTGTCTTCGTATCGATCAGGAGAACTGCACTCTTCATATTCATCGGCTGAAAGGCCTTGTTCGTATCCATCAATCGATATTGTTTCATATCCATCTGTTCGTATCGATCACCCTATCCATCTGTTCGTATCCACCGCGTTAGTTGTTCGTATTCACCAAAGTGGTTCAACTTCGTATCGATCAGTTGGGGTTAATTCGCATCGATCTCAATTGCGCAGTTCGTATCGATCAATCAACGATCGATACGAATAATATGGCCCTCAGCTATCGGTACGAAATGGCCCATGAATA
Organism: Allium fistulosum; assembly: GCA_030737815.1. Taxonomy (NCBI): domain Eukaryota; kingdom Viridiplantae; phylum Streptophyta; class Magnoliopsida; order Asparagales; family Amaryllidaceae; genus Allium; species Allium fistulosum. The sequence goes on from CM060902.1 coordinate 426,693,803, forward strand.
TCGATACGAACAATGCCACGGTAATCGATACGAACAAAACAGCTTCGATCGATGCAAACGGGACCAGGTCAAATCGATACGAACAAGGCAAGAATGTCGGGGAGACTCGATCGATTCGGCATGAACCTCGGATCGATCCTGAAAGCAAGCGCCACGTCAATTGGTATCACGTGCGTGATCATCGATACGAAATGATCGATTCGAACAGCATCGATACGAAGAGAACAGCATACGAACAGCGCAAGCTTGCATCGATCATAACTCACAATCTACAAGTCCAAATGCCACCAAATTTTCACAAGAGCCCCAAACAACCTAAAGAATGTTCGTGCTTAATTTCGACTCGATTGGGCCAAATCTTGATCGATATGAAATTTGTTTGTATCGATCACGGACCGAGTGCAAATCACATGGGATCGATCACGTGGGCCCGCCCACGTGTCAGAAGAGGTCTCTCGAGATCTGAGCGAGATATTTGTAACCTACGCCTATAAATAGTAGCCTGGAACCTACAGAAAAGGGATCTTTTGGCTCTTTGACGTCCAGACTCTGCCGAATTTACCATTGTACTCGAATTTCACTGTTGTACTCGAGATTTACGGTTGTAATTCGCTGTAGCTAGCCAGTAAAAGTAATAAAAGTCAATCATTTCATAGTGGAAGTAGGCAACACGCCGAACCACTCTAAATCCTTGTGTTTCTGCGTATTTTCTTGTTTGTTTTGAAGTGTTTGTTAGATAATCCTCTTTTTTCATTTAACTTCTTCATTTTATCTCTTCAAACCCTTCCGAAGAGTGTTGTGCCCAATTTTGGTACAAACACTTTGGTGCTTTCACTGAGAAAACTTAGTCTTTCTCCTGCTCGTTGGATCTACTATCAATATCGGATTGCACAAATCTAAGAAGAAGATCCAGATCTCAAAGACTAAAGTTCTTCCATCCTATTCAAATTTGCATCAAGTCTAGGAAAGCGCTTCACTACCCATCATGGTTAACACAAGGACTACTTCTACTGCTGCAGATCCAGAAGGACGGGATCGACAGAATCCCATGCAGCTGCCTCCCACCGATCAGAATGCTTCCGGACCATCAGATCCGCAAAGCCCTCTTACTAGGGAAGAATTCCAGATGCTAATGCAATAGTTGACTCGGAGCCGTCAATAGCTCACTCAACAGCTCTGTGCCAATGCGCAACTGACCAACCAGCTAAACCGTCAGAGATGAAGGAGATCTAGGAGGGATCAGGCTTCCTATTCATCCACTGAAAGTTCAGCCTCTTCTGATTATCATCATAGATCCACGCGCCCGCGACTGGACGAAAGTTACACACAGGCCACTAGGCATCAGCATACATTGAATGTTGGGCAACTGAGAGTTGGCCCGTCAGCCAGCCATCAGACTGGACCCTCCTCCCGAGGAGGCGCTACCCCCATACCATATTACTGATAACCGTACTACAACAGCTACTGATTTGGGAGTTGACGCTCGGAACTGAACGGATCCGACCCACCATCAACGTAACCATACTCCTGATCCTTACGTCCCCGAGGACATAGAACCAAGGAGGTGAGACATGGATCGTCGACAACGACTGGCCCCTCCTCGCATTGTGGAACCCTACCACACCTTGGCCCAACATGCTCAAAATGTCCAGATGCCCGACCTGCCAACGATGATCCGTCAAATGATCCGTGAAAGTCATGGTCTTAGCAATGACGACTGGGGAATCACCTGGAGTCATACCCCTTTTACTAATGAGATACTCTATGCTGAACCAACTCGGCAATTCAGGATGCCGTCTTTACCTGTTTATGAAGGAAACTCAGGTCATAATTAGCATATCTTGAAATATGAATGGTTGATGAATGATGCACGAGCTGATGACACAGTTAAATGACGAAGCTTCCCGATCTCCCTGGAGGGCATAACGACTATGTGGTTTACCCGACTGCCACCTCGATCTATCTCTTGTTTTGATCAGTTGTCAACAAAGTTGATCGAACAATTCCGTTTTCATGTCGGAAAACCGAAGGATGTTAATACTTTATCTAGTTTCACTCAGGCTCCTGGAGAGACACTCAGGCGTTATTTAGAGAGATTTCATGCTGCATGTGCTGAGATCAGCAACCCAAATGATAACTCTATCCTTATGGCACTGACTAAGGGGATTGAGCCCGATTCTTAGTTCGGCAACTGGTTGGTCGGAAAACCCTCTACATCGTTGGACCGTTTCTATTCCAAGGCACCCCAATTCTTGAGAAGGGAGGATGGGAAACAGTCTAGGAAAAAGGATGATGCGGGGCCTAGTGTGGAAGGAATTCAAAGTAATATTGCTGTTAAACAATCCAGGGAGAGTTCTGGAAAAGTGCAATTGAGCATTCAGAATAAACAAGATCAGCAAAAAGGCAATGGTAACCAAAATAGAAAACGGGATCAGAACCATGGTCCATGACGTAGAGCTCCTATGTTTGATAATTATATTCTTTTGAATACGTCGCTGGAGAATGTATATCTACAAACCTGCAATACCATTCAGTACAAGAAGCCTGCTCCGAAATAGTCGTCAGAGAAGCAAATTCAGACGGGGAAGTTTTGTAGATTCCACGAAAGCTACGGCCATAACACAAATGAATGCCGTCACTTGTAGGATCTCATCGAAAAGTTGATAAGTGAGAGAAAGTTAGAACAGTTTGTGCGGGCGCTGCGGTTTGGAGGTGCGGGCCCATCGAATCAAAATCGTGTACCAAATCCGGCTAGACAGGAAGAACCCGCTCGTACTAGCGGGAGGTTGATGATGAACACTATTAGTGGTGGTCCTCATCCAGCAGACCGAAGCTGGAAGGAAATGGAGTCGTATGCCAGCTCTATCAGGCATGTGGACTTTGAATGTTGTAGTAATTCCAAAGATGGGGCTCCGGCCAGGCAACAAAGAACGATGGCAGATGACATCGTATTTCGAGGTCGGGATACCGACTGGATCGAAGCCCCCATTATTGATCCGCTTGTCATATCAGCTCAAGTAGGTCCTGCTTGGATGAAGAGGATCTTGGTAGACAGTGGAAGTTCTGTGAATATCTTGTTTAAACGAGCCTATGACCAGATGAGAATGTAGACTAAAGACTTGAAGCCATGTTAGTCCCATATTCATGGCTTCAACGTGAGTGCAACTATACCCACTGGAGTGGTGGAATTGCCAGTGGAGTTAGGAATTGGTGAACGCCGAAGAGTCCGAATACTGTAGTTTGTTTTTTTGGATATAAACTCCCCATATAATGCTTTCTTGGGCCAACCGGCCCTAATTGAATTCAGGGCTTCCATTGCCCCATGGTGTTTGACTTTGAAATTCCCTACCAACAATGGAGTCAGAGTTTTTCAAGGTGATCAGACCGATGGACGAGCCTGTTACGTTGCTGAACTGCGCGAGGTGCAGCGAAAAGAAAACTGGAAGGGCGTAAAGGAATCTCTCTGCGTCTGCTTTGTTGATAATTGACAATTAACGCCTGGGCCCAGGCCCGGGCACCCAAACCAAATCCAAAGAAATCTTGAGCTGAGAGACACCGAAAGTGAAGACGAAAGTAAAGACAGTCAAGCTTCTCCGGCCGAACTGACGATCGATGTTCCAATCGACGAAAATGATGATTCAAGAATGATAAAGATTGGATCTCAACTAAGCCTACAAATGCAAGAGAAATTGGTTGAATTTCTCCGGGTAAACCTTGATGTGTTTGCTTGGACGCACTCTGATATGTGTGGGATCTCGTCGGACAACGCGAGCCACACATTGAATATTATCTCGCGGCACGTCCCGGTCAAACAAAAAAAGCATGGTATGGATCCATAGAGATCTGCTGCCCTTAAAGAAGAGATAGATAAGCTTAAAACGAATGGATTCATTCGAGATGCATTATACCCGGAATGGGTATCCAATCTTGTACTTGTCCGAAAGCCAAATGGGAAATGGAGAAAATGTGTTGACTACTCAGACTTGAATAAAGATTGCCCCAAAGACAGTTTTCCACTACCTCGAATTGATCGGCTTGTGGACTCAATGGTTGGACATGAACTTTTATCCTTCATGGATGCGTACTCTGGCTATAATTAAATACCCATGCACTTGCTCAACCAGGAGCATACCAGCTTCGTAACCAATATGGGACTTTATCGCTATAAAGTTATGCCATTTGGACTCAAGAATGCTGGGGCAACTTATCAACGGTTAGTTAATCGAATGTTCACTAACCAGATTGGAAAAACTATGGAGGTATATGTGGACGACATGCTAGTCAAATCAAGATTTTCCACTGATCACATCAGAAACTTGGAGTCAATGTTTAATATCCTCCGAGAATATAGAATGAAGCTCAACCCGTTAAAATGTCATTTCGGGGTCGCATCCGGAAAATTCCTTGGGTTTATCGTCAACGCTCGAGGAATCGAAGCCAATCCTGAAAAGATCTGGGCGATCAGAAATCTTGAAACTCCGAAAACTATAAAGCAAGTTCAGAGTCTCAACGGGAAAGTAGCAGCACTGAGCAGGTTCATTTCAAAGTCTACAGACAAATGCATTCCCTTCTTCGATCTAATCCGGAAAGGAAACAAAACTTTGAATGGACTACGGAATGTGTGGGTGCATTCCGAGCACTAATTCAACATCTCTCCACATCGCCGATTTTGTCAAAGCCTATCGATCACGAGAAATTGTACATTTACTTATCAGTATCAGAAAACGCGATCAGTGCTGCCCTAATTCGGGAGGAAGACCGAATACAGAAACCAGTCTACTATATAAGTAAGGGACTAACCGGAGCTGAGAAAAATTATCCGAAGCTAGAGAAGTTGGCTTACTGCCTTGTTATTTCCTCGAGGAAGCTCCGTTTGTATTTCCAGGCTCATCCAATCACCGTTTACACTGACCAGCCGTTACGACAGGTCCTTACGTGGCCTGAGACGTCTGGTAGGTTACTCAAATGGAATATTGAGTTAAGTCAGTTTGACATTACTTACACTCCAAGGCAAGCCATTCAAGGACAAGTCCTAGCAGATTTCGTAGCTGAATTTACCATCCCAGAGGACTTCCCCGAGACAAGCGAATCTCCTAAGTATATCTGGAAGCTGCATACTGATGGTGCATCTAATGACCGCTGCTCCAGTGCAGGAGTTGTGCTTGAAACTCCTGAAGGTCGATCTATATGCTATGCTTTAAAGTTTGATTTTCGCGTGACTAACAATGAAGCCGAGTATGAAGCCCTACTTGCTAGATTGAGGCTTGATAGGGATTTGAAAATCATTGTTGTGGAGATTTATTGTGATTCACAATTGGTCGTGTGTCAAGTTCGGGGGGAATACCAAGCCAAGGACCAAAGACTGGTTGCTTACCTTGCTCAGGTTCAAGAAATATTAAATCAGTTTGATTACTATGCCATCTACTGCATTCCCCGAGAGCGCAATCAAAAAGCTGATTCATTAGCGAAGTTAGCCAGCACAGGCGAAGCACAACAGATGAGACTCGTTCCCGTGGAGACATTAGCTACCCCGAGCATCGACCAGATGGAGACGGATTGGATATTTGAGGTTGTTCACGATAAGGAGTCAAGGATGACTCTGTTTAGAAATTATCTTAAGCATGGAACCCTGCCAGAGTGCAGGAGTGAAAAGAGACAGATTCTTCGAAAAGCCTCACGGTTCACCATTCAAAATGGAGTTATGTATAGAAGAGGATACTATGTTCCTTTACTCCGGTGTATCGCTCACGACAAAATCAAACGCGTATTGTATGATGTGCACGAAGGAGAATGTGGCGATCACATCAGGGGGCAAGCCCTTGCCAAGAAAGTGCTCAAATATGGATACTACTGGCCAACCGTAAATTGTGATGCATCAGACTACGCCAGAAAGTGCGACAAATGCCAGAAGCATGCTCGAATTCCAAGGGCCCCACCTACCGAAATAACTCAAATGGTCAGTCCATGGCCGTTTGCAGTATGGGGCATTGACATTATTGGCTCTCTACCTCTGGCCAAAGGTGGTGCGAAGTACGCCAACGTAGTAGTTGATTACTTTACCAAGTGGGCGGAAGCTGAACCCCTTGCTACAATCACAACGAAGAAGGTGATCAACTTTGTAGTGCGCAACATCATTTGTCGATTTGGTCTCCCACATACTATCATCACTGATAACGGGACCCAATTCGACAGTGTTGAATTGAAATATTTCTGTCAACGATTCCACATTCAGAAGAAATTCTCCGCAGTCGCAAACCCTCAAGCGAATGGACAAGTCAAAGCTGTAAATAAAGTTATAAAATCTATTCTGAAGAAATGACTGAAAAAAGCCGAGGGCAAATGGGTCGATGAACTTCCTATGGCCTTATGGGCATACCGAACAACCCACGTCCGCGACCGGCCACACTCCGTTTTCTCTTTCTTATGGTTTAGAAGTTGTTATTCCAGTCGAATTAGAAGTGCCTTCTCATCGCGTGACTTACTATGATCTGAAGACAAATGCTATATTGCTTGCTGAATCCCTGGATTTATTGGATGAGAAGCGTGAAGAGGCTGATTTGAGGGCAGTCGCATACCCAAGTCGAGTCACCCGATTATATAATGCCAAGGTCTGACCCCGAACCTTTGAACTCGGCGATCTCGTCCTCAAGAGAATTTACCCGGTCCCTTCTCATATGAAGCCAACTTGGGAAGGGCCGTATGTTATTGAACGAAAGCTAGGAGATGGCACATTCAAGTTATCGACCGTTGATGGTCTCACCCTTCCGAGAGCCTAGAACAGCGAGAGTCTTCGTCCCTACTACAAATTACAGGCTCTGTTTATTTATTCAGTCTATTTTTCATTTGCAATTTGTTTCTGCATTTCGAAATTTGAATTTGTAATAAGGTAACTGACTTTGCCGCATTTTCTTATTTCAGTAATAAAATGCAATCTCTTCAAGCCAGAGCTGTGATTTACTTGAAATACTTCATATGACCATCACTATGCACGGAGAACTAAGTTCCACCATACGGTGGAATTTATTCAAATAGGGAGTGACTGTGATACGACCGGTCACTCACTAAGTGAAACCCGAGCTCGGGGACAAGCCATCACACTGAAGCCAACAAAAGGATTGATACACGACAATCCTTTAACTAACTCCAGATTCCCGGAGTGTGAACTGGAGTATAAACTTACAAATACGGTTTCGAAGAGGGTGGATCCGTTCACCTAACAAATTCGCCCGTACCTTGACCAAGTTTGAGGAAAATGGATCCATCCATCTAACGACCTCGCTTGTTAACTCGGGGCGGATGTGAACCGACCATCCATGATCCTGATAGATTCGTCGTTCCCTGAGTGCGAACAAAATCCTAAAGCCCGAACAGATGTGACTGACCATCTGTCGGCCGACTCCGAGTCCCGGAGCGCGAACTGGAGTATAAACATTGACTTACTCCGGATTCCCAAAGTGTGAACCGGAGTATCAACATAAACACCAACTCCAAATTCCCAGAGTGTAAATTGGAGTAAAAACATTGAATCAGAATCCCCGGAGAGTGGATTGAAGTTTGGACATGAACCGGATTAGGATCGACCATCCGTAAAACAACTCCAAGTCCCCGGAGCGTGGTTAGAGTGTAAATTCAAATCGGGTGTGACTGACCACTCGCGAATCCATCTAATGTCCCCAGGGTGTGGACACCGTTAGAAACATTAAATGGGTATGAGTAACCACCCGTGAAAATAACATAAGTCCCCAGAGCGTGGACGCATCCTTGAAACTCAAACAGGCGTGCCCGACCGCCGATGTACAAATGCAGATCCCTAGAGTGTGGATGCAATCGATGATAAATGAGCGAGTGTGATTCGACCACTCAAGTTTCTTTATTCCTGGATCAGTTCGATGACGTTGCGCTCGATGTGCTGAAAGCGGAGTGCGATTGCCACTTGGTTTTACAATTCGCCTCTGAAATTGGGGGCAGAACTTAAGCACCAATCACTGATTGAGACAATGCAACATCGGAGTCCAATTCAGCATTCAGTCATCACTCATAGTAGTGATTTCAGGACTTAACAACTAAACTTGGATCCAATCCAAAGATCGAAACTCAACAAGAACACTAGACTGGAGTTCAAATGCTGGAACATTAAGCAAATAAATGAAAATTGATTAAAGACAAAATGGAATTTCATTTCTACTATTCATAGAAGGAAACTAAGTACAAGTTTATCCAAAAAAAATTCTACTAGTAGGGGTCGAACCCGCATCTATACACGGCCAACAAAAGAACAAAAGAAATTCCTATCTACTCAAAATTTCACCAAAGAAGCATGTCTATTCTTTCTTCTTCTTCGGTTTCCCCTTTGGTGTGGACCCGCTAGAGTTTCCGCTTAGTTTTCTCTTTGATCCTTTGCCTTTTGGCGGCCGGTCTCTAGCAGGGGGCATTATATCAACATCCTCCTCCGAACTCAAATGTATTGGAACACTTCCTGCAGGTGGAGTCGGAGGGACAAGATCAACAAAAGGAGGTGGGGCAGGCGCGCTCGTCTTAATAACCGTTCCTCCCGGAGATATCATCCGCAAAGGAGCCGGACCAGGTCTAGCCATTCCACCACCAAAACCACTGCCCTGCGTGGTTGCTTCCATTTCGGCATTGATTTCAGCTATGATTTCCTCCTCATTTAGCATTAGTGCATCATTGGGAACTTCCACAGTTGGAGCTGAAGAACTTGTCATCGGTGCACTTCCGCCCATAATGAATGGCAAATCTACAAAAGGATCGCTGTGATGATCGAGGAGTTCCTCCATCACCTGTTCATAAAAAATGAGCATGCTCCCCTCTGCTCCATCAGTCGCCGCCATGGCCGTTGTGGTGGTTGCTTCAGATATAATGGCCTCCTACATATGATGTGATTCTTGAGTGGTAGGAGGCACGACCGATGTAGCATCAAACACTGGAAAAAAGAAGAAGAACTGTTAATAACTACTTCGGATGACAATTCCAATTTCGGATAAGCATAGAGAATGTTCAGAGTACCTTCCTCAGTTTGACTTGTGGGCAGCTGAACGACTTCAGAAACTTGCTCGTGAGCTGGAGACATCTGCGGTTGATCCGGATTATAGGCAGGAACGGGCTGAGGATCAACCGTAGGTGTAGATTCAGACTGAGTCGGCACAAGAGTTTCAGAACTTATGTCATGATGCTCGACGCCAGAACCTTCTCCAACTTCCGAATGTTGAGCTCCAAGCTTCTCCTTCTCATATGAAATCATGGCATCGTGGAGAACTTTCTGCTCGTCTTCGCTCAACACTCGGTTTTGGAGCTCGAACTCATCAATCGATTCAGCTTGGTGGGCAGCCTATTCATCCTCTACCAATCAGCCCCAGGCGTTGTGTAGATGCATCAGATAATTGTCGAGCCAGGCTAGATATCTGTTCTTCAAGACATTAGCATTATAAACAATAAGGAGATCTTCAATATCAGCTTCTATCCTAGACTCCGCCATTCGGACTTTCTCCTCGACCTCAGTCTCCACCACCCAGACCTTAGCCGTTGCCGCATCCCGTTCACCCTGAAGCACAACGACCTGTTCACATGCTTCCTGGGCGGCTCTGTTTGCATCATCCTTTTCTTTGATGATTTCGGAAAATTTAGCTTTAAGCTCAGCAAGTTCTTTCAGAGCGGCGGCCCGTTCAACTATGACGGTGGTGTTTTGGTGGCCCATCTACTCCACCAAGGCAAAGTGTGTCTGCCTCATCCTCTCCATGGCCAAGTTCGCCTCATTGGCCTTTTAGTGGCCTCTATCTCTAATTTCCGAGAGGACTCAGCTTCATCATTAAGCACTTGGACAATGCGGTCCTTCTGGGCGAGATCAGATTCTAACTTTTCGATTATTTTAGCCCGCTCAAAGGCTACCTTCGATGCTTTCTTTGCAGCCTTTGCCCACTCTTTGTACCGAGAATAGATGTCATGAATTTAATCATGCATTGTGTTCTCCGCCTCTGAGGGAATTATCTTTAAGTGAGGAGGGAAAATGTAGCCATCAAAGCATATATTTGGAAAATCTTTCTTTAACTGAGCAATTCTAATAGCCCCTTCCCCGGTGGGCTCAGTGATAGCTTGCTCAGCGACGACTGGAATCTCATCCTCAGTTCTATGGCATTGCGACTCGGACCTTGAAGCATGCGAAGATGGTTTGTGATGAGGGGGCTCTACCGGCTGTTTTCCCTGGACCGAAGGTTGTGTGGGGAGTCGAGGGGGTGGAGAACGCGATCGGGATCGATATCTCTGTTCTCTGTAATCCCTATCTCTATCCCACTCGTAGCGTTCCTGACTAGAATAACCGTGATCACGGTTTCTTTCATCCTCCCTCCGACAAGACTCATAGTACGAGCTTGACGGTTGGCGTGCTGAACGAAGATTGCTGAGCATAAAGTCATGCCTGTTCATCGTATCTGTAAAGTAAAAGAAAAACAGAGTTAGTGAGTTCTTGAAACATGCATTTCAAGGGTGGAAACCGTGTGGTGCTGTGAAGTGTTTATGTGTGTGCAACCCCCCGACCAACCAGTAATGTCGGCCGGACTGATGGGTAGAGACTCACTTAAATCTAGAGCATTTTGAAGCTCCTCCAATCTGGTATCATGTGGAAGTGACACAATGTCCAGATTTGGAATATCGGCAAGCCCTTCGAAAGGACTTTCTATTGGCGAGGGAGGAACCTCAGAGATTCTAATGTCGGGGGCCGGCAAAGAAACCACAACTGATTTCCACCTCGAAGACTTAGGGCGTTTGTGAGCAGCGGCCTTGCCTTTTCTCCTTCCTTCTGTCTATTGAAATCCGGCTGAAGGCCCAGCAACAAGTTCATCATCCGTGGGCGTTCTCTCTTCATCACCTCCCTCAGCAATTATGACCCCGGGCGCTTTGCGCTTTATCCGCTTCATCGGGGCCGCTCTTAGTGTTCCTTCAAGCCTTATGCTCTAGTTTCGCTCAATAAGCCCAACGGTCCTCAAGTTTCGGTCTGTTAGCACCGAGTCTATGTCTCTCATTTCGCTTGGCACTTCTTGAAGGACCCGCACAATTTATTTAAAATGCACACCCTCGGGTCATGGAATTGCGGCTGCAAAAGAAAGAGAGTATTAGTCCCAATACCAATTGCAATTATTTTGTCGACTAACAGAAAAGTCGAAGCGCTTACGTCTGGCTAACCATCGGCTAGCATATCCTGGAGGGCATCGTACATAGAACCATTCGGTTTTGAAGTAACTCAGTCTGGTCTAGGAGCCGGTCACAACTTGACAATTTCTGACTGCCTCTAGAAAAGTAAACGAGGGACTATCTCCCCGACTCTTGACATTAAATAAATATCTAATCTCGATCGGGATCGGTGGTCGGAAAAGATGCTCCATAAATACAATGAACAGACTGTTGAGAAAAGCGTATCCGTTCGGATGTAAATGTGATGGGGCGATTCCGAAGAAAGACAACACTTCCCTAATGTATTGGTTAAACGGAGGAAGTGTTCCTGCTGTACATGCACGGCCATTAAAGGCCATAAACCCCTTTGGGGGAGCATGCGGTCTATCATCCGGTCCTGGTAATAATACATCGTCCAACGGTAGACCATGCCTTAGAAATATTCGTCCCAGCATATCTTCGGAAACGTTAGATGGTACAGAATCTTGTGGATTCATGATAAACGTGGCACCAGGCAGCTCGTCCGGAGCTGGATCTATAACTTCGGCCGTGATGGCCGGTATCTCTAGGACAAAAGAAGATGAACCCTGAAGCTCCTGCTGTTGTGAACTTGTGGATTCCATAGCTAATCAACTTATCAAAAACTGTCATTAGATGATAGTAAGCCCATGTGTACCCCGATGTAAAGTGCGTGAATGTGTAGTGTAGTGCAGTGCTACATATTACTTGAGAAATTCTACAGAGTTTGAAGAAATATTCAAACGACGAGACTTCAAAATAAAACTGGAGTGACCGTCATCGCTCACCATCACAACCGTGCCACCCGGACTTTTGAGACCGATCCAAGTTAAGGTTTATTAAGTTTTTCAAGTCACAGTTCCATCGACGAGCTTCGAAAGGCAGTCAAGTATGCAGTTTAACAGTTAAGTCCAGATATGCAAGGCAGGAGCTCGTCGGAGTTAAATGTTCGAGTGTTCAAAGATTTTAAATCCATCAAAATTCAGACTTGAATCGTTGCGCAAAAATCCTTAATTTCGTATCGATTTGGATTCATTAACTTCGCATCGATCAGTTTGCATTGGATTTCATATCGATCTGGAATCGTTAGCTTCGTATCGATCCATGTCCAGAAACTTCGTACCGATCACCCACCGTGGATTTTGTACCCATCTAACAACTCAGTTTCGTATTGATCAGGAAGATTCGTATTAATTCGAAATGATCGTTATGAAATTTGGGAACCCTCTATCGATGCGAAATCAGAGGGTGTAGATCGATGCGAAACCTCATGTTATAATCGATACGAAATTAGACATCTTCTTCTCCAATCCATCGACACGAAATGAAGGCCGAACCACCATCTACCAAATTTTTCGTAACCCTCCAAGCACCTTCTTCTCCAATCAAACATGGAAGCCTCCCAAGCCATCCACAACCTCGCGTTTAACCATCTCCTCTTCCCCAAACTCGGCCATGAATGCAAACGGAAAGGCGTGAGGATTAAAGTCTCATCGTTTTACATTGATTTTGTTCAATGAGTTTCCTAATTTCAACGGTTGGTTTGAAGGACTGGGGTCTGGTTCGATTCGGAAGCTAAGGCAGTTTTAGTTTCCTTCAAGAGCAATACGAAGACAAGGCAGAAAAGTGAACAAGTAAAAATCTTTCTAAGTACAAAATCGTGTATTTATATGGGTGCAAAACCGAGAGAGGGATACGATTCGTCTCCCAGTTAAAATGACCGGTTAAGATGGTCCTCCATGTCATTGATACGAAAGCTCTGTTCGTATCCATCCACACATATCAGTCCCAAGCACAACTACCCGTATCTATTTTCCATCGATCCAGAATGCCTTCGTTCGTATCCATCAAGGACCTATCGGTACAAACGATACACCGGAACCCATACGAATCCATACAACAAGCAACAAAGACAAAAGCTCATGTGAACTGTTCGAATCCATGAAGGCGCATCGATACGAACTGTACTATTCGTATCCATCAACATACAACCCATAAAGGCCCGTATTCATCGATACGAATAGTGCACTGGGGACCAGTCGCTCTGTTCGCATCCTTCATTAGTCTATCGATACGAACTATAACTTCGTATTGTATCGTTAAGAAAATTGTAGGAAGTTCACAGCCATCGATGCGAGGATCATCGCAGAATAATGAACTGAATGCTTGTTTGGTGACAATTACAACAACAAATGACAAATTACTATCATACATCGATCAATTACAACAGTACACAGTACAATAATGGGCAGGCAATGGTTCATAATTTATGTTTCAATGGATCAATCAAAGATTACAACTTTCGACGAGAAAACAAAAACCGTTTAACAAGTCAGATGGGACTTTTCAGAACGAAGATTGCAGCTTTTCAAAGCACATCGTGTTCTCACAAGACGTACTTTGGGGGGAAAATGTTATCCCGCCTTTTGGCAAGGCCGTGATACCAGGAACTTAACTGGAAACCGAAGGCAGTCCATCCCGAAGATCAGTTATATGTAGGCTCACTATGGATATCGATGCGTCCGAGTTCGGATCGAGCTACAATTAACAATACATGACAAGCAAAGCTATGATAGCCAACATTCCAAATTTCAAGTCAATCCGAGTTCATATGCTTAAGATATGATCGATATAATTCAAGTAATCACCTTGTTCATATCCATCAAGCGACCGGAGAAAGCCTTTCTTCGTATCGGTCTGGTTCAAATCCATCGGATGCACTCGTCTTCGTATCGATCAGGAGAACTGCACTCTTCGTATCCATCGGGTGAAAGGCCTTGTTCGTATCCATCAATCGATATTGTTTCACATCCATCTGTTCGTATCGATCACGCTATCCATCTGTCTGTATCCATCGCGTCACTTGTTCGTATTCACCAAACTGGTTCAACTTCGTACCGATCAGTTGGGTTTAATTCGCATCGATCTCAATCGCGTAGTTCGTATCGATCAATCAACGATCGATACGAATAAAATGTCCCTCAGCTATCGGTACGAAATGGCCCATGAATATCGATACGAACAATGCCACGGTAATCGATACGAACAAAACAGCTTCGATCGATGCAAATGGGACCAGGTCAAATCGATACGAACAAGGCAAGAATGTCGGGGAGACTCGATCGATTCGGCATGAACCTCGGATCGATCCTGAAAGCAAGCCCCCACGTCAATTGGTATGACATGCGTGATCATCGATACAGAATGATAGATTCGAACAACATCGATACGAAGAGAAAAGCATTCGAACAACGCAAACTTGCATCGATCATAACTCACAATCTACAAGTCCAAATGCCACTAAATTTTCACAGGAGCTTGCTTATAACCTAAATAATGTTCGTGCTTAATTTTGACTCGATTTGGCCAAATCTTGATCGATACAAAATTTGTTAGTATCGATCACAAACCGAGTGCAAATCACATGGGATCGTTCGTGTGGGCCCACCCACATGCCAGAAGAGGTCTCCCGAGATCTGAGCGAGATATTTGCAACCTACGCCTATAAATAGCAGCCCAGAACCTACAGAAAAGGGATATTTTGGCTCTTTGACGTCCAGACTCTGCCGAATTCAACATTGTACTCGAATATCACTGTTGTACTCGAGATTTACTGTTGTAATTCGTTGTAACCAGCAAGCAAAAGTAATAAAAGTCAATCATTTCATAGTGGACGTAGGCAACACGCCGAACCACTCTAAATCCTTGTGTTTCTGCGTATTTTCTTGTTTGTTTTTGAAGTGTTTGTTAGATAATCCTATTTTTTCATTTAACTTCTTCATTTTATCACTTCAAACCCTTCCGAAGAGTGTTGTGCTCAAGTTTGATACAAACATTGTCATATCTGACATAATATACAGCGGAAAAAAATGAATTGAATTCCTAAGTTAGCAATTCATCAACCACATGCTCGTCTTTGGAAGCTTATTCACCAAAATCTGCTAAAACCTGAAAACCTAAACCCTCATCCTACTCAAATCAATTTTTAGCACCCGAGAGTTTAAGGGGAAACAAAAACTTCGAGCCAGACATAAAGCCTAGTATGAATAATTCTGTTACATCTCTGTTTACTGATATTTAGTGAGACCACGCCGCTTAGCGGAATGGGTTTCCCCTCACTAATATCCATTTTCAAAACATATATTTTGCAAATCCTTTCTTGCATCCAACTGGTTAATCAACTGATTATAATAATAATATAGCAAAATCCATTATGCTAAACAGGAAGTGAATAGACTAACTGTCTAAAATCTGGACTAATTGCCCTCTTCTAGACTAACTGTCCTAAATCTGATTGTATCAAAATAGCAGTATCCTTTATGCTAATAAATGGACTATCTATCCATAAAATAGGTAAAAAGTGGACTAACTGTCCTTAAGAAGTACCAAGGTCTGTTATGCTAACAAATGAACTATCTATTCATAAACTTGACTGACTGCCATAAAATAGACTAACTGTCCTCTGGACTAACTGTCCTCTGGCCTGACTGCCTTCAAAATGGACTAACTGTCTGAATTTAAATGGACTGACTGTCCGAAATTTTCTTTGGGTTAACTACCCTTTAAATTTTCCTGGAAAACCTTTTCAAAATGATTTAGTCCGTCAAATCATACATATACAAGGAAAATATATCTTTAGCTTTACTCTAAGCTATTTTGCCATGTTATATATACTTTACTCAAAATAGTGTTGATGATGCTCAATAAGGATTAACTATTCTTTTAAATTAAGTTAAAGTCCTTTATAACTTAAATACTTAGGCTATTTTACCTACTCTTTACATTCGAAACCTTTGTTTAAAGCCTTTAAACAACCCTTTCAAAACTATAGAAGGTAACCTCTTCGAAACCATTGAAAACCCTATCGAAACCCTTGAAAGTACCCCTTTCAAAAACATAGAAGGTAACTCCTTCGTAACCAATAAAAATCGTTCCTTTAAAAGCTTTAAAATATAAGACATCCTCCTTTAAAACCATTTAAATATTGCCTTCAAAAACTTAGGAATAATCTTCCTTTTCATCTTTGTCGAAACCCTAGTGAACCACCCTTTTCGCAACCATTCATAAAACCTTTCAAAAATATCAAAATTAAACTCTTTAGAAAGAAATTTGGGTTCAATTTAAAACAAGTGGATACCTTTCGAAACCGATCGAAGTTATCTACTTCGAAACCATTTAAAATGTTTCGACCAAAACATTTGGATTAAGCCTTCAAGTAGAGAAAAAGGATCAGAAAAACATTAGAGTCAAAAGAATCTACTTCGAAACCCTTTGAAAGTAACTCTTTCAAAGCCATTTTATAAACAATGAAGTGATGGTGTCGAAACCATCCCTTCGAAAGCAATGAAGAGGTAGGCAAATTTTAGAAACAAAAGGTCCCATTCGAAACCATCTGGATCGAAAGGTAGGAAGCAGCAGCTATGGTTTCAACCAGTTCGAAAGCAGTCATTTAAAACAAGAAAGAAACCCAATCGAAACCTTTTCTTTTAAACCATTTGACTTAGTCGAAAGCATTTAGGTCGAAAGCAACTCAGTCAAAAGCTAGCAGGCATTCTTTTCCTCAAAACCAAAACAAGGCCACACCTCTTTCAAGACCCCTTGGTTTCGACTCTATACCTTTCGCCCTCTTCCAATTCACTACATACCAGTTTCCTGTTACTATGTGCATTGGTTTCGACCATGTCGAAAGGGGAGGAACAGAGGCGGAACATAGGTGCCGAAGAAGATGAAATAGTTAAAAGCCTGTTTATTTGTACTTTAAAATAGTTCTTTTGTACTTAACCTGCCTTGTTTGTCTAAATCTGATTGGTTGCCATATTACTTTTTCAAAAGTGTTGACGACTTTCCTAATTTAGCAATTTAAATTATTTTTGCAAAAGGCCCCTTCTCCTCTATAATTATATAAAACATTTAAGTCCCGTACCTTAAATAATTTTATATAACCATTAAAACATTTTGGAAAAATTTGGAAAAATTCCAAAAAATCACTCTATATATGTTCTCTAAAATAAAAAATTTCAGATCCAAATAATTAATTATTTTCCCATAAATAATTTATAATCCAAATTACCATTTTCTTTACTAGAAAATTCAGATTAAATCTATGAAAATTCATAAAAATCTAAAAATTGAAATCCATCTCTAAAATACCATTTTAGATCTTCATAAAAATTTACAAGGCAATTGGATGTGATTTAATAGGGTTTTCATCTTAAAACATGTCATAAAATTTATATGAACATAAATAAATCATCAACATGTATACATAATCATTCTATCCTTCTAAAATATGGCAAACCATTGCAAAATATTTGGATTTGACCTTAAAATAAAAACCAACCAAAATTAGGGATGTAAACACTATTCACCTTTGCTTTAGAGATTAAAGATCTTGAGATTTGAATGGATTTGATTTGAATTAGCTTTTCCTTTAGCTTTTCTTAATTTCCACTTCCTCTTTCCTTGTTAATGGTGGTCGGCATTTATTATAAAAAAATTTAAATGAAATGGACGTGTGAGCTATACACGGCCAAGGTTTGGAGATATAGGAATGGCCTTTTTCCCATATTACCCCTCCTCTAATTCATTTTAAACCCTTATTTTAATTCATTGGTTTTAATGGCACGACTACCTTAATTAGAATCAAATCTCAATCCCCTAATCAACACATTATTTTATTTAGTTTAACTAACTAAATCTTCTAAATAAGGTTACCAAAAATCTGAGGTGTTACAAAATGATTTAGTCCTTAAAATCGTATATATATATATATATACAAGGAAAATGTATCTTTAGCTTTATTCTAAGCCATTTTGCCATGTTATATATATCCTTTACTCAAAATAATGTTGATGAGATTTAATAAGGATTAACTATCCTTCCAAAACAAGTCAAAACCTTTTTAACTTGAAAATACTTAGGCTATATTGCCTATTCAATACATTCGAAACCTTTGTTTAAAACCTTTAAACAACCCTTTCGAAACCCTTGAAGGTAACCCATTCGAAACCGTTGAAAGTCCCTTTCGAAACCATTAAATATATCCTCGAAAACATTGGAAAAACCTTTCCTTTCTTTTCTCCGAAAGCTTCAAAATATCAAACATCCTCCTTTAAAACCTTTTAAATATTGCCTTTCAAGAATATACAAAACCCCTTCTTTTCAACCCTTTCGAAACCTTGGGGCACCACTTTTTTCGAAACCATTCATTAAAACCTTTCGAAACTGCCAAAACTCAATCCTTTCGAAAGCACTTTGGATTCAGTTAAAAATATGTGGAAACATTTCGAAACCATTCGAAAATGTACCCCTTCGAAACCTTTGAAAAACTTCTAGGTCGAAACCATTTGGATTCTGCCTTCAAGTAGAGAAAAGGATCAAAAACCCTTCAAAGTCAAAAGCATCTGTTTTGAAACCATTTAAAACCATTTCTTTTGAAACAAGTTTGGGTTTTACTTTACTTATTGAAAAAGGGTCTTAAAACATTTCGAAAGTGTCTACTTCGAAACCATTCCCTAAGTAATGAAGTGATGATGTCGAAACCATCTCTTCGAAAGCATTGGAGTGGTGGCCAAGTTTTTAGAAAACAAAACAACCCTTTCGAAACCATCTAGGTCGAAAGGTAAAAAGGCGGCAGCAAAAGGTTTCGATTTAGTCGAAAGCAGTTATTTAAAAATAGAGGCGCAACCCAACTAAAACCATTTCCTTTAAATAATTTGACCTGGTCGAAAGTTACTTTGTCGAAAGCCATTTAGTCGAAAGCAAGCAGGTGTATTTCTTTAAAAACAAAGGACTGCCTCAACCCCTTCGAAACCCCTGGTTTCGACTCCCTACCTTCCGCCTACATCCAATTCACTACATACCATTAAGCTGATACCATGTGCATTGGTTTCGACTGTGTCGGAAGCGAAGCTGAGGAGGCGGAACCTGGTGCCGACAGTGTCGAAACAGTGAAAAACATGTAGCAAATAGTTCTTTTCACCTAACCTGCCTTACGTATCTAATTGTGATTGGATGCCTCTTTCTTTACCAATAAAAAGCATCGCACTTTTTCAAAAGTACTACAGACTTTTCAAATTTAACAATTTAATTTATTTTACAAAAAGCCCCTTCTTCTCTTTAAATTATATAAAACATTTAAGTCTCATACAATAAATAATTTTATATAACCATTAAAATACTTTGGAAAAATCGAAAAAAATTCCATAAAATCTATTTTAATATGTTTTTCAACATATAAAAATTTCAGACACCAATCTTTTATTATTAAACCGAAAATAATTATTAACACAAATTAGTATTTTCTTTACTAGAAAATTCATGTAAATTCCACATAATTTCATAAAATTCTGAAAACTGAAACCCATCTCTAAAATATTATTTATGATCTTCATAAAAATTCTCAAGGCATTTGGATGTCATTTTATAGGATTTTCATCTTAAAACATATCATAAAATGAATATGAACATACATAAATCATCAACATGTATACATAAGAATTCCATCATTCTAAATCATGGCAAATCAATGCAAAATATTTGGCAATCATCTAAAAACCGAAAATACAATCAAAAATGAGATGCAAACATTATTCACCTTATCTTTAGATATTATAGAGATTGAAAAGTGGATAGATTTGATTTGAATTAGCTTCTTCCTAGCTTTTCTTGAAAATGTGTATGTGCTAATATAGTACACACGGATCGTGTAATATGATGTATAACACACAAATATATGACTAATCACAGATAATAGAAAATTCAGTAAAATAGAAAAATCACACCCTAGATTTTTATACTGGTTCGGAGCACCGTCCTACGTCCAGTCCCAGACTTCTATCTGGATTTTCACTACCAACTACCTCGCTTCACCCGGAGGAATAGGTTTACAACACCCGAGCAGATGAACGGGATTTCACGCCTCAAATACACTGAGGACTTCAACACTTGCCTCTTACAACACCGAGGACTTCAACAAAGATGAATATAATTGTTTGTTGACGGTATGTGTTCTTGCTAACACAATTTTGTCACTTGTAGTACAAACTTCCTCTAATCTTATCCTTAAATAGAATATTTGTATATATGAAGATTTGGAAGTTAATATCGTATTGAATCAAAAGAATGTTAAATAAATTCTAGGATTCAAAACGATATATGATAGAATATGAGCAATTCGAGCGCTTGAGAGTTCAAGATAGAGATCAATAGAATAGAGATTAGTATAATAGAATTGGTCAATTGGAATAATGATTTCATGATGTTTATATAAGAAATAAACAGTTGTAAGCCTTTGTGAAAAGGTACAAACAAAGGTCATGATCATTGGTGAAGAGAAAGAGAAGCAACCGTTGAAGAAAACGAAGTGTCTATACGAAAGGTTGCTTTCTGTTTGAAAACGGTTGACAGGTCAAAATGGACAAGTAGACAGGAATTTGAATATATATACGTTATGTACACTTGTGCACGTTATCTGTGCATTCTGGGCAGAAACGGTCGACCGCCTGGTTTTAACCGGTCGACCGGTTTAGCTCAGATTGCATAGTTAATGTGCACTCATACATATATATATATATATATATTCAAAGATTGAAGGTATGAGATTATTTGAGGATAGATTTTAACATAAATAACACTACTAACATACCAAATAATCAACCTCTAACGTATGGAGCTCTTTGTGTCTCTTTAAAACAATGAATAACTTCTTTTTGTCGATCACGGCTTATCCCTTTGTCAGAAATCAAAACTCTATAAAAATCTTGACTCAACATTCTCCCCCTTTTTGATTGATGACAACATAGTTATGAATCTCCCCCTGTATATGATCTCCCCCCTGAGATTGTGCCTGAAAATCTATATTTTCCTGCATATATACTGTTAGCACAATTTTCTCCCCCTTTGTCATCGACGAAAAGGAGTTGTTAAATAGAGGATGTAAATGATATAAGCTCTTGTCTCCAGTCATGTGCTTCGAGCAACCACTGTCCAATATCCACTTTCCTCTTTTCTTAAGTGGGACCTGCAAAAAATAAAATTAAGTCCATGGTACCCACTTTTTATGGGGTCCTAAGAGTTAGGTCTTAGGAGTCCAAACCCATACGGGTCCGGTATCCCCTTTATATATATAATTAGTATTAAGATGCATAGTATTCATGAAATTCTGAATATATTTGTTCCTAATCAAATTGTTATTTGTTTTAGGAACCCATATTTTGATAGTCTTGACATTTTTCTTCTGAAATTTCACAACTGGTTTTGGTTTGGAATATAATAAACTAATATTTTTCTTAGCTTTAGTCTTTTGTACTTTCTTCTTCCTTTCATTACCAAGATGTTTCTTGGTTTCTTGTTTCTTATATCCCAAACCTTGTTAATTTGAAACAGATTGTGAACTTTCAATGATTTTTGTCAAATTTTCTCGACCTTTGTTAAAGTTAGAAACATTTTGAGTAATGTCATCTAACTTAGTTTGTAAACTAGTCTTTTCTAGGTCCTGAATTTTGACTTTTGCCTTAAGCTCATGATTTTCAGTAGTGGGAGCATCATTTTTCTCTTTTTGAGTTTCAATTTCTTGACTCAAAAGAGATAATTGAGAGTCAACATTAGATGATGATTCTTGAAGTTTTTCAAGTTCTTCTTCTAATATTTTCTTCTCGTCTTTTAACATATCTCGTTCAAATTCTGCTCTACTCAAATCTGCTTTGGCTTCTTTTAACTGTCGTTTTATGTCTTTATATTTGATTATCAATTCAGCATTAATATCAAGTATTTCATCAAATGTAGGAATTTGTACCTCATCTTCTGTTGCCATGAAACAGACATTTGCTTGTTCATCTTCCGTATCACTATCACTTTCTGACGAGTCTGTATCATCCCATGTTACCGAGAATGCTCATTTCTTTGATTTGTCCTTCTTATATTTTAATTTGTCATTTTCTGACTTCTTCTTTTGCTCCGGACAATCCTTGTGCATGTGCCCCTTTTTGTGACAGTTGAAGCATTCTATAGCGGATGATGTTGGTTTATTTGATCCAGATTTCTTTCTGTTATAACGACTGGCTTTTCGCTGTTTTAGGAATTTTTTGAAACCTTTTGCAATGAATGCCAGATCTTCATCTTCGGACTCTGATTCATTTTCGTCTTTTTCAGCATGGAATGCCACGTTTTTCTTTTCTTCTTTTTGTTCCTTTCTAGTCTGCAAGTTAGCTTCATAGGACATTAGATTTCCTATCAATTCATCTGGCTTCATGACGGAAAGGTCATTAGCTTCTTCAATTGCTAATACTTTTCCTTCCCATTCACTAGTCAGAGAATGTAGGACTGTTGAAACAACATCAAAATCAGAATACTTTTGTCCTAAGCCAATAAGTGCATAGTGGATAGTTTGAAAACGTGAATACATATCATTGATTGTCTCATTCGGTTTCATTTTGAAATTTTGAAACTGACTTTTCAGCATGGCTATTTTGGCTTGTTTAACCTTGTTAGTACCTTCATGAGTGGTTTTCAGCGTTTGCCAAATTTGATATGCAGTAGTGCAGATACTAACACGGTTATATTCATTTTGGTCTAATGCACAAAACAACATAATTATTGCTTTTGCATTTACGGCTGCTGCCGTTTTCTCAGCCGCTGTCCATTCTGAATAATCAGTTGTTGGATTCACTATTTCTTATTGAGTAGCATTCCAGGCATCATAACTATTTGATTGCATAAAGAATGACATACGTGTTGCCCAATAGCTATAGTTAAGACCATTGAAAAATGGAGGTC
Source organism: Allium fistulosum (assembly GCA_030737815.1). Lineage (NCBI taxonomy): Eukaryota > Viridiplantae > Streptophyta > Magnoliopsida > Asparagales > Amaryllidaceae > Allium > Allium fistulosum. Next base: position 426,716,777 of record CM060902.1, read on the forward strand.
TTTGTGTCGATTGACCTTCCGTGTAAGTGGTGTTTTGAGTGCTAGTACTTGCGTTATTTGCCATATTACAAGAATATATCAAATAACTGTGTTACGGTTATATGATGACCGTGCTCTGATACCAAATGAAAATGTGTACGTTCTAATATAGTACACACGGATCGTGTAATATGATGTATAACACACAAATATATGACTAATCACAGATAATAGAAAATTCAGTAAAATAGAAAAATCACACCAGAGATTTTTATACTGGTTCGGAGCACCGTCCTACGTCCAGTCCCAGATTTCTATCTGGATTTTCACTACCAACTACCTCACTTCACCCGGAGGAACAGGTTTACAACACCCGAGCAGACGAACGGGATTTCATGCCTCAAATACACTGAGGACTTCAACACTTGCCTCTTACAACACCGAGGACTTCAACAAAGATGAATATAATTATTTGTTGACGGTATGTGTTCTTGCTAACACAATTTTGTCACTTGTAGTACAAACTTCCTATAATCTTATCCTTAAATAGAATATTTGTATATATGAAGATTTGGAAGTGGATATCGTATTGAATCAAAAGAATGTTAAATAAATTCTAGGATTCAAAACGATATATGATAGAATATGAGCAATTCGAGCGCTTGAGAGTTCAAGATAGAGATCAATAGAATAGAGATTAGAATAATAGAATTGGTCAATTGGAATAATGATTTCATGATGTTTATATAAGAAATAAACAGTTGTAACCCTTTGTGAAAAGGTACAAACAAAGGTCATGATCATTGGTGAAGAGAAAGAGAAGCAACCGTTGAAGAAAAGGAAGTGTCTATACGAAAGGTTGCTTTCTGTTTGAAAACGGTCGACAGGTCAAAATGGACCAGTAGACAGGAATTTGAATATATATACGTTATGTACACTTGTGCACGTTATCTGTGCATTCTGGGCAGAAACGGTCGACCGCCTGGTTTTAACCGGTCGACCGGTTTAGCTCAGATTGCACAGTTAATGTGCACTCATATATATATATATATATATATATATATATATATATATATTCAAAGATTGAAGGTATGAGATTATTTGAGGATAGATTTTAACATAAATAACACTACTAACATACCAAATAATCAACCTCTAACGTATGGAGCTCTTTGTGTCTCTTTAAAATAATGAATAACTTCTTTTTGTCGATCACGGCTTATCCCTTTGTCAGAAATCAAAACTCTATAAAAATCTTGACTCAACATTTCTTCCTCTCTTCCTAGTTAATGGTGGCTAGCCCCTTGTTTTAAAATTTTCAAAATGAAATGAACGTGTATTCTAAAACACGGCCAAGGTTTGGAGGATATAGGAATGGCCTCTTTCCTATTTTACCCCTCCTCTATTTCAATTTAAATTCTTCTTTTAATTCATTGTTACATGGCACGGCTACCCCTTAATTAAATCAAATCTCAATCCCCTAATTAACACATTATTTTATTTAATTTAGCTAATTTAATATACTAAATAATGTTACCAAAAATCTAGGGCGTTTCAGACTCCCCTTCTTAAATAATTTCATCCTTGAAATTACGATAAGGTATACAACAAATCAAACAAGAAGGTAAAACATATCGTCAAATAAGTCAGGATAAGTATCTCTAATCCTGCTCTCAATCTCCCAAGCACAGTCCCTGTCATCGTCGCTCTACTGGAATTTGACCAATCTGACCATCTTAGTTCTAAGCCTCTTCTCATCTCTCGCAACAATACGAATAGGCTTCCTCACTATGGTCAAATCCGGTTCTACCACTAAATCATTTAGCACGGTCAGTGCAATAGAAGTCTCCAGGTCTCTAACACACTTTCTGAGATGAGAAACATGAAAAACATCGTGGACTCCTGCCAAACTGCTTGGTAACTGTGACAACTTGGATTTTTAACCTCGGTTAATTGGGTAAATAACTGATTTGAAGTTATCGGAATATTAATTTTATAAGTCGAACGAATAAGATTTTGATAATTAAAATATCTGGACATATATAAATTGAATTAAAAACTATATTAGAGATTTCATTTTTTTTAAACCTCTGGGTATGATAAATACTTTAGAAAAGATAATAAACTTTTTGTATAAATAAAATCCACCATTTAAATTGAGATAAAATATCCATAAAAATATAGATACAAGTTTTTATGTTGGATGATATATATAGTAGAAGGTAAAACATGTGAGCAAATACATAGGTTATGCATATAAGATCTTTATATATGTAAGTGCAAGGTAAAAGCTTCATGATGGAGGATAGAATAAATATCTATGTATACAGAAGCTTGATGATAATTAAAAATTATACTAGTAAATAAGTAGATATATGTGCCTATATGAAGGAATGCATGTAGAAAGTATATTTACAGGTTATAAAAAATATATGACATATCAATTCACATTAAATGCTTGTAAACAAAAGAGGAGACAAGCTTTTAGGCCTAGTGTAACGACCCGATATTTTCAACCATTCGCATCCATTATAAGTGTATAGGTAGACACTCATGCCGGAGTTGAATTGCTCAAAATACCGCGTTGTAAATAAAATTTGGCAAATCTCAGAATATACAGTAAATAAATATAATCACAGATCACAGACACAGAGTAAAATAATGCAGCGGAAGTAAAAGAAATAGTAGTTCATGAAGCTACTATATAAATATAACAAGGTTACATAAGATACAACAGAAGAGATAGAGTACAACAGAAGTCTAAATACAATAACCAAGTACAAGCTGAGTAGAACAACAGAACTGAAATAGATAGGACAAGACAAGCAGATAATCTCCAGCGATTCAAATCTCTAGAAAGTGGAATCCGAATCTGTGAATAACTCAGGCTGACCCGAGCGTAAAGCAAAACACAAAACACTCGAGTCAGGACAATATATACTTATATAATGTAAACCAACTCAAGCGAACTGTAATAAGGGTACAAGTAACTTAGAAGATGCTTGGGACCGCCCATCCTCTAAGGATCCGTTAAACTATCTACTATGTAGTAATATACGCTATATACAGTAGTGTCTAATCAGTAAAGTATAATCATATAGAAAATAGCGTTAAGGGGATGGAGAACCTTAACGCGGTCGGATCTTAAAATCATAATCGTAGTAAAGCTCGATATGGTAGGTGACACGGCACAACTAGGCAATGCCAGGGTAGATATACCAATTACGCATCCGGACTGGTGGTGACGCATAGCAGCCACTACCGCCCACCTCGAACAACACTCCCAAATCAAGGGTGCGCACCAAATCAATTACAAGTAATAGAATGGTATCGAAGAAGTGTGTCCGATCAGAGGTGCTACCTCATTGGTCCGTCAATCGCTCCTGTTTTAGCCACCTTATGCCAACTCACGGGAGTTGGGTCCACGTATATACCTTAGGATCGTCGCCACCATCCTACTTCATTCTGGAAACTCCACCGCGTACACAGTTGTTAAAGTGGTTTTCGGTATCGACAGAGAGTATGTCCATATCCGATCCCGGTCTCTTTAACAACCAATCGTTATTATAACCCGTGGTTATAATTTAAAAAAACAGTATTTTATACTTCAAAATAGAATATCATTTCAAATCCAAATCTTTATCAAAATAAAGGTTAAATCAATTCCAAACCATTTCAATATATTTAAAATATCATATTATTTCAAAACTTTATTTCAAATTATTTCAATATATCAGAATATCATATCTTTCCAAAACTTCATTCCAAATCATTTTAATATATCAAAATATCATATCCTTTCAAAACTTTATTTCAAATCATTTTAATATACCAAAATATAATTTGAGTTCAAACCTAAATATTCAACTTTAAATACTTTTTAAATTTAAAGATATCATTCATTTATTATCATTTCAAGTCACCTTTTAAATAGTTTATATTTCAATCAAAATAATTCATTTAAAACATTTAAAAGTGAATTTATTATACTTTCAAATCAAGTATTAAAATTTCCAAAGTTTCAATTCAATTCAATCATTTACTTCAATTAAATTTCCATAGACCATTTCAAATCTTATAAATTTCAAATATAGATTTAATCCACAAAATAACTATTCAAATTATAAAATAAATTCCAAAGCTTTATTATCCTATATTTCATAAGTACAATATCTTTTAAATAGATTCGAATTACAAGTAAACCAAATATTTTTCATACTAATATAAACTTTAATTATTCATTCCAAGATTTAATATCATTTCAAATTCATTTCAAAATATCAAAATATCATTCATTTTAATTCATTTAAAATACCATTTAATCCATTAATTTTATTAAATTTAAATACCATTTTAAACTCACATTAAAATCAAATTCTTCCATTTAAAACCATTTAAATGTCTCTTCATTATCTTTAGAAATTTAACATTTAATTTCCAAAGTTATATCATTTTCCAAAGATTAATTTTCATTAAAATATATTAAAACAACAAAAATATAGTTTTCGTAGCACTTATAAAATTCTACGTAAAGTTATAGTTTAAAACAGTTATTTAACAAAAGACAGCGCTTAAGTGCTGTAATAGGTTTCTTTTATTTTCGACTAAACTTTAGTTATCTTTATCAACTATAGCACTTACAAAGTACTATAATAGCTTTTAGTTTAAATCAACCCCTTTAGTTCATTTTAAACAATTACATTTCAAAAATGCAGTCAAATCAAATTCAGAGTTAAATTATAATTTCACAAACAATTAACTTTTAATATAAATCATTTTTAACTTATAAAATCATATAATTTCACACTTAAAAACAATCATTTAAATACCATTTATTCTTATGATTTTATAAAGTCAAATTTCCGTACAAAATCAAATTAAATAACAATTTACTTATTTAAATTCAATTATTAAATTTCCATTTCTTTAATTAAATTCTTAACTTAACCAATAAGTTTAAATTCCCAAAATATAGCTTATTTCCCTTTTATTTTACTTAAATAAAACTTCACTTTTAACAAAGATTCAAAATTTCCAATTTTAAGCTATATTTCAAAATTTACTTAAACATTCATTTATTTAACATTTTAACTTATTCAAAAATCATTATGATTTTATAAAATCATTTAAATTACATTTTTAAATCAAAATATTATATTTTCTTACTTCATAAAATTTCCTTTTTAAAACAAAACATAAATTCCAAAATTTACTTATAGTTCAAATTCTACTTTATCATTTACTTAATTCATTATTCAATTTATAGAAAATCACTAATATTTCTATAAAATCATTTTTTACTTAAATTTATATCAAAATATCATAATATTTATAATTTTAAAATATTTTATAAGTTTTAGAAAAATATATAAACCACGGGTCTGTATATAATTTTCTAGCCTAGGTCAAGTGATACGGATGTCTATCATTTCAATCCGCAGTTTACAAAGAAAAACCGGGTTTTATCATTTCAAACCCGCAATCCCAAGTTATATAAAATAAATAAAAAGTCGCTTAGGCTTATCATTTCAGCCCATAACGATCTTTCCCTATTCTAAAGTCCGTTCGGGTATGTATCATTTCAACTCATAGTGATTTCTAATCTACAGGGAACTTGCAGTGTGATAAACTGATAAAATGAATAGAATAACATGATATAACAGTAAAATAAGAGATAACAGGTGTATAAGCATGTGTGAACATCATATGACAATAATATAAATAGATATAGCATGATGATATACTTTACAGATTCAAATGGTGTCGGTTTATCAGTTATATAAGTACATATTATCTGGTGAGAATAACTCACCATTTTGGTGCTGGAGACTGCAATACAAATGACACAACGGATTCCAGAAGGCACGATGACACAACAATAGGTTTATGTGGGAAGAGATCCAAGCTTATAACTTGTGTTACAACCCAAAACAAAACAAAATATAACACATGAATTTCTAATACAAAACAACATTAGAACAGATTGAAATAAAAGCAAAAATGAACAAGATGATTTTACCATGCCTCAATCACTTCAATGCTTAGCCTAAGGGACTCTTTAGCTTGGCCATAATGATGCTTTGGCTCAGGTATGGCATCATATAGGTCAGGTTTGGACTCGGAAAGGCATGGCTACAATGGAAATGAGAAGGGGTATGGTAAGTTATAAGGCAAAGAATGTTAAAGGTCAAGGCAAAGTGGTTTTGGTACAACATAGGCTCGACCTATGGTCATGTTTGGTTTCGGCCATCATTGCTACAGGTCTGGTCATGTAAGGTACAGGTCTGGAACTGATGTCAGAGGTGATGTGATGGCTGGAGGTGGTGGCTAAGGGGTGGCCAAAGTGATGTATGGAGGGTAGGTGAATATATGTGGCTTGGCTTGCATGTTTTGTGGAGTTTTGTGGTGATGGCTTCATCCAATGGTCACGGCCTGATCTGAAGGAGGGGATAGGTGATGGTTGCTGCTGTAGATGATGGTGGTGATGGTCAGAGGAGATGATGGTGTAGTGGCCTAGCAAAGCACAAGAGGAAACAAGGTGAAAATCAATGTAAAATAGGAAGAAAAAGTGAAAAAGAAGGAGCCATAACTTACCATTTTTTTTCTCAAGTTGAAATGTCGTGAGTTTAAGTGAAGATGGATATTTTCTCACGTGAATGAAGTGAAAAATGATCAGCTGAAAGAAAGAAAGGGGTCGGCCAAAAGAATTGAATGTAGGAGTTAAGAAAATGAAGAGACGGGAAAACAAAAGGACAAAAGCAACTAAAGAGACACAAACCTTTCAAATTTCTTTTATATATATTTGTAATTTATAAATACATATAAAAACTGAGAAATAAAAATAACAACTCAGAAATAAAATAAATATATAAAATAAATAATTAAATTTTTGAATAAATATAATTTAAATGAAGAAAATGGCTTAAAAATGCAAACTAGGCTTTAAAAATAAGAAATAACTTCAGTACACTTTGGAAAAATCTATTTTAATTTAAATACATGTAGAATGCATATAAATAAAGTAAAAACAGCAAATAAAAGTGAAGGCATAAAATAATTAAATAAATTTTAATTATATATAATTAAATTAAGAAAATAGTAAAGAAAATGGAAACTAGGTTTCATAAATTGAAATAAATTCAAGTAAACTTTAGAAAAATTATATTATCATTTTAAAAATATTAAAAGACATTAAATAACCTATTAACACATATTAAAACAAAATATGACAATAAAAATATAATTTATATGATTTAAAATAAATAATATTGCAAAATAAACAGTTTATACACAAAATTGAAAATTACATAACTTCTACAATTTAACTCCGTTTCCAACGAAACGAAAAGCTGTATTCAAGTTATTAAATCTATTTTCATAATAAAAGATAAAATTTATAATTTCAAACTATTTAAAATTTAAATTTAAAAGTCAAAGTTTGACTATTTGACCAAAATTCACATTTTCTGGAAATATTAAATTTAGTCATATTTGGAATTCAAATCCACATCAAAATCAAAGTTTATACTTAAAATAACAAAATTTATTCTTTTTCATAAATAAAGCTTTTGAATCTGGAAAAATCAATTTAAAAATATTTGAAAAATACAGGGTTGTTACACTCTCCCCCAGTCAAAACTTTTCGTCCCCGAAAAGGAACGAGGTACGGGAAAGCACAGAAAAAGATAGAATGAAATAGAATTAAGACAAGATGATAAGAAGATTGGAATTACACCTGATAACTATTGTTATAGGTAAGTTTAACAAGATGGAGTTGATCAAATCAAGAATATAAGCACGAAAAAGATCCTCTAGAGTCTGAATCTCCCTTTTCACTTGACCGACGGTCTATGAATGGAAAAACAGTGTTCAGATCCAGATGAGTAACAAAGATTATCAAAGATTACAGAAAGATTTCTAAATAGACTGGTATAAGCAATAGCCTTCCCATTCTGTAACAAGATAAGAGAAATAAGGACAACCAAAAGATAGTTTGGAAAAACAAAACAAGATAATAAATTTAAAACCATAATGTTTTGAAATCATAACAATTTAGGGATGTTTATCATTTGGAAATCACACTACTAAAATCATAACACTTTGGAAAAGTTATTCTTTTAAAAAAAACACATAATACTTAGATAATCATAACACCCTAAAAAAATCTTCATTTAAACCATTTTAATTCAAGGTCAAATAATATTCATTTTAAAGTTGTAACATTTCTAAGTTCATTTAATTATAAAAATTTCCAAAACATTGTCTTTTCAAAATAGCAGCACTTATAAAATGCTACAGTAGATATATTAGTATTTCAAATCAGTTCAATTTCAAAAATATTCATTTGGATATCATTTAACTTATGACTTATTAAAACAAACTTTTATAAATAGAATATCTAAATTAAACTATACTTCGTTTATTAAGTCAAAATTTCACTATTTTACTTAACTCTTAATTTAACACATAGCCTAACTCTTTATTTAAAATACCCATTTCATAAATAGATATTCCTTTAATAAGTTACACTTATTATTCCATTTGGAAACCAAATTCTCAATTATCAAATTTTAGTGATATTTTAACTCTTTAAATCATAATTACTAATTTTTCAAGACATATCTATTTCATAAATAAAATATTTATATAGCAAATATAACAATCAAATTTCTTTACACATTTATTCATTTAGACATCAATTAAACTATGAATTCAAGTTAAATAACTTTATTACAAAATGTCTAATTCAATTGTATTTTATTTTATCTATTCAAAGATACATTATTTATTATACAACATATTCATTTCAGGAAATAACCTTTATTAAAATTTCTAGGTTAGACTTAAGGTTCCATATTAAATCAATTTGATTATTAAGTTATTTAAATAAAATCTCTTTAGATTCCTTTTTCAATATTTACCTCTGTTAATCTTTTATAACTAAAATTTAAGTGTATAACATTTATTATAACCACTCAAATTTTATTTATAAAAATCCTTTCTATATTGTATATTATCCAATTTCATATTCAACTTCTGTGTAATTTAGGTAAGTTATATTGGAATTAAATTGTGTGTTATACAAGTAAAACTTTCCAATTCAATTATCTCAAGTTTGAATCATTTATTCAAATTTTTATTTTCTTCTTATAACTGAAATTATTCTTTAAGATAAAATGTAAGAATTAAATTTCTGATTCCCTTCAAACCACTAAGAGATAAATAAATATATGTATATAATATGTCAAATCAAATTTTAAATCATATATCTATATATATTATAATCCAGTCATATTTAGAAATTCAAATCAATTAGATTTTCCAAAACAAAGCTGTAGCAAGACTACAGAATAGTCTCTTCACTTCGAAACTCGAAAATGAACGTCGATGATGCTGCAGTCATCACCGAAATTATTTTCCAGCGACAAAGAGAAGAGCACTTAATTTTTAAACTTTAAAATCCTTTAGAGACAAATTTTTATTCAAAATACTTTAAATAATATCCTTTTAAAAAATTTAAACACAAGGTTTGAAACCATTGGAAATTAAATTCTTTAAATTTCTTGTTTTTAAATTCATTTCAGTTCCCAAATAAATTTATAAACAACTATTTATAAATTCATTTGTAGAACAATAAATGATAAATCAAGTATTATCATTTCAAATTATCAATTTAAATCAATTTATTAAGTTCCATAAAATTATATATCCAAATTTATTTCATTAACCAAATTTTAAAATAATATTGTGTCAGTTTGTTCTGTCAAAGTGTTTTAGAAATCCTATCGATAGCGTTGATCAGACGAATCGATCGGAAACCCAAATCAACATCAACAACCCAAACAACACAACATATAAAACAAAACATAGATTTTCAAGTACGATTCAAAATGTTTGGAGACAGTTTAGAAACAAAAGGCAAGATGGTTAAACAGAGTAGAGAGATGGGTAAGCTTAGATAAATCGCGGACAACCTTAACCGGGTCAACCGTGACTCAATGGATAAGATCAAATGTGGATTTTCTGGGGTAAATCTACCTTCAATCTCAAGAGATAGAGTTTGGAATAATAAAAGATATTAGCATCTAAACCAAGGATAAATATAAATCTCTGGTGAATCGATGCTGATTATAAAGAATTTTCACCCTTTTACAAGAAAATTAGAATATTGTAGAGACCGCCAATTCACTATAAAGATCATTGGAAGTGGAGTCATGTGATACTCCAGAATCAAAATATGATGAATAGTGAGGGACACGAATGAATTTCGGAACCGCAGGGAACGTTCCAAAATTCAAAGGAAAACGAATCAAAGGAAGAGATTCAAACTCGAACGAAAGTGATTCTGTAAATAAATTTACCATACATTCTAAGTTTTGCCTCAAAGCCAAAGCTCTGATACCAACTGTAACGACCCGATATTTTCAACCATTCGCATCCATTATAAGTGTATAGGTAGACACTCATGCCGGAGTTGAATTGCTCAAAATACCGCGTTGTAAATAAAATTTGGCAAATCTCAGAATATACAGTAAATAAATATAATCACAGATCACAGACACAGAGTAAAATAATGCAGCGGAAGTAAAAGAAATAGTAGTTCATGAAGCTACTATATAAATATAACAAGGTTACATAAGATACAACAGAAGAGATAGAGTACAACAGAAGTCTAAATACAATAACCAAGTACAAGCTGAGTAGAACAACAGAACTGAAATAGATAGGACAAGACAAGCAGATAATCTCCAGCGATTCAAATCTCCAGAAAGTGGAATCCGAATCTGTGAATAACTCAGGCTGACCCGAGCGTAAAGCAAAACACAAAACACTCGAGTCAGGACAATATATACTTATATAATGTAAACCAACTCAAGCGAACTGTAATAAGGGTACAAGTAACTTAGAAGATGCTTGGGACCGCCCATCCTCTAAGGATCCGTTAAACTATCTACTATGTAGTAATATACGCTATATACAGTAGTGTCTAATCAGTAAAGTATAATCATATAGAAATAGCGTTAAGGGGATGGAGAACCTTAACGCGGTCGGATCTTAAAATCATAATCGTAGTAAAGCTCGATATGGTAGGTGACACGGCACAACTAGGCAATGCCAGGGTAGATATACCAATTACGCATCCGGACTGGTGGTGACGCATAGCAGCCACTACCGCCCACCTCGAACAACACTCCCAAATCAAGGGTGCGCACCAAATCAATTACAAGTAATAGAATGGTATCGAAGAAGTGTGTCCGATCAGAGGTGCTACCTCATTGGTCCGTCAATCGCTCCTGTTTTAGCCACCTTATGCCAATTCACGGGAGTTGGGTCCACGTATATACCTTAGGATCGTCGCCACCATCCTACTTCATTCTGGAAACTCCACCGCGTACACAGTTGTTAAAGTGGTTTTCGGTATCGACAGAGAGTATGTCCATATCCGATCCCGGTCTCTTTAACAACCAATCGTTATTATAACCCGTGGTTATAATTTAAAAAAACAGTATTTTATACTTCAAAATAGAATATCATTTCAAATCCAAATCTTTATCAAAATAAAGGTTAAATCAATTCCAAACCATTTCAATATATTTAAAATATCATATTATTTCAAAACTTTATTTCAAATTATTTCAATATATCAGAATATCATATCTTTCCAAAACTTCATTCCAAATCATTTTAATATATCAAAATATCATATCCTTTCAAAACTTTATTTCAAATCATTTTAATATACCAAAATATAATTTGAGTTCAAACCTAAATATTCAACTTTAAATACTTTTTAAATTTAAAGATGTCATTCATTTATTATCATTTCAAGTCACCTTTTAAATAGTTTATATTTCAATCAAAATAATTCATTTAAAACATTTAAAAGTGAATTTATTATACTTTCAAATCAAGTATTAAAATTTCCAAAGTTTCAATTCAATTCAATCATTTACTTCAATTAAATTTCCATAGACCATTTCAAATCTTATAAATTTCAAATATAGATTTAATCCACAAAATAACTATTCAAATTATAAAATAAATTCCAAAGCTTTATTATCCTATATTTCATAAGTACAATATCTTTTAAATAGATTCGAATTACAAGTAAACCAAATATTTTTCATACTAATATAAACTTTAATTATTCATTCCAAGATTTAATATCATTTCAAATTCATTTCAAAATATCAAAATATCATTCATTTTAATTCATTTAAAATACCATTTAATCCATTAATTTTATTAAATTTAAATACCATTTTAAACTCACATTAAAATCAAATTCTTCCATTTAAAACCATTTAAATGTCTCTTCATTATCTTTAGAAATTTAACATTTAATTTCCAAAGTTATATCATTTTCCAAAGATTAATTTTCATTAAAATATATTAAAACAACAAAAATATAGTTTTCGTAGCACTTATAAAATTCTACGTAAAGTTATAGTTTAAAACAGTTATTTAACAAAAGACAGCGCTTAAGTGCTGTAATAGGTTTCTTTTATTTTCGACTAAACTTTAGTTATCTTTATCAACTATAGCACTTACAAAGTACTATAATAGCTTTTAGTTTAAATCAACCCCTTTAGTTCATTTTAAACAATTACATTTCAAAAATGCAGTCAAATCAAATTCAGAGTTAAATTACAATTTCACAAACAATTAACTTTTAATATAAATCATTTTTAACTTATAAAATCATATAATTTCACACTTAAAAACAATCATTTAAATACCATTTATTCTTATGATTTTATAAAGTCAAATTTCCATACAAAATCAAATTAAATAACAATTTACTTATTTAAATTCAATTATTAAATTTCCATTTCTTTAATTAAATTCTTAACTTAACCAATAAGTTTAAATTCCCAAAATATAGCTTATTTCCCTTTTATTTTACTTAAATAAAACTTCACTTTTAACAAAGATTCAAAATTTCCAATTTTAAGCTATATTTCAAAATTTACTTAAACATTCATTTATTTAACATTTTAACTTATTCAAAAATCATTTAAATTACATTTTTAAATCAAAATATTATATTTTCTTACTTCATAAAATTTCCTTTTTAAAACAAAACATAAATTCCAAAATTTACTTATAGTTCAAATTCTACTTTATCATTTACTTAATTCATTATTCAATTTATAGAAAATCACTAATATTTCTATAAAATCATTTTTACTTAAATTTATATCAAAATATCATAATATTTATAATTTTAAAATATTTTATAAGTTTTAGAAAAATATATAAACCACGGGTCTGTATATAATTTTCTAGCCTAGGTCAAGTGATACGGATGTCTATCATTTCAATCCGCAGTTTACAAAGAAAAACCGGGTTTTATCATTTCAAACCCGCAATCCCAAGTTATATAAAATAAATAAAAAGTCGCTTAGGCTTATCATTTCAGCCCATAATGATCTTTCCCTATTCTAAAGTCCGTTCGGGTATGTATCATTTCAACCCATAGTGATTTCTAATCTACAGGGAACTTGCAGTGTGATAAACTGATAAAATGAATAGAATAACATGATATAACAGTAACATAAGAGATAACAGGTGTATAAGCATGTGTGAACATCATATGACAATAATATAAATAGATATAGCATGATGATATACTTTACAGATTCAAATGGTGTCGGTTTATCAGTTATATAAGTACATATTATCTGGTGAGAATAACTCACCTTTTTGGTGCTGGAGACTGCAATACAAATGACACAACGGATTCCAGAAGGCACGATGACACAACAATAGGTTTATGTGGGAAGAGATCCAAGCTTATAACTTGTGTTACAACCCAAAACAAAACAAAATATAACACATGAATTTCTAATACAAAACAACATTAGAACAGATTGAAATAAAAGCAAAAATGAACAAGATGATTTTACCATGCCTCAATCACTTCAATGCTTAGCCTAAGGGACTCTTTAGCTTGGCCATAATGATGCTTTGGCTCAGGTATGGCATCATATAGGTCAGGTTTGGACTCGGAAAGGCATGGCTACAATGGAAATGAGAAAGGGTATGGTAAGTTATAAGGCAAAGAATGTTAAAGGTCAAGGCAAAGTGGTTTTGGTACAACATAGGCTCGACCTATGGTCATGTTTGGTTTCGGCCATCATTGCTACAGGTCTGGTCATGTAAGGTACAGGTCTGGAACTGATGTCAGAGGTGATGTGATGGCTGGAGGTGGTGGCTAAGGGGTGGCCAAAGTGATGTATGGAGGGTAGGTGAATATATGTGGCTTGGCTTGCATGTTTTGTGGAGTTTTGTGGTGATGGCTTCATCCAATGGTCACGGCCTGATCTGAAGGAGGGGATAGGTGATGGTTGCTGCTGTAGATGATGGTGGTGATGGTCAGAGGAGATGATGGTGTAGTGGCCTAGCAAAGCACAAGAGGAAACAAGGTGAAAATCAATGTAAAATAGGAAGAAAAAGTGAAAAAGAAGGAGCCATAACTTACCATTTTTTTTCTCAAGTTGAAATGTCGTGAGTTTAAGTGAAGATGGATATTTTCTCACGTGAATGAAGTGAAAAATGATCAGCTGAAAGAAAGAAAGGGGTCGGCCAAAAGAATTGAATGTAGGAGTTAAGAAAATGAAGAGACGGGAAAACAAAAGGACAAAAGCAACTAAAGAGACACAAACCTTTCAAATTTCTTTTATATATATTTGTAATTTATAAATACATATAAAAACTGAGAAATAAAAATAACAACTCAGAAATAAAATAAATATATAAAATAAATAATTAAATTTTTGAATAAATATAATTTAAATGAAGAAAATGGCTTAAAAATGCAAACTAGGCTTTAAAAATAAGAAATAACTTCAGTACACTTTGGAAAAATCTATTTTAATTTAAATACATGTAGAATGCATATAAATAAAGTAAAAACAGCAAATAAAAGTGAAGGCATAAAATAATTAAATAAATTTTAATTATATATAATTAAATTAAGAAAATAGTAAAGAAAATGGAAACTAGGTTTCATAAATTGAAATAAATTCAAGTAAACTTTAGAAAAATTATATTATCATTTTAAAAATATTAAAAGACATTAAATAACCTATTAACACATATTAAAACAAAATATGACAATAAAAATATAATTTATATGATTTAAAATAAATAATATTGCAAAATAAACAGTTTATACACAAAATTGAAAATTACATAACTTCTACAATTTAACTCCGTTTCCAACGAAACGAAAAGCTGTATTCAAGTTATTAAATCTATTTTCATAATAAAAGATAAAATTTATAATTTCAAACTATTTAAAATTTAAATTTAAAAGTCAAAGTTTGACTATTTGACCAAAATTCACATTTTCTGGAAATATTAAATTTAGTCATATTTGGAATTCAAATCCACATCAAAATCAAAGTTTATACTTAAAATAACAAAATTTATTTTTTTTCATAAATAAAGCTTTTGAATCTGGAAAAATCAATTTAAAAATATTTGAAAAATACAGGGTTGTTACACCTAGCATACAAAACTTCGGATCAATGGAATGCAGAAGATAAATACATATATATAAATAAATAAATAAAGTAGTTTGCTATGTACAACATAGAGCAGCAGTACACTCTTTCATATATGTATACCTCCACACTTGTCTCCATTTTCAATTATTCGAGCTAAGTAAACAACAGAATATCACTACCATTTCACAAACCAAAGAGAATCAAACAAACTCAACTAAAACAAAAGAAGATCAAATTGAATACAGCAGTTCCAAGAATCAATAAGAGAGCTTATTCTCTGTTTCTTTAAAAATTCTGGTGAGTAAACTATTCTTAGATCTAACCTCCCTTATATTATGTTTGAGTATAGTTGAATGGGAAAGTATTAGTTTTTATAAATATGTCTATGCCTGTATATACGTGTGTAAAAACCTGTATGAATTCTTTTGCTTCTGTTCTTTCTCTGGACAGGTTCAAACTTGAAAAAAAAATTCAAGTACTCTTAATTTAAACAATACTAGGTTGTGATGTTTGAATGAGATAGGTGTGTATTTGGGTATACTTACTTTTAAAAATAAGTTCATAAACAAAATAATAAGCAATGGCCCTGAAAGGAAGATATACAGTAAAAGGGAAATTTTTATAAGAAAATCAACTAGTTTAATTTGTGTTTGCACCTATACGAATGAATTCGTCATGAGAAAATGGGATTTTTAGTGGTTATAATGTGATTTTTAGATAAGGGATGGAAGTGGAAAGGGGAGTTGATCGGAATTGGGGTTTTTATCGATTGCTGGTGGTCGCGAGGCTCTGTAACCTCGGGTTTGTGGCAGAAGTAAGGTGGTGGGTCGGCGGCCATGGGAAAAATAATGGCCTGATTTTTCTGGTGCCATGGTGGCGGGCCGAGGGTAATACAGGGTTTAGAATTTCGTTTGGTCGAGTTGAGATTTTCGTTCGATTCCGGCAGCATGAAGGAATCGGAAGAACTGGGTGTAGGGGAGAAGGAAGATAGCAGATAGGTGTAGCTTCCAGCAAGGCGGCGAGATCTCCGATGGACAACAGCGGAGGAAAAAGGAAGATATCGGCGATGGTCTATTTTCTGGGAGGAATTAGATTTGCTCGATTCAATTTTTGGGTCGTTGGAAGGTTACTGGTTGGTCGAAGTGGTAGAGGAGGTCATTGGTGACTAGGTGTTGCAATCAGCGACGGTCGAAGTATCTCCGTTCGTATGTGCACGTGTACAGGTGAACATGTGCCTGGTATGGTCATTCATGATTGAGGAAGAAGACTGGTGCTCGGGTCGATCGCGTGATATTTGTGGGTTTGACTCGAAGCAAGAGTGGGTTGCGGGTTACTCGGGTGCGGGCTCGAGAAAAATTTGCCTAGGCTCGGGTTTTGTGATGATATTGAGTTTCGGTTAAGAAATAACAAGTTTTAAGACTTAAACTTAATCAAGTTTTAAACAACTATTTAACCACTTCTTTTAAAATAATTAATGTGTATTTATGTTGAAATTTATTAAAGGTTTAGAAGGAAAAGAATTATTTTGAGTTTTAAAGTATTTTAATATACATAACCTTTTTTTAAAAAAAAGTTTATTTAATATAAACTTAAAGGAAAATTTAGGAGTTGATTAAGGAGATAAATGTTTTGAAGATTAATTAATTTAAAAAGTTTAAAGTTAATTGGTTAATGATATTTAATTTCAAAGGCTACTAATGAGATTCTAAATGATGATAAAAGTAATTATTTAAGATAAATGATTTATCTTTAATTAATTAAAATTTTAAGTGATTAAAGATTTATTAATTAATTAAAGGTTAATCAATGATTTCTTAGTGGAAGTGTTTAAAGGTTCATCACTATGGGACATTAATTGAGGATAATTAAGGTGATGAATTAAAGGTTAAATAATTAAAGGGTAGTTAATTAATGAATATGATTAATTAAAGATTACTTGTTAAAATTAATTAATTAAAAGAGTAACTAATGAAAATGATTAAGGGATCATTATTTAATGAGAGTAATTTAAAGGTTAATTATTGTAAATGGTTGAAGGTTAATTAATTTGTAATTAATTAAAGGCTAATTACTTAATGTAATGAAAGATGATAATGATTAATTAATGGTTTATAATTAATTAAAGTAAGTAAGCAGGATTTAAAAAAAAATTGAAGTAATTTAATTTAATTTAATTTATTTAAATTAATTAGAAATGGTGTGATAAATTTATCTTGCTTATGGATGATTGAATGATAGTGAATGCCTTGGATTGTTGGTATCTCTGATATGTGATGCTATGTGATATGATATATTTGGATTGAACAGTGATAATATGGTTTGTCTATCGGTGATGAATGGCTATGGAAATATGTAATTCTGGATATAAATGGAATTGTTTAAAACTTAAGCAGTTGTTAAAAGATGATGTTGGATTCGAAGAGACCGGGGTCGGGTATCAGTAAATACCCGAAACCACTTCGATTCTTTATAAATTTGAGTTTAGAAGCAAACAGGCTGGAATGAAATAAGTTAAGTATCATGGATATTTAAACTGGATAACGATTCTTGGATATTATCTTGAGATAAATGATTGACTTAAATAAGATTAGAACTCGTAGAAAAGTACGAGTTACCCTAGTACTCACATATGTTATATAGCTTGGTATTTCATGTTATGGGTTTACTCACGCTGGTTTCCAGCCTGACCTGGGTGTTACTTTGATGTAATGCTCGGGTCAGACCGAGTATTACAGATTTCAGGGAAGGACGTTCTGGAGCTCAAGAGACGAGCTGGATGGCAGGAACGTAAGGAGTGTTTCCGTTGTGATATTATTTCTGTTTATTTGAGACATGCGATTTGTATATGTCCAGTGTTTGTGTATGAGTGTAACTCTGATGTAAAAATATAATTGACAGATACAGGTATTCTTTTGTAAACTGTTATTATTTGATATTATATTTTGATCTGCTACGATTTGTGAGAATCAGTGATGTGTTTCTGTTTCTTCTTCTTCTATCTCTTTCTTCTTTTCCTAACTATCTGGAATTTTCGCGATCGAAAATTTCAGGTCGTTACATTTGGTATCAGAGCGAAGGTTAAGCGAAAACCTTGGCTCTGATGGGTTTACTCATCAAGGATAGGGTCAGCGGTACCCTAGGATGAGTTGAGTATATATGTATATATATATATATGAGAGCATACTTGTTATTTTCCTATAAAATGGTTTTAAAACTGGATGATTTTATAAAAGCTTATATCATATTTATAAAGCAATAATTGGTTATTAAATAAGAAATTAAGTAACATATATATACATATCCAAATAAGGATTGGATAAAATGAACTATACAAATAAGATGAATTAAAATGGTTTCAAACCAGAAAATAAATGGTTATTGAGTTTAAATAGGATGATTGTTTTCCAATAAACACATAAATGTTTTAAGGAAGTAACCATTAGATGTGAATAACTTGTAAATTAGAAAGGATGTAAATTGAAAAGTTTTGGAATTGTTTCAAATGTTAATAGAAATAATAAAGAGTATTATTCAGAATATTTTGAATGTGATCATATTTTAAAATAAGAGTTGTTTGAAAGCATCAAAGGAAACTGTTTGAACTAAAACCAAAAGTGGTTTAAAATTTAAGGATAACTTGGTGTGTAAAGGAAATAATATCTATATATGAGGAATATACATAATATCAAAGATGGTTTGAAGTAAACTCTAAATGTTGAGTTTGAAATTTGAAATGAGATGTGATATCTAAGGTGATAAGTTTTTGAACTTATAAGATTATTAATGTGAAGTTTAAAATTTGAAATGGGAATTCAAATTGGGTAAGGTTGGCTGGATTAAGTAAATTGAAATTAACTTTGGGAAAGTTAAATAAGTTAACAAGCAACCTGAATTGGAAATTTCAAGATGAAATTGAGGTTTAACTTGGGGAGTTAAATGGTTAATTTGAATTGGGAGTTTGTATGATCTCAAAATGGGTTTGAGATCTGGAAATTGGAAATGGGTGGATGTTTTAAAATAAATTGGATGATATCATCCTATTGTTATTAATAATCTTTAAATTGTGAATTGGGTTTGTTTAAATGAATGAGGAATGAAGTGTGGTAATATATCCATTATTGAGATAAAAGGGAAATTAAACCTTAATTTGAAATTAAGGGTATGGAATTACTTTGAACTGGAAATTTGAATAATTGAATTTGTGAATTAAAATTTGTTTAAGAAATGGGTTTCAGAACTGGAAGATAAAATTGGGTAATGAATTTTTAAGATAAAATTGTTTTGAACTCTTATTTGAACTTTGAAATAAGTTAAGTAAAGATAATTTAAAATGGAATTTTGAGAATTGGACTTAGAATTAAATTGTTTAAAGATTTGGATTATTGATTTAAAAATAAAGGTTAATTTGATTTAAGGGGTTAAATCAACATTGAAAATTTAACTCGAATTTATATAATTCGAGATGGTTTAAAGTTGAGATTCAGATTTTATTAGTTCAAATTGAATTTAGTTTGAATTAATTAGAATTGAAGATGGATAAGTATAAAATTCAAATGGGAAATTTGAATTGGATTAATTTGAAATAAAATTGAAGATTAAATGAGTTCAAATTCAAATGGGAATTGGGATTAATTCATATAGAAATTGAAATGATTTGAAATTGAAGTGGATTCAATTTGAAATTAGTCTAAATTAATTTGATTAATTTGAAATTGTAATTGAAGTGAATATGTTTAAAATCAAATGGAATTTGATTTGAATTTGGAAAGAAATTGAGGTTAATTCAACTTGAATTGGGAATAAATCAGGTTCAAGGGAAATTGAAGTTATCCAAATTAGAAGTGAGTCAATTTAAATGGAAGTGGAAATTTAAATTGAATTGATAGGGAATTGAACAGTTTGACTCTGGACTATTTTCAAAATAAATTGTTTTAATATAAATCTTTTTTTCCAAACTATGTACTATACAACTTTTCTTTTTAAACCTAAAACTATCTTAAGCTTGTTTTACAATTACTTTTGGAACTATTTAACAATTTTACAACTGATTTATAAACTAATTACTGGTTTTCAATTGTTTTATAAATAATTACTATTTTTCAACTATTTACAATTTCTTAACTATTTACAGCTTTTTACAGTTAATAATTATTTTTCAACTACTTATCTATTTTTAAATTTTTCAAGCTATTTTCTAAATATAAACTGGTCGGAGTTCAAACTGTTATTGATTAAATACCCAATTGAGATAAGAATTGAAGTGATAATCCAAATGAGGATTAAGGAAAATGTGAGTAAGTGAATAAAATCAAAGTGAGGATGAATAGAAAGGGAATTGATTTAATTGATAGTCAATGAAGATAAATACGTAGGATGTACGTATATTATTCTATTCGCATAGTGATTTGATCCAAATTCGAGCACAGAATTTTGAGATAGTATTATCAATCCGAGTTGGGATTTTTCGCTCGATTTTCGACGGCGAACCTGGATATGGATTTTTGATTGGTTCTGGATATTCTCTATCATAGTTGTGACTATGCAAGGAGAATGATGGTTTCTGATCAAGAAACCAAATCTGAGTCCGCACTTGGAAGTCGGGTGGACAATAATAGTTTGGAAGTGAAATTGTGTGATCTAGTGAGCGATCAGATTGATATTGCGTACGGATGATATGTGGACATCGTACGAGTTTGAATGAAATTGATATTGTAAGTTGTGGATAAGAATTGTAAAGTGGTTTTGAAATGAAAAGTGTATTTTGTGAGATATATGAGGAAATAAAGTGGAAATTTAATATTTCTATGATTAAAATTTACTTTATGGAATTAAGTAATATGGTAAATGACTTTTTAAAAAGAATAATCAAATTTGAATATTTGATTTGGAATAAACAAGGTTATATATTTTTGTTATATATGGTAAACTCCCCTTGTTGAATCTATTGATAGAAGAAAAGGGTTTTGAAAGTATTTGAAGTATAAAAGTGAATTTATACAAGTATGAAGTGATTCAAAAAAATTTCCCAAGGTTATTATATATATATATATATATGTATATATAAAGGATTTTGTGAAAATGATTTTGGGAAAAAGGTTTTGGGAACCAATGGATTTCTAAAAAGGCTTTTAATTTTTGTGGAAAATCAAATTTGGAACTTGGAAAGCCTAGTTTGTGAATTATCGATTTTGGGATAATCGATTTTGAGAAAGGAGATTTATATGAAATTCATACTAGGTGTATGATTTGGAAAATACTATATATGTATAGTATAAAGTGTTTTGAAGTGGCTCTGGGAAAAAAGGCGCTCCCTTGAATGAACTTCTCAGGAGTGCCACAGGGTGGTACTGCCTTGAGCCTCAAAGAGGGGGAGGCTCTAAAGATGATCCTGTGAGGAGTCCGGACAAACTAGTTCCTGAGGATTGTTGGGTAGCGAAAGTCGAGGGCGCTGATGCCTACAGGGGCATTTGGGTTATGCTGTGACGACAGTGTAACTCGATGCACTGCGATCTACTGTGTGGACCATAGCGAAAATCGTGTGGAGGATGAGTGCCAACAGTCTACACTTGATTTTGCCGGGAAGGCAACGTAACATCGGTAGACTGCGATCTATGGTCGAGTGGAGGAGTTTCATTCTTTTGGCAGCGAAATTCGAGGGCGTTGATGCCTACGGTTATATGGGTTTTTGCTGTGATAGCAACGTAAAGCCCGGGTATAACTGCGATCTGTAGCGGGTTCCATGGTGAAATCGAGGGGCACGGAGGCCTACAGTTATCTATGGATTTTGCCGGGATGGCAACGTAACCATCGGGTTAACTGCGACCATGGATGGGGGTGATGATTTCCAGAGCATTCTCACCAAAGATATTTCCTCTATTTTCAAAAACTGTTTTCGATATTTTCGATAAAATTATTTTTCAAGTATTTTCACTAGATGTTGAAATGGGTCTGCTAAGTACTTACAGATTTTCAGTCCTACGTCTGATCAACGTATGACCGAATTTCTATACGAACAAGGATGGACTTGTTGAGACATCAAGTTATAAAAAGTATTTTTGCATAAAACTATTTTCGTAATATTATGTAGATTTTGAAGTGTTTTAAAATTTTAATATAAAAGGGGTAAAAGAGTTAAAAATGTTTTAGGAATAATTTAACTAAAATACACAGTAAATTAAAATTATTGCTTCGTTCCTTTTCGAGGGCGAAAAGTTCTAAAGGGGGAAGGAATGTGACGACTCAGATTTTTAACCCCGGTTAATTGGGTAAATAACTGATTTGAAGTTATCGGAATATTAATTTTATAAGTCGAAAGAATAAGATTCTGACAATTAAAATATCTGACATATTTAAATTGAATTAAAAACTATATTAGAGATTTCATTTTTAAAAAAAATCTCTAAGTATGATAAATCCTTTAGAAAAGATAATAAACTTTTTGTATAAATAAAATCCACCATTTAAATTGAGATAAAATATCCATAAAAATATAGATACAAGTTTTATGTTGGATGATATATATAGTAGAAGGTAAAACATGTGAGCAAATACATAGGTTATGCATATAAGATCTTTATATATGTAAGTGCAGGGTAAAAGCTTCATGATGGAGGATATAATAAATATCTATGTATACATAAGCTTGATGATAATTAAAAATTATACTAGTAAATAAGTAGATATATGTGCCTATATGAAGGAATGCGTGTAGAAAGTATGTTAACAGGTTATAAAAAATATATGAGATATCAATTCACATCAAATGCTTGTAAACAAAAGAGGAGACAAGCTTTTAGGCCTAGCATACAAAACTTCGGATCAAAGGAATGCAGAAGATAAATACATATATATAAATAAATAAATAAATAAATAAATAGTAGCTTGTTGTGTACAACATAGAGCAGCAGTACACTCTTTCATATATGTATACCTCCACACTTGTCTCCATTTTCAATTATTCGAGCTAAGTAAACAACAGAATACCACTACCATTTCATAAACCAAAGAGAATCAAACAAACTCAACTAAAACAAAAGAAGATCAAATTGAATACAGCAGTTCCAGTAATCAAGAACAGAGCTTGTTCTCTGTTTCTAACCTCCCTTATATTATGTTTGAGTATAGTTGAAAGGGAAAGTATTAGTTTTTATAAATATGTCTATGCCTGTATATATGTGTGTAAAAACCTATATGAATTCTTTTGCTTCTGTTCTTTCTCTGGACAGGTTCAAACTTGAAAAAAAAATTCAAGTACTCTTAATTTAAACAATATTAGGTTGTGATGTTTGAATGAGATAGGTGTGTATTTGGGTATATTTACTTTTAAAAATAAGTTCATAAACAAAATAATAAGCAATGGCCCTGAAAGGAAGATATACAGTAAAAGGGAAATTTTTATACGAAAATCAACTACTTTAATTTGTGTTTGCACCTATACGAATGAATTCGTTATGAGAAAATGGGATTTTTAGTGGTTATAATGTGATTTTTAGATAAGGGATGGAAGTGGAAAGGGGAGTTGATCGGAATTGGGGTTTTTATCGATTGTTGGTGGTCACGAGGCTCTGTAACCTCGGGTTTGTGGCAGAAGTAAGGTGGTGGGTCGGCGGCCATGGGAAAAATAATGGCCTGATTTTTCTGGTGCCATGGTGGCGGGCCTAGGGTAATATAGGGTTTAGAGTTTCGTTTGGTCGAGTTGATATTTTCGTTCGATTCCGGCAGCATGAAGGAATCGGAAGAACTGGGTGTAGGGGAGAAGGAAGATAGCAGATAGGTGTAGCTTCCAGCAAGGCGGCGAGATCTCTGATGGACGACAGCGGAGGAAAAAGGAAGATATCGGAAATGGTCTATTTTCTGGGAGGAATTAGATTTGCTCGATTTAATATTTGGGTCGTTGGAAGGTTACTGGTTGGTCGAAGTGGTAGAGGAGGTCATTGGTGACTGGGTGCTGCAATCGGCGACGGTCGGAGTATCTCCGTTCGTATGTGCACGTGTACAGGTGAACATGTGCCAGGTATGGTCATTCGTGATTGAGGAAGAAGACTGGTGCTCGGGTCGATCGCGTGATATTTGTGGGTTTGACTCGAAGCAAGAGTGGGTTGTGGGTTACTTGGGTGCGGGCTCGAGAAAAATTTGACTGGGCTCGGGTTTTGTGATGATATTGAGTTTCGGTTAAGAAATAACAAGTTTTAAGATTTAAACTTAATCAAGTTTTAAACAACTATTTAACCACTTCTTTTAAAATAATTAATGTGTATTTATGTTGAAATTTATTAAAGGTTTAGAAGGAAAAGAATTATTTTGAGTTTTAAAGTATTTTAATATACATAACCTTTTTTTTTTTAAGTTTATTTAATATAAACTTAAAGGAAAATTTAGGAGTTGATTAAGGAGATAAATGTTTTGAAGATTAATTAATTTAAAAAGTTTAAAGTTAATTGGTTAATGATATTTAATTTCAAAGGCTACTAATGAGATTCTAAATGATGATAAAAGTAATTATTTAAGATAAATGATTTATCTTTAATTAATTAAAATTTTAAGTGATTAAAGATTTATTAATTAATTAAAGGTTAATCAATGATTTCTTGGTGGAAGTGTTTAAAGGTTCATCACTATGGGACATTAATTGAGGATAATTAAGGTGATGAATTAAAGGTTAAATAATTAAAGGGTAGTTAATTAATGAATATGATTAATTAAAGATTACTTGTTAAAATTAATTAATTAAAAGAGTAACTAATGAAAATGATTAAGGGATCATTATTTAATGAGAGTAATTTAAAAGTTAATTATTGTAAATGGTTGAAGGTTAATTAATTTGTAATTAATTAAAGGCTAATTACTTAATGTAATGAAAGATGATAATGATTAATTAATGGTTTATAATTAATTAATGTAAGTAAGCAGGATTTTAAAAAAATTGAAGTAATTTAATTTAATTTAATTTATTTAAATTAATTAGAAATGGTGTGATAAATTTATCTTGCTTAAGGATGATTGAATGATAGTGAATGCCTTGGATTGTTGATATCTCTGATATGTGATGCTATGTGATATGATATATTTGGATTGAACAGTGATAATATGGTTTGTCTATTGGTGATGAATGGCTATGGAAATATGTAATTCTAGATATAAATGGAATTGTTTAAAACTTAAGCAGTTGTTAAAAGATGATGTTGGATTCAAAGAGACCGGGGTCGGGTATCGTAAATACCCGAAACCACTTCGATTCTTTATAAATTTGAGTTTAGAAGCAAACAGGCTGGAATGAAATAAGTTAAGTATCATGGATATTTAAACTGGATAACGATTCTTGGATATTATTTTAAGATAAATGATTGACTTAAATAAGATTAGAACTCGTAGAAAAGTACGAGTTACCCTAGTACTCACATATGTTATATAGCTTGGTATTTCATGTTATGGGTTTACTCATGCTGGTTTCCAGCCTGACCTGGGTGTTACTTTGATGTAATGCTTGGGTCAGACTGAGTATTACAGATTTTCAGGTAAGGACGTTCTGGAGCTCAGGAGACGAGCTGGATGGCAGGAACATAAGGAGTGTTTCCGCTGTGATATTATTTCTGTTTATTTGAGACATGCGATTTGTATATGTCCAGTGTTTGTGTATGAGTGTAACTCTGATGTAAAAATATAATTGACAGATACAGGTATTCTTTTGTAAACTGTTATTATTTGATATTATATTTTGATCCGCTGCGATTTGTGAGAATCGGTGTTGTGTTTCTGTTTCTTCTTCTTCTATCTCTTTCTTCTTTTCCTAACTATCTGGAATTTTTGCGATCAAAAATTTCGGGTCGTTACAGTAACTCAACTCTATATGCGAGTTTCCCGATCCCCTCAACAATCGGAAAAGGTCCAATAAATCTCGGTGATAACTTCCCCGATTTTCCAAATCTAATCACATCCTTCATCGGTGATACTTCGACGAAAACCTGGTCTCCAACTGAGAACTCTAGATCTTTCCGTCTCTTATCTACATAAGACCGAGCGTCCTTCATTCTAGCTCGAATGACCTCAATATTTTCTGCATCTTCTCTGACTTAATCTAGACCAAGAACTAACCTATCCTCGATCTCTATCCAACATACGGGAGATTTGTATGGCCTTCCATACAAAGCTTTGAATGGTGCCATCCAAATACTTGTCTGATAACTATTGTTATATGAAAACTCGACTAAATGCAGATGGTCTTTGCATGATCCCCCGAAATCTAATGCACAAGCTCTTAACAAATCTTCCAAGATTTTGTTAACTCTCTCCATTTGCCCATCTGTCTACGGATGGTAAGCAGTACTCATCTTGAGGTTAGCTCCCATAACATCCTACAAACACTTCCAGAACTCACTAGTGAACAAAGGATCTCTATCACTAACTATGCTACTAGGAATTCCACGTAGTCTAACCACATTCTTCATAAACAACTTTGTCAAAACAGGCGCTGTTCTGGTTGACCTAACTGGAATGAAATCGACACTCTTGGTCGATCTGCCCACTATGACCCATATACTATCATTTCCCCTGTTCGATCTTGGCAACCCATCAATAAAATCCATGTAGACAAAATCCCACTTCCATACTGGAATATCTAATGGCTGAAGCAACCCACTTAGTTTCTGGTCATCCTTTTCCTACTGGAAAATCATGCACTCCTTCACGCACAACCCAATATCCCACTTCATACCTTCCAAGAAGAAATTCCTCTTCATCTTGGGTGAATAGAGAAGTTTGAACGACGGCATTCCTCTGAGACTTCTTTCCTTATGTTTCCTACACTCTCAACACATAAGCTCCCTTTCTTTCTCAACCACCCATTCTGGTCAAGACTGAAATCTTTCAAGTCACCGCTCTCGGTTATATCTCTTAGCTTCCTGATCCGTTCAGCTAATACCAGATCCTCTTCCTGCTTAAAAGCAATCCTTTCGATCATCACTAGTTGAACTTCCAAACAAGATAATACAACAGTATCTCCACTAGACCCAGCCTCGAATCTCCACTGCACTCTGCAATCTGCTAATGCTTCCAAATCTTTCCACTCAGCAATCATTGCTAATACTGCATTCTGATGTTTCCTGCTAAGTGCATCTGCAACCTTGCTGCCTTTTCCTGGTGTGTACTCAATCCCAAAATCGTAAGCAGTGATAAACTCAAACCACCTCTGCTATCCAATGTTCAACTCCTTCTTAGAGAACAAATACTTCAGCGACTTATGATCTATGTAAACTCAAACCTTTCTCCCAAAAGGTAATGTCTCGACACCTTCAAAGCAAAAATAACTGCAGCCAACTCTAAATCATGCGTCGGATATCTAACCTCATGTGGCCTAAGCTGTCTAAAAGCATAGGCAATCACTTTACCTCTCTGCATCAGCATAACTCCTAATCATGCTCCATACGCATCGGTATAAACCACCAGATCCCGATTCCCTTCTGGAACAACCAACACAGGTGCATAGGTCAATAAGTGTTTCAAACTTTGGAATGCTTCCTCACACTTATCGGTCCACGCAAAGTTTACATCCTTTCTTGTCAGCTTGGTCATCGGTGCCGCTATTCGCAAAAATCCTTAATGAACCTCCGATAATAACCAGTCAACCCAAGGAAACTCTTTATCTCTGTCACTATCTCGGGTCTCTTCCAACTATTCACTGCTTCAATCTTAGTCAGATCTATTGACAACCCTTCTTCTAAGACTACGTAACTAAGAAACTTCACTTCTTTCTTCCAGAAATGACATTTCGAGAACTTCGCCTTCAACTTATGTTGCCTCAACGTCTCAAGCAACACTCTAAGATGAACTTAATGCTCCCTTACATCCTTAGAGTATATCAAGATATCATCTATGAAAACATATATGAACCTATCCAAGTCCTCTCAGAAAACCTGGTTCATCAAATCCACAAAGAAAGATGACGCATTAGTAAGTCTGAATGGCATAACTAACATTCGTATGACCCATATCTGGGCCTAAATGCCATCAAAGTTATACTATCCTCTACTACTCTAAGCTGATGGAAAACTGTCGCCAAATCCAACTACAAGAATACCTTGGCTCCACTCAACTGGTCGAACAAATCGTCAATCCTCGGAAATGGATATCGATTCTTTATCGTCCTCTCATTCAACTTATGATAGTTGATACATGGCCTTAACGATCCATCCGGCTTCTCAGCAAACACTGAGGTTGCTCCCTAAGGCGAACTACTCGGCCTGATAAAATTCTTGCCTTCTAGATCCACCAACTGCACCTTCAGCTCCCTCATCTTTGTAGGGGTCATCCTGCTTGGCGGTCGACTCACTGGTTCTGCTCCCGGAACCAAATCTACCCGAAACTCAACGGCTCGTTTCGGCGGCAATCCAACTATAGGCTAAAACCATCTACGAATTCTCTAATTATGAAAACTCGACCCAACTCATCTTCTGATTCCATAGCACCCAACAAAGCATACATCTCACCGCAAGAACCTTCTACGGCATAAACTATCTGATCACTACAATTAGGGTGTCTAAGAGATATTTTTCTATCCTGGCAAAATATCCTAGCATCGTACTCACTTAACCAATCCATCCCAAGAATAATCCAGAACCCCACAAAATAAAACACATGCAAACTGCAAACAAAAGTATGACCTAACTGGTCAAACTCTAATTGGTCACATCTCAGCCCTAGAGTTGCATACCCTCCTACTGGGTTCGCACCCATAAGGAAGTTACTAAGTAAGTGGGCTCTAGGTTAAGCTTATCTATCAAACATCTAGATATAAAAGAATGCGACGCACCAGTATCAAATAGAACGCTATCAGACATACCAAGAATATGAAGAGTACCTCCCAAAATTGCTTTTCCTTTTTCCTGAGCTGTTGGCTTAGAAGCAGTAGGTTCCAATGCATACACCTTGCCCTTTCCATCCTTTGCGGGCTCCTTGCATTGGCTCTTATAATGGCCAATCTGCTCATAGTTGAAGCACCGAATACTCTTCTTCCAGCAACCTTCTTAGCCTTCCCAGCACGACACTCATTAGCAAAGTGCCCCTTCTTGTCACACTTGAAATAGACAATCTCAGACTTCCCCTTCTTAGCTGCTACACCCTTCTAAGCCCCTTTCTTAGGAAAGAACTTCCTCTTTTAATTTTGCCTGACCTGGACTTCTATAGCCTTACTCTTCTCTAGAGAATCAAGAATCTCCTTGTGCCTTAAGGCCATCTCCACAACAAAATCAGAAAGATCTCTAATATGAGGTAATGTGGCCCTAGCTAGCTCAGACTTCAACCCCCTGATAAACTTCTCGTTCCTCTTCATGACTGTATCTACTGAAGCATACCCATATCGGGCTAACTCCTTGAACTTTCTAGCATACTCCAGAAATGACATCTCCCCTTACTCAAACCAAGCAAACTTCTTGATCAGAGTTGACTGTGCCATTGCAGACATAAACCTCTCCAAGAACCTTCCTTTGAAATCTGCCCATGACAAAGTTTCCTCGTCCACACCAGCTACCACACTGTTCCACCAAAACAATGTGGCTCCCAGAAGATGTCTGGATGCCAACCTCCTCTTCTGCTCTTCATTGAGCCCCAAATCTTCAGAAGTCCTTTTGTAGTGCAACAGCCAATTTTCCACTTCTATTGCATGCTCCTTCCCCAAAAAAGGCTTCCCTCCAAGCTTAGCTTAATCTCCGCTCAGCTTAGCATAATGATTAACTACTGGAACCTCCAGAACTCCTGCCCCTACAGCATCTCCTCCTACTGTTTCAGCTGTAACTCCAGCTTGCATCATATTTACAAAAAACTAATACATAGCCCCATGTCCATTTGCGGGACTCCAACACCTACATTCTCTACTTGTGCCTGACCTTGGGCCCTCCTTGTACTAAGTCTGGAATTTTCTTCAGTGCTCTCCTCTCTTTGGTTAACTCTTCCTCTTCTACCTTCCATATTTGTATTCAAACCTTATGAGATAAAGAAAAATAACCTAACAAGGATAGGAGACTAGAGATAAAGCGTATACTTATATATAGCAAATACAAGTACGTTACTATAGCATTATCCCATACCCCAATATTACTCTAATTCCTTTGGATTATGTTTTAAAACCCATTTTTAGTTTAAATTTTTTCATAAACCATGCTCTGATACCAAGTTGTAACATCCTGTATCTGGAGGCCAAAAGCTAAGTGCTACAGATGTTGTAGTCATCCATAGTATTAACTTCCGGTGACAAAATATGGTAATGATAATGGTATCAAAATCACTCGAATATAAATAAAATCAAAGATTTAAAAAAAATAACATTTTACTAATTACATTTCAAAACAAATTCATATCCAAATTACATAATCCCATATCGTTTCCTAGGTAAAGATTAACTATAATCATTACAAAAATACGCCAAGAGCAACATATGACGATGTCCCCTTAGTTGATCAAAGTAATATAGTCATATTTGACTTAACATACACAGCAGAATCAAAACAAAATGAAACTGCAAATCCTAATTAGCTATCCGTCAACCACCTGCTCATCTCCGGAAGCTTTATTCGTCAAAAGACTAAAACCTGAAAACCTTAACCCTCAGCCTACTCAAACCAATTTTGAGTACCCGAGAGTTTAAGGGGAAACAAAAACTTCGAGTCAGACAAAAATCCTGGTGTGAATAATTTTGTTACATCTTGGTTTACTGATATTAATTGAGACCACGTAGTTTAGCCGAACGGGTTTCCCTCACTAATATCCTCTTTAAAATATATATTTTGCAAATTTTTTTCTGCAACCAAACTAGTTAATCAAACTGATTATATCAAAATAGTAATATCCTTTATGTTATAAATGGACTATTTGTCCGTAAAAAAATAATATGTGAACTATCAGCCCACAATATAATAGCAAGGTCCGTTATGCTACAAATGGACTATCTATCCATACAACTGGGCTGACCGCCCGCAAAATAGACTGACTGTCTGAAATCTTGGCTAACTACCTGCAAAATGTACTAACTGTCCTAATTATTTTCTTAGGGTTAACTACCCTTTAAATTTTCCTTGAAAACCTTATCAAAATGAATTAGTCCTTCAAATTATATATATATAAGAAAATATATCTTTAGCTTTACTCTAAGCCATTTTGCCATGTTATATACATACACACACTTTACTCAAAATAATGTTGATGAGATTTAATACGGATTAACTATCCTTCCAAAACAAGTCAAAACCCATTTTAACTTGAAAATATTTAGGCTATATTGCCTATTCAATACATTCGAAACCTTTGTTTAAAACCTTTAAACAACCTTTTCGAAACCCTTGAAAGTAACCCCTTTGAAACCATTGAAAGACCCTTTCGAAACCATTAAGTATAGCCTTTTGTAAACATTGGAAAAACCTTTCCATTTTATCTCCAAAAGCTTCAAAATTTCAGACATCCTCCTTTAAAACCTTTTAAATATTGCCTTTCGAAAACATAGGAAATCCTTTCCTTTCAACCCTCTCGATGCCCTAGGGCACCGCCCCTTTCAAAACCATTCATTAAAATTTTCGAAACAGTCAAAACTTAATCCTTTCGAAAGCACTTTGGGTTCAATTTAAAATATGTGGAAACCTTTTGAAACCATTCAAAAATTTACCCCTTTGAAACCTTTGAAAAACGTCTAGTTCAAAACCATTTGGATTCTGCCTTCAAGTAGAGAAAAGGATCAGAAACCTATTAAAGTCGAAAGCATCTGTTTCAAAACCATTTATAACCATCTCTTTGGAAATCAATTTGGGTTTTACTTTACTTATAGAAAAAGGGTCTTAAAACATTTAAGTTGAAAGCGCCTGCTTCGAAACCATTCCCTAAGTAATGAAGTGATGGTGTCGAAACCATCCTTTGAAAGCATTGGAGAGGTCGCCAAGTTTTTAGAAAACAAAACAATCCTTTCGAAACCATCTGGGTCGAAAGGTTAAAAGGAGGCAACAAAAGGTTTCAACTTAGTTGAAAGTAATTATTTAAAAACAGAGGCGCAGTCCAACCGAAAGCATTTCTTTTAAATCATTTGACTTGGTTGAAAGCTACTTTGTCAAAAGCCATTTAGTCGAAAGCAAGTAGGCATATTTCTTTAAAAATAAAGGACCGCCTCAACCTCTTCGAAACTCCTGGTTTCGACTCCCTACCTTCCGCCTACATCTAATTCACTATGTACCAGTAAGCTAATACCATGTGCTTTGGTTTCGACAGTGTCGAAAGCGAAGATGAGGAGGTGAAACCTGGTGCCGACAGTATTGAAACAGTGAATAACATGTAGCAAATAGTTCTTTTCACCTAACTTGCCTTATGTGTCTAATTGTGATTGGTTACCTCTTTCTTTATAAATAAAAAGTACTGCATTTTTTCAAAAATGTTGCCGACTTTTCAAATTTAACAATTTAATTTATTTTATAGAAAGCACTTTGTAACGATCCCGAATTTTAATCAATTTTAAATTGATAATTAAATTTATTTTGATTTAAAATTGTGAAATTAAGTGATAAATTGATTTGAGTTTATCCAAATCCAAATAAAACAAAGATCTGCATAGTCAAATGGAAATAGAAAAAATGATATGCATAAGCTTTTAGAATACAAAGTAATATAAACAATTTACATTCAACTATATAAAAGACAAGTATGAACAAAATAAAGAAATAAAAATACATTCAAGTGTTCAAGACAGCAAATATATGTATATTCATGTACAATTCAATTAGAAGTATGAAGACAAAGTTAAAAAGAAAGAAAACATATTTAAGTATGAAACAAGGCAATATAAAACAAGACAAAAGAAATTTATACAAGTATCTTTAGTACCCTTAAATTAGAAACAAAACTGCATATGCATTTGAAATAACATCTTATCAGCCGAGTAAAATAATGCGAGGCTAGAACAAGAACAAAGCAAACAAAGATAAGAAAATGCCTTTAGTCAAACAAGCAAGACATCAGCCACCATACCATATCAATGCAGCAATTAATGCAAGCATGGTATAAGAAACATAACATGTGTATATGCAGGATGTACTAAACAGATTTAAAAAGCTAGAAATGATATTTGTAAATATAAAAGGACCAAGGCATTAAATGCCATATCTCTAGCAAAATCGAAATCACCTCAGCCACCTTGCTAAAGAAAAAAATCTCTGATAAATTTTGTACTAGAGTATACAACCTGTATAATATTTTCCCTACATATATTTTCTTGTTCCTGTTCGTTTTCAAAATCTAGCTTTCCAGAAAAAAATAAAATAAACAAAGACAAGTATTTTTTCACTAAGGCTAAAACTCAACTGCTACCACTTAATCTTCTCAACCAAGCTAGTAAGAAGATCAAAGGGAGGGTCAAGCTGACAATTTTTCAAAACTAAGTGTTCTCTGTTCTAAAGCTTGTTTCAGGTGAGTAACATTTAATTTCAAAAGCTTAAGTATGAATATGAATATATAGGTGTGCATGCTGTTGAACTTGTTCTCTGTTCTTTATATTCAAGTCCAGTTTTTGATTTAAATTCTCCATCTCTCGATCTAGTCATTGTTAGGATTCAAGTTACAAATAAAACTTGTTTGTTTGATCATGGGTTGGAGTTTAAAATTATATTTAAGTTAAAAATAAATTCAAACATGCTCTGGGAAGTAAATAGAACAGTAAAGCTTGAGTTTTGTAAAAACTCAAACTTTATAATTTCTTAGTTCAGGTATATAAACTAAAACCTTGTACTAAATCATGAATTTTAAAGTTAAAATCACATTTTTTAGTAATGGATTTAAGGAGCAGTTTAAGGTTGATCATATTGGGTTTTTGGGGTTTCCCTGATGATCTACTCGATCGGGATACTCGTGGTTCTTTCTGGAGATGCGATAATGATCGGAGAATTAAGAAAAAATACCAGAACTATGATCAAGTGAGGGTGGCGTTGGGGTTTGATCTGGGAAGTTGGTAACCCTAGTTTTTCTGTTGATTTGAAATTTGATCGTCGCGACTTCTAGAGATGATCGAGTTCGACGAGGTTTAGAGTGACGGAAGCTGAGTGGTAGTCGAACGCGTGGCCGGAGTAGTTAGTGTTCTGGTGGTCGAAGCAGGGAGCATAAGGAGATGACAGGTTGATGGTGGTTCTAGCTCATGTTTCCAGGTTGCGGTTTCAAACTCGATTTTGGTTTCGTGGTGACGACGTGGTTCTGGTGGTCGGGGAAGGGTTTGTGGATGGTGGTCGACTTGTTCGACGTGGCGATGTTGACCGGAGGCGAACGGCAGTGTTGTGCACGTGCACGAATGGGGATGTGTATTTGTGTTCTAGAATGGTAGGGGAAGAAGGTGATGTGCTCGAAGTTGTCTTCGAGGAATTAGGGTGTTGGCTCGTGATTGGGATCGGGGAAGTTTGTGTATACACCGGGTCTAAACTGTTTCCAGGTTTGAATTTAAACCTGTTCTGTCTTTAGAAAAAAATATTAATTTTAAATTATAAAGCAAAGTTTAAAATAAGTTTATAAACCAAAATTTGAATACGAATTCAAGTTAGTTGAATCTTAGTTTGTGAATAAATAAAGTTGTTTAAAATTTAAACTTAACTGAAAAGGAAAAAAAAAGGGGAAGTGCATGCGAGAGGAAGAGAGATGACTCGGGAAAGGATGGAGGCAAACTCGAGTAACACTCGAGTGATACCTGGGTAGATCTCGGGTGTTGTGAATGGGGTTTAAGTCAACAAATTTTTGAGTTAATAAAGTTAAACAAGTTTAAATATCTTGAATCTGAAGGGAATCTGATTTCAAAGTCTTTTAAATTTCTTTCATTTCAGAAGTATTAGTTTAACTCGTAAAGATGTTAAATATTAATTATTAATTAAGGAGAAATTACTTAGTTATTGCAAACCAATTAAAAATAATTAATTGAGGATTAATTATTAACTAAGGGTTAATTAATGATTAATTAAAGAATAGTGTGTTAAATGTTTTGTAATTAATTGATTATTAATTTACCATGACCAGTAAAATTTTCATAGAACTTAATCTGATTTAAACCCATCAGATAATTAAATTGACCCTATCTATGGATGTTTGGTTCTATTGGATGACTTGATTGTTTGATATCCCTGATATGTGATGCTTAGTGATACATCCTGATTTGTGTTGTGATCTGTAATTTATTTATTTGTGATATATATATCTGTGATTTATGTTTCTGTGATATATTACTATGTGAATATGAAACCCTTGGCCCGTAAAACGGCACTTGAATTTCGATGCGACAAGGAGTCGGATTCCAGTTGGTTATCCGAAACCCACATCGAATTGTAATGATGAATCCTTATGACTGATAAATTTACTTTATCTATGAATTTGTGAATAAAGATAAGCGTTATAGTTCATACCGCTTATCGATATTGATATATCTGTGATGATTGATGTTGTGCACTATTGTGTGAAACCCCTAGACTACACTATACACACACAAATATGGATTTCACGTGGAAATCGGTTAAGTCACAAATGATGTAAATTTAATGTTTTTGAAATTGAAATTTTAATTTCAATTGATTTTGAAATTAGAAATTTGGGTTTAAAGTGAAAAGCTTTTGAAATGGAATTTCAAAGATAAAAGTTATTTCGAATAACTTAATCGAGTTTTGAAAATTTAAATAATTTGATTTAAATTTGAATTCAAGTTGAAATTGAATTCTATGATTTGAAACTAGGGATTAAAGAAGCTGTACAAGTTATATATGGGTTAAACCATTTTAAAGGTATTGATTTGGGAATTTGAATTTAATTCAAGGGTTTTAACTCGTGTAAATATATAACTGGATTTTTCTGAAATGAAACTATTTGTTTTTCAAATAGTAAAAGCTTTCACATAAGTAATGAACTTCCAATTTGTGTTGAAAGAATTTCAAGTTTGAAATGGAATTGAAATGTTTTGAAAACTATGAAATGAGTCTTTATTTCAAAGACCGGATGAGTTAATCTAACTTGAAATAGAATTGTTTTGGAAGACTATGAATGAATCTTTGGAAACGAGTTTTGAAAGCTATAAGTGAAATCTTGATTTAAAGATTTAACGAGTAAATCTATTAAAATGGAAATTGTTTTGAAATCCATAAATGAATCTTTGTGAACGGGGTGAACTTTGTGAATTAAATCTTTTTGTTTAAAAGATTAAAGTGTGGAAATTGTTTAAACCATTGAATGTTTTTGAAATGAATCTTTTTGTTTAAAAGATTGGAAATGGTAATTTGTTTTACCATTCGAATGAAAAGTTTTGGGCTTTAAGCTGTGATTTAACTGAGACCCCAGTATCTATATGATTTTTAACTGCGCTCGTTATTCGGTTTAGCCGGGAAAGGACCTTTGTGTCATATAACCCATTCCGAATAGTGATACGACGATATGGATAGCATTTGAAGACCGGTGGTGAAGACCGGGTATTTGCGAGAGCGATATGATGACCTATCGATTTTCTCTGCATCATGGCTCCGGTATAGAGATTCCCTAAGTGATGGGAAGTCCGATCGAGATTGTGAATACCCGGATTTGCAAGGGCTTCTTCGGAAGTGCCTTCGGTTCTGTTCGGACCCGGAACAGACTTGTATGGATGTGTGTCTGACGTTACACTTTGAGATGTAAAGCTGGTTTCTATCAAATACATTTCTGTTGGTGGCGGAGAATTTATTCTCTTAGCTTAACACCCTTCTCTGAGACGTACGAGCTCAGAGGTTATGTAGTTGATGGTTACTAGTGATACATTCCCAATTTGGTAATGTGGCATACGAAGTGCTGATGATCATTTGTGGATCAAAGCATTGCTTTGTGAAAAAGCGTTGCTTTGTGAAAAAGCGTAGCGTATGTGGACGAGACTTCGTCGAGCCTCACAACCCGGTAATGGTCGAAACAGGAATGTTGCGACAAAGGTTTGTAGGGGTAGCGCCCCTAGGGTATGTCATTTCCTTCTGGATAAAAGGTGATATCATGGTATGGAGCACAGATATTTTACCTATGTTGATTATATTTTGTGGTTGTTGCTTTGCGATTGAGGATCCTCGGATAAAGGTCGGTAACGACCGGGGGATGACATGACTCGTGTGTTAGTTACCTAGTTACAGCTGTACAGCGTGAGGTAGCGTCAGTGTGTTAGTTACCTAGTTACAGCTGTACAGCGTGAGGTAGCGTCGGCCTTTTGTTTGCAGAGATCCGGTTAGGATCCGGGGCGTCTTTCCAGAGGCGTTTCTATTTCGGTAAGGAAGTTCCTTAGCCTGATCATTTGTTGGAAATCCAAAGAAACAATACGAACCCTGTACGGTTTTTAGTTGTATAACCTGCTATGGAATGTAGCGGTAACCTGCTATTGAACGTAGTAGCTATAGTAGGCATACAACAATAGTTGTATGCCGGCTAAGATTTATATTATATTTTCGAAATGTTTTTTCTACACTATGCACTAGTAATAATATCAAAAGAGTTTTGATTTTGCGTAGTAAGCATGTTTGACTATCATAAGAAGAAATCTCCTCCAATTCTGCGTTTGCATTGTGTGTGTGGTGGGAGGTCTTATGGTAGTTTCATTTTCCAAAAGCATTGCGGGTTTT
This sequence comes from Allium fistulosum, assembly GCA_030737815.1. NCBI lineage: Eukaryota > Viridiplantae > Streptophyta > Magnoliopsida > Asparagales > Amaryllidaceae > Allium > Allium fistulosum. The sequence continues at coordinate 426,754,878 of CM060902.1, forward strand.
AATGTTTAAAAGCCTTTTGTGTTGTTTAAAGATAAACTGTTTTTGTTGCTCACACCAGTCCCATGACTGATCCGGAGTTTATTGTTCCCTTCCTAAACTCTGGGTGCCCACTATTTTCCACACGGGCAGTCTAGAGTTGGGTTTTTCAGATATTCAGGATTAGTAGATTATCTGGAGCTAGTTCATTCATCGGAGTTGCTTATCTTGGAGTTGTGGATTCATTCTTGTCTGAAGATCATTTTGGAGTTATCATTTCTATTGATATTGTTCCGCTGCTGTTGTTATCTTTTCTTTTCCGCTGCTATTTCTTGTATCATATCTCTGATGTATATTGGTATTCATTGTATCACTCTGTTGTATCAGATATTGTATATCAATGTATTATTCTGTTCTTCCGCTGTGTTGTTTACTTAACTGTGTTATAAGCTCCGGCGAATCGGATTTGAACGGTCGAATCTACGACATTCGAGTACAAGGTGAAGTACGGATGTTGATTTTCGAACGGGCAAAATCCGAGTCGTTACAAGTGGTATCAGAGCTAAGGTTGAACTTTAGCTCAGGAGTATAACACATTAAGTAGCTCATTAGAGATAGGGTGAAGTATACCTTAGAATGAGTATTCCTCAGATATTTGTCTGTATGCCTCTGTAAATTCTCTTACTATCCACTGATAGAAAGTATGAGTGCAAGAAGAGGATGAGATAGGGGACAGGGGAATACGACTATAAATGTTCAATACTCTGTAACAACAAGGAAACAATCTTTTCTCTATCAATCTCTTTCGTTCAACATCTCTTCTCAATTCTTTGATGGTTCCTGGTAGATCCAGGAGGAGATTCGATATATTAATATGGGACATAAACTCTGGATAGACCAAAATTGTTTATTTGGATGAATTGTTTGCTTTGTTTGCTATGGTTAATAGGTATAATTTGGTTTCTAAACTGAAAGTTTTGAAATTGTATCCATATATCTGTCTATTTTTGGGTCCGGATATATTCTACGAATGGTTAGTTATCCTTCGAACTAACCGATGCCCCTGCATATTTCGTAGATCTGGATAACCCGAGTATTTTGTGAAGTGTTAAACAGATTCGTTCTTGATATTCTTATTTGGTAAGCCAAATGCAGAATAGACGTTCAGTTTTATTTGATGAAATGTTCTTCATCTGTCTTTGTGTCTCCCTGGCAAATTTCGAGGACGAAATTCTTTTAAGGGGGGAAGTCTGTAACGATCCCGAATTTTAATCAATTTTAAATTGATAATTAAATTTATTTTGATTTAAAATTGTGAAATTAAGTGATAAATTGATTTGAGTTTATCCAAATCCAAATAAAACAAAGATCTGCATAGTCAAATGGAAATAGAAAAAATGATATGCATAAGCTTTTAGAATACAAAGTAATATAAACAATTTACATTCAACTATATAAAAGACAAGTATGAACAAAATAAAGAAATAAAAATACATTCAAGTGTTCAAGACAGCAAATATATGTATATTCATGTACAATTCAATTAGAAGTATGAAGACAAAGTTAAAAAGAAAGAAAACATATTTAAGTATGAAACAAGGCAATATAAAACAAGACAAAAGAAATTTATACAAGTATCTTTAGTACCCTTAAATTAGAAACAAAACTGCATATGCATTTGAAATAACATCTTATCAGCCGAGTAAAATAATGCGAGGCTAGAACAAGAACAAAGCAAACAAAGATAAGAAAATGCCTTTAGTCAAACAAGCAAGACATCAGCCACCATACCATATCAATGCAGCAATTAATGCAAGCATGGTATAAGAAACATAACATGTGTATATGCAGGATGTACTAAACAGATTTAAAAAGCTAGAAATGATATTTGTAAATATAAAAGGACCAAGGCATTAAATGCCATATCTCTAGCAAAATCGAAATCACCTCAGCCACCTTGCTAAAGAAAAAAATCTCTGATAAATTTTGTACTAGAGTATACAACCTGTATAATATTTTCCCTACATATATTTTCTTGTTCCTGTTCGTTTTCAAAATCTAGCTTTCCAGAAAAAAATAAAATAAACAAAGACAAGTATTTTTTCACTAAGGCTAAAACTCAACTGCTACCACTTAATCTTCTCAACCATGCTAGTAAGAAGATCAAAGGGAGGGTCAAGCTGACAATTTTTCAAAACTAAGTGTTCTCTGTTCTAAAGCTTGTTTCAGGTGAGTAACATTTAATTTCAAAAGCTTAAGTATGAATATGAATATATAGGTGTGCATGCTGTTGAACTTGTTCTCTGTTCTTTATATTCAAGTCCAGTTTTTGATTTAAATTCTCCATCTCTCGATCTAGTCATTGTTAGGATTCAAGTTACAAATAAAACTTGTTTGTTTGATCATGGGTTGGAGTTTAAAATTATATTTAAGTTAAAAATAAATTCAAACATGCTCTGGGAAGTAAATAGAACAGTAAAGCTTGAGTTTTGTAAAAACTCAAACTTTATAATTTCTTAGTTCAGGTATATAAACTAAAACCTTGTACTAAATCATGAATTTTAAAGTTAAAATCACATTTTTTAGTAATGGATTTAAGGAGCAGTTTAAGGTTGATCATATTGGGTTTTTGGGGTTTCCCTGATGATCTACTCGATCGGGATACTCGTGGTTCTTTCTGGAGATGCGATAATGATCGGAGAATTAAGAAAAAATACCAGAACTATGATCAAGTGAGGGTGGCGTTGGGGTTTGATCTGGGAAGTTGGTAACCCTAGTTTTTCTGTTGATTTGAAATTTGATCGTCGCGACTTCTAGAGATGATCGAGTTCGACGAGGTTTAGAGTGACGGAAGCTGAGTGGTAGTCGAACGCGTGGCCGGAGTAGTTAGTGTTCTGGTGGTCGAAGCAGGGAGCATAAGGAGATGACAGGTTGATGGTGGTTCTAGCTCATGTTTCCAGGTTGCGGTTTCAAACTCGATTTTGGTTTCGTGGTGACGACGTGGTTCTGGTGGTCGGGGAAGGGTTTGTGGATGGTGGTCGACTTGTTCGACGTGGCGATGTTGACCGGAGGCGAACGGCAGTGTTGTGCACGTGCACGAATGGGGATGTGTATTTGTGTTCTAGAATGGTAGGGGAAGAAGGTGATGTGCTCGAAGTTGTCTTCGAGGAATTAGGGTGTTGGCTCGTGATTGGGATCGGGGAAGTTTGTGTATACACCGGGTCTAAACTGTTTCCAGGTTTGAATTTAAACCTGTTCTGTCTTTAGAAAAAAATATTAATTTTAAATTATAAAGCAAAGTTTAAAATAAGTTTATAAACCAAAATTTGAATACGAATTCAAGTTAGTTGAATCTTAGTTTGTGAATAAATAAAGTTGTTTAAAATTTAAACTTAACTGAAAAGGAAAAAAAAAGGGGAAGTGCATGCGAGAGGAAGAGAGATGACTCGGGAAAGGATGGAGGCAAACTCGAGTAACACTCGAGTGATACCTGGGTAGATCTCGGGTGTTGTGAATGGGGTTTAAGTCAACAAATTTTTGAGTTAATAAAGTTAAACAAGTTTAAATATCTTGAATCTGAAGGGAATCTGATTTCAAAGTCTTTTAAATTTCTTTCATTTCAGAAGTATTAGTTTAACTCGTAAAGATGTTAAATATTAATTATTAATTAAGGAGAAATTACTTAGTTATTGCAAACCAATTAAAAATAATTAATTGAGGATTAATTATTAACTAAGGGTTAATTAATGATTAATTAAAGAATAGTGTGTTAAATGTTTTGTAATTAATTGATTATTAATTTACCATGACCAGTAAAATTTTCATAGAACTTAATCTGATTTAAACCCATCAGATAATTAAATTGACCCTATCTATGGATGTTTGGTTCTATTGGATGACTTGATTGTTTGATATCCCTGATATGTGATGCTTAGTGATACATCCTGATTTGTGTTGTGATCTGTAATTTATTTATTTGTGATATATATATCTGTGATTTATGTTTCTGTGATATATTACTATGTGAATATGAAACCCTTGGCCCGTAAAACGGCACTTGAATTTCGATGCGACAAGGAGTCGGATTCCAGTTGGTTATCCGAAACCCACATCGAATTGTAATGATGAATCCTTATGACTGATAAATTTACTTTATCTATGAATTTGTGAATAAAGATAAGCGTTATAGTTCATACCGCTTATCGATATTGATATATCTGTGATGATTGATGTTGTGCACTATTGTGTGAAACCCCTAGACTACACTATACACACACAAATATGGATTTCACGTGGAAATCGGTTAAGTCACAAATGATGTAAATTTAATGTTTTTGAAATTGAAATTTTAATTTCAATTGATTTTGAAATTAGAAATTTGGGTTTAAAGTGAAAAGCTTTTGAAATGGAATTTCAAAGATAAAAGTTATTTCGAATAACTTAATCGAGTTTTGAAAATTTAAATAATTTGATTTAAATTTGAATTCAAGTTGAAATTGAATTCTATGATTTGAAACTAGGGATTAAAGAAGCTGTACAAGTTATATATGGGTTAAACCATTTTAAAGGTATTGATTTGGGAATTTGAATTTAATTCAAGGGTTTTAACTCGTGTAAATATATAACTGGATTTTTCTGAAATGAAACTATTTGTTTTTCAAATAGTAAAAGCTTTCACATAAGTAATGAACTTCCAATTTGTGTTGAAAGAATTTCAAGTTTGAAATGGAATTGAAATGTTTTGAAAACTATGAAATGAGTCTTTATTTCAAAGACCGGATGAGTTAATCTAACTTGAAATAGAATTGTTTTGGAAGACTATGAATGAATCTTTGGAAACGAGTTTTGAAAGCTATAAGTGAAATCTTGATTTAAAGATTTAACGAGTAAATCTATTAAAATGGAAATTGTTTTGAAATCCATAAATGAATCTTTGTGAACGGGGTGAACTTTGTGAATTAAATCTTTTTGTTTAAAAGATTAAAGTGTGGAAATTGTTTAAACCATTGAATGTTTTTGAAATGAATCTTTTTGTTTAAAAGATTGGAAATGGTAATTTGTTTTACCATTCGAATGAAAAGTTTTGGGCTTTAAGCTGTGATTTAACTGAGACCCCAGTATCTATATGATTTTTAACTGCGCTCGTTATTCGGTTTAGCCGGGAAAGGACCTTTGTGTCATATAACCCATTCCGAATAGTGATACGACGATATGGATAGCATTTGAAGACCGGTGGTGAAGACCGGGTATTTGCGAGAGCGATATGATGACCTATCGATTTTCTCTGCATCATGGCTCCGGTATAGAGATTCCCTAAGTGATGGGAAGTCCGATCGAGATTGTGAATACCCGGATTTGCAAGGGCTTCTTCGGAAGTGCCTTCGGTTCTGTTCGGACCCGGAACAGACTTGTATGGATGTGTGTCTGACGTTACACTTTGAGATGTAAAGCTGGTTTCTATCAAATACATTTCTGTTGGTGGCGGAGAATTTATTCTCTTAGCTTAACACCCTTCTCTGAGACGTACGAGCTCAGAGGTTATGTAGTTGATGGTTACTAGTGATACATTCCCAATTTGGTAATGTGGCATACGAAGTGCTGATGATCATTTGTGGATCAAAGCATTGCTTTGTGAAAAAGCGTTGCTTTGTGAAAAAGCGTAGCGTATGTGGACGAGACTTCGTCGAGCCTCACAACCCGGTAATGGTCGAAACAGGAATGTTGCGACAAAGGTTTGTAGGGGTAGCGCCCCTAGGGTATGTCATTTCCTTCTGGATAAAAGGTGATATCATGGTATGGAGCACAGATATTTTACCTATGTTGATTATATTTTGTGGTTGTTGCTTTGCGATTGAGGATCCTCGGATAAAGGTCGGTAATGACCGGGGGATGACATGACTCGTGTGTTAGTTACCTAGTTACAGCTGTACAGCGTGAGGTAGCGTCAGTGTGTTAGTTACCTAGTTACAGCTGTACAGCGTGAGGTAGCGTCGGCCTTTTGTTTGCAGAGATCCGGTTAGGATCCGGGGCGTCTTTCCAGAGGCGTTTCTATTTCGGTAAGGAAGTTCCTTAGCCTGATCATTTGTTGGAAATCCAAAGAAACAATACGAACCCTGTACGGTTTTTAGTTGTATAACCTGCTATGGAATGTAGCGGTAACCTGCTATTGAACGTAGTAGCTATAGTAGGCATACAACAATAGTTGTATGCCGGCTAAGATTTATATTATATTTTCGAAATGTTTTTTCTACACTATGCACTAGTAATAATATCAAAAGAGTTTTGATTTTGCGTAGTAAGCATGTTTGACTATCATAAGAAGAAATCTCCTCCAATTCTGCGTTTGCATTGTGTGTGTGGTGGGAGGTCTTATGGTAGTTTCATTTTCCAAAAGCATTGTGGGTTTTAATGTTTAAAAGCCTTTTGTGTTGTTTAAAGATAAACTGTTTTTGTTGCTCACACCAGTCCCATGACTGATCCGGAGTTTATTGTTCCCTTCCTAAACTCTGGGTGCCCACTATTTTCCACACGGGCAGTCTAGAGTTGGGTTTTTCAGATATTCAGGATTAGTAGATTATCTGGAGCTAGTTCATTCATCGGAGTTGCTTATCTTGGAGTTGTGGATTCATTCTTGTCTGAAGATCATTTTGGAGTTATCATTTCTATTGATATTGTTCCGCTGCTGTTGTTATCTTTTCTTTTCCGCTGCTATTTCTTGTATCATATCTCTGATGTATATTGGTATTCATTGTATCACTCTGTTGTATCAGATATTGTATATCAATGTATTATTCTGTTCTTCCGCTGTGTTGTTTACTTAACTGTGTTATAAGCTCCGGCGAATCGGATTTGAACGGTCGAATCTACGACATTCGAGTACAAGGTGAAGTACGGATGTTGATTTTCGAACGGGCAAAATCCGAGTCGTTACAAGTGGTATCAGAGCTAAGGTTGAACTTTAGCTCAGGAGTATAACACATTAAGTAGCTCATTAGAGATAGGGTGAAGTATACCTTAGAATGAGTATTCCTCAGATATTTGTCTGTATGCCTCTGTAAATTCTCTTACTATCCACTGATAGAAAGTATGAGTGCAAGAAGAGGATGAGATAGGGGACAGGGGAATACGACTATAAATGTTCAATACTCTGTAACAACAAGGAAACAATCTTTTCTCTATCAATCTCTTTCGTTCAACATCTCTTCTCAATTCTTTGATGGTTCCTGGTAGATCCAGGAGGAGATTCGATATATTAATATGGGACATAAACTCTGGATAGACCAAAATTGTTTATTTGGATGAATTGTTTGCTTTGTTTGCTATGGTTAATAGGTATAATTTGGTTTCTAAACTGAAAGTTTTGAAATTGTATCCATATATCTGTCTATTTTTGGGTCCGGATATATTCTACGAATGGTTAGTTATCCTTCGAACTAACCGATGCCCCTGCATATTTCGTAGATCTGGATAACCCGAGTATTTTGTGAAGTGTTAAACAGATTCGTTCTTGATATTCTTATTTGGTAAGCCAAATGCAGAATAGACGTTCAGTTTTATTTGATGAAATGTTCTTCATCTGTCTTTGTGTCTCCCTGGCAAATTTCGAGGACGAAATTCTTTTAAGGGGGGAAGTCTGTAACGATCCCGAATTTTAATCAATTTTAAATTGATAATTAAATTTATTTTGATTTAAAATTGTGAAATTAAGTGATAAATTGATTTGAGTTTATCCAAATCCAAATAAAACAAAGATCTGCATAGTCAAATGGAAATAGAAAAAATGATATGCATAAGCTTTTAGAATACAAAGTAATATAAACAATTTACATTCAACTATATAAAAGACAAGTATGAACAAAATAAAGAAATAAAAATACATTCAAGTGTTCAAGACAGCAAATATATGTATATTCATGTACAATTCAATTAGAAGTATGAAGACAAAGTTAAAAAGAAAGAAAACATATTTAAGTATGAAACAAGGCAATATAAAACAAGACAAAAGAAATTTATACAAGTATCTTTAGTACCCTTAAATTAGAAACAAAACTGCATATGCATTTGAAATAACATCTTATCAGCCGAGTAAAATAATGCGAGGCTAGAACAAGAACAAAGCAAACAAAGATAAGAAAATGCCTTTAGTCAAACAAGCAAGACATCAGCCACCATACCATATCAATGCAGCAATTAATGCAAGCATGGTATAAGAAACATAACATGTGTATATGCAGGATGTACTAAACAGATTTAAAAAGCTAGAAATGATATTTGTAAATATAAAAGGACCAAGGCATTAAATGCCATATCTCTAGCAAAATCGAAATCACCTCACCCACCTTGCTAAAGAAAAAAATCTCTGATAAATTTTGTACTAGAGTATACAACCTGTATAATATTTTCCCTACATATATTTTCTTGTTCCTGTTCGTTTTCAAAATCTAGCTTTCCAGAAAAAAATAAAATAAACAAAGACAAGTATTTTTTCACTAAGGCTAAAACTCAACTGCTACCACTTAATCTTCTCAACCAAGCTAGTAAGAAGATCAAAGGGAGGGTCAAGCTGACAATTTTTCAAAACTAAGTGTTCTCTGTTCTAAAGCTTGTTTCAGGTGAGTAACATTTAATTTCAAAAGCTTAAGTATGAATATGAATATATAGGTGTGCATGCTGTTGAACTTGTTCTCTGTTCTTTATATTCAAGTCCAGTTTTTGATTTAAATTCTCCATCTCTCGATCTAGTCATTGTTAGGATTCAAGTTACAAATAAAACTTGTTTGTTTGATCATGGGTTGGAGTTTAAAATTATATTTAAGTTAAAAATAAATTCAAACATGCTCTGGGAAGTAAATAGAACAGTAAAGCTTGAGTTTTGTAAAAACTCAAACTTTATAATTTCTTAGTTCAGGTATATAAACTAAAACCTTGTACTAAATCATGAATTTTAAAGTTAAAATCACATTTTTTAGTAATGGATTTAAGGAGCAGTTTAAGGTTGATCATATTGGGTTTTTGGGGTTTCCCTGATGATCTACTCGATCGGGATACTCGTGGTTCTTTCTGGAGATGCGATAATGATCGGAGAATTAAGAAAAAATACCAGAACTATGATCAAGTGAGGGTGGCGTTGGGGTTTGATCTGGGAAGTTGGTAACCCTAGTTTTTCTGTTGATTTGAAATTTGATCGTCGCGACTTCTAGAGATGATCGAGTTCGACGAGGTTTAGAGTGACGGAAGCTGAGTGGTAGTCGAACGCGTGGCCGGAGTAGTTAGTGTTCTGGTGGTCGAAGCAGGGAGCATAAGGAGATGACAGGTTGATGGTAGTTCTAGCTCATGTTTCCAGGTTGCGGTTTCAAACTCGATTTTGGTTTCGTGGTGACGACGTGGTTCTGGTGGTCGGGGAAGGGTTTGTGGATGGTGGTCGACTTGTTCGACGTGGCGATGTTGACCGGAGGCGAACGGCAGTGTTGTGCACGTGCACGAATGGGGATGTGTATTTGTGTTCTAGAATGGTAGGGGAAGAAGGTGATGTGCTCGAAGTTGTCTTCGAGGAATTAGGGTGTTGGCTCGTGATTGGGATCGGGGAAGTTTGTGTATACACCGGGTCTAAACTGTTTCCAGGTTTGAATTTAAACCTGTTCTGTCTTTAGAAAAAAATATTAATTTTAAATTATAAAGCAAAGTTTAAAATAAGTTTATAAACCAAAATTTGAATACGAATTCAAGTTAGTTGAATCTTAGTTTGTGAATAAATAAAGTTGTTTAAAATTTAAACTTAACTGAAAAGGAAAAAAAAGGGGAAGTGCATGCGAGAGGAAGAGAGATGACTCGGGAAAGGATGGAGGCAAACTCGAGTAACACTCGAGTGATACCTGGGTAGATCTCGGGTGTTGTGAATGGGGTTTAAGTCAACAAATTTTTGAGTTAATAAAGTTAAACAAGTTTAAATATCTTGAATCTGAAGGGAATCTGATTTCAAAGTCTTTTAAATTTCTTTCATTTCAGAAGTATTAGTTTAACTCGTAAAGATGTTAAATATTAATTATTAATTAAGGAGAAATTACTTAGTTATTGCAAACCAATTAAAAATAATTAATTGAGGATTAATTATTAACTAAGGGTTAATTAATGATTAATTAAAGAATAGTGTGTTAAATGTTTTGTAATTAATTGATTATTAATTTACCATGACCAGTAAAATTTTCATAGAACTTAATCTGATTTAAACCCATCAGATAATTAAATTGACCCTATCTATGGATGTTTGGTTCTATTGGATGACTTGATTGTTTGATATCCCTGATATGTGATGCTTAGTGATACATCCTGATTTGTGTTGTGATCTGTAATTTATTTATTTGTGATATATATATCTGTGATTTATGTTTCTGTGATATATTACTATGTGAATATGAAACCCTTGGCCCGTAAAACGGCACTTGAATTTCGATGCGACAAGGAGTCGGATTCCAGTTGGTTATCCGAAACCCACATCGAATTGTAATGATGAATCCTTATGACTGATAAATTTACTTTATCTATGAATTTGTGAATAAAGATAAGCGTTATAGTTCATACCGCTTATCGATATTGATATATCTGTGATGATTGATGTTGTGCACTATTGTGTGAAACCCCTAGACTACACTATACACACACAAATATGGATTTCACGTGGAAATCGGTTAAGTCACAAATGATGTAAATTTAATGTTTTTGAAATTGAAATTTTAATTTCAATTGATTTTGAAATTAGAAATTTGGGTTTAAAGTGAAAAGCTTTTGAAATGGAATTTCAAAGATAAAAGTTATTTCGAATAACTTAATCGAGTTTTGAAAATTTAAATAATTTGATTTAAATTTGAATTCAAGTTGAAATTGAATTCTATGATTTGAAACTAGGGATTAAAGAAGCTGTACAAGTTATATATGGGTTAAACCATTTTAAAGGTATTGATTTGGGAATTTGAATTTAATTCAAGGGTTTTAACTCGTGTAAATATATAACTGGATTTTTCTGAAATGAAACTATTTGTTTTTCAAATAGTAAAAGCTTTCACATAAGTAATGAACTTCCAATTTGTGTTGAAAGAATTTCAAGTTTGAAATGGAATTGAAATGTTTTGAAAACTATGAAATGAGTCTTTATTTCAAAGACCGGATGAGTTAATCTAACTTGAAATAGAATTGTTTTGGAAGACTATGAATGAATCTTTGGAAATGAGTTTTGAAAGCTATAAGTGAAATCTTGATTTAAAGATTTAACGAGTAAATCTATTAAAATGGAAATTGTTTTGAAATCCATAAATGAATCTTTGTGAACGGGGTGAACTTTGTGAATTAAATCTTTTTGTTTAAAAGATTAAAGTGTGGAAATTGTTTAAACCATTGAAGGTTTTTGAAATGAATCTTTTTGTTTAAAAGATTGGAAATGGTAATTTGTTTTACCATTCGAATGAAAAGTTTTGGGCTTTAAGCTGTGATTTAATTGAGACCCCAGTATCTATATGATTTTTAACTGCGCTCGTTATTCGGTTTAGCCGGGAAAGGACCTTTGTGTCATATAACCCATTCCGAATAGTGATACGACGATATGGATAGCATTTGAAGACCGGTGGTGAAGACCGGGTATTTGCGAGAGCGATATGATGACCTATCGATTTTCTCTGCATCATGGCTCCGGTATAGAGATTCCCTAAGTGATGGGAAGTCCGATCGAGATTGTGAATACCCGGATTTGCAAGGGCTTCTTCGGAAGTGCCTTCGGTTCTGTTCGGACCCGGAACAGACTTGTATGGATGTGTGTCTGACGTTACACTTTGAGATGTAAAGCTGGTTTCTATCAAATACATTTCTGTTGGTGGCGGAGAATTTATTCTCTTAGCTTAACACCCTTCTCTGAGACGTACGAGCTCAGAGGTTATGTAGTTGATGGTTACTAGTGATACATTCCCAATTTGGTAATGTGGCATACGAAGTGCTGATGATCATTTGTGGATCAAAGCATTGCTTTGTGAAAAAGCGTTGCTTTGTGAAAAAGCGTAGCGTATGTGGACGAGACTTCGTCGAGCCTCACAACCCGGTAATGGTCGAAACAGGAATGTTGCGACAAAGGTTTGTAGGGGTAGCGCCCCTAGGGTATGTCATTTCCTTCTGGATAAAAGGTGATATCATGGTATGGAGCACAGATATTTTACCTATGTTGATTATATTTTGTGGTTGTTGCTTTGCGATTGAGGATCCTCGGATAAAGGTCGGTAACGACCGGGGGATGACATGACTCGTGTGTTAGTTACCTAGTTACAGCTGTACAGCGTGAGGTAGCGTCAGTGTGTTAGTTACCTAGTTACAGCTGTACAGCGTGAGGTAGCGTCGGCCTTTTGTTTGCAGAGATCCGGTTAGGATCCGGGGCGTCTTTCCAGAGGCGTTTCTATTTCGGTAAGGAAGTTCCTTAGCCTGATCATTTGTTGGAAATCCAAAGAAACAATACGAACCCTGTACGGTTTTTAGTTGTATAACCTGCTATGGAATGTAGCGGTAACCTGCTATTGAACGTAGTAGCTATAGTAGGCATACAACAATAGTTGTATGCCGGCTAAGATTTATATTATATTTTCGAAATGTTTTTTCTACACTATGCACTAGTAATAATATCAAAAGAGTTTTGATTTTGCGTAGTAAGCATGTTTGACTATCATAAGAAGAAATCTCCTCCAATTCTGCGTTTGCATTGTGTGTGTGGTGGGAGGTCTTATGGTAGTTTCATTTTCCAAAAGCATTGCGGGTTTTAATGTTTAAAAGCCTTTTGTGTTGTTTAAAGATAAACTGTTTTTGTTGCTCACACCAGTCCCATGACTGATCCGGAGTTTATTGTTCCCTTCCTAAACTCTGGGTGCCCACTATTTTCCACACGGGCAGTCTAGAGTTGGGTTTTTCAGATATTCAGGTTTAGTAGATTATCTGGAGCTAGTTCATTCATCGGAGTTGCTTATCTTGGAGTTGTGGATTCATTCTTGTCTGAAGATCATTTTGGAGTTATCATTTCTATTGATATTGTTCCGCTGCTGTTGTTATCTTTTCTTTTCCGCTGCTATTTCTTGTATCATATCTCTGATGTATATTGGTATTCATTGTATCACTCTGTTGTATCAGATATTGTATATCAATGTATTATTCTGTTCTTCCGCTGTGTTGTTTACTTAACTGTGTTATAAGCTCCGGCGAATCGGATTTGAACGGTCGAATCTACGACATTCGAGTACAAGGTGAAGTACGAATGTTGATTTTCGAACGGGCAAAATCCGAGTCGTTACAAGCACTTTCTCCTCTTTAAATTATATAAAACATTTAAATCCCATACTTTAAATAATTTTATATAACCATTAAAACACTTAGGAAAAATCTACAAAATTCCAGAAAATCTATTTTAATATGTTTTCCAACATATAAAAATTTTAGACCCTAATCTTTTATTATTCAACTGAAAATAATTATTAACCTAAATTAGCATTTTCTTTACTAGAAAATTCATATAAATTCCACATAATTTCAGAAAATTTCGAAAATTTAAACTTATCTCTAAAATATTGTTTATGATCTTCATAAAAAATTTCAAGGCATTTGGATGTGATTTTATAGGGTTTTCATCTTAAAACATATCATAAAATCAATATGAATATATATAAATCATCAACATGTAAATATAATCATTCCATCATTCAAAATCATGGCATATCAATGCAAAATGTTTGGCAACCATCTAAAACCAAAAATACAATCAAAAATGAGATGTAAACATTATTCACCTTAGCTTTAGAGATTATAGAGATTGAGATGTGAAAGATTTGATTTGATTTAGCTTCTTCCTAGTTTTTCTTCCTCTCTTCCTTGTTAATGGTAGCCGGCCCCTTGTTTTAAAATTTTCAAAATGAAATGAACGTGTATTCTAATATACGGCCAAGGTTTGGAGAATATAGGAATAGCCTCTTTCCTGTTTTACCTCTCCTCTATTTCAATTTAAACTCTTCTTTGAATTCATTGTTACATGGCACGGCTACCCCTTAATTAAATCAAATCTCAATCCCCTAATCAACACATTATTTCATTTAATTTAGCTAATTAAATATCCTAAATAATGTTACCGAAAATCTGGGGTGTTACACGGAGAGTAAGGACCAGAGTGCATGGCGCAGGTTCCATTGCCGGAGAGCAAGTGGTTTGGAAAGTAAGTCACCTCGTTAGAGTGTGAGCGGATGGGCTTGCTTAGATTTTGAGTCGCCTTATCAGAGAGAAAGTGGATTGGACTCAACAAGGGTCTAGAGAGACCATGGATTTAACTGTCAACCCTCAACGGCCACAGATTAAATTAACGATCCGAGTAGATCGTGGACTTAACTTCGGCCTTGAATGACCATGGATTCAGTTAATGATACAAAGAGATCGTAGACTTAACTACCGGTCCAAAATGGCCATGAATTCAATTAATTGTCCAGAGAGATCATGTATTTAATTATCGGCTCGGAGCGGCCACGGATTCAATTAACCATTTGGAGAGATCGCGGATTACCTAACAGCTCGGAATGGCTAGGGATTCTACAAATGATCCAGAGAGATCAAGGCTTTTGACTAAAGAACCGAAGCGATTAGGAATTGAATCGGTCATCACATGCATGACCTGGAGAAATTGGGATGTATACTTTTGCTTTGAACAACATTTGACCTTGAAATGATTCATTAGCGATTATCGAATCGTGTCATTGATTTCAACACATGACTGACACTCAAGCAAGGACTCGAGTCTTTAGCTATCATAGGCTGGAACAATTTTTTATTTATAGGAGAATCCAAAGGTAAAAGATGATTGACCATAACTCGATAGGCTGATAACTAGAAAACACAATAATTAGCATTCCATCGATTTCGACGTTTGTTCTAGATTCAAAGCACATCTCATTAAAATAACATATGCTTTATGGGGCAAGTGTTATCCAGCTTTTGGCCAATCCATATTCGAATGAATCTAACCGATCAACCAAGAATCCAGAACGATAACTGCTAAACTTGGATGCCAAACAGAGTCAAGGGACAAGGTTACCAACGTGCAAACAACCTCCCAAAATGGTCTGCATATCACACTGCTTCAAGTACTAGGACCAAAGTCCAACATTCAAGCAAAGTAATGGATTGGTACAAATCCATGCCTATGGATTAGTACTAATCCTCGCTTTTTCCCAACACCACATCAAATCCATACAAACAAGCCTAGAAACCAAGTTCAATCAAGGTCACAAGGTGAAACCAAAGGAATCATGGACATTCAACATCAAGATCCATTGTGATGGATTGGTACCGATCCATCCCCATGGTTCGGTACCGATCCATAACACTTCATACAAAATGTCCAATTTTCTCTGTATTCCCATTATTGATGTAAGCAAGCTATTCCAAGCTTTAAAGAACCGTTCACATGCAATTCTCTATCAATCTCCTCGAGTATTTAGAGTCAGGAACTTCATTCCATTACTAATCTATCTTATTGGCCCATAAACAAGCTCAAACAGTACAAACAAGATGGAAAACACAAAGCTAACAATAAGTACCACAAACCAAACCGTTGCAAATGATCTATAAAGCTACCTTATCGATTGGTACCAATCCATCTCAACTATAGATATGGCCACATTTTCTTATGCTTAGCTAATGTAAGGACGTAGGGAAAGTGGTGGAGATCGCGAAGGAGCGTATCTCGGCAATCTACGGTTATAAATAGGAGGCCGGAGGCTCATTTTAAGGTATCTTTTTTCCTTTCTTGCAATTATTACATATTTTTTTGTAACACGCATGGAATGGTACCAATCCATATAAATTGTACTTGCAAACAACCACCAAATCACCGAAAAAGCTAAGTGGACGTAGGCAGCGATTAGCCGAACCACTATAAAACTTTTGTGTCTTGCTTTTTCTTATTTTAATTTAGTTTCTTCATCCTTTTCTCTACTGTATTCATTTGGATGTTTGTGTCATTTTTTGGTTCAAACAATAAGTACATAAGAAATCCCTAGGCAAGGAGTTAATAGGCTATGTAAGTTGAGAGGCTGCACATAATATTTTTTCATGAGGGGTCTTGTGTGGATCACCCCAAAGCAGTTTGAGGAACACCAATATTGATTGAGCAACTTATTTTAAGGAAATAATTTTCGTTAACTCAAATAAATCATTTTTATACATATACAAAGGCAGTTCATGAATGTTTCCAAATGCCTTTTCCATTATGTTAAGAAACAATATGCAATGACTCATAATTCAATCATTTTGAATTTGAATATTTAATATATTTTTAAATGTTTAAATAATGGATTTTATAACTCAATTGGACCTCTTATAATAATAATTAATGATGCTAAAGTTGTTTTAAAATTTTATTTACAAAAATAATTAGTACGGAGAAACATCGAAAATGTAACGGAAAGTTGTTTTCCGAATTTTTGACTTTTCATCATCTAAAAGTTATTGGAATGTGTTGTATACACTAGAATTTATATGTACACACATATATAAATAACATATGCTTTAGTTAGAGTTAAATAAGTTTAAATTATTTGCTTAAGTTATAAAGTAAATGTTGGCTTTTCTTTTAAAATTTTAAAATAAAAGAAAATGTAAAAGGTAACATCAAATCATGTGAAGTGATGAGGTAATGTTGATAAGAGAGGGCGGGTTGGTTGCATGTGTAGTAGGGAAGGGGAGGTGATGTGGAAACAAGTTATGGAGGGTAAATGGCAAAGGGTAGAAAGGTAATTTCTATATATTATTTTATATAAAAACAATTTTCTTTTTTCCAGATCTCATTTTTACTTCAATTTCTTTATTTCAAACTCTTACCTCCTTATTTTCCAAGCTCTCATTGTTCCTTCCATTGCCTATTTGAAATTTTCAAGTTAAAAGTCCTTCATTTTCCCAATTTAAAACCTTAATACATTAGCCAAAATACTTCCTTTCTTCTCTACATCACACCTTCATCAAAACGGGTCCCAAAACTCCCACTTTTAACCTAGGCCGAGCCCCATAGCCACCTAGGCCAAACCATATTAACTCCCTTAGACCTTAAAAGTTGAGTCTTTCCAAGATAAAGCTAGACTCATAAGTTGGTTGCAAGTCCGTGGTAGTTTGGGTTTTGTTTGAGCTTGTTTCGATGAGTAAAATTCCCTTTAAAAATCAAGTTTAAAACTTTATTGCCCATATAATAATCTTTGTTATTTCCTTATGTTTAATAAGTATATGAAATGATTATTGTTTGGTTTGGTTCTCGCTTGAAAGCGGATGTCAAATAGGATGTTTACAGAGGATAGGAAATGAAGATGAAGTGTTCGTAATAAGTAGGTTGCTATGACACACTTAAAGTGCATAAGTTATAAAGTGACAAGTTTAACCTTGCCTTTAGAATGTTATTTACATTTGAGTATATATATTCTTATGTTTATGAGATGCTTGGATTAATATATGACATATAAAATGTTTTATGGAAGTGCCTGTATATCGACTATCGCTATATCGACACTTTGAAAAAATCATCTCTTTTAAACATCCTTTTGTTAATCTCGTGCTTGGGCTTTTACAAAACAAAAATTCAGTTAATCATTTTAATAACGATGTTTAAAATTAATTAATCATTTTAATAATAATGTTTAAGGTTAGTTAATCATTTTAATAATGATGTTTAAGGTTAATTAATAATTCTAATAATGATGTTTAAAATTAATTAATCATTTTAATAATGATATTTAAGGTTAATTAAACATTTTAATAATGATGTTTAAAATTAATTAATCATTTTTGATAATGATGTTTAAGGTTAATTAATCATATTAATAATGATGTTTTAAAGTTAATTAATTATTTTAATAATGATGTTTTAATGCTTAATTAATCATTTTTAATAATGATGTTTAAGGTTAATTAATCATTTTAATAATGATGTCTTAAAGTTAATTAATCGCTTCAACAATGATGATTAAAGTTAATAATCATTTTTGAGAATGCTATTTAAAGTTAATATTTATGATGTGAAATCCAATCACAAGTTTGGTTTTAAAAGTTTAAAATTTTGATTTGGTTAAAATTTAGTTTTTGTAAACGATATCGCTTATATGGAAACGATTTAGTCATATTCTTAGCACTAAACGTTGAGGTATGGAAACTCGTCTCTGTCTCAAAAGTTAAAAACGTCGTTAAGGCAAAGCTTAGAGGTAACACTACCTTCACTTTCCTAGCTTCATTTTGAACCGAGCGATAGTATATGTTTGAAATCGACGAGTAGTGGTAAGGGTATGAGATTTACTTTCTATATACAATCATTTATTATTCCTAATAGTTGATTTATCGACTATCGATTCCACTCTCTTCTTTATGTATCGTCAATCTAAAATGATTTGTTGCTCATTTTGAGCATAGATATCCTTTGACGAAAATGACTAAAACAAAAGCATGACTGGACGTTAAGCTATGTGGGATTTCTCCCATTAGGTTATCTTATAATCTACTCTAGATTGGATTCAGTTGTATGTGTATAGAGATGCGAAATACTCTAATACTCCAAAAGATTGGCATGGTCTGGCTTGTACTTTTTTCGAGAGCCATCGTAGTTCTTAAGTATATTTTCTAGAGACATACTTTCGGTAAGAGGGGTGCACCCTCCTAGTCATTGTTGAAAAATCTCCCTTTCCTTGTTTTTGATTTAAATCCTTGAATTTATTTCTTTCTTAATTGCATCAGGAAGTGTCTTGTGCACTTTGCAATGTTTAATTATTTATACCCATTACTTGTGGTTGGATGTTGTTCTTGTGAGGGGAAATTAATTCCACATTTGGTGGTGTGGTCTCACATATTGTTGTTTATTTCCACCCCCTTGTTTAGAGTTTACTTATACTAGACTTATTGTCTGACCCAAGTAGTTGTTTTTCCTAACTCTCGGGTACTCATTTATATTTGAGTAGTCTAAGAGTAGCATGTTTCTTTAGGATTTTTTGAAGATGATGGAGAGTAGGAGGCTCCTTATTTATCTAGCTATCTATTTCTGCTGTTATGTTTATTCATGTATGTGTATTTTGTATCAGCAAGTGTAAAGGCAGGTAGTTATAACTGCCTAGGCTGATGGTAGTACTTTTGTTGTAACTCTGATAACTTCATGTTAAGGAGTAACCTTATGTACTATCGTATTGTTATATTATAATTAATGTTTCCATTGTGATATTTTCTTTTCTGTCCTTTTATTCTACCCCACGATAACTCAACTTTTATGATGCTTTGGCAATGACACACGAATACCATGGATGTATTAAGTGTCATTCCCAAGGGTCAGAAAGTTGGGTTGTCACATCTGGTATCAGAGATTTGGTTTAGCAAACACTTTAGCCTAATTGGGGTACAACTTATTAGAGATAAGATAAGTGATGCCCTAGAATAAGTTAATCTTGAGATGGCATATTTTTAATTTTTATAATAATAATATCTATCCTCTAAAGTCTTATTTTAGATCCTTTGACGTTGTTTCCTTAAACTGTATTAATCTTATTCTTGTATT